>CM061559.1:135362562-136612562 GCA_030864225.1 Capsicum baccatum var. pendulum | reverse complement strand
ACATTAATTTCCAAACAATGAGGTGAGAAGAAAAGAGAAAAGAAAGAGTTTTGAAGAAAGCTACGGGAAAGTCAAATTATTTCTTTTTTATCGATGAGATATATATGCAAAAGGAATAATTCTAGCTAAAGAGATGAGATCCCTGCGCCTGACTAATGGAAGCAAGGGACCGAGTTATTCTCTATAACCATAATATAAAGCAAGTAAACCTGGAAGCTTCGAAGCAGATTTTAAAGAAATGTCATATAGGGAAAGTCCAGCTTCAAATCCGACTTCTAACTCCCTCATCTTAGAGTTCTCGTTAGAGCAGAAGTAAGGAACGAAGAAAAGAGCTCAAGGTCAGGCAAGGCAGTCTAAGAGGCTAAGAAAGATTTGGGGTAATGTTGTGTGTGCCTATTGAAGTCATTCTAAAAGCTCCTTCGTTTGTGTCCCAGTTGCAGATCAAGCTAATAAAGACTAAAAAGGACCAATCACTTGCTTATTTGCCAACTTGGGTTTTGGTTGCAGATGCGATTGATTATGCCATTCTTGCTTTTGGTGGAAGAGAATGACGAATATCTAGGCATGCACATTCATGGAGAGGCCAAGTGATGGGTTACGGTTCTACGACAGGTGAAGTTTTGGTTGGAAATGCCTTCTTGGGTGACTCTTTCCTTTGATAGAATGCTTTATTTGTGGAAGGTGTCGAATGATGGCCGACTTGTCTTTTCAATTGTTTGGCTTACGGATGGAAGGTTCGGACAAAAATTCCTAGGCCGAGTGTTGGGCTTTCGAGATCAAAGAATCTTAAGAATTTCCTCTCTTACTTTCATCTTTGGTTGATGAATTCAGACTGCCCCTCCATCTGAATGAAATCCCTAGGGAATATGAAAGCTATCCACCAGATCTTGGAAACAAGGCACACAGGCCACTGAGCTGAGCTTCTTTCGCTTCGACCCATGAATCTTTCTATCCATTAATCTTTATCTTAACCAAAAGGAATTCTCTTTTTCTAGTCTTATTTCTAACTAATACAAGAAAAATGTTGTAAGAGGTTACTAATTATGCTATTCATTATATCTTCCCTCACCTCCATCTTCAACAAGAAAGCGGTTTAAGGAGTGCCCTTCGCACCTTACTTTTTCTTTTATCCTTCGTGCCCCATTTAAAGAGGACATGAGATGACATCTTATTCTATGTCATTTGTTTTCCTTAGGACTAGACTAAGCTAAACCATGTATTTTTTCATTGGCATTGACCTACTTACTTTGATAGTTGTGATTCCGCTTTTATATCTTGGATTGAGCTTTCACCCCGACACCTGCGCATACGTGCTCCTTTACTTCCTATGCTCACGAAAGACAAAGCTACTCACATGAATCCATGAACCTTACTTACTGAAGGAAGATTTTTCTACCCTTTACTTCTCTAATAGCCCCGTTGAATAGATGGATTCTTAACTTCGCCAAAGAGATTCACTTAAGCTTCTAGCTGTCTTCCATCACTTCCTTTTAGCTGCTCTCGCTTGAGAGGAAAAGGGTGGCTCTTCCCTGATCCCGCTATTATTGCTTGACTAGCTTGCTTCGAAAGTTGTCATGTAAGAAACCAAAGAGGATTGCTAACAAAGGGAAGAAATAAAGCTCCTAGCGTCAGAGTGATGCTCCTAGCGTATACCGGTAAGAATTCAATCTTTGGAAAAATGAAAGTCGTTGCCAGAGGAAGCCTCTTAGTAGCTAAGGTGAAGCCTGATTTCGTGTGGTTTACGACTTTCAAAGTGCTTTCTTTCTTCATCTGCCCCATCTATTTACTTAGCTGACAATCGTATAGAGCGTGATACCTGCCCTCTGAAATGGGATTTAGGAAGCAGACTCCTCTCCCTATAATAAAAGAGCTCTATGTAGCTCTTTAGCTTTTGCGCTTTACAAAAAGGAGCTAAGCAAGGGGAGAGCTTATGCCCGAGTAATTGAATGGATTTCCTAGCTTTAAAGAATCTAGTTCAAGTACCGAGGAGATTCACGACTCAGGAAAAGACTCGACCCTTCCCAATCCCAATGAGAGAGCGGTCTCTGGAAGCTGAAATGCGACGTTTAAAACCCCTCGTGTTAACAGAACCCTTGGAAGGGGATAAACGTGCCATAAAAGGGATTTTAGTGGCCTCTGAAAAGGAATCTTTCTATAATTGCACTATCGCACTAGACCGGTAACAGAATATAAAGGATTCTCTCTTGACTACGGCACCCGCGGTGAGCCTCTCACCCGATAGAAGGTCACCTTCACAAAGGCCCATAATCCAACTAAGCGAAAGAGGTCTATCTCTTCCAACATTTTCTTACTTCTATCCCTTTGAATAGCAAAGTTTCCCGCGTCTCGTAAGGCTAAGAGTTCTGTAATTCCTCTCTGTCAACTCGAAGTCTAAGGCAAGGAACTTTCAATTCCATTTTCTTTTCTTTTCATAGGCTCTTTTATTGAGACCAAATCCTTTCTTCTTTCAAAAGAGTTGCCCCCTCCCGCTATTACTACTACAAAGAGACTAGCCGCGGCAAGAGATTCAATAGGACCGGAGTCGTTCAAAGCGAAAGAAGTTCCGATCACAGCTTCTCAAACAAAACGAATTAGTAAAAAAAGAGCATTTATTATAGAGTATATAACTTCGTTCATAGGGATCAATTTCTAGTCGTATAGCTTCATAATAATTCTACAAAGCTTCCGCGTAATTTCCTTTGAATTGAGCCAACATCTGTTATGGTCGTTATTCAATTGAAAGAATCTCCATTCCAGAATCGTACGTGAGAATTTCACCTCATACGGCTCCTCCCTTATGTGCATAATGAGAATAATACATAGAATAAAAAAAAGATTTAGAGCTTGAGTCAATCGATAGTTGGGAGCAACTTGAAGGTGAATTCATTAACCACTTTTATAGCACTCGTCGTACAATGAGTATGATGGAGTTGACGAACACCAAGCAAAGGAAAGATGAACCAGTAGTAGACTTCATCAATCGGTGGCGAGCATTAAGTTTAGATTGCAAGGATCGCCTCTCAGAAACTTCTGCCGTCGAGATGTGCACCCAAGGAATGCATTGGGGTCTTGTGTATATCCTCCAAGGAATCAAGCCACGCACTTTCGAAGAATTGGTGACACGAGCGCAGGACATGGAGTTGAGTATTGCAAGCCATGGAAAGACTTCACCTGTTTTCGATCCGAGGAAAGAAGCTAAAGAATTCAATCAACCGTCAAAATACCAAACTAAAGAATCCATGGCGGTGGGAGTAACTTCTGTAAAGGCCCCCACTAAGCAAAAGTTGAAAGAAAAACTCCAAGTCCGCGGCCGAGAGAAGAGAAAAGCCATCCAACTTTGAAGGAGTTAGAAGCGAAGGCCTATCCTTTCCTTGATTCTGACGTCCCCGTGATTCTTGATGAGTTGCTGGCCAAGAAAGTCATTGACCTTCCAGAGTCAAAGCGACCTGATGAAGCCAACAAAATCGATGATCCCAAGTATTTCAAATATCACCGCATCGTCAGTCACTCTATAGCAAGATGTTTCATATTAAAAGAGAAGATCATGACATTGGTGAGAGACGGAAAGATCATCATTGATGCTAATGACACGGCCGAAGTGAACCATGCTAGTGCTAAAATCAATCACAAGAAGGGATCAACTACATAGTATTCTCCAAGGTTCTCTAACAAGCAAGGAGAGATCCACGAGACGTTCTTCTTTAAGATCAATCTGAAGTGCTGATGGAAGTTCATTAAAGATTCAACACATCACAAGGAACTCGTTTCATTCATTAAATACACTACATTGTCCCTCTCCAACCAGTCAAGTGGCTGAACGTTCCTCTCCTTTCAGTCGAGTTACTTCGCTCCTCAGTCCTTGCATACTGATGATTATTCTTATCCGAGCTTTCTTTCGTGGAAGTCTCACCTATCAAATAAGTATGGCAAAGATAGTTTATCCCTGCGGGGAGGACCTCAGCTTAGTACGCATAGAAGTATAGTCTACCTCTATTTAGCTCTACTGACTTTCTTATACCTATACCAGGAACCCGAGCCTACCTCTTCTGGTTGAAGTTCCGATGAACCGGGTATTCCCCTCCTGATCCCAAATTTGCATGCACAGGGAAAGATCTCAATAGGCCTAGGGCGGGGGGCAAGCTCCACTACAGGGCTGGGGGAAGAAATAGGCGTGGGGAAGAGTCTGCAACAAAATAAATTGAATAGACAGAGAAGTTCGGTAAGCCTATCGATTCAAGCAAGTTCGACTAGTTTAGGCGCCACCTTCCAGACTTCTAAAAGCGGGTGGTTTTATGTCCAGAGCCCTATTCTGGTTATAGAGTGCGGGTAGCCGACAAGTAGGTTAGCAAACTGGTGAATCAATAGGATTTGCTCCTGCCTTCGCTTCCAGGAGGAATTCTATCATCCATGGCGAAGATATCGTATAATAAGAAAAGGCTTTCTTTTCAGAGTGATCTTTCTTGATTTCGGAACGGAAAGGCTTGGTTGAAGGCAAAATTCTGTGTAATTCACCATTTTTTCAGAAAAGAAAAGCAGGGTAGAAAGTCTTGCTTACTTATTTCTCCATCTAAGTAAGAGAAGGGGGGTTGAAGTTTATAGCTAGTCGAAAAAGTGATAAAAAAGTCTAATCATGCTACTTCAGTCGTATGCTTAACACATGCAAGTTGATCAGTTCGCCCTTTAGAAATAGGCTAAGAAAGTCATTGGTTCGATTTTTATAGCCAGCTTTTTGATAACACTCAATCTATAGCTCTCGTAGGAGTGTAAAGTGGTCGTTAGCAAATATAAAACCCAACTGGGTTGGGTATCGATCCCACAGGGAATAGCTTGGTCAACAAGTAAGCAACGATTACTAGACTTTTAGTGCAAGTCTCGTAAGAAGGGGGGATTGTAAAGTGTAACCAAATTGTTGAAGTAAAAACTGAAAATAGCAAAGTAAAAAGAAAAAATGTTTAGTTGGTTGTAAAACAATGAGAATTGAAGAGTTGGGGTTATGTCCACCTTCTGAGTTTACGTCTCTATTGGCTATGAGTGTGTTGAATTCCGACATGCATATGCTTATAGAGAATTGTATTCGATGGTAAATCCAGGCGTCTTTTGACCTATTCGAGGATTATTTCACTTTAACTCTTTCGAGCTTAAAGCGTGTCTAACGGTACGAATTCTCCAAGAGGTTAATCCAGTTACGGCACTAACTTTTTAATAGGGGATGGGACCCTACTACCTTGACATTATCTCTTTTCCAGACAGATAACCTTTCTTTCGAACAAGTTAAATGTTATACTGGCGTATTCTTGCGTTTTCAACCACAAAGAATTTAGGTTAAGAAGAAGAGAATAATGATATAAGCAGCATACGTGTCACAAACTCACAAACTCATAGTAATAGATAGTATCTCATTCGGCTTCCATAACCCAAACAGAGAAGTTTAGTTACCCATGAGTGCGAAGGAAATCACAATTGACATTGTTATTATACCACAATAAGAATTTCGTGTAGCACAAGTGTGGTAGGCGTTAGGCGTGATTTCTTGCAAGTAACGTTTCTCTTGTTGCGGAAATTAAGAATAGATGAATAGAAGAAAAAGTAGAATTAATGGAAGAATTAGAAGTAGTAGTGAATGTATATTAGAAAGATGGAAAGAATATGGAAGGGAGATATAAAATCTCTAGCAAAATAGGGTATTTATAATACCCATATCCTATTCCTACTAAGCTAATGAAATACTTAACCAAATCCTACTAAGCTAATGAAAGACTTAACCAAATCCTACTAAGCTAATGAAATACTTAACCAAATCCTACTAAGCTAATGAAATACTTAACCCAATTGTACTAGGTTAATGTATCATTATCCTAATAATAAATTACTGCTAGTCCCCAAAGTCTTCAGAAATGTTGTTTTAGCCCGGGACAGGTTTCCCATGCATCACTTTTGGTCCTTAGGCGTCCAAGACTCCCTTTTCTCCTTTCGTGAAGCTTTCTTTGGCGTCAAGTTATCCATAAAATGTTGAATTCTTCATCATTTATACTTGAAACTTTGCCAATCATGTTCGTTAGCTCACTTACAGGAAAAAGGACTAAAAGTACATGAAATATATAATTTGTTCTCAAAACTAGGCTAAAATATGGGTAAAATATAGCACTATAGGCATGTAAATTCGCCTATCATCAACACCCCACACTTGAAGCTTTGTTCGTCCTCGAACAAAATATCATGTCCCTCTAAACATAACTTAAGGTTTCACAGCAACAACACAAAATATTCATCAAGACAAGCGCAACAATTATCAACAAAGAATAGTTTTCCGATCATTAGTAGAAACAATTCAGCCTCCAACATAGACTCGTGATGGTGGTCAACTCATACTCAAAAGTTAAGGTACAAAAAATCATACACAACTGCCCAAGACTCATCAACCATGTGTGTCTCACAATATATTACCCAAAATCACTCATAAGTATAACATATTTTTCAAACATGGGTATAAAAGTATCCTTGCTCTCACTCTCACAAAGAATTCATATGCTGCAACTGATGACCATAAGCTTGCCCTTAGTGTAATGCTCCACTAAATGTTAGAATGCTAAGCTTAGGATCAACTAGGTCTTTTACGGGTTGTAATGTAGGCTAAGGGACGGGTAGGACTATTTTGGCCAGAAATAGTGACTAAGTTCCCTAAGTGCTTTAATACATCACAATATGCCATTTATGCTTTCTTTCAAACAACCTACAACCTTTTTGCTTTCTTTTAATCTACCTCCCTTTGTCACCTCTTTTGTTTTTCAATTTTCTTGAACATAACTAACTTTTTAGTTTTCTTTTCCTTTTTCTTTTCATAACATACCTCTTATGATAGCATTTCTTTTTCATAACACATTCAAGTACCAATACATTCTAAGGCATCATGCTCATCCATTTCCTCTTATTTTGTCACATGACTTTTTCAATTTAAAACACTTAGGAATTTGGATCAAATTATGGTCTTGAAAAAAAATGGATTAGGCTTACATATGAGGTTGTCAAAGAAAATAGGCTAAAGGCTCAAAAGGGTTAACTAGGATAATGTCCATGGGTAGGTAAAAAGAAGGTAAACATTCATAGGTTGCCAAAGAAATGCCTAAATCATCTCCTAGACTTACACTCTTTATTTTCGCTTTACATACATACCAGGCAAGTTCTAGCATCAGCCACAAACATAGAATATATTATATCATCACACACAAGGCACATGGTCGACTTTATTGGAAGTAGTATAGACTCTTGCCCCAACAGATGAAGGAATTGAACCACACAATATCACATAGTGAGTCACAATTAGAGCCTAAACGTCTCAATAGTCATGATGTTAGCACAAACTCTTGTTATAATCTCATGCTGCTTATTAGACTGATTTTATGTGAAGCTAAAAAAATTTACTACGAAAAAAAAAATGAAAAAATGAAAAAAAAATGAAAAAAAACTCAAACAAACAAACATAAATAAATGCAAATGCGGATAAAGAAGTAAAGCATGCAAATACCACCACTCCACACTTAAACGGGACACTGCCCTCAATGGAAAATAAATACGAAGAACCTGGTCAGTCAAACTCCTCCTCTATGTCGGGGGTCATACCCCCTTCGTCGGAATCATCATAGGAGTCGTCGTCATCAGAATTCTCCTCCACGTTGGAGTTTGGCATGCGTCGATCATCATCGGTCGGCACATCATCATCAAGAGGTTCCTCAAAGTATGTACCTACTCCACACATCTCCCTCACATGCATATTCATTAGATAGTCATGGTCCAGCTGTTGGAGCTCTGCAGCAGTTGGAACACGTCCACCACTCATTATTGTGAACCGAGTTATGCCATAAAGATGACGGAAGAAACTCTCATCTCAAGCATGTCTCTCCGCAGTAGTAAGGTTGACGCCATGTGTTGTTTCAGCATCTTTGACCTTTGTGAGGTCAACCTTCTTCGGGTTATGTGGGAGTTTGTGATCAGCTGGTTCCTCTTCGATGTCTTCCTTCCGCAAGATTGTTGTCCACAGGTTGCCAAAGGTGAAGTGGGACCGCTTGTGTAGTCTGGCCTTCCGCATTGTAGAATGAATGATTGCCCCAATGTTGATAGGGACATTCGTCATCAATGCATAGACAAAACACACTCTATCTCTTGTTATTTTGGTGTACTGGGTCCCTGGAATAAGGTAGGAGTTGACAATACGCAACCATATTATTGCTTCCCTATTCAAAGGAGCATAGGGAAAGGTGTTGTGTCGTCCGGTGTCTTTTTGTCTGCTCCACCTTGCCATGGATCTACTTCCACAAAGTGTGTGTCGAATTGCTCTATAAGGAGGTCTACTGTACAGCTCTTTGAATGGTGCTGGATCGACTGAAGGCAAGCCAAGAAAGGAGTTGATCAAATCTGCATTGAGTTGTAAAACTTGGTCCCGAATCTTGACTTCGCTACCTGTGGATTTCGGCGACCAGTTGGCATAAAATTCTCGTGTCAAATCAAGATTGCATTCTCCCATGTCACGGAAGATGAAATCCAGATTTAGTGCCATAATTTTTGCCAACATACGCGGCTCCTTCTTCGCTAGGATGTCCTTGTTGATCAAGTCGACATGAACATATTTTCTTTCCTTGTTGTTCCTATACCATTCCTTGGATTCCTCCTCAAGAACCCATTTTATTCCAAACATGCGGCGTGGTAATTGCATTGACGATGATTCTCCTTGGTCCTTGCGACCTCTTTTCTTGCCCTTTTGGGAAGTGGTAGCCTTATCTTGTCTTGATTTGGGTGCCATTGTTCCTGAGATTTAAACAATGCTCCTATTAACATCAGCTCGATATATACAATCTATAAACAAGCATTAGGGGTACCACCCCACACTTAGGTTGTTGATGCAAATTAGTGAAGTGGAAGTAGTCGATTACTTAGACTTCATCGACATGCATGTTAGGCGCTATATTCCGACAAGAAAATCAGAGATGTATCACTTCTTGCAACCGTAGAAATACTATCCTGTTAGGTATAACAAGACTACTACATGGGGATTGAATCAAGGTATCGTATTTAACAATAATCACAACCTCCTATGTCGGTAGGCAACCATAAGTCTTATCCCGATGAACGGGATTTTCTAACATGTAGGTATTCAAGTGACAAGGTTATGCAATGTTCATGACTATAGTGATTCCGCAATTAGTATAACAATGCATCAAAATCAAATTCAAGTCGGAAATAGTGTAAGATCATCCTAACGTACATGTTCACTCACATGGTTTTGTATCAACAATTCAAACACACTAACATCGCCAATATTTCTTCAAGATGTAGCAATTTATAATAGACATAGAAACGTAGCACTTACGAGATATAGATGAAGAACAAGAGAGTACTTACGTGATTCAAGCCTTTGGAGATGTTCTTGTGAAGTTGGAGAGCAAAAAGAAAAGTTTTGGGAGGATTTGGATGCTATGTGCGGCGCCTAGGTCAAGATTTCAATGTGTTTATGTTTCAAGACTAAGTCCCCTTTATATAGGAAAAGAATGGGTCGGGTTTTGACCCATTGAAAATCGGTTTTGGAGACAAAAAGTAACCATAGGCGGCACCTTTAGCTTTGCCTATGCAAGGTATAAGCGGCGCCTAATGCAAAGCATTTGCTAGCATAGGCGGTGCCTAGTGCAATGCCCTTAGTGACCATAGGCGGAACCTTTAGCATGGCATATGAGATTCCAAGACCAAATGCTTTAGCATAGGCGGCGCCTATGCTATAGCATACTTGAGCATGGGCGGCGCCTATGCCTTTGCACACTAGATTCCGAGACCTTAGGCTATAGAATAGGTGTTGCCTAGTTCGTGGCCTAGTTTTACCTAGCCTTATGCATCTTAATTCCAAACTTACCACCTTTACCATACACTACGTCCAAATCGTCATTTGAAACCACTCTCCTCGTTGAATACCTCTTGCACCTACATTTGCTCAAAACCAATGAAAATGATTAGTACGATGGGTTGCCTCCCATCTAGCGCCTTATTTATTGTCGTGGCTCGACATAGTTACCTCGAGTACTTAGACTTCGTCGAGATAAGTGATGGCCATATAATTTATCGAGTCAAAAGGTCCGATATAAGGTTTAACACGTTGACCATTCACCTTGAAGATAATACCATTGGTGTCTTCCAACTCAACTACTCCAGACGAGTAGACTTGGATAACTTTGTATGGACCAGACCACCTAGACTTTAACTTACCTGGGAATATCTTTAATCTAGAGTTGAAGAGAAGCACCATATAATCCTTTTGAAAGTTTCGTTGAACAATCTGCTGATCATGATACTTCTTCATCCGCTCCTTGTATAGGTCTGACCTTTCATATGCATGGAGACGGAACTCATCTAATTCGTTCAGCTGCTCCAACCTCAGATTCATCGCATCATCATAATTCAAATTCAATTGCTTCAACGCCTACAATGCCTTATGTTCGAGCTCAATGGGTAAATGACAAGCCTTCCCATAAACTAGCTGATAAGGGGACATGCCGATGGGTGTTTTGAATGCAGTCCTATACGCCCATAGTGCATCATCTAGCTTCCGAGACCAATCCTTCCTATTAGCATTTACCGTCTTCGCAAGGATTTGCTTGATCTTCCGATTGGAAACCTCTACTTGTCCACTCATTTGTGGGTGATAAGGCGTGGCTACCTTATGTTGCTTGACACCATACTTGGCCAACACGGATTTGAATAGCTTGTTGCAGAAGTGAGACCCTCCATCGCTTATGATAGTCCGAGGTACGCCAAAGAGAGAGAAGATATTCCTCTTTAAGAATGCTACAACACGCTTTCCCTCATTGTCATCCAAAGCTAAAGCTTCAACCCATTTTGAGACATAATCTACAACAACTAAGATGTACTTCATTCCAAACGAATTCACGAATGGACCCATGAAATCAATGCCCCACACATCAAAGAGTTTTACCTCAAGAATTTTCGACATGGGCATCTCATGGTGTTTCGAAATAGCACCTTGTCTTTGGCAGTGGTCGCATCTTCTAACAAAGTCATAGGCATCTCTAAATATCGAAGGCCAATAATATCCACTTTGCAATACTTTTCTTGCCGTCCGATTGCCTGCGTGATGTCCTCCAACTTGGGAAGTGTGGCATGCTTCCAATATAGTAGGCACCTCTACATGGGATATACATCATCGAATAATACCATCCGCACATCGTCAAAACAAATATGGCTCATCCCAATAGTAGTGTTGTACGTCATGCATAAACTTCCTCTTTTGATGGTCTGATAAATTGGTAGGTATTACATTACTCACCACAAAATTTGCAAAGTCGGCATACCATGGTAACTTTTATGTTGTCGTCGCTAGGATCTCCTCGTCAGGGAATGCATCATCAATCTCGATATCAGGCTGCGCCACATGCTCGTTCTCGAGTCTAGATAGATGGTCGGCCACTTGGTTCTCGCAACCTCTTCTATCTTTAACTTCGAAATCAAACTCTTGCAGTAGCAATACCCATCGAATTAATCTTGGTTTTGCATCCTTCTTTGTCATTAGATACCTAAGAGTTGCATGGTCTGTATGAACGATCACCTTAGTACCCAATAGATAGGCACGAAACTTCTCAAACGCATA
This sequence comes from Capsicum baccatum var. pendulum, assembly GCA_030864225.1. NCBI lineage: Eukaryota > Viridiplantae > Streptophyta > Magnoliopsida > Solanales > Solanaceae > Capsicum > Capsicum baccatum. The sequence goes on along the minus strand of CM061559.1, from coordinate 136,600,918 downwards.
CACAACCGCTAGGAGCTCTTGTTCTGTCACAGTGTAGTTTCTTTGGGCTTCATTTAGGACCTTACTCTCATAGTAGATAGGATGAAATAATTTCTCCTTTCTCTGACCAAGCACAGCTCCAACGGCTACACCACTAGCATCACACATGACTTCAAACGGGAGAGACCAATCTAGTTCTACCATGATAGGGGCTTCAATGAGTTTTCCTTTGAGGCATTCGAATGCCTTTAAGCAATCTTCATTTAAGTCAAACTTTGTATCTTTCTCCAAGAGTTTGCACAATGGACTAGCAATTTTGGAGAAGTCTTTGATGAACCGACGATAGAAACCTGCATGGCCGAGAAAACTACGAACTCCCTTCACCGAAATTGGAGGAGGTAGCTTCTCAATGACTTCGATTTTCGCTCGATTAACCTCAATTCCTCTTTCAGAGATTTTGTGCCCAAGAACAATTCCTTCTTTTACCATGAAGTGGCACTTCTCCCAATTCAGCACTAGATTGAATTCTACACATCTTTGCAACGCCATACTTAGGTTTGCCAAGCACGCTTCAAAAGTCTCACCAACAACTAAAAAATCGTCCATAAATACCTCCAAAGTGTCTTCAACCATATCAGAAAAAATTGACATCATACAACGTTGAAAGGTGGCTGGTGCGTTACATAGCCCGAATGGAATACATTTGAAGGCAAACGTACCATATGGGCATGTAAACGTTGTCTTATCTTGGTCTTCAGGTGCAATACAAATCTGATTATAGCCTGAATAACCATCTAAGAAGCAAAACCATCCTTTCCCCGCTAATCGATCTAACATTTGGTCCATAAATGGCATTGGGAAGTGATCTTTGAGTGTCCAAGAATTCAACTTTTGGTAGTCCATGCATACTCTCCATCCAGTGACGGGTCTGAGTGGAATAAGCTCATTCTTCGCATTCGCGACCACCATTATGCCTCCTTTCTTAGGAACACATTGTACCGGGCTTACCCATGTACTATCAGAGATTGGATACACAACCCCCGCGTCTAACCACTTGATAATTTCTTTCTTCACCACTTCTTGCATAGGTGGGTTTAGATGTCTCTGATGCTCAATGGTGGGTGTGCACTTCTCTTCAAGCTGAATCTTATGTGTGCAAATTCCAGGTGGAATACCAATAATATCCGCAATGGTCCATCCAATGGTTCTAATGTACTTCCGTAAAATAGCAATGAGAGCTGCAACTTGTTGCTCACCCAAATCTGCTGCAACAATGACTGGAAGTGTGTTTCCGCTTCCTAAGAATGCATACTTTAAATGTCTTGGCAGATCCTTTAATTCTAACGTGGGTGGCTCTTCAATAGATGGCTTAGCTGGTGGTGTGGGTCGATTCTTGTGATCAAGGTCCAGCTTCTTGGGAGCATAGCGATATGTCCCTAATCCTGATTGAGTACCAATAACTTCTTCACAATTTTCAGCATCCTCATTCTCTCCATTCATGAGCACAACCGCCAAAGGGTCATCAATAATTTGCTCTTCTTCAAGTAATTCTTTCTCATCATCAAAGCAAACATCAGCCACCGAAAATACACTCAGATCCTTGGGTTGCTTCATTGATTTGCAAACATCAAAGCGAACTACTTCGTCATTTATTCAGAATGAAAGCTCATTAGCTCTCAAATCAATAAGCACACTTCCCGTAGCAAGGAAAGGGCGCCCCAAGATTATGGGAACTTCTGAGTCTGCCTCACAATCCAAAATAACGAAGTCTGCCGGAAAGATAAATGAAGAAACCTTTACCAAGACATCACATAGAATACCAACAGGTCATTTTACCGACCTATCCGCCATTACGAGCCTCATGTTGGTTGGAGTAGGATCACCCAACCCTAACTTTTTATAGATAGATAATGGCATCAAATTGATGCTGGCTCCTAAGTCGCATAATGCTTTGGCAAAATTCAAAGATCCAACGGTGCAAGAAATAGTGAAAGCTCCGGGGTCGGCCTTCTTCTGAACTATTGATCGGGTAGCGATTGCGCTGCAGTGATGGACATCATCTTTCAACTCATAACTTGCTACCCACTTCTTTGTCAAAAAATCCTTCATAAATTTTGCATACCCAGGCATTTGTTCAAGTGCCTCCACCAATGGAACATTAATGGTCATCTGCTTTAACATAGTCATGAATTTGCTGAACTTCGTGTCAACCGCCACCTTCTTCAATCTTTGAGGGAAAGGTGGTGATGGGTATGGAATTTTTCTCTCCACGGCTTTCTTCTCCTCTTGCTTCCGTTTTTTAGATTTTTCAGGTTGCAATCCATTGGGATTGACGTCATGGACGTTGTGCCCTTTTTCTGTGTCTTCTATAGCCTTATCATCAACGTCCACTACTTTGTCATCCACTTGCTTGCTTTTTGCTGAAGTTTCCAGCACCTTACCACTCCGGGTAGTAATGGCCATGCATGACCCATCATTCCTTGGGTTTTGCACAGTATCGCTAGGTAAGGTGCCAGCCTTTCTTTGATTGAGTGCTGCTGAAAGTTGGCTCAATTGCTGCTCTATTTGCTTGATTGAAGTGGAATGAGAATCAACTATTTGTTTCATAGAGGACAAATCATTAACTACCTCCGTTACTGCAGCGCTTATTGTTTCCACTCCTTTCAATATTTTGGCCAGCATGTCTTCCATACTTCCAGAGCTAGATGTGGTGCGTCACGTCTTCCAGAGGGAACGTACAAACCACTCTTTTCATTCTTGTTCTTCCAACTACCTTGGTCCTTGTTTCCAGATTTATCATAATAGTTCCGACCTTGGTTTCCTTGGGTATTACCTCGGAAACCCCCCTGATTGTTCAAGTAGTTGGCCTCTTCTTCCGAATCAGATTCGTCTCTTCCTTTTGACGCAATAGCTTTCACTTTTTCGGTATTCCCTGATAATAAATGTTTTGTAAGAAGATCCACTTGTGTCTTCATGTGCTCCATATCTTGATCACGTTCTTCTTCTCTTCTTCTTTGGTCTGCAGTCATGCCAATAGATAAAGTGGGGCTTGCTACCTCAGAATCCCTGGTATGCCAAGCTCTACTTTACTTCGTCATACGATCTAGCATATTGCTTGCTTGACCAAAGGTGAGGTCCATAAAAGATCCTCCAGCTGCATTATCCACCACTGGTTTAGTTATTGAATTCAAGGTTCTGTATAATATCTCCATTAGGTGAACATTAGTCATATGATGGTTTGGGCATCTCGTTAGCTTTGTCTTGAACCTCTCCCATGTTTCATGAAGAGCTTCAGTTGGAAGCTGACGGAAGTTGCTGATTTCATCTCTCAATTGTGCTCTTTTGGATGGCGGAAAGAATCTATCTAGGAAAGCGTCTCTCAATTGCCTCCAATTTGTAATTGAATCAGGAGTCAGCCCATTCAACCATAGAGTTGCCTCCCCAGACAGAGACAATAGAAATAGACGTAATCGAATTGCATTCTGACCAACACCAGGATTGTCAAACGACTTGCATGTAGAAATAAAGTTGATGAGATGCATATTCGGATCATCGCCTGCTAGTCCACCAAATAATCCCTTGAGTTGCAATAACTGAATCATGGTTCTTGTGATGTTGAACTTGGCTCCGGGCGCTAATGGTGGAGGAATTATGTCTCCAGTGGCTCTGGATCCATCAAGATCATCATCATCGTCGTCAAAAGCTGGTTGCATGGGTTGGCGATCATACCTAAACCGAGCTTGACGACCTCTTCTGTTGGTAGGTGTTGCGATTTCAGCATCATGCCTTGGGTTTAGTAACTCGTCAACACCTAAATCCTCATCGTCAGGATTTGTTGCTCGCCCAGGGTTATCAATGTTTTGTTGGTGTACTTGGGCGGCAGCAAGAGCAGCTACTCTCGCTTTCTCCTGTTAAGCAGCCATTCTTTCGATTTCGTGTTGTGCCTCCATTCTGCCAATACGTTGTGGTTCAGGATTGATAGGTAATAGCGGTTGACAAGAACTTCGAGTATGGGGCATGCACTAAATAAAAACCTGCAGTAAACAAAAACAAAAACTAAAAGTAAAAGTACGAGAATCTTTGACCAAAGGGTCTAGTAATTATCACAAAGTTAATTGACACTCGTATTCCCCGGCAACAGCGCCAATTTTTGATAACGCTCAATCTACAGCTCTCGTAGGTGTGTAAAGCGGTCGTTAGCAAATATAGAACCCAACTGGGTTGGGTATCGATCCCACAGGGAATAGCTTGGTCAACAAGTAAGCAACGATTACTAGACTTTTAGTGCAAGTCTCGTAAGAAGGGGGGATTGTAAAGTGTAACCGAATTGTTGAAGTAAAAACTGAAAATAGCAAAGTAAAAAGAAAGAATGTTTAGTAGGTTGTAAAACAATGAGAATTGAAGAGTTGGGGTTATGTCCAACTTCTGAGTTTACGTCTCTATTGGTAATGAGTGTGTTGAATTCTGACATGCATGTGCTTATAGAGAATTGTATTCGATGGTAAATCCAGGCGTCTTTCGACCTATTCGAGGATTATTTCACTTTAACTCTTTCGAGCTTAAAGCGTGTCTAACGGTACGAATTCTCCAAGAGGTTAATCCAGTTACGGCACTAACTTTTTAATAGGGGATGGGACCCTACTACCTTGACATTATCTCTTTTCCAGACAGATAACCTTTCTTTCGAACAAGTTAAATGTTATACTGGCGTATTCTTGCGTTTGCAACCACAAAGAATTTAGGTTAAGACGAAGAGAATAATGATATAAGCAACATACGTGTCACAAACTCACAAACTCATAGTAATAGATAGTATCTCATTCGGCTTCCATAACCCCAATAGAGAAGTTTAGTTACCCATGAGTGCGAAGGAAATCACAATTGACATTGTTATTATACCACAATAAGAATTTCGTGTAGCACAAGTGTGGTAGGCGTTAGGCGTGATTTCTTGCAAGTAACGTTTCTCTTGTTGCGGAAATTAAGAATAGATGAATAGAAGAAAAAGTAGAATTAATGGAAGAATTAGAAGTAGTAGTGAATGTATATTAGAAAGATGGAAAGAAGATGGAAGGGAGATATAAAATCTCTAGCAAAATAGGGTATTTATAATACCCATATCCTATTCCTACTAAGATAATGAAATACTTAACCAAATCCTACTAAGCTAATGAAATACTTAACCAAATCCTACTAAGCTAATGAAATACTTAACCAAATCCTAATAAGCTAATGAAATACTTAACCCAATTGTACTAGGTTAATGTATCATTATCCTAATAATAAATTACTGCTAGTCCCCAAAGTCTTCAGAAATGTTGTTTTAGCCCGGGACAGGTTTCCCATGCATCACTTTTGGTCCTTAGGCATCCAAGACTCCCTTTTCTTCTTTCGTGAAGCTTTCTTTGGCGTCAAGTTATCCATAAAATGCTGAATTCATTTATACCTGAAACTTTGCTAATCATGTTCGTTAGCTCACTTACAGGAAAAAGGACTAAAAGTGCATGAAATATATAATTTGTTCTCAAAACTAGGCTAAAATATGGGTAAAATATAGCACTATAGGCGTGTAATTTCGCCTATCATCACTTTTCCCTATTCTTTTTTTTGTTTCCAAAGGAATGTTGTTTTGTTGTTTTAAAGGGTGCACTAATACCTTGAATCCGGTACCAACGGGTATCAGCCCCCCCCCCAAAACAATGTTCTCTTTCAGGCCTTTCAACTAATCGATACGACCCCGGAGAGCCACTTTTGCTAAAACTCGAGCAGTTTCTTGAAAACTCGCTTTAGATATGAAACTTTGAGTACTGAGAGTTGCTCTTGTTATTCCTAATAAGACAACTCGGTAACAGATCGCCTCTTCCAAAGCGCGACCCATTCGTGCTGCTCGCAACAATCCAATAAGTTCTCCGGGTGAAAAAACATTTGACAGTCCATCTTCTGAAACCAATACTTTTGATGTTATTTGACGTACAATAATTTCTATATGCCTATTATGAATCTGCACCCCCTGGGAGTGATAAACCTGTTGGATTTTATTAACCAAAGAGATTCGGCTTTGCGCTATAGTTAGCTCAGCACTAATCAAGAATCCCCAAGGAATTCCAAGAATTATTGTTATACATTTGTTCCAACCCTCAACCCTCTTTTCTAGATTCATGGATATTGAATCAATTGAACGAACTTCTAACACCTGTTCTACTTTTTGAAGACACTGTGTTATATCACCAGATCTCGATTTTTCATATATAAATGTAACTAATGTATCTCCTTCGTAAAGGGTTTCGCCATAATGGCCATGAACGGTTGCTCTGGGGGTGGGCAAATAAGGCTTAGCTGATCGTATCACTATCGAGTCAACTTGAACAAGTATAACTTGACCCGATTTGAGGGGCGGTCCATTTTTGGCTATACATACATTTTCACAAATAAACTGTCCAAGACTAATTATTTTAGATGTACCAATTCAAATTGAATGGATTTAAAATAATGTTACGACATGGATCGGGATTCAAAATTTTTCCATTTTCATCCACTAAATAATATTTAAATTTAATCACTTGAAAGGTCTGGTTTAAATTGTCAAGTTGCAAATAGTTAGTTACTAAGATCTGATTATGAGTTATTAAATGGTAAGATGAATAAAAATTTTCAATTGGAAGGCATGTTCCTAAAGGGCCCAACGAATTCCTAATTGGAATTAGGGGATCTTTTTTAATTGATTCTTTTATCACACTGTCATATTTTACATCCTTGAATGGCCCCATTCGAGAACAATTGGCTGCTGACAAAATTATCAATGACTGACATTCCTTATTTCTATTCAACAACGTATGAATAGTTCCTTGAGGTTGGTTAAGAGATTGTTGAATTTTTGCCTTGGAATAGGAATAAATGGAAGAAAAGGGGTTGATATTGGTACAATCTGATCCATTATCAGAGAGCAATTCTGACCCTGACGGATCATTCCTTTTTCCGATATACAAAATAGGGGATTTCACTAAGTTAATTCTTAGGAAATGTCGAATCAAACCATTTGTGCTTATTTCAACAAAAGAAGCACGGGATTCTTTGTAAGAAGAACTTTTTTTGTCATGGTTCCAATTCAATACTAAACAAGTCCGAACTAATTGAATACTTGTGTCAGAAATTCCTCGAATCGGTTTGCCATTTCCATAAAGGATATAATTGACAATTCAAAGTTGCACATTATCCCTTTCCTGCAATTGATCCGATGGAAAAAGGGTTGCTAAATTTATACCATCCGTTATTTTATATGTGACGACAGGTCGAACTAAAACAAAAGACCTTTTCTTACTAGGTGTAATCCGTTGGACATAGACCCAATTTTTTACTTTTTTGGATTGCTTGGAATTTCTTTTTCTTGTTCCTGATGGTATCAAAATGCCGGTATGTCTGGATATCTTATCTATCTCTTCGGGAAAATAGATATCTCCAGAAAAGATTTTAAGTTCAATTCATTTGTTTTTTCTCTCCACCCGTACCAACCCACCGACTCGGCTTCTTAGATTTAAGGTGATTTGTGTATCTACCCCAAATCTACTCCTTGATAAAGTTCATCAATTTCTGCATTTTTCGTCTGTACTTTACTAAAAGTCTAGTTATATGATTGAATAGGAAATGACATAGGTAAAGTAAAGGGGTCAATTACGCTCTATCAGTCTTGGAAGGAGTCCATGGAGTAAGCTTTCCCCTGTTCGAAATCATAGAGCTCAGGTTTTTTCCACTCCTAATCTGAATCGACTCTACTCGTAAAAGGGGCATTAGATCGAGGAAATGTTGGGGGTCTATCTGCCATATCGCTTATTCTTTCTTGGGCCAATGCTTCATTCTCTGCTTTTTGTACTCGTTCAATAAGACGAAATGAAGAAAACTCTTATCCCCAACGAACTGATTCATGTTCGTCGATAGGCTTCTTGACTCCACTGCTAGCCACCCGGAGTCGACTATTGATCTGTCGCTCGATCCCCTTTTCCTTTCGTCCTTGGCTGAGGTACCCTGTTCTTATTTGTGGCACCCCTATGGTTTGTGTCTGACCCAGCATAGTTCTTTTCTTTCCATTGTTCATTCTTCTTTGAAGCCGCAAAATGATAGTGAGGCAGCAAGGATCCCTCAGTGTCAGCAGGCCATATCTGAGGATTTTCCAGTCTTACAGAAGACGTCGTTCATTACCATATAAGATAGAGAGGGGTTCCAAACCTCGAAAGACCACTATTGAGGGATATTCAGACTCACTCGTCGGTATCGATCTGATAATACTTTTGCCCCACTATAAAAGGTTACTTTTGTACGGGCTCTAATTGAAAGGGAAAGAAAGTACCCTTCGTTCCAGTGAGATGTGGGGAATCTGTTTCTGAATTGAAAAACTACATGAGGGGATTTACATGCCACCTTCGCCAGGGTGATCAGTTTCTTCACATCTAGTTAGTCGACTCAGGAAGGCGTTGTATGGACTAAAACAAGCAATCGCTCAGAACTAAAGGATCCTCGCAGGGATGCATGCTACTATTCTTCTATTCACATTCACTGGAGAGTAGCTCTCTATCAACATACTGAAATGACTAAAAAAGCAATAACTTTAGCAAATCCACAAAAAGATCAAGTGGGCTCTCCACAACCCTAAATAGGCAGATGCCCTCTTCATTTCCTTTTTGTTTGATTCGGCTAAAGTGACATCTTCGGTGACTGAAACTGCTCAGATACGTATCTAGGTTATTGAACATAGTTCAACGAATACAATAAAAGAATGCAAGGAAGGGTTCCCCAGGAAAGGCATCTCAATTGCTTCCAAAATAAGGTCATCGACCAGTAATGCGCCTTGTAGAATACTCCCTACCTATACCTAGCAGAGTTGGCACTAATTCACTAATAAGGAGAGAATAAAGCAGCTACCGTCCATTAGGAGATCCACGACTTTAAGATCCGTATGCAAGGGAATATTCTCTTTATTCCCACCTCAATCGATTATACTATGGCGAATTCGTAGGTTCAATTCCTGCTGGATGCACTTGGAACCTGAAGTGAAATCGCTACTCACGAAATTTATACATATAACTCGCCCTTCTTTATGGGGAATTCACTCGCTCAACACTCGTTCAAAACATCCACTCCTTCTTCACTCGCTAGGGAAAGAAAAGGGATAGATGACTGAAAATCCCGCTTAGAGATCGCAACTATAGTCAGAGTAGGAGTTCCCATCCATCATCTCCGTCGAGGCCTTATTTGACCTGCAAATTACAGTGTATCCATCGGATTTAAACCTCCATTAGATTCGGCAACTAAGGATGAGATTATCATAGGTCCCGAATGTTCTATTTAATAGGATAGCCTTGACTGGGCTCTTCACCGTAGAACCTTTACCCGAAAAACAAAGCCTAGGCGCAAGTGAATGACTTAGCCTCTTGCTATCTTTCTTTTGGAAGGACTGAAAAAATCAAAGTAGAATAGCGAGTTTGATTCGAAAGAAAAGAATGCAGTTAAGTTAATCAAGATAGTTAGTTAGATTACGGAGCATTCCACTGAAGAAGTACGGCATCGGTTCTTGCGAATGAATCTGTTGTTGGAAGAAATCTATAACTAAAATAGTTGGGCTCGGTCCTAGACTTAATAGTATTCAATGGAATAGAGGTTAGCGAAGAAAGAGGGAAGAGAGAAAGCAAATGCTTCGGCTGATGTAGATTCGGCAAATGATTACTCTTCTTCAGGTGCAGATGAGGCTTATGGGGAAGAGGAGGCAAGGGCAAGAAAATCATAAAGAAAATCCTTGTCTGGGAAAGGCGTATTATAAAGGATGTCCCCTATAAGAGCTTCAGAGGGATTTTTCCTCGACTAGAAGAGGACCAATCCTAAGGGCTCCTAACAAGGTCTAGTAGTTCTATCCGTCTACTTTCTTAATATAGAACTGGGATTGAGACTTTCACTTTCATTCTATGAGTTGAAGATGGACTAAGCCCAAGAGCAGTCCAATCTTAACGGGAAAGAAAGTTTTTTGCTCGACTTCTCGAGGACGACCCATAACACCTTCTTTGATCTAAGTCAGAACTTTCATACTTTGATGCTGTCCTCCCCGCTGTAAATGCCTTTCTTTCTGCTGACACTGGTATTTTATACCTCTTCGCCTACTGGGATAGTAGAAAAAGGGTACTGCCCTTCTGTCTTCTAAGGAAAAACTTTGAGCTTTCGAGCGCCTTGATAAAAAGAAACCCCTGCCTCCCTTTCAGAATCGGTTTAAGCTATTAAAATAGGTAAGCTATTGTAGCGGTTTTTCCTATGGTAGTATGGGTATTATCGAGAGTGTGATCCCCTCATCAAAGCACCCTTTAGCTTCCCCAAGTCTGGTCTTGAGACCTTGCGGGATAGTCCTATTAGTGACTTCAGTCTGCCCCTTGGCCTGAGGGTATCCAAGGTCTCTTTTAGGTTTGCCACTGGGTTCGGACCCTCTCTGCTTTTAATAAGCATGTCATCAATGTAGACCTTCATATTTCTTCCAATTTGGTCTCGGTTAAGCCCAATGTTGCATGGTTATGTAGCTCTTATGGGATTTAAACCCATGATACAAGAAGGTTGTATATAGATCTAGAAAATCAGTGTTTTAAGCCCACACAGAAGGCTAGTTGGTAGAGCGATCAGTTTATCTGAATAAAGGTAGGTTCGAATCCTTCTTCGGGTTCAAATTCGAATAGAAAGAAGGCCATCGACTTCTCATTCCAGCTATTCAACCTCTTCTGAATACATATTCTAAATACCCCAGACTCCCCTAACGGATAAGAGAACTAGTCCGTTAAGATAGCTTTCCCTCAGTTCACTTCTGCTAAGGCAGTAGCTTCGGGCAAGTAGACTGACTGATATGAGATTGAGTGAGGAAATGACAAAGCCAAGGCTAACTCTCTCTCCTATGCTCGTTAATCATATGCCATCCTTAGAGTGCAGCAGGGACACCTTTAAAGAAAGGGTCTTCGCAAGCATACCGTTTTCTGGCCGTGTGAATGAAATCCATCCCTTTAAAGAAAGGAGAGTGACCCATCCCTTTAAGATGGGCCTCATCGCTTGCCGAATCACCTATCAGCAAAGACAGGCTAACTCTACTATAATAAATATAGGAAGTAGAGCGTTTAGTGGGTGACCCTTGCCTGGCTTGATGGGAAATCGAATAGATTGATTGGTCTTTTCTCGAATTCACTGCCAAAGGAGAGGAAGGAGTCAGAACTAAAGTTGTGGCATTTTATCCAGTCCTCGTTCTCGTATAGTTTCACACCGTTGCCAGAGCCTCTAAATCTCATAAGAGAAGAAAGCGAAAAAAAGAAAGATAAGGACGGCTAGCCTTCTCTCGTCTATCTTGGTATTTATATTGAGAAATCTGCGGTATCCGGTATAAAGTAGGGAGGCTTCGTATGATATATATATATATAAGTCATAGACTAAGCTCTTTGGGAGGCTAACCAGAAATATCTTATTAAAAGAACTGAGTTCGATTCGATTATAGGCTAGATTAGATTCACGCTATGGTAGTTGTGTATAGAAGTTCGAAGAAGCTGCAATCTTATATAGAAACTTGTATTCTATAGAAAAAGTTAGTGCGCCAGGCAAGGAAACATATCATATAGATAGAAGGGATACCGCCTAAGCTGAATTATAAGCTCTGACACGATGGCTCTCAAATCCAGGCGCGCAGGTATAAAGGAGGTGCGAGGTTACGCTCCCGTAGCCTGTCTGTCCGTCACTCCAAAGTAGTCGAGGAGTGTCTTAGGTACGTAACCCTAGCTTGACTCCTGCTCTCTGAGTTACGAGCCATGTAGTGCCCGCCAAGCACTTAATTGACACCCGACAGTTCATGAATGAGATTGTGTTAAGTGCCGCTCTAGCGCCCGAAACCTTCCCTTAGCACGGTTGAGTCAGAACCGACAATGACGATGCCCCTCCCAATAGTCCGAAGGTCCGAAAGGAGGCACTTCACTCCCTTTCTCTCCTCGTTCTTCTGCTGGATTGCTGCTCCCGCGCTTTACCCTAATGGACCACTTAGAAGAGACCAAATCGGATGACTCTCTATATCATCTTCTTCAGGGCCCTTTCCTATTCTACTTTTTTAATAGTGTCAGAAAGGATTTGACAGTTGATTTTGCGGAATCACCAACGTCTGTTTACTTGTACGAGCAAAGTCTTCACCCCGATCTCGATCCATATCCAGATCATCCAGTCAGTTCATTCGGAAGCTTTGAAGTCAAGATGGAAATGAAGCACTTTCTATTCCGATCTTTCAGTCAATCAACCCGAGACTATTGCCGGGCGAGGTTCTATCTTTTCCTTGTTCGACTTCCATATGTAAAAAATTTCATAAAGTATAGAAAAAGATTTGGGCAGCCCAGAATCTATCAAAGAAGTCGCCCTTCTTCTTTGACTTTGTCCATCTTTCTTACTCCCATGCTTTCCGTTGGTCAACAACCAACTAACCCAGTTCTTTTTTTCACACAAGCTTTAATTTCTCGAGCAAGAAGCAGAATGACAACGGTGAATTTCACATGGATTGATTTTTTTTTAATATGTCACTATCACTACACTGGCAGTCGGACTCTTTCTTTCGATAGCTATTTTTGGTGCTTTTAAAACAGGCCAACTTTTTGAACGAAGTACTATTGCAGAGGGTATACATGACTTGGATCTCAAAAAACTGAAACAAAAGACCGAATCAAAACTAAAGATGCTTTGGAAGCAGTATAGAGATACGAATGGAACTCTACAATTACTGGAAGGACTCCGTTTCAAAGATGTGGTTGAGCATTCCTTTATTATGGACGAAGATATCAAAGAACAATTTCTTGAGCTAAACAAAATCTATTTGGATCACATTAGTAATGGCACTGACAGTAGCTACTTTGTTTACATTCTAGATACATATGGCCATATTGTATGTATGTAGTTAGGACTTTGTGATATAGGAATTCGTATCCGCTTGTCAAAGCAGGGCGCTTCACTATAGCAGGTTCTACTATGGAAATACCAAACAAAATCAAGTAGGTCAGAGGGTGGAATAAAATGGGGTAAGGGGGAGGGCGTCTCCTCTTACCGATCTTGTTGTAGTAGAAGAAGTGAGAGGGTCTTTAGACACTCGACTGAAAGGAATGAAGTAACTCGACTAACGGGGGATTGGCTGGGACGGGGAACTTGGGCCCTCGAGAATCCTCGTACCGACACAGGGGAGCATTCCATGGAGAAACTCCATACCCTTCTTTCGGATCTCGAGTCAAGGGGAGTCAATTCTGAGTCCTTCTCTCAATTAAAAGGAAAGGTACCCCTGCGAAAGGGTTGGGACGAACACTCTACCACATAGTGAAGTGGATAGCTAGGACTAAAAAAATGGAGATCGTTTACAACAACAATCCTATATTTGATGTCGATTCATCCACACTTCCATTCCTTGTAGAGGAAGGCTAACTGCTTGCTGGATGGGAGCTGTATGAGCGGTAACGTCCACGTATGGCTCCGTGAGAAGGGCGGTGGATAGAAATGGACTTGTTGTACCTCACTCTCGTCTTCAATGGGGTCTGCTTTTTTTTTTGGGGAGAGTATACCAATATGATCTTAATGAGGTGCAGGGCTTTGCATCTGACATTCATTGGGCTTCTCTCTTCGAGAGCCTGCGCCCCAGCTTTTTTGTGCAATAAACCCCTCCGGCTGAAGACTAGTGGTAGGTGGTCCTGTGGAGCTTTCGGAAAAGGGTAGCCTTGTGTGTAAGCACAGCAATGAACCGTGGAGAACCCTCAGACGACCGATCTAAGATTAGGGGGGGATCCTCAGTAGTGGTGACCCTTTCACTCTTCCACGGACTGATACATGTACCGAATGCTCATACGGGAAAGTTGACTCTTGAGTTTGGAACCTGGGGGGTTGCGCAGATTACAGATGACAGTTACAAGAATGGCGGGGAAGTTAATAGTACCCGACAACATTCAGGGATGGATGTAAACCCATCGGGCAGGGATAATCATTCCAGTCCTGGTAGAAGTGGTGACCATTCTCAAGAACAAAAAAGACTGAGCTGAGGAAAGCCCTATGAGTCACTGAAACGATGGTAGGAGTGACCTTTTTCTATCAATAGAGGGAGCAAAAAATAGGGTTTTCTTCCCTTTACAATATGAAGAAAGAAATAAGGGTCAAAGTTTAGACCGCTCACAGTAGTTCTACCTATAGAAAGGATCATGAAAGAGGCGATCAGAATGGTACTCGAATCCATTGACGATCTCGAGTTTCTAGACGCATCGCACTTTTGCTCGGGTCGAGGCTTCCACTCCGTCCTAAGACGGATCAAAGAAGAGTGGGGAACCTCTCGCAGGCTTTTGGAATTCGACATCAGAAAGTGTTTTCACACCATTGACCGACATCGACTCATCCCAATCTTTAAGGAAGAGATCGACAATCCCAAGTTATTTTACCCCATTCAGAAAGTCTTTTCCACCGGACGACTCGTAGGAGGTGAGAAGGGTCCTTACTCCATCCCACACAGGTGTATTACTATTGGCCCTACCAGGCAACATCTACCTACACAAGCTCGATCAAGAGATAGGGAGGATCCGACAGAAGTACAAAATTCCAATTGTTTAGAGAATAAGATCGGTTCTATTAAGAATAGGTCGTATTAATGACCAAGAAAAGTCTTCCGAAGAAGCAAGCTTCAACGCTCCCCAGTACAACAGAGGCATCATTGTGGGGAGGTTAAAGAGCATCCAACGCAAAGCGGCCTTTCATTCCCTTGTTTCATCGTGGCACGCCCCCCACAAGCACCCCCCCCGGCTCAGGGGGGACCATAAAATGTCTTTCGTTTTCCACCCTTCGTCGGCCCTTGCCGCCTTCCTTAACAATCCCTTGAGCCTCCTTTGCGCCACCTTCTTCATAAAAGCCGCTGGGTTTCCCCGAAAGTCCGAATTCTATGGTAGAGAATGTTGTAATAATAATTTGTCCATGAGAGCCTGCTTTTAAAGCCCGTATCTTGCTCAAAAAAGTTTTTTCAAGACCGGAGTCAAGGCAGTTTGAACCCCAGCTAGTATTGAGATTGAGAGCCGTAAGGAGTCCAGATATCAGTCATTCGACTTAGGAATCCCGTCCAACTTCAGATAAGGTAAGATAAGGTAGGAAAGCTACAAACCAGTCTTAATTCCTGCAGACTAAGATTCTGTTTCAAGTCCCAAGGGATTCAATCCAAACACTCATAGATTCTATGCTCGTCTCTGCTCTGACTTTCTATTATACGCTGTAATAATAATTGGGCCATGACTTACTTATCTTCACAATTATTATTACTGACTGAAGGAGTTGAACGAAAAGATGTCGAAGGACCCTTATTTCTTTCTTCATATTGTAAAGGGGAGCACCCCAAGGACCCTTATTATTACTGACTGAAACCAAACTCCTCCTCAGGAAGATAGATGGGGTGATTCGGGTGAGATCCAATGTAGATCTAACTTTCGATTCACTCATGTGATTCGGGAAGTCCGGGGGGGACCACCACGACTCCTCTCTTCTCGAGAATCCATACATCCCTTATTAGTGTATGGATTGATATCTCTCAAGCACAGGTTTAGGTTCGACCTCAATGGGAAAATAAAATGGAGCACCTAACAATGCATCTTCACAGACCAAGAACTATGAGATCACCCCTTTCATTCTGGGGTGACGGTGGGATCGTACCATTCGAGCCATTTTTTTCTTGACTCGAAATTGAAATGGGAGCAGGTTTGAAAAAAGATCTTAGAGTGTCTAGGTTTGGGCCAGGAGGGTCTCTTAACACCTTCTTTTTTCTTCTCATCGGAGTTATTTCACAAAGACTTGCCAGGGTAAGAAAGAAGGGGGGAACAAGCACACTTGGAGAGCGCAGTACAACGGAGAGTTGTATGCTGCATTCGGGAAGGATGAATCGCTCCCGAAAAGGAATCTATTGAATCTCTCCCAATTGGTTGGACCATAGGTGCGATGATTTACTTCACGGGCGAGGTCTCTGGTTCAAGTCCAGGATGGCCCATCTACGCCAGGGAAAAGAATAGAAGAAGTATCTGACTACTTCATGCATGCTCCACTTGGCTCGGGGGGATATAGCTTAATTAGTAGAGCTCCGCTCTTGCAATTGGCTCGTTGCGATTATGGGTTAGATGTCTAATTGTCCAGGCGGTAATGATAGTATCTTGTACCTGAACCGGTGGCTCACTTTTTCTAAGTAATGGGGAAGAGGACCGAAACGTGCCACTGAAAGACTCTACTGAGACAAAGATGGGCTGTCAAGAATGTAGAGGAGGTAGGATGGGCAGTTGGTCAGATCCAGTATGGATCGTACATGGACGGTAGTTAGAGTCGGCGACTCTCCCAGGGTTCCCTCATCTGAGATCTCTGGGGAAGAGGATCAAGTTGGACCTTGCGAACAGCTTGATGCACTATCTCCCTTCAACCCTTTGAGCGAAATGCGTCAAAAGAAAAGGAAGGAAAATCCATGGACCGACCCATCATCTCCACCCCGTAGGAACTATGAGATCACCCTAAGGACGCCATTGGCATATACCAATCACAATTATTATAACTGACTGATGGAACGTCTTTACAATTATTATTACTGACTGAAGGAGTTGAATGAAAAGATATGTATCTAAGTGAAAGTGAAACGAATCGCTCTATATACATGAAGTGAGTCTAATGCTTGTTCACACCGGTAAGAAGCCGGTCTTTGTTTGGATAGTTTGTATTCTATACATAGCGAAACAAAATTTATATCGACTAAAGGAGTGAAACGACTACAAACCTCCCCATGCAGCAAAAAAATGATTCCATCAAAGTGGGGAAGAGAGGACGAATGATCTCGAGCAAGGCATTATCTGGGATTCGACTCACCCAGTAATGAAGGCCTTCACAGCCAATGCAATGGTTAAGGCCAGAAAATAGGGGAAGCCCATCAGAATTGAAACAGAATGTAGGGATTTCGACCCCAGTCATACCGATCAGGTATGCTTTTAGTGCGTTCTATAACTAAAAGTGCAGGCGCGGCATAACGGCATGGTAGCGCAAAGATAGCTATGCTCGACTTGCTCTGCAGGATGAACTTAGAGATTGATGTCAAAGAACAGAAGCTGGAAAAAGAGTTTTGTTTCAGTCTTTTGTTCTTTTGTGACTGACCTGACGGTAGGCCTTGATTGAGATCAACTTTGAGCTGCTGAACCTCTCTTGTTTTGCTGCTTTTTTTGAAAGCCCTCACGCTGGCAAGTAAATCCTTATTCATCTGACTAAAGAGTAGCCCACAATCCTATGAGTACAGATGTCTTTTGTTTGCATCTTTCATAAAAAGAACAATCTGCTTTCTGCAATGAGGCATTTTTTGAAAATCGCTTGGTCAAACCAACATAGGAGTTTTGGGCGTCAAAGTAGCTTTCTTTACGATCTTTCTAGTTGGATGACAATCTCGCTCCTAAATGAAACCTTTCTCAACTATACGAGAACGAGACCAAAATTCTTCCTTAGTATGAGATCATCATCTTTCTGCTTTGAAAAAGGTTCGGAGCAAGGAGAACGAAGAAAGAAAGACGCAAGAGACCTTACGCTGCATTCGCTTTAAGATAAAATGCCACTAGATCACTGACTGAACAACGAGAAGATTGAAGAGAAGGTAGGATGTGACTGTAGTAGTCGCTCTCCTACTGAAAGAACTAGATTTGACGAGTATTGATAAGTAGATTCGGGATTCGATACCCGCATCCGATCGAAGTTGCATTTTACTGCTCCCCTAACATAAAAAAAAGGGGAGCTTTTTCGTTGTGGGTCTCTTCGCGCAAGACATTGCTTAGGACCAACAGGTCACACGACACGTGCACGATCTACTTTGCACTTTCCATCCTTTAGGCCTTCATCAATCAGCTTTGCAAGCAAGCTACCTTGATCCGTCTTCGGTTTTGATTCGTTACGCTCAGAAGCTCCAATAAGCCCTAAAGTCTTTTGCAACCTAAATCTCTGCCAAGAGATCCCTGCTTTATGTTTGATCCTATGTACCCATAGAATGCTATGCGTTCTCCACTTTTGGATCTCGCAAAGAGAGAACGTGTTTTTTCCTCTGACTTTCTCTCTCATTCGCGGAGAGAAGAAAGCGGCCGCTGTCCTTGGGAAACCAAAAGAGCTACCGAAGGAAAGGGATGCAGTCTCTCCCTTGGCCTTTGGAGAGGAGAGGGCAGAGAAGAAAACGTCCTTCGCTCAAGTTTCTTTGCTTCCTGCATCCTTACTAGTATAAAAGGGGATTTTCAACTAAGAAGGCATTCTGGTAGGAAGGCCGACCACTACACAAGTGACCATCCGCCCAGGAGAGAAGCAAACTACCCTTTTTTTATCCCCTTTCCCGAGCAGGGAAGAGAATAAAAATGGACCACAGATGGTAGTCGTGGTTGATTTTGATTCAAGGATCTTATGCGGCGGAGCAAATCTTCTATCGTGTTGCATTGGTGAACCCCCCTAGGGGAACCATCATACCGGAGCGATCCGAGAAGAGCGATTAGGCGCACGTTCTATCCTTTCTACAATGCCTATAGACTCAGTCTTTTGTTTCAGATTAATTCTTCGCTGCAATCGCTTCGATCCACCCCCTTGGTGAAAAACCGTAATACGCCCTGAGGAATTCCTACCAGTAGACTTCCCTGTACTCAAAGTGAATTGTCTAAGTGCTCTCTTTTGTCTCATTGTTTATCTCCTAATCATTCGATTCCGCCCCTAAGGCTAGCTCCTACTCCTCGTCCTTCTCCTGAAGGATAGGATCCTCCTTGGTCCTTTTTACATAACACTCTCGGCCACCCAAGAGGACTGTCTATCTTTCTCTTTACTTACGCAATTTTTTTCTTTGTTGTTGAAGAAGTCTCTTCTTTTTTGGCTGCTCCCGTGACAAGTTCTTTTTGGTATTGTAATAATATTGCTTGCCACTCTTCGGTCCGGTAAACCAACTCCAACCAAGCCCAACACTTAAGACGGCACTACTTCAACATTCAATCGCACAACATTAAAGGTAGCGAGGCTGACGGATTATAACAGCATCAGGCCATTGAAAACTTACTTAACCGATCAGGAACTAGACAAACCGCAGGTCGATATAATAGTAGTTCCTTTCAAAGGTAAAGTAAAGTCCCAACATTCCTCATAACATCGGACATCTCGTACGAGAGATTCCAACAAAGAATGGCTGCTTCGTAACTGCTTTTTCTGCAACGGAACATGTTACTGCTTAAAGCAACAAAGAATGGCTAAAGCTCATCGCAAGATCGGAAAGAACACCAGCCCGCACAGACAACAACGACACGACTCCTAATACAGGTAAAAAGGGGATAGCAATTAACTACTAACCTATCCGCTATACTATATAAAACCTAAGCTGATAGGAAAGGGTTGTGGCCACCAAGCGAGAAGTACACCAAAATATGTCTATAGTCTATACCAGTGTCGGTAATAGTGAGGTTTCTTTTTCCTTAGCCAAAGATGAATAAGGCCAGTTGCCAGCCTTTTTAAAAACCAGAAGGGAAGAAAGAGCCAATTGAAAAGGCTTTAAAGAAGAGATGAAAGTCTTGTGAGGTTTGGTGTTATGTGGAAGTTATATGATATGGCAGCAGGTTGGTCGATGTCTACTACACCTCCATATGTATTAGATCTGGCAAAAATTACTTGGATAGTTTCTCTGGTTCCGACTTCATCATGTCCCCAGTGGATTCATCACCCATTGGTATACAAAATGTAAAGAACAAAAGAACATAAGAATACTGCCCTTGAAGGAGGCTGGAAGGAGAGTGATAGTTCCTAGTGACAACAGCGGATAGCAGCTATGACTACCGGTTGTTATCCCGATCTAAAGTGGCAGCCTATCTAAAAATAGCTGATACCAAATAACGGTTATATGGTTGGATTGGTTGTTGGTTCATGCTTTCGAATTAGTATTGATGGGAGGATGGAAAGCTTATTGGAGGCCCCAGAAACAACTGGTGGGACTAAGCTTTCTTCGGCTAGCTTAGGGTATTTTTCTCGGCATTCCGCTTCCCTTCTTCGAGTTCGATGGGCTGACTTGGTCATAGCTACCCAAGTGGCTGTTTCGCATCCTTAGTCTTACTATGTTCAACAAATCTCTGTACCTTTAAAATTCTTCTTCTAAAAGGCTTTTCCAAAGAGAAGAATGGTTAGCTAAAGCAGGGAAGCGCGCAAGAGAAGAGCTATAGCTAGTCTCCAGGTTCTATTAGAAATAAGAAAGTGCGAGATCAAAAAGATATAGAATTATAGAATAGAGAAGTCCCCGCGTTGTACTATAGAAGTCAACCCACCAGCAAGGAGTTGTCGGTAAAAAGTTAGGAAGGCTGAGGAAATCCCACTATTTGTTTTAGGAAAGACCTCACTCGCATGTAATATAAGTAATATAGAAGGCTCTTCTTTAAATACGTGGGCGAATAACCAATCCAATAAGTCTTTCTTCCCCCTTTCCCCGAGAATGCCTGTCATAAGCATAAGAAATCTCGGTCGAAGGTGTTTTTCCTTTCTTTAGGAACCTATTTTCTCTAGCCCCCCGTCTTTCTATTCTCTTTTAGATTGAACCTTCTTGGTGTCCAAGGCTTCTAAACCTTCAATGAGGTGAAGGCACGTATTCGGATCTGACCCTAATGTCCAACTATAGGTCTTACCAAATGTCCCTGAACACATATGTGTTCCCTAAAGAAGAATTCTTGAATAGCAAACAACCAATTCAGATATTCACGATACTGGATTCTCTTTTGGATAGAAAGGCTGGAATGCTAACAGGCGTCTATTCTATTGAATTGACCCGTTTGGGAACGCCCAGTGCCAGGGTAGACTTTCTTTCTTTTTCTACGACATTTAATTTTATTTACTTTCAAAAAGCCATTT
Source organism: Capsicum baccatum var. pendulum (assembly GCA_030864225.1). Classification (NCBI taxonomy): domain Eukaryota; kingdom Viridiplantae; phylum Streptophyta; class Magnoliopsida; order Solanales; family Solanaceae; genus Capsicum; species Capsicum baccatum. The sequence continues at coordinate 136,580,032 of CM061559.1, read as the reverse complement.
ATCAATCTTATTTTCATCAAGACAAAAGACCCATTCAAGTGGCCTTTTTGATTGCAAGTCTTTTCTCAAATCTATCTCTTTATCGTCAATTCGTTTTCTTCCTGATCAAAGTGGGTGTGAAGTATACCTATAGATAGAGAAGGCGCATGGAAGACAAAGCTAAAGTCCGCCTGTTTTCATTCTACCTTCCATGGCGGATTGAATAGCCTCTTCCCCAGGTCTATTGATGGACGCCTAGAATTGTCTTCTTTAAGCTGGTGTCTTATAACCGGAAGTAGCAAGAAAGAATATATATATAAGAATAAGGAAGGGATAGGGATCCTAACTCGAGAAAATAAGTCTTTCATTTTGGCGAAGAAAGCCCCAACTCCTATTATGAAAAATCTTTCTGTTCGAGTCTTACTAATAGATAGTCTTTTATACCCAGAAGTTCAATGTCATATTAGGGGTTTGATCTTTGTCTTGACTCCGGCCTGAGAATCAAACCCCTTCAGTGGTTGTTAATTCCATCCAATCTAGACGATAGAATATATTCGAATAAAATCCATCCATCTTCAAAAAGAAAGCTTGTTTGGCTCTTAACGAGTACGAGTGAAAGCCTCCTTTTATCTTCATCGATCGTGATGAGTTGATAAGGGAACAACTCAACGAAAAGTAGAAGAGATCTTATTCGCTGATCTTGGGGTTACAGTCACTGTAGAGAAGTACAAACGAAGTGGTAGTCAACTTAAGCTTTTCAAGTCAAGTAAAGAGTCACTAAACAACTAGTTGTTTTCAACCTTCCTTTTATGTCTAAAGTAGGGGTGAGAGAGATCATGTTACGTATTCGAATTTCATCGTACCTACTATGAATAGAGAAAACTATCCCCATTGCACTCACTAGCAGCCCAGGTCTTTCCATTCTATATGTGGAATTTTCTCGTCCACTTACCGTTGACCTCGCCTCCCACTACAGCAGTAGCATTGGCATGTAAGAAGTTTCTGATCCAAATTCTCCGTTTTTGTCTGAACAAGATACCAATTCTGATTTATCTTCGAACTTTCCCTTTTGGGATAGTCATTTTTTCCCTACTTCTGTATTGGGGCTTTGCTCGAGTTACTCACTGGACGGATTCCACTCCGTTCTTCATTACAGAACTACGTTTCTCTCCCCTCTCCTTTCAGTCAAGTCACTTCATACGTAGGGTACTGGGGTATCATAGTGTACCGTATGGTAGTACCTAACTATCTCTCAACCATTTTTGACACCCATCTGATCAGTAATCATCAAAAATCTACATGATGAGAACGGCTTAGTTTCATTTGAAACATGGGATTTCACACTGATAATATCAATGCAGCCTTTACCCTGTCATTACCAGCCACTCTAGTATACATAACGTATGAGTTGAACTATTCGTTGTTCGTTTCACTATTCTGTAACATAGTATCACATAGTTGAACATAGTTCAATGAACAACTCATTTGAAACAAGCGGTAGCCCCTCTTCGAGCGACTTCGTACCTCTCCCTTATGGTCAAGCAACTTCGTACCTCTCTCTTATGATCGAGTGACTTCGTACCTCTTGCCCCACCTAATGGCCAGTATAAGTTCATTAAACATAACGTCCTTTCTTTGTATTAAATAAATTCTCTAGCACTTTCTTTGAAGAATGTATCTATTTCTATTTTATTTTTGTTTTTTAATCCACCTTTTTCTAAGCGCTTGCCTTTACTACCTACCCTTACCTGTCTACCTTTCACTCAAGAACCTGCGCTTCTATCCAGAAGATAGCTGGAACTGTGTAACTACAGATATATAGCCAATATAAGGAAAGTTCTTTGCGAGAGTAGTTCATCTCGAGGGAAGAGGGAAGTTGTGGCTTCTACTCCCATACGAGCACACATTAATCTAATTGAAATCCAGAAATAAGGAGGAACGACTTGACTTGATCACGCTACTCAATATACTAGTACTAGTATAGAATGGTTCATTCCAGTGCCAGTGATAGATTGGTTTAGAAAGATCGTATTGAGATCGCCTTTTCTCAATCTAGTAAGAGGGGTTGGTTAAAAGAGATTGATTCCTTTCGGGTCTCGGGCTAGCTTGGATCTTTTCCTCTTACTTTGATTGCTTGATTGTGATAAAGGCTTTTCCATGTCATTCCCTTTGATAGTAATAAGGTAAGTAGCTTCTGTCAAGCGAACGGCATCAAGGAATCTCCGTTTTCAACCTTTGTGGCATTGATTACAGCTGGCAAAGCTAACCTCTATCCGTAATAAGAAAGAAGAAGATCGATCTAATTGGAAATTTCCCATCACCTTTTTGACTTGTTGACAACTCTTCAATTACCGTTATAAGAGCGACTTTCTCTCTTCTTTGCTTTACTTCTTTTCTCTTGTGTTGGCCTTCCAAGTTCCTTTTGTGCATCCCTGCCCGATCATTTTCTTCTGATTATCTCTTTTTAGCCAAACTACTAGCTTCTGGGAGGAGGGTTATAGACTCATTCAGGTTGAGACGGACTCACTGGTTTCTATATAGAAGCTGCACAATGGTTGGGACTGAGGATCCACATTCAATATTATCCTGAGAATCAGAGAGCTAATGAGAAGGGGTTGGAGGTATGAATTGAGACATATTTGGAGGGAAGGCAATGTGAAGATGTGTTGGCTAAGCAACGTGTCAGTCCTGCTTCTGGCTTAACCATCCTATGTGACCCCCTACTGCAATCAGACAGTGGAAAAAGAATGATAACTTAGGCGCGACGACACCTAGAGTTGTGAAGGTGAGTTAGAGCGTAAAGCCTTAACATGTTCCAAAAAAGAAAGTATACATGTCTCTCCATCACGGATATTCTCCAAAGGGGGAGAACTTAGTTTGCCGCCTGAATCAGTCCCTTTATGGACTTAAACAAGCATCTCGAAATGGGTTTGCCATTAGCTTCTGTGGATGTTGGTTTTCTTCAATCCCAGGCAGTCCCTTTTTACTCGTCGATGTGGAAACTATTCTGTTTTTTATTTTAGTATATATTGATGAAATTGTAATCATTGGTAATGATATTCAATTCATTATATCAAACCATTGATTTGGAGATAGAGGTGACGGAGGAAGAGTATCGGGAGTGGTATATTCCCAGAGCCATCAAAATCTTTCTTATGCTATTCTCCGGCCAGATCTAGGTGTGAACCAGGAGCTTGCCATTGTGGAGAGAGAATGGATATGCCAATTACTACTCTGCGTATCTGATGTGTGCTTTGGAGTATTGGAATGCTGATCAAAAGTGGGCGACGGTAGAAGGAGGTAACAATCGGGTTAGGCGCTCCAGCAGCTCTAGGATTTCCCGTTCTCGCTTTTCTTGATATTCCATGAAGTTTGCCTGCTTTGAGAGAGGAGAGACAGCCATTTGATGCATGACAATGGAGAAAATTACTGTATGCTTTATGTTTCCTATGCAGCTACTACAGCTAATAAGCTATGCATAATGATATGTGATGCATGCTTTGACTTCTAAGGCTTGACAGGTCCTTTTGGTTGATTTCCAGTTGATTGACTCAACCTATCGATTGAGTGAGTTGGAGAATAAAGTCTTAGAAGGCTACGACTCAATAAGTTTCGCGTCTTATTTTTTTGCGTGTCTACTATTTATTTAGGTATAAAGAGCCTAAGCGGTTCAAGCTATTATATTATGCGCCTGCTCTCCATTTTCACCCGTCGATGCAATAGAAGCTATTAATGCCATATCTGGTGGTTCAGACATTCCCGCTGCTACAATTGGAGTTGACGGTCCCAGTTCTGTTAGAGTAAGAGCTCTTGCTGGAATAACCAGTGCTAGTTACTTGACTGTTGGAGGAGAAAGCACTATGTGAAATATTCAGGTAGAAGCTCCTCTTTCATCTGCAGGTATAGACTTCTTTTGATTCTCATATCTTTTCCTATTTTTAGTTTAAGCTGCCGAAATAACTGGGGGTGTTTGATCTGGTTATGCCTTTTGGACTAACCAATACCCCTGCCACGTTCTGCTCCCTCCACAATGAGCTATTCCACCCGTACTTAGACGACTGGTAGTATACTTTAATCATGGACTATAGCTATTCGTTAAACGACCACTTCCACCACCTTCGGACTATTTTTAAGGTATTAAAGAAAAATATCTTCTATGTTATGTAAAGACAAATGCTCCTTTAAACAGACGGAGATCCTCGGAATAGGGCATTGGATGGGCATTAGAGCCATCGAGGAGTGGCAAGCACCCACCAAGTTGAGTGAGCTAAGATCATTTTAAGGACTCGTTTTCTATTACTAAAGATTCATTGTAAGTTACTCGAAGAGAGTGAAATTCCTCGAGCTAAAGCGAAGAGGAAAACAGGTTCAGAGATGCTCACGCTAACGCCCTTGACCCTACTATAGGATATTTAGCAATGGTGTTATTTGAAGCTTTCCATCGATCAGTCGCTTCTTGAATGGCATAGTTTCAGTCCTATCCCAATGCCTTCACCAATTTCTTACTAAGCAAAGGTAGGGCACGGGGTCGTTTTTCCTTTCTCTATCGTGCGACAAAGCAGGTTAACAAAGTCATGATCAGACAGGTTGAAATATCTCTGTCAAGGAGAGTGCAAAGCATAGTAACTTCCGTAATGAATAGAAAAGTCTCATCAGGAAGGCCTTGTATGGACTAAAACAAGCAAACTCCGGCTCGAAAGCAGGGGGAAGAATTGATCAGATACCCGTGAGTGAGGCTTATTTGGGTCGTGTTGTAAATGCCCTGGCTAAACCTATTGATGGTAGAGGTGAAATTTCAGTTTCTGAATTTTGATTAATTGAATCTGCCACCCCGAGTATTATTTCATGCCATTCTGTATATGATCCTCTTCAAACCGGGTTGTAATCAGTCATGGCCCAATCCCGTCTAACCAAATTATATTGACGACAACCACCTTGCACTAAATTGATGTATAAGTTGAGCGTTATCAGGGGGGAGTGAGGACTGAAATGCCCCAAACTTTGGCCCTTGCAAATTTCTTCAATTTTGAACTCTCTGTTCATTATACGACTCACACCATGAGTTGTATGGTGTGGTGATGGGTCAAGCGACCCTAGTCTTATGTTAGTCAGTGTATTGTTTGACAAATTCTATCCTAGCTACGAAAGATGCCATACGAGTCATATGGTAATGTGAGAAGAGGATAGGGTCAAATAGTATGTAGTCTAGTGTATTGCCCTTTATATTCTACCTTGGATACGACTAGATCTTACCAGTCATATTTTTTAGTGATGATTCGGGTAAGGGAGTAGTAAGTTGGAAAAAATGTGATGTCCAACCATCTATTATGGTGATGACTTGATGATACTAGTTGTATGTTGTGGTGACAAGTGAAAGTGAAATTTTCCTGCATAGTGATCAGGTGTTCGAGTAGATTCATGAGTTGACATTGAGGTGGTGAGCTTCCATACTTTGGAAGGCTTCATTTCATGGTTCTTTATACTTTTGTCTTAGACATTTTCCACACTTCATTTTTGCTACTATCGAGGAAATGTCCTAATATTTTATTAATTTCAATATTATACAGGCTTTTTTGGATAACTCGAGACTTGGGTATGTTGTTTTGGTTGATTGGTTCGGTGAATGATGGTTGTCCGATTACCGGTTATTGGCTTAGACATTTTATTAATTAATCTTTGCCTTAGTTTACACTATCTTGTTATATGTTCGAAATTTATCGGACACTTGAGGTTATTGTGCTGACTAGGTCAGGTAAAAGGGTGATCTCCAGTCCAAGTGGGACTTGAGATTCCCGTCATGGTCAGGCCTTGGCTCAAGTTGTGACATGGGTCAACTTAGTCAATGGGGCAACTATAGTTGAGAAACACTCCACAAATCTCCAATAATAACTAGCTAAACCCAAGAAGCTCCAAATAATGATTGGAGTCATGGTTCTAGTCCACTTCTTAACCACTTCCACTTTCTACGGATCCACCATGATCCCTTCACTAGAAATGACATGGCCCAGAACAGTAATAGCCTTCAACCAGTACTCGCACTTCAAAAACATAGAATACAAGTGTTGATCTTTCAAGGTTTGAAAAATGATTCGAAGGAGATAGCTATGATCCGCCTCACTCTCAGAGTACACCAAAATATCATCTATAAACATGATGAAGAACGAATCTAGAAACTGATGGAAAACTCTATTAATCAAGTCTATGAATGTCATCGGGGCGTTGGTCAATACAAGACATGACTAGGAACTTATAATGACCATACCGGGTTTGGAAAGCAATCTTTGGGATGTCTACCTCCTTAATCTTTAACTAATGGTAACCTGACCAAAGATTAATCTTAGAAAATCATCTAGCACCTTGAAAATAGTCAACAAATCATCAATCCTCAGAAGAGGGTGCTTATTGTTTAGCATAACCTTATTCAACAGAAGGTAATATATACACATCCGAAGAGAACCATCCTTCTTATGCACAAACAAAATAGTGTCACCCTACGAAGACACACTAGGGCGGATAAAACCCTTGTCAAGGAGGTCTTTCAACTCGTACTTAAGCTCCTTCAACTCTGCCAGAGCCATTCCATAAGGAAGGATGGAAATATGATAAGTGTCTAGAAGAAGGTCAATCCCAAAGTCAATTTTTCTATCTAAAGGGATACCAGGAAAATCTTTGGGAAAACCACAAGGAATTAATTAACCGCGGGAACATATTATAAGGAAGGACCCTCCGAGTTAGAATCTTTAACCTGGACTAAATCGTAAAGGTATCTATCCCTTGGAAATTAATTTTTAGCCTCTAAGATATGATATTAATCATCCCTTAGGCTTTAGGGAACCCCCTTCCCACTCAATCACCGGATCATTAGGGAATTTAAACATGACCTCACGGGTTTGACAATCAAAGGAGGCATAGCACGAGTGTAACTAGTCCATCCCTAATATGACATCAAAATAAACCTTGTCTAACTCTATTAGATCCACCTGAGTTCCTCTGCCACCAACAGATGCCACATAACCTCTATAGACTCTTCTAGTAACCATAAAGTCACCTACCTAAGTAGAAATAGAAAAGGGATCTGGAATACACCCAGGACCAAAACCAAAATGAATATCCACATACGGGATCACATAAGAAAGAGTGGATCCTGGATCAAGTAAGCAACACATATCACGGGGATAGAGTTTCAACATACTAGTAATGAAATTAGAAGAAGGTTCAGAGTCCTGATGAGGAGTAAGAGCATACCAGAGATTCTGCCAAGTACTGGTACGAAAAGAAGAAGAAGAAGAAGCACTCTTTGGTACAGGAGCTACTAAAGAGGCAAAAGGAACCTTATTTGCACCCAAACAACATTTCCTAAAGGGAATTTCTCTAAAATGGACAATCTGTCAATATCTAAAACACCTATTCTTTCCTTCATAAAAAAAACCATGGTGCAATCACCTATAAAATCTGCAAGGATGATGAGATGGAGCCCACTGAGCCCACCAATCTAAGAATGGGCATATTTTTCCCTAGAACCATCGCCACTCAGAAAACATCAGTCATTGGATGACTTTGGGTAAATAGCACTATCCGTAGAGAAGGAACTAGAACTCCCCCACTTTTTCATAGACCACTTTCCACCATACCTACCATTTTGTTGCTGACCTCCTCTCTGATTAGAAAATATAAACTTCTTACTCTGCCTCCATTATCTCTGTATGCTTCTGCTTCTCCTCCTCAACCTTTTCCATATATAAAACCAATCTGGAGATGTCCATGTCCTTGTTCAACAAGGCAACCTTACTCTCTATAATCAAATCACGGGATAACCCAAATGCAATTTTCCTTATGGTGTCCCTCATGCTAGATAATAATTTAGGAGCATACCAGGACAAGTGATGAAATTTCAAGGCATACTCCTTGACCATCAACCTGCCTTGCTTCAAATTAACAAATTCTTTTGCTTTTGTCTCCCTCAACTCTTGAGAAAAGAAGCAGTCTACAAAGCCACTAGAGAAATCACCCCATGGTATAGATTCAAACTCTTCTCCCCTAGACTATTATCATTCCTCATACTATTGGTACGCTATATCCTTTAATTGATAAGCTACCAACTCCACATCCTTAAAATCTGAAGTATGCATAACCCCAAAAATCTTCTCAATCTCATCAATAAAACCTTAATGATCCTTCTCAACCTTAACACTAGTAAAAGATGGAGGACTCAACTTCATATAGTATCCAACCTATATGGCCTCAAAAGATGGAGCACTACACTTAGAATAAGAAGCTACCAACTGTGCAAATATATGAATAGACTAATAAAATTAAATGTTCGACACATAAATTTGAGGAGCTCAAGGAGGACTAGAGGGGACTGGTGGAACTCTAGAATGGAAATCAGAAACTAGACCCCTAGACAGGGTCTATACCCTTTAAGCGGGGCGAGTCCCATCAATATTGCCCTCAAGTGGGAAAGTGGAGTTTTCATGAGCTTCAGATCATCTAGGAGGCATGATCTGAAAAGTGAGCAAACAAAATTTTGAGTAATCCAAGAACTTAGACTTTATTTCTCGAAATAAGACAACAAGAAAGGAAAATATTCCTAAATGTCTCATAACCTTCCTCTTATAAGTGTGGCAAGCTACACACCCATAGATGAGACTCTATTCGACATATATTTAGGGACACCTAACTAACCATCAACCTAGAGCTCTGATACCATCTTTTCACAGCCCACCTAGGGCCTGAACATGATGGGTATCTCAAGTCCAACAAGGACTAGAGAACAACCTGAAATACCTAAAACATTTGACTACCTAACACCCTTTTTTGAATAAATTTCAAATATGCAACAAGATAAGAGAAATCAATTTTAAATACATTATGATAAGTCTACAACTAAAACCAACCAAACCAAACCATCCAAACTAAACTATCCCAACTCCACAGTAGGTAAAATATAGCCTCTAACAAATATGTACCAACAAAGTGTCAGTACGTGCCCCTGAATCTTATAATGAAAATTATAATGATAATGTGAACTCTTCAATTCTAGATTATGAAAAGAAACTGATGAAATAACTAAGTCTTCTGGAGGAATGAAAGCTTACCACATCACCACCAAAGACCAAAGAATCAGGCTGATCTACCTAACTCTGAACAAGAAAAGTATAAGTTGCTCTAGCACCTACATCGCATGGGAATCTAGTGTCCGAAGATGGTTGGTAGGGTAAACACTAGCATATACCCAGGAATAAAGATAAAGTAATGTCGTCAATTCAAAACCAAGTTAAATCAATACATATAACCATATGAAAGTATATTACATATGTATCTCATACCAGGATAGGGATAAATTTTAATCATGAAGTAAAATTTTTAAATTGGACTTTGTAGCTCAATCGTCATAACAAGAACCCACGGGCTATGTGGGTTCAACTCCCCTTACTAAAAAGGACCCAGTACGTGTTAGCCGCATGTACCTTAGGAAAATTATGGAAAGCTAAGCCATACATGCAATTAGCCATCCCCAAATATATCAAGTATGACTCACACACATAGGTTATCAAGACGAAACCTCATGTCGAAAAACACGAGTTTCTAGTACAAGTCATTCAAGACCTATACCTTCACGACTTCTCTACATAACCCCGATAAAGCCTAATTTAAAACAAGGTGCACATAATCACAATTATTGATCAATGAACCAACCATTAAGGCATACACAGGTATCGTCATAACCTTCACTTGAAAGTTTAACTCCATGCCACAACAATCATGTTTAAGTTGGGGGAACGCTCCTTTTTAGTTCATAAAATCAATTTTGAGGAATACCTCATCCTCCTTTAGTTCATTAAAGAAATAGTTTGTAAAATCATAATCCCATAACATTCAATTTAACACCATAATGAAATAATTCAAATTCCCACATTCCTCATAACTAAAAGTAAGCTTCATGATACGGGGTTGGGGCTATAACCACTTCAAAAGTCACAAGTTTAAGAAATCACAATTCCCAAGTTTATTCACCATACCCATGTACCCACATGTTCAAAACCATATTTAAAGCATGAATAACCATAATTAAACCATGGGAAAATATTGTAAAAAAAAGCATTCAAAACCCCCAACCCTTGTTTCAAACCAACATCAATATCTTATGAACAATACTTTAAATCATATACGTTTACAAAAAATTAATAATGAGGGGAAAGTAACATGCCGTAATCACCAATAAGTATGGAGAGTAATCACCCTTGGAAGCCCTAATTGATTAGTCACTTGAAAATCCCAAGTGTTCATGACCTTGAGGATTTGGGAATGTTTGAGAGGTTATTTGAGTTGTTTATGAGGGATAAAGATACCCTAAAAATGTTATAAGATGTGATTTTCAAGTTGGGCAGAAGGGAAAATTTCCATAATGCTCTCAACTTAAAAGCTAAAAAAGTGTCACCTTTGACTATGAGTTAACCACTGACTCATAGACACTCCTCACGACTTGTAACCATAAGTCATAATAAGGATAGTGATTAGGACCCCCATACACTTTTAACTTTAGTACTCAACAATCTTACTCATATCTAGATCTTATGACTCATCGGGTCTAGTTGTAGGAAACACAGAACCCAAATAGGTTAAACATTGGACATCCTATGATTTGAACATATAACTCATAACTAGTCTTTGTGACTCTTGGTATGCCACTTGGACTTAGAGCAGAACCTTTCTACTATGTTTGTAATTTGGTTATGACGAGGGTCCCTACAACTCGTAGTCACATCTCATAACTCATCACCACGAGTTGTGACTAAGGCAGTGAGCCAAAAGATCAAGAATTTTCAAGGTACAAATCCTGGGGTGTTAAGAACGCATTGATAAAATTACACATCCCTGGAGATAGTAACCCCTAGGAATTTCATAGAGTTGGATGCCTGAGGAAAATGAACACTAACTAGCCTTAGGAAAAGGGAATTGCCTCTTTTTCTCTTTTGACAATAAGTATTGGATAGAATTCTAAGTAATGGGAGCTTAGGGTCTTATTAACCCCAATAATGACCCTTAATATTACCAAAATAATGCAACTTTTAATTTATAAGAGTGGTAAAACACTAATATGTCCCTTAAAATTTCATAACTACAAACTATAGAAAGGAACATACGATACCTTCCCAAGATTGTGGGAACAACTAACATTTTTGGTTAAGGTTGGGACCTGGATGTGAACTCTTTGAACATGATCATCTGACCCTTAGTACAATTGTGGATCTACCTATAGTTGTACCTTGGTTTGTCTGTTTGTCAGTTTATGGGCATCTGTAGGAATCACGATCATATATGAGGATCGTGGTTTGAAACCATAATTATGGTTCCTTTTTTTGGAATGAGGGTAAACTTTGACAACTTTTAAAATTTGGAGTTCTCTCAATGAAATAAGACAATTTTATGGTCATAAAATGTAACCATAATTGTCGTTAGACTTTTGGTATCTCACTATAGAGTAGTGCTTTACTGAAAAGGACAAAACTTTATAGTTCGCTATTAGAATAAGTCAAAGATGGATGAATTAGAAAGCTAATTCAAATGCCTATTAATTGGTGGGTCTGGACACAAAAATTCATCATAATCTTGAAGTTATACTTATTTGAAGTTGATTATTACTCTAGGAATCAATTTATAAGAGAGGTTTTGGCTTGTTTATAGGCTAGAGGGTTATTTTGGCCTTGGAACATGGACAAATACTCTTTTATTCTATCAAAAGATTAAGGATTTACCCTATATGTATGTAACACCCTAATTCTTAAGCTTTAGACCCTCTAAGAGTTAAGTAATTAATTAGCCATGTTATGGAAGTGATGTATAAAAATCCAGTGATAATATCCCTAACTATGACTTATTATGATACATAATAAGTCATTAGGAAAGACTCGTTCTCATAATAGAAGGTTAAATATAAGTTCATCCCCTGACTACAAGTCCTTGTCATGACTTTTAATGTCAAATAATGAGTCATTATGAGATACTCATTGTAATAGTAGTGGATGACAATATGTTTTATCCTAAGGTAATGGATCTAGGATATGAGACATGGTAAGACATTACGAGTTGTTACCGAAGTCGTGATGATTATACCTGATTTTTCTATAATGTTTTAATTAAGGTCTTTTTGACTTTTTCCTTTCTTTACACTCTATTCAATGACTTAAAATCTTTTAAATGACCTCTTTGTCTTTAGTTATTAAGGTTAAACTTACTCCTTTCCTCTTTAACTCCCAAGGTAAAAGATAGCAAGGTTTTATAAGGAAATATAACATTCAGGCTCCAAACTTCAAATTCCCTTCAATTTCCTCTATGTTGCTCATCTCTAAATTATATTTTTACATTATCGCACTTGTTTTACTCAATATTCATGTGTTTTTAATGATGAGTTTGAACTTGGGTTAAGGGATTTTATTGTGATTACTTGAATTATTTCTCCCATTTATTAAATATATTATTCATGCTTTAGTTGATGGTTTTTAGGGTTTAATGGATGAATGGTTATAATTATTAGAATAAAGAACATGGGTTTTCCCAAATTGATCATTTTTGTTTTTGCTTGGAAATGATATTAACCTCAACCCACCTTTATAACTTTTGTTTTAAACATGGAATTTGCATGATTTAACTTACTTTTGGAATATTGTATCATATTAAAAGGGTAATAGATAATAAAAGTGGTTCTAGAATGCCTTTGCTGGCAATGGTTTTGATTTTAAAAAGAACTTAGGAGTCTGTGGTTAAATAGACTAGTCTGGCATAATTGAATTGGCTTGAAAGCAAATTGGTATGAAGATACCATGTTGGAAAATGTCTTACTAAACACTCCTTGGTAAATAGTTTGATTTATATGTAAATTGTTTTAGTTTGGGCATAAAGAGAATTTTGTAGATCACCGTAAAAATATAGTCTCGGGAGGGCCAATACTAGAATCTATGTTTGCTGACGTAGGGGTTCTTGAGACCTTGTACTTGGTGCACACTTTATATTTTTGATGGATATTGCTTTTGTGTCTTTACCTTTTCTCAATTTCCTCAATACATGTGGCTAACATGCACTCAGGCTATTCTGGTAGGGGGACTCAGACCTATATTGATCATGGGTACTTTTAGGATGGAGCGAGCTATATGGTTCAAGTTAATATTTTGAAATCACATCCTCATATACCTTGTCCCTGCCTTAGAATTCTATATATGTCGGTATAAATATTATGCATATGGTTTTGACTGGTTTCAGGCAATAGCATTATTTTATCACTTTTCCTTGAGTTACATGACAGTGCTTGTCCCACTAACCATCACTGAATGCTATGTCATTTCATAATGTAGGGTCGAAAGGATATTCTATTACTCTTGTACAACGTTAGTTGGTATTGTATGTTGGTCGAGTTATTGTAAAGTGGTGAGCCTCCGTCTTTCAAAAGACCTGCCTTTTTATTAGTTTTTTTCAAATTTTAGGAATTATGTATATTTGTTTTTCATGATTGGGGACATGTCACAACCTAGTTTAGTATTTTTGGTTTAGAAGCTTTCATGGACAGTGTTAGGATATTACTATCATTCTTTTATGGCTCTTAGAACTTGATTAGACTTATTTATATTAATTAAATATTTTTGTCGGCTTTTATTTTCTAATGTTTTTATGCTCTGTATGTTAGACTAAGGGGGTGGTCTCCAACCCATGGTGGGCATGAGATTCCTTTCATGTCTAGGCCCTAGTTTGGGTCATTACAAGCTTGTTATTAGATTCAGCTTTTGGGTCTTTGAGTGTCTACAAAGTCATGTCGAGTAGAGTCCCTTTTATTTGTGTTTATCAGGCCACACTTAAAATAGGGAGGATACGAGGGATTTAGGATTATTTTCCATTTTTGTTTTTTATTTTGGGATATAATGTCTAGTTACCTTTAATCTTCTCTAACTCCTAGCGTACTCGCATTTAATATCATGCCTTTTTAAAGATCTGACGATCATAGAAACTCTATTGGGATCCTCTATCCCACCTATGAATTTGTAGAGGGAATTCTCTATGTTTATAGAGTGTAGACCCAATCTAGGGTCCCTACTTCAAATTGTACTAATCCACATAGGGTTCTATCGGTCCCTACTAGTCCTCTTCAGTCTTTCAAGGTAGTGATGCTTATGCTAAGTCACCTCAGGAAGATATTTCTAATATGGAGTTCCATTAGTCTATTCATAATCTTGCTCAATTAGTGAAATCACAGTACGTCAATCTTATTATATTGGTCCTCCTGTTAGTTTATCTGATGTTACCCAGGTTGGATAGTTTATGAGGTTTAATCCCCTTAATTTTATAGGATCTAAGGTTAAGAAGGATCCTCAAGTTATTATTAATTGAATGGTAAAGATTTTTAGGGTTATCATGCTAGTTATTTAGCAGGTGTGGAGTTTGTTATCTATCCGTTAAAGGATGTAGCTTAGTAGTGGTATAAGGAGTGGTAACTAACTAGGGGTGATAACTATAAGGCACAGGGTTCCCAGTTTCAGTCCAGTAGAGCTTAGTTGGCCCCATATTACTCTCCTTGTCAATTTTAGAGGCCAGTTTATCTTGGTTATTATGAAAATAAAAGAAACTTATGTTTTAATTATGGTCAGACTGGTCATATGAACCAAAACTATCATATAGCCAAAGTTGTGACTAGGGCTAATAAGGTTCTAGTCGCTACTTCAGGTACCGGTACTACCCAAAATTATCGCTATGATCTTGCTACTCATCAAGAATTTGAGCCATCCCTTGATATTGTCACTAGTATGTTACAACTCTTCTCTCGTGATGTTTACTCTTTGATTGATTGAGGTTCTACCCTACCATATGTGACCCCTTACGTGTCTCTACACTTTGGTTTTGATCTTGAAAATATTTTTGACCCTTTTTCTATCTCTACTCCAGTGGGTGATTTTATTATTTCTAGAAAAAACTATAGGGTTTATATGGTGTCTATCTTTTATTAGGAGACATTGGTGTATTTAATAAAACTCGAGATGATTGATTTTGATATAATCTTGGGGTTGGAATTGATTCATTCATGCTATGCTTCTATGGACCGTAGGACCTGAAAGGAAGTTTCTATTTTTCTAGTGAGGCAGTGATTAGATTAGGGAAGAGTTCCTTAGTACCTAAAGGAAGGTTTATTTCCTATCATAGAGCTCAAAATTTGATATCCAAAGGGTGTCTGTATCATGTAGTTCAGGTTAAGGATTCTAATTCTGAAAGTCCCTCCTTGCAGTCTATCCCTACGGTTAATGAATTTGTTGAAATATTTCTCGATGATCTTTCTGGGACTCTTCCCAATATGGAAATAGGTTTTAGGATTAATCTTCTATTAGATACCCATCTTATTTCCATTTCTCTTTATAAGATGGTTATGGCTAAACTAAAAGAGCTAATGGAGTAGTTTAAGGATTTTTTTTATAAGGGTTTCATTCGGCCTAGTGTTTTTTCATGAGGTGCTCCCATACTTTTCATATTAAAGAAAGATGGGTTGCTTCAAATATGAATAGACTATCAACAATTGAATAATGTCACCGTGAAAAATAAGTACCCCCTCCCTTGGATTGACGATCTTTCGACCAACTTTTGGGTGCTAGGTGTTTTTCTAAGATTGATCTATGTTTGAGCTATCACCAGTTGAAAATTTGGGAATTTCATATTCCCAAGACTACTTTTTAAACCCAGTACGGCCATTATGAGCTCTTGGTGATGTCATTTGGGTTGACTAATGCTCTAGCTGCTTTCATATATCTAATAAATCAGGGATTCATACAGTTTCTCGCCCACTAAGCCATCCCTGGATACTGCATCATTTCATAATGTTGGGTTCGAGGGCTTTTCTATTACTCTTGTACAGAATTAGGTAGTATGGTACATTAGTCAAGTTGCTGTGAAGTATTGAGCCTTCATATTTTAGAAAGCCTTTCCATTTCATTAGGTTTCTTTCTCGGTTTTGGAAACTATGAATTCTCTTTTGTCATTATTGGGGGCATGTCCCAACTTGGTTTGGTATTTTTAGTTTAGAGGCTTTCGTGGACAGTGTTGGGATGTTTGGGTCATTGAGTTATGTCTCTTAGAACTTTATTAGACTTATCTATCTTTATTATTTTTACTTTGGTTGGCTTTCGCTATTTACTTTTATTGTTCTCTGGAGGTTAGGCTAAGGGGGTAGTCTCCATCCCATGATGGGTTTGAGATACTTGTCATGACTAAGCCCAGTTTGGGTCATGACAATGTACTTGAAGCATGGTTCAAGTCTATGCTTGGATTTTTTGGGGTGTTAGAGATATTAAATAGACTTGAGATGGACTCTAATTTATAGAATTCCTATAATTTTATCGTAGTATTTCTAGTTTTATTCCAGCACTCGAGATATTATTATGATTTATTTCCAGTATTTACTATCAATTTATTCTCAGATTTGGTTAGAGTTTGGTATTTTTTACCTTAAATACTACTGATTCAGGTTTGGAAATCCACTGTATATTGGTAAGATTTATGATTATGGTTGGGAAGGAGTGTTAGGTAGACATATTACCCATGTTGGCTCATGATACATTCATTATTCTTATCATCTTGTCCTTAGATTAGTTTTACTCTATGTTTGTACCCACTGTGCTTATGGGGGATCAATTGGGCTTATTTCTTCTTGTTTGTGCAATCTAGGATTATTGGCTCCAATTAGGTTATAGCTAGGCTATTATTATCGCTTGGAATTAATTGTTTTCCAGTTTTCCCATTTTCCTAATATAGCATATTATTTCCTTTTTTGCCCCTTTACTAATAACTTAGGCTTACATTCCCGTACTTTATTCATTTTTTTTACTATAACTTATCTCAGTCAACCTATGATGCCTACTATGTACCAGCGGTTTTGGTACTCATGCCATATTTTTACATCTTTTTGCTTAATGCAGATCTAAGTATAAGTTACCACCATTGAAGACATCCTCAGGTTTTGTTATTGTTTAGAGATGAGGTGAGATTTTAGATCCGGGAGTTGATCCTCCTTCTTCTGCTATTTTTGATATTCTTATTTTGTATATTGAGAGCCTAATGAATATTCAAATAGTGTCTAGTACTTATTTTTCTTAGTGGTCTTGTATTGACCTTACCAGGTATTAAGGGAACTTATTTTGGTGTTTTTGTCCTCTTGCCCTTTTGTATAACATGCATATGTGTGTGTATATATATATATATATATATATTTTTCTTATCTATTATTACTGTAGTTATATCGTTATTTTTTTCTACTACCCATTATCCCTAACTTACCTTTTTAGGCTATGGTATGGCTTACCTATTGGTGGGTTAAAGTAGTTTCTATGATGACTCAATAAATTGGGACATGACAGTTTGGTATCAGAGCGTAAGTTCACTGGTATTATTAGTGTAAGAGTAAGTGCCTGGTAGAGTCTCGCAGATCGGTATGATAGCAGTTGTATCCTATCTTCGGGAGGCTACATAGCATTCTTAGTAAACTTTCACCTTTTTGGTTCATTATCGTGTGTTATGTCTACATTGGTTTCTGGATTCTCATTTATTTTATATTTTCACAAATGACTAGGATGTGGGCTATGATAGTTAGGATGTGGGTCATTTTCCATATTTATGCTTATCTTTACCATTTGAGCTTGTCTATAGCGTCCCTAAGTTATTTAAGACTTTCTAGGACCGACTGTTCTACTACCGGGTAGTTCTTTGATTTTCTGAGTTAATTCCCAGTTTAGAAGTCTTCACTGGTTCCAAATGGCCACCGAGTGAAAACTTCTATGTAATAATTCCATATGCAAATTCTGACTATGCCAGCAGATTTGGAATATCAGTTTTAGTTTAGGTAGACCTTTGTTTTGGGTCCCAATGCACCATAGCTCATTTCGACCAATTGGTCAAAAAGTTAAAAATTTTAATGAATAGGTGTGGGACCCACTTTTTATTGAAATGGTCTTGGATGAAAGTGTAGATAATTCTAATGAATTTGAAATGGGGTTTACACTCAAATTTCACTATTGGATCATATATTTTGGTTTCTGAATGAGTTTCAAGGGTCAAAAATAAGTTTTTGAATTCGCTGATGGCCCAGACAGTGACTGCGGATCTCCAAAGCTGGTATGGGTATTTAAGCACCCTATAGCCGCGTTTTTCACCATTTTGACTCATTTTTGAGAGCCTAAAACCCTAAATGTGTATGATAACTCAAAATTGAGTCTTGTATCTATTATTATGATTATCATCTGGATTAAGGTAAGAATTTATCACTTTAATAATGAATGTCTTAGTTCTTGACCCAAAACCCCAATTTAGCTTAGGGCTTGATTTAGCCCTAAATTAGGTTTGTTTTCACCAATTCATTGAGCGTTATGATTTCTTGGTGATGTATGACATTGGGTTGACCTCAGAAATACAATTTCCATATGTGGGACCCACTTGGGGTTTTTGGTGTTGCTTTTGGACCCAAAGCACAATCGAGCAATATGGATATTGTTAGACTCTTATTGAGGAGTAGATTATATTTTTGATAGTGTGATGGCATTTTATGGATTGTGAAGTGAAGACGAGCATGTGGTGCTTGAAGTGTGATTTTGTGGTTTAGCCTTGAGGTAGGCTTCTGTCTACTCTTCTTCATGGATGATTTATGATATATATTGCGTGTGAATGTGAATGTTAAGATTATATTAAATAGAATGACTTAGTATTGATTATCCATGTAAGTTTGGGGATTAGATGGTGGTTTTGACCCATACTCTTGTAGAATCCTCTTGCCTTCTCCCTAGTTTGGGTAAGTTTGTAGCATGGATATGATATAATGCTATCTGTAGCATGGATATGATATAATGCTATCCTTGGAATATGGTTTTAGTATTTGAAGCATGATTTGTATATTTAGTCATATTGGGCTTGTGTGATAGTTTTGGAATCATAAGTTTGGTAGAGTTGACTTGAGTTCCCTTATTTCTAGTCCAAGTTACTATCTTAGGCTTTAATATGGCTTTCTTGATATCTAGAAGATGAACTAGATACCATAGCCTAGTTTGGGGCATATTATGCCTAATTATAGAAATTATGAATTAGAAGTAGGATCGTTCGACCCACTTAGGCCTAAGCTAATGTTAAGTCTTGTGGACTTAGTTGCGTACATTAGACATAGATGAGGCTAGTAAACCTTAGAATAATGTTACTTCATAACTTGGTAACTTGTATTGATGTTTCAAGATTGTGGCTATTTAGTTATGGTTATGATACTACATGTGGAAGTGATATTGGGCATTTAGAGGTGATATTCCTCCTAGATACATTATGTGGCCTATAGAGATGTTATGTCCTCTTAGACTTGATATTTGGCCTATAGAGATACTATTTCGTCTTAGACTTGATATTTGGCCTATAGAGTTGCTATTTCCTTTAGTCATGATTGTTGGTCCTATAGAGATTATGGTCTTTTTGGGTATGTAAATTGGCCTAGAGGATCAATATTCGTCGTTGTATTGATGTATGACCTACTAATATATGATATCATATAGACAATTATGCATCTATCTATATTATGCCTCCTAGATGTAAGATATCTCTAGTGTGAGAGATGATAACATATTTATTTACTATGCCTCCTATATGTGAGATGCCTTCTATATGTGAGATGATTAGAGGTATGCTACGACTTGTACATATGATTATTGATATGAGTTCTAGAAATGTATATTGGCCTAAGGCCATTATTATGATATTGTGATTATTCTGAACAAATTAATGGGCCAAGGGCTGTGTTATAGCACTGATTAAATATCCAAGAAGTGTTTATAGTTGTGAATGATGTGATTGCGATTTATGAATATGAATATGTATATGTTTGTACAGGTATCTCTCCGGTATGGGACAGAGAAAGATGCAATATGATGCTTATTATTCCACTGACTGAATACTGGTGATGACATGCATAGGTTTGGTACGTTCATGATCATTTACCATTTTAAATGATGTGATTATAGCTAAAATGTGATCTTATGGTTGTTCTTTTTGTTAGACGGTTAAGCTATGTGGTAACTTGTTATCTATTAGCTGAATATTACACTTGATAGCTAGGAAGCTAATGTATTAGTTAATGAATCTTGCTTAGTTGGAACTTGGTTGCTAACGATAGTCAGTCAATGAATGATGTCATTTAATAAATGCTGGTTAGGGGTCAAGTAGTAATGTGTTGTCTTGTAATGATTAACACAAATATGATGAATAGTTAAAAATAATGAATGTCAGATAAATGACGATTTTAGTCTAATGATTAACCTAGACTAGATGTTAAATGTTGACTATTAAATGAATAGTGGTTAGTTGTTATCCCATAAACAAGAATTATGTGAAGGATAATGTTTAGGCTAATAACTACAGGTTATGTGATGACTAGCAAACTAGCGGTTTAATTATAATAAGTGTTTGTTACCTAATAATGAGTAGTTGTGATGTATTGATAAGATAGACATCTTCACGGTTATGAGTATATCAATTTGTGTCTGTGTACCTATTATATGCCTATATTTATGTGTCGAGAGGTATGATGATACATTGGTACCCGACAAAGCCGGAGGATATTATGATGACATACTGATACCAAACAAGGCCGAAGGATATTATAATGCTATTGATACCCGATTCGAGTCCAGAGGATACTATTGGGATAATATTGATTCCCAGCAAGGCCAGAGGATATTATGATAATATTGATACCCAGTTCGAGTTCGGAGGATACTATTGAGATAATATTGATTCCCGACAAGGCCAAAGAATATTATGATAATATTGATACCCGTTTTGAGTCTGAACAATAATATTGAGATAATATTGATTTCTGGTAAGGCTGGAGAATATTATGATTTTATTGATACCCGATTTGTGTCCGGAGGATACTATTGAGATGTATTGATTTCCGATAAGGCCATAGGTTTATTATGATGATGATGGTCCTAATGAGGACAGTTATTATGATTTGTGATATTGATGGTATACTTTGCATTCATTCATGTATGTGCATTGCCTATTACAAGTATACACCTATGTCTATCAGCCAATATAGGATGGTTTCATAGATATGGGTAAGGAATATGCCTTGTGTTGTTATATATTGATTGAACCTTCTAAGTCTGGGGCGGTGGGGGTATGGATAGGCTCGGCTAGGTATTTGGTTATTTGGAGTAGCCGGTTATTTACGATGTTATTGATATTGTTATTATAGTTGTTATGATCATTATTATAGCTTGCCTATGATAGATTGGTCTTGGATCCAGTATTGGGATTTAGGTGTGTCTTTGACCTTTGCTATCTTATGATTATATTACTATGCACGATTAGTCTATGTCTAGCCATATGGATTAGAAATCCTGAGTATGTTGGTTTGTAATCTTGATAGTATAATAATGAGATCTTAAAATTCGAACAAGACGATCTAGGTTATGTTTTAGATTAACTCCTATTTATATTATATATATATATATATGAAGTCATGGTACTATCGGATATCCTTTTCTTCGTTGTTCATATTGTATAGTCGTTAATTCACCTTGTATATTATAATATATCTTTCTTTCTCTCTTTATCTATATATTGACCTGGGATATATGGTATAGCTTTGGCATTTATTGAATGTAGCTGCAATAAGATAGTTCACCTTGATACTTCCTTAGTCTTATTATGTTAGACTCTTAGACATGAATAGGATAGTTGTCCCTTGTTATTCTATTGGATTATTACATGATTTATTGACTCTTGGTTGTAGTTTCCATTCTGTTTATATATTGTATATATCTACTTTATCTTTGGAGCTCAGTTGGCAGTTGTCTACTGAGTACCATTTCTTTGGTACTTATACTACACCTCTGTAGCCTACAGATCATAGTATGAGTTATCACCGTTGATGTGTGCATCGTGTGGAGTATCCCTGATTCAAAAACTTAGAGTGAGCTCTAAATGTTTGGAGAATTACTTATCTTTCTCTGATGTATTAGACTAGCCACTAAGTTGTATTTATAGATAAGTTGAATCAGTGTATTTCTCTTTGATATATCACTGTCCTACTCTTATTATGTTTAAAAGCCCTTGTACTGATACCACCAGGTTTTAGGATTCATGTATTGATCTGTATCTCATATATTTTGCATTCTTTTCCTTATGTTATTGAGTAGTCTGTTACTAGCCGTTTCAAACTACAGGTTGGCTTGCCTACTGGTGGGTTATGGTAGGCGCCATCATGACCTTAAAATTTATGTCGTGACAAATTGGTATCAAAGCCTAGGTTTCTTCAATGTATTAGAACAATAGCTAAGTGTTTGTAGAGTCCTGCGGATCGGTGTGGAGACGTCTGTAACCTATCTTTGGGAGGATACAGTAACATTTTAGAAAATTCACTTTATGACTCCTTATCGTGTGTCTGTATTCCTATCAACCTTGAACATATTCTTTGACTCTATTCTATCCCCGAAGGATGATGCGATATTGTCAATAGATGCAGATAAGACACTAATACGGGTTTCCAGAATTCCAACACAGTATCAAACTAGAGAGTCAGAGATGGATATCGAAGATCTTCAGTGGTAGCTAAAAAGGATTTGGGTTGAGTCCTCATCAGAATGTCGAAGTGTTGTATGGTTTTTTGGTCCATGGTGACTATTCTAGATTATGAGGGTTAGTTTCTTAAAGTATTTTAGATTTTTGGTTTGGTTGTGTTGTGTTGAGACACTCATTCAGAGAATGCCCCTGGTATGAGATAAGTGATCAACTAGAGTTAGCATGTATTCCCTGCCAGCCTAGTGTTCCTAAAATAGGTTGTGATGTAGGAAGTTTGGACATAAATTTAAGGATTTGTCTCATCCTCAATTGGCCATCCATTTGGTCTTAGTTTGTGTTTTCTCAATATTGATGGTTCAGGAAATTTATGACTATAGAGAGACCGACTACTAGTCTAGGGAGTATCCCAGACATGAATTCCAGTTATTCAGCTCATTTAGATCAGCTCGTGATATTGTGGCATATTCAGTTATAGATAGTGCGTTTGGTCTCTTAGTTGATGATTCAGTCAGTCGATCCAATTTAGACCCGTTTAAATTTATTTTGTCTATGCCCATTAGTTATATGACTGCAAATGTTGACAAGATTAGTGCATTTTTACTTCTCTCATTTATCTCTTATTATGGCTATTGGGGTTTTCATACCCATTGATAATTATATGCCTTGATGAATTTATATCGGTCATTATGTGCCTTATTGTTGAATTCATGATTATATTACTACTTAGTGGTTTATTTCCTTTAGCAGTGGATAAAGTAAATCTATATTGATATTTTTTCCCTATGGGTGTGGTATTGGGTTCGAGTCTCATTTATATTGGCACATTAGCCCTGTTGTGGCCTTTGAGTAGTACATGATATTGATGTTCATTATAGTATCGCCTGTTGAGAATGTTGATCTTGATATTGCTATTGCTATTGCTATTGCTACCACTATGTGAAATTATTGATATTACTTGATATTATTACTTAATGTTGTTACATGATGAATTTGATTCTCGCTGGTTAGCTGTATAGACTAATGTTATCTAGTTTGAGTTTTATTTATTTGTGATACTAATTGGTGCTAGAGTAGATATAGCCTAATTTGGTGAGTTCTTTCCCCTATCCTGGTGAGGTTGACTGTGTTCCCTCTTGGTTAGCTATATTAGATTTATTCAGGCACGTGTTGTGGTATTGAAGGTAAGTTGACCTTCCATGATTTTTGTGGATTTGAGTCAGTAATTTAGTTATGTTGCCCATTTTGAGTTTGAGATTCTTAGACTTTCCTCCTGGTTTGTGGAGGATTGTGTTTTGTCTATCCCTTCCAATATAACCCATTTGTGAGATTAATTAGGTTGAGGTCCATTCTTTGGTTGTGACTATTTCATCGCCCGATAATAGTTTTGACATCGATATTAAGGTGTTATAGTTTCAACTCTTAGATTTGATGGGTTCGTTTCTTTGTGATTGATTACCTTATTGTTAGTGTGGAGATTGGATACTCTTTTGTCATTGTGATATGGTTTTATCTAGAGGAGTTAGAAGATAGAGGCAGGTGGCCTTTCCTATGACCGCTTCTAAAGTTAGAAAATTAGAAACTCTTTAGCTTGAGTTGTTGGTACTCTGGTGATTGTCTCGATTTTGACCTTGGCCTTGAGATTGGTATTTCTTCTTTGATGATGTGGTTCTTGGGTGGATTCAGGAAATCCCTATTTCAGCATTTGTTTGGCCTAGTGAATCTTGTTGGAGTGATTCTCCTTGATGATATGTGTTTATGGCTATTTCTTTGCCTAGATGGGGTATTGTATTGGTTAGTTCAATTTTAAATTGCATTTCTCTGAGTTGGTAAAGTGTTTACCTTCACGGGTGTGGTTTTAGGACTTGAAAAGTTTTGAGTATGTTTTGATAGCCCATGCCCTCCAGCAGATATGGGATGTATTATTTGCACTTTCAGTCAATGATTTACCATTTTACATGATTTCTGTATTGTGGCTTGGTATGATTTATCTCGGAAATGTTAGTTTTAGATACTAAGGTAGATTTGAATGGTTGGTAATGACATAGGTTTATCGGTTAAGTTTTGACTTGATGCCTTGGAATGGTGATTAGGAAGTATGATAAATTTGTATCATTACTGGCTACCCATTCTTAGTTTTTGTTTAAGATATTTAAGACCGAGTGATTCAGCCTTTATATTGAGACTTTAGCTTGGTGTTGTAGAGCTTGTGTGCAACTTTTGTTTTAGAATTGTCTTAATTGAGATTTCATTTATGGGATGGTTGCGCCTACTCTATGGTTGTCTACTCGGTCTTCTTAACGTTGGTTGGATTATAGTTGATAAGTGTTCAAATGATAGCCCATGGGCCCCATATTGGTTATTTTAGTTTTGACCTCGAGTTTAAATTTTTCTTGAGAATTTTTGATGATTTACTTAGTGGGAGTAATATACTTGAGTTGGATTTAGTATGCCTTTTTCTCGATACATGGATAATCCTAAAGCAAAAAATTCAGTCATAAGTAGTTATACCTTGGATTTCAAAATTTAAGTTTGATTTTCATTCGAACTGGTTGCAACATTAGCATGGATTGCATTCCTTGATTATCTTAATTTGTATGCCTTGATAATACCTTATGAGCTTATTTTAATGTTTTCTTTATGGACTTTCAGCGGATCAACTTTAGTTCTTTGATTTATCCATGATAAGATGGCTTGTCAAAAAGGGATACGTATGGCCAAATCCCTTAGAAGTGTTTTCTCTTCATTAAGGTTACCTGGGAAGTCATACTTGGAGCATATGGGCCCAATACCTCATCCTTTCGAGCTTTTGAGATTCTTTCTATCCCCTGACTTTCGGGGATGAAAGTCCTTTTAGTTGTTGATGTTGTACTGACCCATCAGGTCATTTTCCATATTTATGCTTATCTTCACCGTTTGAGCTTCTCTATAGCTACCCAAGTCATTTATGACTTGTTAGGATCAACAGTTCGGTTATCGGGCAATTCGTTTGATTTTTAGAGCCAATTCCCAGTTTAGAAGTCTTCATTGGTTCCAATGGCCACCGAGTGAAAAATTCAGCGAAACGATCCCGTATGCAAATTCTAACTACGTCAGCAGATTCAGAATATCAATTTTAGTTAAGGTAGACCTTTGGTTTGGGTCCCAATGCACCGTAGCTCATTTCGACCTATTGGTCAGAAAGTTGGAAATTTGAATGAATAGGTGTGGGACCCACTTTTTATTCAAATGATCTCGGATGAAAGTTTTGATGATTCCAATGAATTTGAAATGTGGTTTACACTCAAATTTCACTATTGGATCATATATTTTGGTTTCCAAATGAGTTTCGAGGGTAAAAAATAAGTTTCTGACTTTGTTGATGGCCCAGACAATGACTACGGTTCTCCAAAGCTGGTATGGGTATTTAAGCACCCTATAGCCACATTTTTCACCATTTTTGACTCACTTTTGAGAGCCTAAAACCCTAAATGGGTATGATAACTCAAAATTGAGTCTTGTGGATGTCTATGGAGCTTGGTAAACATCTTTTATCATGATTATCATTCAGATTAAGGTAAGATTTTATGACTTTATTGGTGAATTTCTTAGTTCTTGACCCTAAACACCAATTTAGCTTAGGGCTTGATTTATCCCTAAATTTTGTTTGTTTTCACCAATTCATTGAGGGTTATGATTTTTGGTGATGTATGAGCATTGGGTTGACCTCGGAAACGCGATTTCTGTATGTGGGATCCACTTGGGGTTTTTGGTGTCATTTTTGGGCCTAAAGCACAATAGTGCAATATGGGTATCGTTAGAATCGTATTGATGAGTAGATTATATTTTAGATAGTGTGATGGCATTTTGGGGATTGTGAAGTGTAGGAGAACATATGGTTCTTGAAGTGTGATTTTACGGCTTAGCCTTGAGGTAGGCTTCTGTCTACTCTTCTTCATGGATGATGTATGATATATATTGCGTGTAATTGTGAATGTTAAGATTGATGTTGGATAGAATGACTTAGTATTGATTATACATATAAGTTTGGGGATAAGATGGGGGTTTTGACCCATAGGTTGAATTACTTAATACCCTTGTAGAATCCTATTGCCTTTTCCCTAGTTTGGGTAAATTTGTAGCAAGGATATGATACAATACTATGCTTGGAATATGGTTTTAGTATTTGAAGCATGATTTGTATAATTAGCCTTATTGGGATAGTGTGATAGTTTTGGAACCATTAGTTTGGTAGAGTTGACTTGAGTACCCTTGTTTGTAGTCGAAGTTACTATCTTAGGTTTTAATATGGCTTACTTGATATCTAGAATATGAACTAGATACCTTAGCCTAGTTTGGGGCATAGTAAACCTAATTATGGAAATTATGGATTAGAAGTGGGATCATTCGACCCACTTAGGCCTAAGCTAATGTTAAGTCTTGTGGACTTAGTTGTGGATGTTATACATAGATGTGGCTAGTAAACCTTAGAATAAGGTTACTTTATAACTTGGTAACTTGTATTGGTGTTTCAAGATTGTGGCTATTTAGTTATGGTTATTATACTACATGTGGAAGTGATATTGGGCATTTAGAGGTGATATTCCTCCTAGTTACATCATGTGGCCTATAGAGATGCTATTTTCTCTTAGACTTGATATTTGGCCTATAGAGCTACTATTTCCTTTAGTCATGATTATTGGACATATAGAGATGATGGTCCTTTTAGATATGTAAATTAGCCTAGAGAAGCAATATTCCTCGTTGTCTTGACGTATGACCTATTGATATATGATATCCTATAGATAATTACACGTCTATCTATATTATGCCTCCTAGATGTGAGATGTCTCTAGTGTGAGAGGTAATAACATATTTATTTATTATGCCTCCAATATGTGAGATGCCTTCTATATGTCAGATGATTAGAGGTATGCTACGTCTTATACATTTGATTATTGATATGAGTTCCGAAAATGTATATGGACCTAAGGCCATGATTATGATGTTGTGATTATTCTAAACAAAGTAATGGGACAAGGGTCGTGTTATAGTACTAATTAGATATCCAAGAAGTGTTTATAGTTGTGAATGATGTGATTGTGATTTATGAATATGAATATGTATATGTTTGTATACACATCTCTCCGGTATGGGACGGAGAAAGATGTAGTATGATGCTTATTATTCCACTAACTGAATACTGGTGATGACATGCATAGGTTTGGGACGTTCATGATTATTTACCGTTTTAAATGATGTGATTATAGTAGAAATGTGATCTTATGGTTGTTCTTCTTGTTAGACGGATAAGCTATGTGGTAAATAGTTGTTTATTAACTGAATATTACACTTGATGGCTAGAAAGCTAATGTATTAGTTAATGAATCATGTTTAGTTAGAATATGGTAGCAAACGATGGTCTGTTAATGAATGATGTCATTTCATAAAAAATGGTTAGACGACAAGTAATAATGTATTGTCTAGTAATGATTAACAAAAATATGATTAATAGTTGATAATAATGAATGGTGGATAAATAACGGTTTTGGTCTAATGATGAATCTTGACTAGATGTTAGATATTGACTATTAAATGAAAAGTAGTTTGTTGTTATCCCCTGAACAAGGATTATGTGAAGGATAATGTTTAGGCTAATAACTAGAGGTTATGTGATAACTAGTGAACTAGCGATTTAATAATAATAAGTGTTGGTTAGCTAATAACGAGTAGTTATGATGTATTGATAAGATAGACATCTTTATGGTTATGAGTATATTGGCTTGTATCTGTGCACCTATTATATGTCTATATTATGTGTCGAAAGTTATGATGATACATTGGAACCCAACAAGGCCAAAGGATATTGTGATGACATACAGATTCCCAGCAAGGCCGAAGGATATTATAATGATATTGATACCCGGTTCGAGTTTAGAGGATAATATTGAGATGATATTGATTACCAGCAAGGCTGGAGGATATTATGATGATATTAATACACGGTTCGAGTCTGGAGAATGCTATTGAGATGATATTGATTCTCGGCAAGGCCAGAGGATATTATTATGATATTGATACCCGGTTTGAGTTCAGAGGTTGCTATTGAGATAATATTGATTTTCGTCAAGGCCGGAGGATATTATGATCATATTGATACCCGGTTTGAGTCTGGAGGATATTATTGAGATGATATTGATTCTCAACAAGGCCGGAGGTTGATTATGATGATGATGGTCCTAATAAGGACAATTATTATAAGTTGTGATATTAATGGTATACTTTGCATTCATTCCTGTATGTGTATTGCCTATCACCAATATGCACTTTTATGTATTACTCGGTATGGGGCTGTTGCATTGATATGGGTGAAGAATATGCCTTGTGTTGTTATATGTTGATTGAACCTTCTGAGTCTGGCGTGGTGAGGGTACACATAGGCTTGGCTACTTAATTGGTTGTCCGAAGTAGCCGGTTATTTATGGTGTTATTGATATTGTTATTATCATTGTTGTGATTATTATTATGGCTAGCCTATGATAGATTGGTCATGCATCTCATGTTGGGATTGATGTATATCTTCGACCTTTGCTATCTTATGATTACATTACTATGCACGATTGTTCTATGTCTAGCCATATGGATTAGAAATCTTGAGTATGTTGGCATTGAATCCTGATTGTATTATAATAAGATCTTAAAATTAGTACATGATGATTTAGGTTTATGTTTGAGATGACCTCCTTTATATATATATATATATATATATATATATATATATTATATATAGCTATATGTAGTGATGGTACTATTATATATCCCTTTCTTCATTGTTCATATTGTATACTCGTTCCTTCGCCTTGTATATTGCAATATATCTTTCTTTCGCTCTTTATCTGTATATTGACCTAGGATATGTGGTATAGCTTTGGTATATATTAAATGTAGCTGGAATAAGATAGTCCAAAAAAGTTGCTGAAAATTCGAGAAAGTTTGAGTACTGGAAATAAAAAATTGCTGCAGAAGTGGAGAAGCAGATACCACAACTTTCTTTCCCTCACAAGTATAGAAATTCAAAGGTGGATGCATATTTTAAGAAGTTCTTTGACACGTTCAGAGAGCTTAACATTAACCTTCCTCTGTTAGATATTTTGCTAGGTATGCCAAAGTACACTAAGTACTTAAAGGATGTGGTTGCTAATACAGAAAAGTTGCAGGAAGTTGAAATAGTAGCACTTACTGAAGAGTGTAGCGTTGTAGTGACAAAAATTGCCAAAAAATCTTAAGGACCAAGGAAGTTCACTCTTCTTATTAAGATTGAGAATAATGAAGAGGTTCAAGCATTGAGTGAATTAGGGGTGAGTGTTAACTTGATGTCCCTATCTTTGTTAAATACATTGGACTTGGGAAAGCTGAGACCAAGCTCGATGCTACTGCAATTGGTAAATGGGAGCATAGCCCATCTCGAAGGAATGATGGATGATGTCCCTATAAAGGTTAGTAAATTCATTATTCCTGTTGACTTTATTGTTCTAAATTTTTAGGCAGATGAATAGGTACCAATCATCTTAGGGCGTCCATTCTTCATAATTTAAGGAGCGTTAATTGATGTAAGAGAGGGTATGCTCACAATGAGGTTAGAAGATGAAGAAGCGGTCTTCAAAGTATACAAACCGCTAAACACACTACCCCATTATAAAGATCTGTGCATGAATAGTGTTATTGAAGGGGACAAGTGTGGGGTGGTTAGTGCACCAAAGATCTCTTTGTACATCCTCATTGAGCAGCCAAAGCCTCTACTACCTAAGCCCGACATAATGCAAATTGATGAGCCTAAAAAGGCTAAAGTTGCAAAATTTGTTGCCCTTGAGAGTTCACACCCAAGAAGGGTGAAAAGAATAAGAATATGGAGACCAAGTGTGAGAAAGAAAAGGAAATAGAACGACTAAGTTGTAGTGGGGTCACACCGCAACACTCAATTAGGTGTTGCATAGGAGGCAACCCAAGTTAAGTAGGTACGTTTTCTTTTTGGTTTTTAGTTTTTTATTTCACGTAGTATTTTGTTTTTGTTGAGTCATAGGTTTATGGAAAGTCTAACTACCGAAAAACCTAAGCTAAGGAGCATGGGAAAGACTAAGTATGGGGTCCCCGGACCTCCTTGATATATAAAGATGCTACTAACTAGGCGTAGAGGCCTTAGGGAGTATTTCTATCTATACATTTAAGTATACTTTGGGGTCAAAGTAGATTTTTAAGTATGAGGTAGGGAAATTCCCATGTTTAGGGTAAACTTAATTTTTTTTCTGGTATTAGGAATGAGTGGCATGTTCTTGTTGGTTCTATAAGTGATTGTATGATGCAAGTGTTTTATTTGGAAAAGCATGTTGATTGAGTGAATTACTACTTTTGAGACTCCTAGGCTCATGATTATGACTCTTGTACTTATTTTCTTAAATTCAAATTCATGCTATTGTTTGGTTGAGTATATAATGATCCTACATGGGTTGAGCATGTTCCATGTGTGTGTGAAGTGTTGTATATTCCTTGTTGTATGTGATGTCTAGAACTTACCTGGTTTGTGTGTCCTAACATGATAGTTATTGGTGTTCAAAAGAATTGTTATGTGTTGTGGTGGGTTTGAGTCACTAAAAGAAAAAAAATTGTTCAAATTGCATGAGTTTTGCATAGAATCCTCCCACCATAGTATATGTAAATGAGCTTAATGGGATAGGGTGAAGACAAAATAATGAGGTAGGCAAAAATAGTGTGATTTGGTTATTAGAGTTGAATTCAATGTATAAAGTAATGTATTAAAGTGCTTAGGGAAGATAGTCACTATTAAGCCAAAATAGTTCCTACCCATCCGTTAGCCTACATTACAACCCAGAAAAGACCTATTTGATCCTAAGTTTCATCATTCTGATATTAGTGGAGTGCTACACTAAGGGAAAGCCTATGGTTCATTATGTGTAACTTGAGATTTCTTTGTGATAGTGAGAGTAAGTCGATTTTTGTACCCATTATGTTATAAATTGTATTTATATGAGTGATTATGGGTAACTCTCTTATTGTGAGGGAACATGTTTGATGAATGTGGGTGATTTGTAATAATGTCTTATATTGTGAAATTAGCATGAGTTTTCCACTTATGGAGTCAATTCTTGAGGCTAGGATGTTTTGAAGTAGGATTCTGGAGCTTTCAGTTGTGTATGTAATATGCTTAGTGAAGAAACTTGCATTTCATATAGTCATAGTAGTACTATCTTAAGTGTCTTGCTTGTAGTTGAAGTGTGGAGTCTCTTCATCTCGCGATGCTTATAATGAAGGGATGTTCAAGGACAAACAAGGCTTTAAGTGTGGGTGGTGATGTTAGGTGTATTTATGCAAGCTAGCATTTCAATTCTATGCTATGTTTGAAGGATGATTCATATGTGTTACATGTTGATAATGATATAAATATGTGTTTTAGTGTCCAAGTATGTGCTTACAATGTTTGGTGGTATTTTCACTCAAGTTTGGGTTCAATTTGAGCATTTAAAGTCTAGACAAGAAAACTAGTGTTCTACCTGAGTTACTAGTTCATCATTGTGGTTGTTGTGTTGTTTTGAGATTTAATTCGGGGTGTGTAATGTTATAGGTGGCTTTATGAGATGATTATGATGATATATGAAGGATTTACAAGACTAAAATCAAGTGGAAACTTCATACAAAAGCTTGGAGTGGACCGCCGAAAGCATAAGACCACTTTGGGAGAATATGATGTCTGGGAGTATGTCACTGCTATAGGGTGCTAATAGTGATGAAAGGCATGGCGCGTTGCGGCCATGGTCCAATCTATTGTTGGCAATTCCATAAACTCAATGCGATTACACCACATCACAGTTTTATAGCGATGAGCACCCTAGAACGACACAATGATGATTAAAAGTGGGAAAATTGTGCCCAGCTTTGAAAGGATAGCATGAAAACATAATCCTTTGCGGTTTATGATTGGTCTCTTATAAATATAACGTGTTAAAATCCATTTTAGACATTTTTGAACACCTAGATCGTCTTGGACAACATTGGAGGCAACCACAACTTTATTTTTGTTTTTTTTCATTCTTTAATTTAGTTTCTTTATGGTTTTAATCATTTACACAATTATTTGGATGCTGATTATGTCCGTGAGTAGCTAAAAACTCTTTTTCCGATGTTAAAGCCAAGAACATGACTACTATTGTTTTGACTTAATTTTGTTTGATTTTATTATCATTATTAATTTCTTGTTTATTATTGTTTTAACTATTTTGAGGATTGATCACCCTTAGAATACATCTATTCTCACCCTTATGATCTCGTGAGAGGAAATGAGGAGATAGAGAATGGGAATGAACAAAGTATGGTTCTTATTCTTTTATGAAATAAGGAATTCGCATTAGTATCTCGGACGGGGATATACCTAGAAGCCTTACTTACTTCACATGTTGGATGATAGCATAAAGAATTTAATTGGATTATTACATCCCCACTCAACGATGTAGTTGAAGTGTCCAAGTTATGTGAATGGTTAGAGGGCGGGAGACCATGATCATGCAATTAACCCTACGAACCAACAACCAAGAAAAGCAAGTTAACGAATGAAGTTCAATAACGTAGTATGATTGCTCAAAGTAATTTAACCCTGGGTTTTCTCCTATTGATTGTCTCAAGATTTTTACTTTATGCATTGTTTACTTTACTTGAAATTTACAAAATTCAAAATTCTATTTTGGATATGCTTGTATCAATTAATCTAAGATTGTTAACTATAATTGAATAGTCATTAGAACAAGTCTGTGTGGGATCGATATTCAAATTTTTATAAGGTCACTGTATTATTTGGAAGACTAGGTACACTTGTATGTGTGCTTGGGTGTTGTCAGTGTGTAG
This sequence comes from Capsicum baccatum var. pendulum, assembly GCA_030864225.1. Classification (NCBI taxonomy): domain Eukaryota; kingdom Viridiplantae; phylum Streptophyta; class Magnoliopsida; order Solanales; family Solanaceae; genus Capsicum; species Capsicum baccatum. The sequence goes on along the minus strand of CM061559.1, from coordinate 136,546,582 downwards.
TGCACCACACTTATTGGGAAGGCTACAAGGAATTTAGGAATGTTTTCTATTTTTGTGTTCTCTCTAGGCTATAGAGTCTAGTCGGCTTGAAAATTCTCTTTGTCCTGCCTTACTCGTATTTTAGATCATGCCTCCTCGAAGATCTAATAGTTATAGAAACTTTGTTAGAACCTCTATCCTACTTGAGGAAAATATGGAGGGAACTCGCACTATTTTTAAAGTAAAGACCCAATATAGGGTCCTTCCTCTTTATTGTAATGCTCCATATGGGGTTCCACCAGTCCCTACTAGTTCTCCTTGAGCTTCACGAGCTGCTGACACTTATGCTCAGTCACCTCAGGGAGATGTGTCTAAGGCAGAGTTTTGTTAGTCTATTTATATGTTTGCTCAACTGGTTGTATCATAATCTTGTCAGTATGATCGTGTTGGTCCTGTTGTTATTTCAACTGAGGTCACTCGAGTTGGCTAGTTGATGAGGTTTAATCCCCCGACCTTTACAAGATCTAAGATCAAAGAGGATTCTCAGGGGTTTATTGATGGGATGGATAAGATCTTTAGGATGATGCATGCTACTAATTTGAAAGGTGTGGATTTTGCTGCCTATCAGTTGAAAGATGTGGCTTATAAATATTATGAGGAGTGGGAAGTGATGAGGGGTGATGAAGTTTAACAGGCATTATGGGATGACTTTTCAGGTGCTTTTCTTGATTACTTCATTCCTTGAGTGTTGAAGGAGGCTAAGGCCGAAGAGTTTGTGAACTTAAAGCACGGTGAGATTAGTGTGAAGAAAACTTCCTCACTTTGGATCTTATATACAGCAAGGAAATAATGAAAATAAGAAGTCGATAGAGATGGTAGAATAAAAAGTTAAGAGATTTAAATTAGGGTGAGGGCCAGTAAAATAGTGGGAGAGATAGTAGACAGTGGTCAAAGAAGAAGAATTGGGAAAGTTCTTATTCGATAGCTAGTGTTTCTTATCCCAAGCCTTATGGTGATCGTTGTTTTTAGAGTAGCAGTGTTTCTAAGCCACAGGGTGCCCAATCTCAGACTAGTGGAGTTTTGTTAGCCCCACCTTATCCCTTTATTATTTTTATAGACAACTTTATCGTGGTTATTATGAGGATAGGAGGAACTTGTGTTTAAGTTTTTGATAGCCTGGTCATCTGCAGAGAAATTATCCTATAGGTAAGGTTGATACTGGAGCTAATAAGGTTCCGATCGCCACTTTTTTGGCTCTTGTGCCACAAGGCGCTACCTCAAGCACCAACACTGGACAAAATCATCTTTATGCACTTCCTACTAATTAGGAGTCTAAGGGATCTCCAGATGTTGTTCCTGGTATGTTACAAATTTTCTCTCGTGATGTTTATTGTTTACTTGATCCAGGTTCTACCCTATCTTATTTGAGCTCTTATGTGGCTGTACACTATGATTTTGCTCCTGAAAATATTTTCAACCTCTTTTTTGTGTATATTCTTGTGGGTGATTCTATTGTCGCTAAAAAAATATATAGGGGTTATGTGGTGTCCATCTTTCATAGGGTGACATTGATGTATTTGATAGAGCTTGATATGGTGGATCTGATGTAATATTAGGAATGGATTGGCTTTATTCCTGCTATGCTTCACTGGATTATAGAACCCAAAAGTTCAGTTTTCATTTTCCTAATGAACCAGTGTTAAATGGGAAGGGAATTCCTTAGTACCCAAAGAGAGGTTTATTTCCTATCTTATTTCTTAGAAGTTAATTTCCAAAGAATATTTGTATCATCTAGTTCGGTTTAAGGATTCTAACTCTGAGGGTCCCTCTTTACAATCTATCCTATGGTTAATAAGTTTCTTGAAATTTTTCCCAATGATTTTCCTGGAATTTCTTCTTATAGGGAAATAGATTTTGGGATTGATATTCTACTGGATACTCTTCCTATTTCCATTTATCCTTATAGAATAGCTCTGATTGAATTGAAGGAGCTTAAGAAGCAATTAAAGGATCTTCTTAAAAAGGGTTTCATCTGTCCTATCATTTATTCATGGGTGCATCTGTGCTTTTTGAATGGGAGAAAGATGGGTCTCTTTGGATATGTATAGACTATCGTCGGCTGAATATGGTGACAGTGAAAAATAAGTTTCATCTTTCTAGGATTGATGATCTTTTTTAGCAGCTTCAGGATGTTAGGTGTTTCTCAAAGATTGATCTTGTTCAAGCTATCATTAGTTGAAAATTAAGGAGGCAGACATTCCTAAGACTATTTTTTGAACCCGGTATGGTCATTACGAATTCTTAGTTATGTCCTTTGGGTTGACTAATGCTTCGGCTGCCTTCATAGATCTTATGAATCGGGTTTTCAAGCATTTTCTAGATTTATTTGTTATAGTATTCATTAATGACATCTTTGTGTACTCTAAGAGTGAGAAGGATTATGTCAATCACCTCTGAATTGTGTTGCAGGCTGTTAAGGACCATAAGTTGTATATGAAGTTTTCTAAGTATGAGTTTTGGTTAAATGTAGCGACTTTTCTTGGGCATGTTGCTTCTAGTGAGGGATCAAGTTTGATCCACAGAAAGTTGAGGCGGTTAATAAATTGCTCAGACCCACCACTCCAACCAATATTAGGATCTTCTTAGGTTCAAATGGCTATTATAGGAGGCTTTTGGAGTGTTTATCCTCTATTGTTGCTTTATTGACAAAGTTAACTCAGAAGAAGGTTAAGTTCTTGTGGTTCGATGCTTGTGAAGGTAACTTTGAGAAGTAGAAGGATAAGTTGACTTCTGCCCCAATTTTGACCCTGCCAGAGGGTACTGATGGGTTTTTTCTTTATCATGATGCTTTCTGTGTGAGATTGGGTTGTTTTTTAAAGTAGCATGGTAAGGTTGTAGCCTATTCTTTTAAGAAACTTATGGTTCACGAGAAGAATTATCCAACTCGTTATCTAGAGTTGGAAACTGTGGTTTTTTCCCCAAAAATATGGTGTCTTTATCTATATGGAGAAACCAAAAGGTAGAAGAAGATACATGGGAAGATGAGGGCGATATAAAGGACAAGTACCCATTCTTGTTCTCCGTGTTGGGAGAAAGTGCTAGAGCCCCTCAAAATTTTAATGATCTTATTTTTTACTCTCTCACATTTGTGATGTAAATTTTTCACTTGAACTATGCTCCGAATGTTAAAAGGGTGTTATGAGAAAGTTGAAATTTTGAATGGGGTTTGAGGTCTTTTTGGGACCCCAAGAAAGTGAGGGTCTCTGATATTGGCATGCCACAGAGGTTAGCCTCTATGATATTAGTGTGGCATAGAGGCTACCCTCTACGATAACGACATGCCATACTGATGTTTTAATTTTGTCCAGTTTTTATTTTATTCGTAGGGGTGAGGGGCTTTAGGTCTTTCTACCCCTTGTACGACCTTATAACATAAAGTAACCCCATTTCCTTCAGTTTTCAAGGATCAAACCACTCTTTTTCTCTCTCAAACTCAAAACCCAAGAACATTCAAGGGTTTTACAGTGAATTCATCATCCAAGCTCCAAACTCTTAATTGACTTCAATTTCTTGTGTATTTTAGGCATGTATCTCAGTCCCTAACTTTATTTTTATGTTGGTGCATTTATTTACTCATTATTCATGTGGTTTGAATCGTTGGTTTGAAATTGGGTTAAGGGGTTTTGATTGGTGCATTTATTTACTCATTATCCTCGTGGTTTGAATTAATGGGTTTGAAATTGGGTTGACGGGTTTTGATTGGTATTACTTGAATGACTATTCCCATGTTTTAGATTGATGATTTATGCTTTAATTTTATAGTTTTTGGATTAATTAGATGCATTGTTATGGTAATTGGAATGGGGAACATGGGTTTCCCAAATTGATGACTTTTTGGCTTGGTAATGGCATTAACCTCGACCCTCTTTGTGAATTTGGTTTTTAACATGGATAATTGCATAATTTGACTTATTTATGAACCCATTGCATTGCATTAATAGATTATTCGTTAAAATATATTTGAAAGGACCTTGGTGGCCATGGTTTGGATTTTAAAATGGAACTTGGGATTAATGGTTACATAGATTGGTTTGGCATGAATATATAATCTTGCAAGTATAATTGGTATGGTAATACCAAGTGGTAAATGGCTTAATATAAGACTATTGGGTTAATGGTTTGGGATTATGTGTAATTTTTTTAATTTAAGCTTAAAGAGGGTTGTGTAGCTCACCGTGAAGGTGGGGGTACTGGAAGAACCAATACTGGAAACCACATTTATTGAAGTGGGGGTCTATATGACCGTGTGCTTGGTTCACACATTATATTTTTGGGATGGCTGGAGCTTTTGCATCTTCGGATCTCCCTCATATTTCCTTGGTTCGTGCAGCTAACATGCATTAGGGTCCTTTTAATAGGAGGAGTTTAACCCATATATCCCATGGGTGTTCTTAGGAAGGATAGAGCTACATAGTCCAGGTTATTACTTTATAATCTCATAATCATGCCCCTTGCCCCTACCCTAACATCATATATATGTATATATAAATGTGTGTGCATGTGGTTTTGATTAGTTTTAGAAATGGCATTACTTTTATCACTTTTCTTGAGTTACATACTAGTGCTTATCCCACTAACTATCCCTAAACACTGCATCATTTCTTGACGTAGGGTCATAGGGCTATTCTATTGCTCTCGTGTAGCATTAGGTGGTGTGGAGAATTGGTCAAGTTATTGTGAAGTGGTGATCCTTTATCTTTTGGAAAACCTTTATATTTTATTAGTTTTTTTTGTCAGATTTTGGGAATTATGGATTCTCTTTTTTCATGTTCAGGGGCATGTCCTGACCTAGTTTGGTATTCTAGTTTTTAGAGGCCTTTGTGGACATATTTGGGTTGGTTGTTGTTTTGACTCTTACTCTTCATTTGATTTATCAATTCATCTCATCATTATGTTTGGTTGGATTCAGTTGTATTTGTTTATTGTGTTCTGGATATTAGGCTAAAGGGCTGATCTCTGGCTCACCGTGTACTTGAGATACCCATCACGACTCGGCCCTGGTTTAGATTATGACACTAGTGTTTCTTGATATTTTCTTATATATAGCTTCCAAGAAAGAATGTAATTTGAAATTATGTTATTAATCATGTAGAGTACTAGACATTAGGTTTGAACAGTAGATTATTATCAAGGCGAAAATAATGAATTCTTGGGATAGTCATACTAGTTATATGAAAGGTGATCTAGTAGGCTTGGAATAATTTATACAAGGAATTAAGTTCATTCCTTTTCAATTATGTATGATGGTGTAGGTATGAGTTGTGGTGTACCTAAGGTAATATGTGGCTGCATTATTTTCTATGATTATTAAGTGTCGTGTGTGGTTCGATTGTACCCTTGTGGTGCTAAGTGAGAAGGAGGATAGTTATATAGTAAATGTTATTATTAATATCTAAGTTAGGATGTATAGGTTGACGATGTTGGATCTTTTGGTGTAATAAAAATTCTCATGGTTTAGGGAAAAATGTAAGTTTAGAAGTGTGATATTAACAAACTACAAAGAGAAGGGAAGATTGTGTATTTAGAGAGGCGTGTATGTTTACCAAGAAGAGCGTAAGTTTATGATGATGATTATTGAAGCTAGAGAAGGTTAAGGGGGACATATATGAAAGGTTTGTCCAAGAATGAAGTTAGTATTTTCCAAATATAGTTTATCCGGATAAGTTGAGCATTCAAGTGTAGACAGTTAGAGTAAAGAAATTATGGCTTGGTCTTTAGGAATGGAATAGGGCCATAGGCTTAGAATGTTAGCTTTAATCTATGGGGAAGATTATAGGATGAATAACCAAATCATGTTTTGTGAATTAGATTTTGATACATGTCAATAAGATTTATGATGAGCGAGTGATTCATTATTACTCTAGTGTAATCCTTAGATTTTAGTCATTATGGCACCCTATCCATGTCTTTTATGAAAAAGCCCCGACCGTGACTAAAACTTATACACTTCATACATATTCATACTCATTCTCAGCTACTAGTAAAAGAAGTAATAACTTCACTCCATGATCCTAGTCATCCCTCATAAATCTATGAGTTCTAGTATTATGTTAAGTATATGATAAGTGTGAACCCATGTTTCATAGAATGCTTAGTTCCCTGAACTTATGGTATACCCTTAGTGACTAGTGAAATCACATTATGTCATAAATGTCCTCTGTTAAGATCTCTTTAATGAATCCATGCCTATGATATTCTATTCCCCAAGCCTCAGTTAAGGGTCAAAGTTATGTATAGTATTTTTTCATTCTTTAGATCCTCGTGTTCTATACCTTCAGTGAACCTTCTTATGTTAAGATAGTGGTGAAAAAATAATAGTTTAGATTAGAGAGAGTAGATGTTTCTTATTAGGAAAAATCATTATATGCTTATTTTATCTAAGGCAATAAATATGAAGAAAGATCGAGGCAAACCTTTGGTATATGTCATATTTAGTTGAGAACTTGTGGTGTACCTTTTTGGAGATGATTCATGAAATTATTATTGATAGGTATTGGAGAATATAGAAAAATTCCTACATGGGTTGGTTTCCTAGAAGTTAATATATAGTTATAACGATAGGCTTGAATGATATGTTGGTATATAAGTCGAGGAATGCATTGTGCACTAGTGAAATCCTAATTAGAGCTTGGATTTAGTTGATGAAATATTAACGCATATTATTCTTGAGATGGGAGCTCTGAAAAGACATAGGATAGGGAATCCCATAGTTTAGACTAGTGTTATTGTGTTAGGTGTAGTACCTTGTAACTTCTAGTTAGGATTGAACATGATCGGAGTATCTAGTTCAACATAGACTTTGGTTGGGGTGTCATATTTGACACTATGAGGATTATAAGTTGCAATCAAATTAAGTGTTGTATTCAAAGGATACATATAGTTGATAAGAGTGTTCGAGAAGTATTGCTAAGCATGAAGGTTTATAGTTTCATCAAATAAGGCATAGTAATCCTATTCTTGTTTTTGTTCTATATTCCTATATTCCATGTTATATAGTTTTATCCATGTTTCTATTCCTTATTCAAATTCGATACGAAGATCATACCCAAAATTCTTTCCTTCGATTTTTATTAGGAGTTATGATAAGGAGAGTTTGAGCAAACTCATATTCCATTCTTAGTAACACTTGGAAAATTTATTGCATTAGCAATGATTTTGTAGTTCTATATGTAATACCGTGTCATGAATTCTTCAATTGTGTCCTAAACTCTAAGCATGACTCAGTTCCTTATAGTTCATCAAGTTAGCTTAGAAATCAGTTATATGTTAGGGGTTTTATTTTTTTTAGCTCTCTATATCCTTCATTAGTGGACATGATGGCCTAGTACCTTTATTTTATTCCCCTAACAGTGATTCAATAGGAATAATAGATTTCCTTATGAACATCGTGCTCTTCTAATTTCATGTCTATATTGTTCCATACGATTCCTATGTATATATCATATTCCATATGTCTTAGATGAGTCAGTACTCCATCAGAAGGTGATTCTAGTCATGAATTTATAATGTTAGTAACTACATTCTTTTAATCACAATATCAGTCTTTATTTGAGGATGGATGATTTCAAAGGGGAGATATTGTAATACCCCACAAACACTAACTAAGTTTCTATCCTCGTAATAAGTTTATATGCCTTAAAATGATTATTTCTAGTCATAGAAAAGTGTCATGATCATTTACCTAGTATGTAAAGTTCTTTCGATGAGAATTAGGGTTTTAGAAAATAATTAGACCAAAGTTGTGCTGAGAGCATTTATTATCGATTGAGTTTTAGTTTTCAATCCAACAAAGGTCAACTTTAAACGAGCATAACTTTGAGAATATATTGATTTTTGTAGATTAAGACCAACCTAATCAAATTTATTTGAGTACTCTTTCCAATGCATTCAATTTCACCTTAGTCTGATACCGGAGTAAAAGGTTATGAGCATTTTTGTTAGAGAACTTGTAAGGGTCCGCGATAAGAGCATGGCACACTAACTGTGCTCTGCGATAAGTGTGGGAATGCAAGTTGCGCTCTGTGATAAGAACATTCCACGCCATTGGTCATGCCAACGCTAAAATTCTATTTTTCTATAGTTTTTCGGGTAAACTAGTTATTTACGTCCTAAATGACCTTTATTGATATAATCAGATTTTCCCTTATTCCATAAACTTAATTAATAAATTTCTAGCCTCCCAAACTCTCAAGAACATCATAAGAAGGGTTTACTCTCTCCCAAAAAAAGTTTCAGACTTTTGAGGCTCTAATTCAAGCTTTCCTTTAAAAAATCAATAAAGCCAGGTATGTTGGGTTTGAACAAGGATTTCCTTTCATCCTTGAGCCTTAAAACTTTGCATTTACTATTGAATTTATGGAATTTCAAATTAGGATTCGTACCCACTTTACATGATTTTGGAGTTATGAAGTTCCTTTACAAAATTAAATATATTTCTCATGAAAATTCATGAGTTACTTATGTTTTACATGCATAGCAGTTCTCATAAATTGAATTTCAATTTTATTGACAAAAGTACCCTAATTTGATAACAGTATGTGATTTTATCATGATTTACTCAGTTTACAAAAAGTTCAGACTTACAATTTTAGAATATAGGTTATTCCAACATGATCTAACTTTATGCTTTGATCTTATGATCTTAGACAAGATATTAAATTCATATTTGCAATTATGATTGTGAGATAGAGATAGATGAATATTGTGTTTCAAACTTATTAGCTTATATGCTTATTTTAAAGTGAATTTCATATGTCTTTACTAGCAATAGTATGATTTGGGAGTAGTACCTAGCACCGAGGAGAGAAGGTTTAACATACCCTAGTTCCACAAACTATATGCCACCATAGGTTAAACATTTAGCTTATCCAAATGGATATGTATAGTTATTATTTAGCTTTTCCAAATGGATATGTATAGATGATCACCCTAGTAAGCCTTTATATGCTGGCAAGGTGTATCAGGCCCTTTCAATGAGAGATTTTACATCGGACTCCATGTCGCTCACATTTTTTATATCAGTTAAGAGAATCTTCCATAGAAAAGATGAATACAAAAACTAAGTGTAACAACTCACTGACTTTATCATATATTTCTTTATGATATTTTGGATTTATGTTTTATTCATGAACATAATGAGTTGATCTACACTTAGCATGATGTTTTAAGAGTATGATTTATGTCAATTTTTCCTTATTGTATTCACCCCTACATATACATCTATGTGGCTATACTATTTTATAATATAGGTGTCAGTTGAAGCTCACAATATCTTGATTAGCCAGTTCTCAGCTTCCAGCCAGCAGGTGATGAGTTCTCTTTATTCAAGGATCCCAAGTAAGTTATAGTTCTATTATTTCATTGTTTATTCATTTGAATTGATTAGGGATAACTAGTGGTCGTGTCCCATACATATAGTCAGTATTAGTAAAGGCTTCATAAATAGTCAATCAGAGTTGATGTATTCAGTTTCAGTTTCTTTTTGTATATGTAATATTGTAAATGTTTTTAAACAGTATTGTATTAAATAGGTTTAGCTAATGAGATTTCTTCCGATGAATATTTCCAATTACATGTAGTTTTATTCAGTTTCTCACAAATTATGCTAGTATCATGGGTTAACTTCTAATCACTTGTGGTTCTGAGCACCAAATGATGTCCAATGGTTAGTCTTGGGGGGTTACATTGGGAGACCCTATGAGTTGTAGGTTTAATTATTGGGACAGTAAAGGTAAATTTTAGTCCTAGATGTTGACTTAGATAATAACTCATTACTAGACCTTACTAGTTGTCACATGAGTTGTCGGGACTATTACTAACAACTTTTTAGATGATTTTAAAAGGTAGTTTGGTCTTTTTCTTAGATTTTAACCCTCTCCCATGACATATAGGTCACCAAAATCTATTTATATGAGGTCCTAAAGCCTATTATTCCCCTAATTTATCAATAACATGTTAAGAATCCATAACCAGATTAAGAAAGCTAGGGTTTCAAATCAAGCAAATTTCTTAAGTTTTCCTTGTCAAGAATTTGTCTTCACTCAGGTAAGCAAGATTTAGTAAAGGATTCCTTTTATATTCATGTCCATGTATTTTAATTATGTAATGAATTAGGTTTAAAGATAGGGATTTTACCCAATTGTCTTCAAGTTATTGTTGTATGCAACATTATGATTTTGATCAAAGATTTCTTATATATATCAATGAATTTCTATGAACTACATATGTATGTTTCAAGATTATTTATGAATTAAAGAAAGCTATCTTAAGTATTTACATGTTACGCATGATTTTAAGTAAGTTTTCTCATGATCTAAGTTATATGCATAGAAGTAAACTTATGTTTCTGAAAGAAAGATAAATGGTTTTCTAAATAGTAAGTTTATGAGTAGAATGGTATTTAAGTGTGCCATCAATGCTTATGAATAATTTTCTGAATAGGTATTTTACACTTAGTATGGTATCTATATATTCCATTCCTCCTAGTGTTTCTTCATGGGTGCTCCCATAATTTTAGTGCAGAAGAAAGATGCATCGCTTTGGATGTGTTTAGACTAGCATCAGTGAATAAGGTAACTGTGAAAAATAATTACCCTCTTCCTAGTATTGATGATCTTTTCGGCTAGCTTCAGTGTGTTAGGTATTTCTCTAAGATTGATCTCCGTTCAGGCTATCACCAGTTAAAAATTCAGGAGGTTATTATCCCCAAGACTACTTTTCAAACCAAGTATGGTCATTATGAGTTCCGGGTTATGTTATTTGGGTTGAATAATGCTCCGATGACTTTCATCGATCTTATGAATAGGGTATTCAAGTAGGTGTTGGACTTGTTTGTGATAGTTTTCATAGATGTCATCTTGTTATACTCTAACGGTAAGGAAGATTATGTCAATGAATTCTGAATTGTATTGCCGGCTCTTAAGGACCAGAAATTATGTAAAAAATTTTATAAGTGTGATTTTTAAATAAGTGTTGTGACCTTTCTTGGGCATGTTATTTCTAGTAAGGGGGTCAAGGTAGATCCACAGAAATTTGAGGAAATTAAGAAGTAGTCTAGACCCATGACTCCAACCGATATTAGGAGCTTCTTGTGCTTGGATACATACTATAAGAGGTTTATGGAGAGTTTCTCTTCAATTGTTGATCCATTGACATGGTTGACACAAAAAAGGATAAGTTCTTGTGGTTCGATTCTTATGAGGGTAGCTTTAAGAAGTTGAAGAATAAGCTAACTTCTGAGCTAGTTTTGAACCTTCCCAAAGGTAGTAAGTGGTTTTTTGTGTATTGTGATGTATCCCGTAGGGACTGGGTTGGGTTTTGATGTAGTATGGTAAGGTTGTGGCTTATGCTTCAAGGCAACTTAAAGTTCATGAGTGGAATTACCCGACTAACAATCTAGAGTTAGTTGTTATAGACTTTGAATTAAAAATCTAGTGCCATAATCTATATGGATTGCATATGGATATTTATTCAGATCATAAGAGTTTGCGATATGTGTTTATGTAGAAGGAATTGAACATCTGGCAGAGGTAGTGACTCGAATTGTTTAAGGATTACGACATGAGATTGTACTACTATCCAGGTAAAGCTAATGTTGTTCTTGATGCTCTTTGTAGGTTATCTATAGAGAGATTATCTCATGTTAATGAGGAGAAAAGAGGGTTGGTGAAGGACATTCACAGGTTTGCTAACTTAGGAGTTCGTCTTTTGGACTCTAAGGCTGGAGAAGTGATTATTTAGGATGTGGTTAAACTATCTCTTAGTGCTGAGGTAAAAGAGAAGCAGGCTTTGGATCCCATACATGTGTAGATTATGGATGATGTGTGTTAATAAATGGTTATGGCTTTTGAAATTTAGGGGGATGACATCTTGAGGTATGAAGGAAGGTTGTATGTTCCTGATGTTGATTGGATGAGGGAAAGAATTCTGGCTGAGGCTTATGAGTCTAGAGATACAGTTCATTTGGGTTCAACTAAAATGTATCATGACTTGAAGGAAATCTACTAGTGGAATAAAATGAATAGAGATATATAAAACATTATGGCTAACTGTGTGGTTTGACAGCTTGTCAACATTTAGCATTTGAGTCCTGGGGGAATATCTCAAGAGATAGAATTACCTATGTGGAAATGGGAGATAATTAATATGGATTTTTATGGGTATTCTGCAATCTCAAAATTAGTATGATTCTATTTAGGTCATTGCAGATAGAATGACTAAGTCTGTCACTTCTTACTCGTAAGGACTAACTAGTCTGGTCATTTCTTACCTGTGAGGACTATCTATGTAGGAGAGGATTATGCTAAGTAATTCATTCAGGATACAGTAAAGTTAAATAGTGCACCAGTGTCCATCATTTCAGACTGAGGTATATAATTTCCTTCTAACTTCTGGCATTCATTTATAAAGGTTTGGGAACTCAGGTGAACCTTAGCACTGCTTTCCACCCTCAAACTGATAGAAAATCTTAGTGGACTATTCAAACTTTGGAGGATATGCTAAAGGCCTGTGTGATTGATTTTAAGGTTAGTTGGGTTGATCATTTACCTCTTATCGAGTTTGGGTATAGTAATAGTTATCATTCTAGCATTCAAATGGCTCTTTTCGAGGCACTCTATGTTTGAATGTATAGGTATCCTATTGGATGATTTAAGGTAGGTGAGACTAGGTTGTTTGGTCCTGACTTGGGTCACCAAGCCATGGAAAAGGTGAAGGTGATTAGGGAGAAACTTAAGACTACTCAAAGTCGCCTAAAGTTATATCCGGATGTGAGACAAAGAGAGTTAGAGTTTGAAGTGAGTTATTAGGTGTTCTTGAAGGTTTCTCCAATAAAGGGAGTCATGAGGTTTGGGAAGAAGGAAAATCTCAGTCACCGTTACATTGGTCCATATCAGTTGTGAGAAGAGTTGGGAATGTCGCTTATGAGTTAGAGTTACCAACAAGTTTTGGTTCTATTCATCCTATTTTCCATGTGTCTATTTGTTATTGTAAAATCACCCAGTTTTTGTTTTTTTTCACTTGAGGGGTTTTGGTATTTTCACTCTTTTCATGACTTATAAACATAAAAGTGACCCTTTTCCCTTCAATTTTAATGATCAAACACTTATATTCCCTCTCTACCACCTAAACCAAGAAGCTCATGGGTTTTTAAAGAAATCACTACTCCAGGCTCCAAACTTCAAATTTTCTTCATTTTCTTATGTATTTCAGAAATGTATCTCATTCTCCAACTTTAATTTTACATTATGGTATTTATTTACTAATTATCCATAGAGTTTAAATTGATGGGTTTGAAATTGGGTTGAGTGGTTTTGATTGGTATTACTTGAATTACTTTTTCCATGTTTCAAATTGATGATTTATGCTTTAATTTATGGTTTTTGGATTGAATTGGTGCATAATTGTAATAGGGAACATGAGTTTCCCCAAATTGATGACTTTTTTGGCTTGGTAATGGCATTAACCCCAACCCACTTAGTAAATTTGGTTTTTGAACATGAATAATTTCATAATTCAACTTACTTATAAACCCATTGCATTGAATTAATAGATAAATGGTTAAAATAGATTTGAAAGGCCCTTGCTGACTATAGTTTAAATTTTAAATGGAACTTGGGAGTCTAATGGTTACACGGATTGGTTTGGCATGATTATATGAGCTGGTAAACATAATTCGTGTGATGATACCTCGTGTTAAATGCCTTAATATAAGACTCCTAGGTTAATGGTTGGGTTTATATGCAAACTATTTTCATTTAGGCTTAAAGAAATTGTGTAGCTCGCGATGAATGTGTAGTCTCGGGGGAACTAACACTAGAAACCATGTTTATCAGCGTGGGGGTCTATATGACCATGTTCTTGGTTCACACATTATTTTTTGAAATGGATAGAGCCTTGGTGTCTTTAGCCTTTTCTTTTGATTCCTCGATTCGTGTAGCTAACACACACTAGGTCCCTTTCAACAGGAGGAGCTGAATCTATATAGCCCGTGGGTGCCACTACAATGGAGCAAACTCCATTGTTCAGGTTAATGGTTTAAACTCTCATGTTCATGATCCTTGTACCTATACCAGTATCTTATACATGTATATATTTATAATTTGTATGCATATGGTTTTGAAATCGGTATTATTTTAGTTGTTATCCCTGAGTTACACGCCAGTTCTTACTCAATCGATGGTCCTTGAATGTTGCATCATTTCATTATGTAGGTACGAGGGATTTTGTGTCGCTTTTGTATAGGATTACGTGATTCAATATTCATATAGCTTTGCTATTAAGTTGTAAGACTTCATTCTTTTGGAAGGTCCTGTCATTTCGCTGGTTTCTTTATTCACTTAGTATTTTTATTAATACTTTTGTCATCGTCAGGGCATGTCCCGACTTAGTTTGGTATTTTGATTTTAAAGGCTTTTGTGGACAATTTTTGGTTGGATGTTTGCTTTTGACTCTTAATTTTCATTTGGTTTATCTATTCATCTTTTTATCATGTTTGGTTGGCTTCGGCTATATTCACTTATTGTGTTCTAGATGTTAGACTAAGAGGCTAATCTCCGGCTCATGGTGCACTTGAGATACCCGTCACAACTAGGCCCTTGCTTGGGTCGTGTCAACAAAAGTAAAATGAAAAAAATCTCAAAAAAAAACTGATCAAAATATTCTCGTTAAGATAAGAATTACTTGTGAAAATAATTGGTGAAGAGAGGTCTGGAAAATAAGTGATTAAAATAATGGGTGATGAAGTTAAAAATACTGCAAAGTGCTTAGGGAAGTGTAAGTCACTATTATATATTTTTTCTACTTGTCCGTTATCCAACATTACAACCTGTTAAAGTCTTATGTAATTCTATTCAAGCATACTAAATTAGTGGAGATGTGCATAATGGGCAAGCCTATGGTTCTTTGTGAATACATGAGATTTTTTTTTGTGAGTGTGAGAGTTGTTCTTTGATGCTAAGTCCTTAAATTAGATTCAATCCTTTGAATTTAGTGTATGAACTATTTCTTGTTGTTAGGGCACTTATTTCATGATAGATAGGTGATGTTATTAACTTTCTTTGACAATAATGGGTAAGTAATGTTAAATTTGATAAGTTAGAATCTCTCTTTGAGGTTCGGAGGTTAGAGGTTTGTTGTTTGTTTATACTAATTGCATAATGATCGGAAGGTGTACTTGATGTTGTGAATATCTCTATGGTCTAATATCAACCTAAGTGGTGGTGTTCTTAGATTTTATTAATTGAGGTGAGCTTCATTGATTGCTTGAGGACGAACAAAAGTCTAAGTGTGGGTGTTGATGTGAGGCCAAAATTATATATTTATTCACTATTTGTTTCATATTTATTATTTTTAATTTTTCATGTTTGCGCATTTATTTTATGAATTATGTGTAATATAGTATTTTTATTTGTAGGATTAAATTAGTGAATAGACGAATAATTTGGAGCAAAAACGGAATTGAAATCGAGAAGTTATATAAGAAAATCAAGAAGGAAGCATAATGGATTAAATTTATTATAAAAATCATTTCTCCGTTAGAACTTAATTATAATCAAAAGGTGGTTGGAAGACAGTTAGGTGACTGCGGTATTTTGATGTAATCTAGTCCAATTTAGACTGTGTTTTTATTTTCTAGTCTATTTTGGACTCAGTTATTTTATTTTAGAGTTTTTCTTACACCTATAAATACTCCACAAAAATAGGTTTTATGTAACTTTTGATAATTATTAGAACATTGTACATTGGAGTAGTAACTTGTAAATATTTTATTTAGAGAAATCTTGCAACCACCGTGGAGGCCGAAGAAAATTAGTTTATTTTTTTCTTCTCCATCTTTATTAATTTTTCTTTGAGAATTCAAGATTTTGAATTTACTCTACTCAATTAGTAAGTACATAATTACAATTTTATCTATGATTTCTAATTGTGATTTTTAAATCATGAGTAGCTAAATCCCACAACCAGGATTGTGGGAACTATAATGAATTAACGAAGTGGGTTAAGTGAAAAGTCATTCTAGATTGATGTTCTTGCATGTATTGGGATTTCTTTCCTTTTGATTGCTTTCTTGACGGTCGTAAATGTTAGGAACTCGCATGCTTTCAATACTTACTCGAGAGAGGTAGACATCAGGAAAAAGAAATTACAATAGTAATTTAAAGCTACCAACCTTCATCTAATTAACCTAAGACCGAGAGGATATAGTTAATCTGAAATCAAGAACAAGGGTTAATAACGCGACACTCTGAGATCGATGGGAGATGAGTGAAATTCACCCAAACCAAGGTCGAGAGACGGTTAGGTGGTACATAACTTGTTACACTTTGCATGCAAGGATCGAGATAGTTTGACAAACAACCTATTTAGTTATGAAGTCATGGGGAACACAATCCTAGTTAATCATTCTCATTGATTCTCTCAACATAAACTAATATTTGCTTATTATTTCTTCAATTTACATATTGTTGACTTATTCTTTTATATCCCCCCTTTCAGAAATGATTAATTAATAGTCTACATAACTGGATAGACCTAGGTCCTAACTATATTCCTCGTGGGATCGACATCAACTTAGTTGGGTTCTATAGTTGTTAGAATACAACTTTATACTTCATTATGAGGTGTAATTTAGGCAACATCATGCAACTCCCAGAGTAGATGTCCCACCAATAATAGTAGTCCCATAAACAGTAGTGGCCCAGTTAGTTATGACTTTTGAGGAGCAGAAGATATTGAGCCAATTTTAGATATTAGCTTCACCGACATTTATAGGATCTCCAAAAGATAATGCTTTTGAGTTTTTTACAAGTTGTGAGGAAAGGTTGCGTAATTTAGGCTTACAAGAGTCGCATATGTGGACTACACCACTTTATAGTTTCGTTGAGCAACTAGACAACGTGGAGGGGATATCCTAATTTTAGGTTGATTGGATCACTTCTTGTGACTTGGACTCAGTTCTTTGAGGCTTTACTAGAGAAGTATATTCCTCGTAGCTTACACAAGCATATGAGGCATAACTTTACGGGATTGCAATGGTTTTCTATGTCTCTGTCAATGTATGAGGCAAGGTTCTATGAGTTGAAAAGACTTGACATAATGATGTTGTCACGACCCGAACCAGGGCCTGACCGTGACGAGCATTTTGAGCCATGGAGACCCGAAACACCCCTATCTATTTGGTAATAATGCACCTAATTCATATGATCAAAGTAATGCGTAATAAACACAATAATTCGAGAACATGGCCATGAATATGAAAAGAAACAATAACGGGGAAATAAGGTTCCCCCAACATCAATCAACCTCTAAACAACTGTCTGCGAAAATCTCTAACAAATGACTGTGTCAAGTAACTGTATATAAACTGGTACAAGGCCCCCAGTAGACCCCAAAACTAAATATAAGGTAAAAGGACTGCAGGACATAAGACCTTTCGAAATATAGAAGGCTCACCACTTGTCTCTGCAACTCTGTCTGAATGATCTACTGATTCTCTTGACCCCTAGACTGGGCCTCTGAACCTGAGAGATTAGAGAGGTAAGGGGGTCAGCACAAAAGTACTGGCATCCAGATATATCAAAACAAAGCATAATATTTTTACAAAATATAGTTGAGAGCCGTTATAAAGCAATTTCATATCAAATCATTTGAAAACACATGGGCGTAATGCAATAGTTTCTCAATAACAATGAAATACAACTGAGCTAGGTGGAATACCCTACATAATTTTCACCAACTGTCCATCCTCGGTTGTCACCGAGATTATAGTATAAGTGAGGGAGACACACACAAGACCACGAAGAATGATGTCTTGACCCAATGGTAGCGCTCAAGATCACTTAGCCCGGGATCCTACCTATAATCCCAATTTCGGAATGACATAAAGTCAAGTACTCAAGATCACTTAGCCTGGTACCAAATTCCCGTGTTGGCAAACACAGTTTTCAGCGATGAGCCGTTACAGTCAAACGTCTTGTTTGGACATCTACCTATCTCATGTAAAATTAGTGAATTCAAATTTCATCTAATTCAATCACATATCATATTCTGTAGGGTATCGTCATACCCGACTTACAAGACATCAATATCACATTATTCTTCTCATTCAACCATTGTATTCACCATGAATAACCGTCTCGTTTTCAATTCAAAATCATATCAACTCTCAAAACATCTCATGTCATGCTCTTCAAGATGTTTTCAAACAATTTACATCATATGAACATTTAAAACAAATTCACATCAAGAGAGGAAACTTCATATCATTTATGCTCTCAAGTTAACATCTTTTTGGAATACATGCATATACATATATAATATGTCAAATCGTTTGGAAGTAGGCCTAAAGACCAAACTCAATATTATAGAAACGTTCAAAACATAATTATATTCGTAGTTTCAAAACCTCCATTTGTAAAACATGAATTTAAAGACCCGTGAGATTTTTGGATAACCCCACATACCTCGATTACTACGAATATTAGATTCTTCTTGAAGCCTATGCTGAGAGGATTCCAAATATGCAATTAGTTCCTAAAACTCCCGGTTGAATCTTGAGTTGCTTGGGTTTTTATTTTGAAACCCTAAGGAGAATCCTTGAGCACTTTTCATGAATGAAGGTGTATTTTGGGGTCCTTGGAACTGAATTTCGCGTTTTAGGGCTTAGTAAGGGTGGAAAATGACCATTTTACCCCCAAAACAAAGTGGTTAAGTCACTTGAATTCTTTACATAGGCGCCGCCCATCCCATCGCCTATGTTCATATAGGCGCCGCCTAGTCTATCGCCTATGTTTACATAGGCACTGCCTAGGCTATCGCCTATGCTTTTGAGTGGCCATGGGTGATTGGTTAGGAAACATATATCACTTTGAAAGGTCATAACTTCTTGCTCGGGTGTCGAATATTAGCAAAATTGGTATCGTTGGAAATCTAACTCAAAGACCTATCATTTGACATATAGTAGGCTCCCTAATTTGACATATACAGAGAGTTATGGTCGATGGAAGCTGACATAATTTACAACGTCCACTAAACTTAGTCGATCGAAATAGTTTCAACTCATCCTTGAGTTGAAGGACCTCTATGGTCTAAATTCAAGATTGAATGGATTCACATGCTACACAAATAATTAGCATGACATATTGGCCTTGGATTTTATGGCTTCGGGGTTTATCAGCATATCGGAATCATGGTCTATATTGTAGCCCGAAATGTGGGGAGTTACATTATCCCCCCCCTTAGGATCATTCATCCTCGAATGATGATGCGGGATACAAAAAAACATGATTTCAAGCATAATAAAGGACTAGTAAGGATAAGATAGGAATAGTGCCTTCTATCTCATCTGACATCGAAGCAAACAAATTGGGATATCTAATTCTCATGTAATCTTCTGACTCTTAAGTTGCTTCTTCAACTTTCTAATTCCTCTACAGTACCTTTACTGAGGCTATCTTTTTGCTCCTCATCTTTCAAACTTGGCGATCTAAAATTTCAATAGGCTCTTCTTCGTAAGACAAAGAATCTGTCACTGTGAAATCCTATACTGGAAATACCAGAGAATGATCTCCAATGCATTTCTTCAACATGGATACATAAAATACCGTATGAACGGAACCCAAACTTGCAGGAAATTCTAGCTCATAAGCAACTGTACCAATCTTTTTCAGAATTTGATATAGCCCTATATAGCGAGGGCTCAATTTACCCTTTTTTCCAAACTGCATAACTACTTTCATAGGAGAAACCTTGAGAAACACCCAATCACCAACTTCAAACTCTAGTTCTCTTCTTCGAACATCGGCAGAGGACTTCTGAAGACTCTGAGCAGTCTTGAGTCATTCTCTAATGATATTCACTTTCTCCATCGCCTGATGAACAAGATCAGGCCCATACAACTAAGTTTCACCCACTTCATACCATCTTATCGGAGAACTACATCTCCTTCCATACAAAGCCTTAGAAGGAGCCATCTTGATGCTAGCATGGTAACTATTATTGTAAGAAAATTCAACCAGTGGTAGGTGATCTACCCAACTACCGTTAAAATCAATGACGTATGCCATCAACATATCTTCGAGGGTCTGAATGGTATGCTCAGCTTGCCCATCCATCTGAGGGTGGAAAGCTGTGCTCAAATTCACTTGTGTACCTAAACCCTTCTGAAAAGATCTCCATAACTAAGATGAAAACTGCGTACCTCTATCGGATATAATGGACACTGGTGCCCCATGCAACCGAACTATCTCGTCAATATAAATCTTAGCAAAACCCCCCTCCCAAATAATTATTCCTCACAGGCAAAAAGTGGGCTGACTTTGTCAACCGATCTACAATCACCCATATAGAATCATATTAGTTTCGGGATCTCGGAAGTCCTGTAAAGAAGTCCATGTTTATCATCTCCCACTTCCATAAAGGTAGGGCTATCTATTGGGAAATACCGCCTGGCCTCATGTGTTCTACCTTCACTTGTTGACAGTTCAAACACTTGGACACAAAATCAGCTACATCACATTTTATGTTATTCCACCAATACAACGTTTTCAGATCAAGGTACATCTTAGTAAAGCCTGGGTGAATGACTTACCTCAAAGTGTGCGCCTCATCAAGGATTCATTCCCGCAGTCCATCAACATCCGAAACGCACAACCTACCCTAAAATCTTAGAATACCATCACTACCAATTTCAAATGATATAACCTTTTGTTGACCCACATCTTTCTTGATTTGCATCAAGATGGGATCTTCAACCTGCTTCTCCTTAACTTCAGCACAAAGGGATGACTTAGCTAACTCATGAACAATCACCCCTCCATCTTTGGAATCTAAGATTCACACTCCCAGATTTGCAAGATGGTGAATATCCTTCACCATCTCTTTCTTTCCTTTTTCTACATGAGAAAGGCTGCCCATAGACAACCTGCTGAGGGCATCGGCTACAACATTTGCCTTGCCCGGATAGTAATCCAGACTCATATCATAGTCTTTCAAAATCTCCATCGAATGCCTCTGCCTGAGGTTCAATAATTTCTGTAAGAAAACATACTGCAAACTCTTATGGTTAGTATAAAAGTCAACATACACTTCATAGAGATAGTGCCTCCAGATTCTAAGTGCAAACACCACGGCTGTTAACTCCAAGTCATGAGTGGGGTAATTGCGCTCATGCACCTTTAACTACCTAGATGCATAAGCTATCACCTTACCACACTGCATCAATACACAACCAAGTCCCACACGGATGCATCATAATAAACCACAAAATCATCTACACCCTCGGGAAGGGTCAAAACAGGAGCAGTAGTCAGCTTGTCCTTCAACTTCTCAAAAATATTTTCACACAAGTCAGACCAAACAAACTTCATCTTTTTCTGAGTCATTTAGTAAGCGGAGCATCTATGGAAGAAAAACTCTCTACGCACCTTCTGTAATACCCCGCCAAACCCAAGAAGCTCTGAATATCGGTTGGAGTCATTGGACTAGGCCATTTTCTCACTACTTCAACTTTCTGGGGATCCACTCTTATTCCTTCACTGGACACCATATGCCATAAGAAGGCAATAGCATCCAAACAAAATTCACACTTAGAAAATTTGGCATACAACTGATGATCCTTAAGGGTTTGAAGAATAATTCAAAGGTGATTGGCGTGATCCTCTTTACTCTTAGAATAAATCAGAATATCATTAATAAATACAATAATGAACGAGTCAAGAAACTGATAGAACACTCTATTCATAAGATCCATGAAGGCTGCAGGGGCGTTAGTCTACCCGAAGGACATGACTAGAAATTTGTAGTGACCATATCGAGTTTGGAAGACTGTCTTAGGTATGTCTGACTCCCTAACTTTCAACTGATGATAACCCAAACGAAGGTATATTTTTAAAAAACACTTGTCACCCTGAAGCTAGTCAAAAAGGTCGTTAATCCTAGGAAGAGGATATTTATTTTTAATCGTGACCTTATTCAACTGGCGGTAAACTATGCACATACGAAGGGACCCATCCTTCTTTTGCACGAAGAGAACGGGTGCACCCCATGGGGAAACACTAGGATGAATAAAACTTCTGGAAAGACTTTTGGGAATTCATTCACTACAGGGACTGACTGCAGAGGAAGATTTTCAACTTCTGAATCTTTTACTCAGATTAGATAGTATATACAGCCTTTCGAGATAAGCTTTCGGGCTCTAATAGAAGAGATAAAGTGACCTCTAGGTTCCATAGAACTCCCTGACCATACAATTGGTGTCTCATTCGAGAAAGAAAAAGTGACCTTTTGGTACCTACAATCGAGTGTGGCATAGCATGAATAGAGCCAGTCTATCCCAAGGATGGCATCAAAATCTATCATATCAAGTTCTATAAGGTCTGCCACAGTTTTCCTACTATAAATAGACACGACACAATTTCTATACACCCTTCTAGCAACAAAAGAGTCACCTAAAGGAGTAGAAATAGAGAAGGGTTCTATAATAACTTCGGGCTCAAACCCTAAACCAACAACCACATAAGGGGTCACATAATATAAAGTAGACCCGGGATTAAGCAATACACAAACATCACAAGAAAAGATTCGTAACATACCGGTGAGAACATCTGGTGAAGCTTCCGCCTCTTGGTAGTTAGTCAAAGAATATAACCGGTTGGGACCGCTCCCTGCAGCTGAAGAGGCACCCTTAGAAAGATGAGCTATGGAGGCAGGTTGGGACTTAGCCCTTCCCCTCCCCCCCCCCCATATTTCCTACAGTAAAAGGACAATCTCTCTAAAGGTGACCCACTTTGCCACAAGTATAGGAGTTTCTTCCCTCAAACCAGCACTTTCCTAGATGATTCCTTCTTCAAGCCTCACACCGCGGATAAGTACGATACTGCTGGGCCACACTTCTATGAGACTATTTACCTAGAGCTTTGGGTCTATGAGGAGTCTAAAAACTCTAAGTTAGTCTATCTGTCGGTGGTCTGGGTGCTGGGGCATTAGCTGTTGACTGTGCATTATTCCAAAACTTTTTCTTTTTCGACCACTTATTACCCCAGTTACCACTTGCAGCTGACTCTGGTGCTGGTCCAAAGATCTAGCTCTCTTAGCCTATCTATCTTTCTCTCTAGATTCAGCAACCTTTTTCTTCTTGTCTTCCATCTGCTGCATATGAACGGTCAGTCGAGCAAAGTCTAACTCCTTATTAAACATAGCCCCCTGGCACTCAAGTACCAGGTTATCAACAAGGTCAGATGCAAATTTCCTCATTTGGGCTCTCACATTACTAGTCAACTCTGGTGCATAGCGGGCTATTTTATTAAACTTCAAAGTGTACTCCTGGATACTCATACTGCCCTGCTTCAGATTCATAAACTCTTCCGTTTTAGTCTCCCTCAACTCCAGAGGAAAGAATCAATCAAGGAAAGTTTCTACAAATTTGCCCCAAATTGTGGGCTCAGCACTCTCACCTTTTGCATCTTCCCAGTCGGCATACCACTGATTCACAATGTCTTTGAGATGATAGGTTGCTAGTTCTACCCCTTCAACCTCATCCACATGCATCACCTTAAAGATCTTTTCCATCTCATCCACGAACACCTATAGATCTTGTGCACCTTGGTTCCAGTGAACCTAGGTAGGTTCATCTTCATGAAATATCCGACTCTAGTAGCCTCAGATGTAACAGGTGCAGACCCAACATCTTACAATCATTGAGCCTGGTTAGCTACCAACTGTGTCAACATATGAATAGAACGTCTGAATTCTGCATTTGAAATATCTCCCTGAGTAGTGGGGGGACGGTTGACATTAGTCCGCGGAGCCAGAAGTAGACTGGTTGGGACTGGAGGGACTCTTGGAGTAGGAATAAATTCTGGTGTGTGAGCCCTGTTACTGGTCCGCATCCCATGGGTGGGACGGACCTCATCTACCTAAGCATTTTGATCGATGACACGACATGAAGGAATAACTGTGTTTCTGAAACACAAGTGATCATTGATTAGGGGACAGTTCAGACTCTAAAGCACGGACTAAATCATAAAGAAGGGAAACATTTCCTAAACGCCAAGCAGCCTCCTGCTTATAAGTATGGCATGCTACACACCCATAAAGAGGACTCTACTCGAGGCGATTTTGCAGACACCCTGGGACCATGAACCGTGCTTTGATACCAAGTTTGTCATGACCCGAACTAGGGCCTGGCCGTGATGAGCATTTTCAACCATGCAGGCCCGAAACACCCCTATCTATCTGGTAATCATGCACCTAATATATATGATCAAAGTAATGCGGAAGAAACACAATAATTCGAAAACATGGCCATGAATATGAAAAGAAACAATAACGAGTAAATAAGGTTCCCCATTTATCAATCAACCTCTAAACAACTATCTGCGAAAATCTCTAACAAATGACTATGTCAAGTAACTGTATATAAACTGGTACAAGGCCCCCAGTAGACCCCAAAACTAAATATAAGGTAAGAGGACTGCAGGACATAAGACCTTCCGAAATATAGAAGGCTCACCACTTGTCTCTGCAACTCTGTCTGAATGATCTATTGATTCTCTTGACCCCTAGACTGGGCCTCTGAACCTGAGAGATTAGAGAGGTAAGGGGGTCAGCACAAAAGTACTGGCATCCAGATATATCAAAACAAAGCATAATATTTTTACAAAATATAGTTGAGAGCCGTTATAAAGCAATTTCATATCAAATCATTTGAAAACACATGGGCGTAATGCAATAGTTTCTCAATAACAATGAAATACAACTGAGCTAGATGGAATACCCTACATACTTTTCACCAACTGTCCATCCTCGGTTGTCACCGAGATTATAGTATAAGTGAGGGAGAGACACACAAGACCATGAAGCATGGTGTCTTGACCCAATGGTAGTGCTCAAGATCACTTAGCCTGGGCTCCTACCTATAATCCCAATTTGGGAATGACATAAAGTCAAGTACTCAAGATCATATAGCCTGGTACCAAATTTCCGTGTCGGCAAACACAGTTTCCAGCGATGAGTCCTTACACTTAAATGCCTTCTTCGGGCATCCACTTATCTCATGTAAAATAAATACATTCAAATTTTATCTAATTCAATCACATATCATATTCAGTAAGGTATCGTCATACCCGACTTGTAAGCTATTAATATCACATTATTCTTCTCATTCAACCATTGTATTCAACATAAATAACCGTCTCGTTTTCAAGTCAAAATCATATCAACTCTCAAAACATCTTATGTTATGCTCTTCAAGATGTTTTCAAACAATTTATATCATATGAATATTTAAAACAAATTCAGATCAAGAGAGGAAACTTCATATCATTCATGCTCTCAAGTTAACATCTTTTTGGAATACATGCATATACATATATAATATGTCAAATCTTTCAGAAGTAGGCCTAAATAACAAATTCAATATTATAGAAACATTCAAAACATAATTATATTCGTAGTTTCAAAAACTCCATTTGTAAAACATGAATTTAAAGACCCATGAGATTTTTGAATAATCCCACGTACCTCGATTACTATGAATATTAGATACTTCTTGAAGCCTACGCTGAGAGGATTCAAAATATGCAATTAGTTCCTAAAACTCCCAGTTGAATCTTGAGTTGCTTGGGTTTTTATTTTGAAACCCTAAGGAGAATCCTTGAGCACTTTTCATGAATGAAGGTGTATTTTGGGGTCCTTGGAACTGAATTTCGTATTTTAGGGTTAGGTAAGGGTGGAAAAGGACCATTTTGCCCCAAAAACAGAGTGTTTAAGTCACTTGAATTCTTTACATAGGCGCCACCCATCCCATCGCCTATGTTCACATAGGAGCCGCCTAGGCTATCGCTTATGTTTACGTAGGCGTTGCCTAGGCTATCGCCTATGTTTATATAGGCGTCGTCTATGCTTTCCATTGGCCATGGACAATTGGTTAGGCGACGCATATCACTTTAAAAGGCCATAACTTCTTGCTCGAGTGTCGGATTTTAGCAAAATTAGTATCGTTGGAAAGCTAAGTAGAAGACCTATCATTTGACACATAGTAGGATCCCTAATTCAACATATACAGAGAGTTATGGTCGATGGAAGATGACACAATTTACAACGTACACTAAACTTAGTCGATCGAAATAGTTTCAACTCATCCTTGAGTTGAAGGACCTCTAGGGTAGAAATTCAAGCTTGAATGAATTCACATGCTACACAAATAATTAACATGCCATATTGTAATAGGATTTTATGGCTTTGGAGTTTATCAACATATTGGAATCGTGGTCTATATTGTAGCCCAAAATGCGGGGCGTTACAGATGCCATCTACTGAGTATGAGTAGATTTAGTATTTCATCAGAGGGTTAAGACTTGAAATTTGCATAGCGACTCAAAGTCTAGTACCTATGGGTAGATATTTTATGGATATTACTAACTATGCTCAGACTATAGAGGATAAGTATCGCAAGGCCCAAGGTTAACTATAAAAGGCCTCATCAGTAGGGCAGTTATAGTGAGAGCTACAATGGATCACAGTTCATAGGTAGATATCTCTATGATAGATACTATCAACATTATCCTTATCAACATTACGGTCAATCTATTAGGCCCATTTAGGAAAAACTTCTTATTTCTGACGCGAGTTAGCCTAGTTATAGTGGCATTAGTAGACAAAGCAGTGGTCAGTCTTTTTGGGGTGTATAGTCAAGTTCTTCAAGTTGAAATGGCCATTATGGGTCATCCAAAACTTTTTGATAGAGCAGAGTTCTTAAGGCATATTTTGATTATTACTGTGGGTTATTTCGATAGAGAGTGTCCCCTGTGTGGATGATTGAGCAAGCCGTAAAGAGTATCCCATTAATCAAATTAGTGTCGCCTTTAGCTAAGGGTAGTGCACAAGGCTGCATAGATAGCTCCTAAGGTTCAAAAGGAGGCCTTTAGGAAGGTCGAGCATGTGGTCAGGCAGGCACCCACATGGAAGATGGGCAGGATGTTTTATATGATTTTCTAGTAGGTCGAGGATTTAGGCTTTGGATGTTGTTATTACATGTGCAAATTTAGTGTACCAATATAATTTTTACTTTATTTGACCCAGTATCCAAATATTCATATGTGTCTACTTATTATGTTCTTTGGTTGGGGCTATCTTGGGAGCCATTATATGTGTCTTTGAATATATCTACTCCCATAGGTGATTCTTTAGTGGTGGAATGGGTTTATAAGTTATGTATTGTGACTATGCAAGATTATGACACTTACACTGACCTTATTGTGCTAGGAATGGTGTATTTTTATATGATTTTGGCATGGATTGATTATCCCTAACTGCGCACACGCAAGTGTACATGTTGTACCAAGTAATATAATGGCTTTCAAGAAAGCCAAGTATCGATCTTACAGGGACTTGTTCTAAAAATTGTTTGATTTCAATTCACACTTTAGATTCAATTGATGCAAGAGTAACCAAAAGAGAATTTGTAATATGTAAACTAAAGAAAAGTAAACAATGCAGAAAATAAAAGTCTTGAAACAATCACTGGAGTAAAGCCTTGTGTTAAAGCACTTCGAACAATGATACTATGTCATTGAACTTCATTTATTAACTTGCTTATCTTGGTTGTTGATTCATAGGGTTAATAGCATGATCATGGTCGTATGACCTCTAACCATTTATTTAACATAAACATTACAACTACACCGTTGAGCGGGGATGTAATAGTCCAATTTGGTTCTTTAACCTTTCATCCTTCGTGTAAATCAAGTATGGCTTCTAGGTACATTCTTGTCCTAGAAAAAAATTTGCACTCCTTATTTTATAAAAGAATACAAACCATACTTGGTTCATTCCCATGATCTATCTGCCTATTTCCTCTCTCGAGATCACAAGGGTGACAATAGATCCATTCTAAGGGTGATCAATCCTCAAAATAATTAAAACAAGAATAAAAGCAACCAAATATGATAAGCAAATTAAATGAAATTAATCCAAAACAATAGCACTCATGTTCTTGGATTTAACCCCAAAAAGGGAGTTTTTAGCCACTAATAGTCGTAATCAACATCCAAATAATTGTATGAATGATTAAAACCATAAAGAAAGCAAAATTAAAGAATAAAAACCGAAAATAAAGTTATAGTAGCCTCCTCAATGCTCTCAGCCGTTCCAAGATGTCCAAAACCGGTTTTAACACATTATATTTATAGTAGACTAATAACAAACCAAGTAGAATTAGATTTTCACGTTGTCTTTTTTCAGCTGGGAATAGTTTTCCCGCTTTTGATGATCATCGCATCGCCCTAAGGTGTCCATCACTATATGCCCGTGACGTGGTGTAATCATGTTAATTTAATGAAAATTATAAAATCCTGATTTGCTCATTGCAGTGATGTGCTACCACCATCATCTCTATAAGCATGCCATCGTAGTGGCGTGCTACCAGGTGTCCTATTCCTATCATGTGGTCTTATGCTTTTGTCAGTCCACTCCATTCCTTTGTATGATGTTTACACTTGATTTGACGCTTGTAAATCCTTTATATATCATCATAATAATCTCACCAAGCCATTTATAACATTATAGACCCCCGCAATAGAGCTCAAAACAACAAAATAATCACGACGATAAACTGGTAACTCATGCTAGAACACTAGCTTTCTCGTCTAGACTTTAAATGCTCCAATTGAGCCCAAACTCTTGTGTAAACACCATTAAAAATTGTAAGCACATATTTGGACACTAAGATACATATTTATAAAATTATTAACACGTAAAGTGTGTGAATGTTCCTCAAAAGAAGGCTAAAATGGCTAGAATAGCTAAGCTAGAATGCATAAATACACCTGCCATCACCACCCCACACTTAAATCCTTGTTCATTCTCGAACAACTCATCACTATAAGCATCATAAGTTGAAGATACTCCACATTTGTACTACAAGCAAGACACTCAAGCTACTACTACAATGACTACATGAAATGCAAGTTTCGTCACTAAGCATGTTACATACACAACTGAAAGCTCAAGAATCCTACTTCAAAATATCCTAGCCTTAAGAATTGACTTAACAAGTGGAAAACTCATGCCAATTGTTCAATACAATACATTGTTACAAATCACCCACATTCATCCAACATGTGCCCTCATAATAAGAGAGTTACGCATAATCACTCCATATAAATATAATTTTTAACATAATGGGTACAAAAATTGAGTTATGATCACTCTCACAAAGAATTCAGAAGTTACACATAATGAAGCACAGTCTTGACCTTAGTGTAGCACTCCACTAATATCAGAATGATAAAGCTTGGGATCAAATAGGTCATTAATAGTTGTAATGTACCTTGAGGGATGGGTAGGAACTATTTAGGATGAATAGTGACTATCTTCCCTAAGAACTTTAATACACTACATTATACAATTAAAAAAGATTTCCAACAACCAAATCATACCATTTTTATCTACCTCATTCTTTTATTTTCACCCTATCTCACTAAGCTCTTTTAGATATACTATGGTAGGAGGATTCTAAGTATAACTCATTCAATTTGAACAAATTTTTATTCTTTTAGTTACTTAAATCCCCACCACAATACATATCAATTCTTTTGAACACTAATAACTATTACTTTGGGGCTTTAATTTCACCTCTTTCTTCTTTAATTACATACTCCTAACTCAATTACATTAACACTAAAAGTCAAAGGAGCTTTAGATCAAATTAAAGTATATTAAAGGAGAAATTAGGCTACTTGTGAGGCTGCCAAAGAAAAAGATAATGGATCAATAGGGCTTACTAGGATTAAGCACAAAAGGTAGGTAAAAATGAAGGTATAAAACAAGGCTTATCAAAGAATTGCTTAAATCATCTCCTAAACTCACATTCTTTATTTCGCTTTGCACATACACAAAACAAGTTCTAAACATCACATGAAATAAAGAATTTACAACACCTCACATGCACATGACAGATGGTCAACTCATGTAGGATTATTTTAGACTCTGCCAAACAATAGCATGAATTGAAATTTAAGCCACAATTACACGAGTCACAAACTTGAGCCTAGGAGTCTCAAAAGTAGTAATTCGCATCAATCAACATGCTTACATAACTAAAACACTTACGTTATGTAATAAAAAATAACACCAACAAGAATATCTCATTTATTCCTAACATAAAAAAATTTTAAATTTACCCTAAAATTGGCTAAAATTGGGAATTTCCCCACCCCATACTTAAAAATCTACTTTGTCCCCAAAGTATAGATAGAAATACTCTTTGAGGCCTCTAGGACTAGCTAGTAGAATCTTTATGTATAAAGAAGGCCTGGGGATCCCACACTTAGTCTTTTCTATGCTCTTTAGCTCAGATTTTTAGGTACCCAGACTTTTCATCAACTTGTGAATCAATAAGAACAAAAAAACTACGTGACCTAAACACTAAAAACTAAAAAGAAAACATACCTACTTAACTTTGGTCTCCATCTTTCTTTTCTTTTCAAGCCTCATGAGTATGAAATCTCAAGGGCAATAATTTTTTTCAATTTTAACCTTTTCAGGCTCATCAATTTGCATTATGTTAGGTTGTGGTGGTTGTGACTTAGGCAGCTCAATTAGGTAGTCCATAGAGGTCTTTACCAGACTAACCACTCCATACTTGTCCCTTTCAGTTACAGTAATCATGCACAAGTCCATATAGTGGGATAGTGTGTTAAGTGCTTTGTAAACTTTAAATACCACCTCTTCATCGTCCAATCTCATTGTGAGCGTACCTTTTCAAACATCAATTAAAGCTCCTCCAGTTGCTAAGAATAGATGCCCCAAAAATCATTGGTACCTATCTGTCTTCCTGATAATCTAAAATAATAAAGTTGGCAGGAATAACAAATTTACTTACCTTTATGTGGACATCCTCAATAATTCCTTTCGGGTGAGCAATGATCCCATTCGCCAATTACAGTAGCACAGGGCTTGGTCTAGGCTAACCCAAGTCCAAATTGTTGAGCAAGAAGAAGGGAATAAAGTTGAAACGTGCCCCTAAGTCACTCAGTGCATAGACTAGCTTACTACTCCTACCTTAAATAAGGAGAGTAAACTTTCACAAATCCTTTAATTTTTTGGGATTTTTCTGTGTCACCACAGATCTACACTCCTCAGTGAGTGTTATCACCTCCACATCCTGCAGTTTGACATTATTAGCAACCACATTCATCATTTACGTAGCGTACTTAGGCATACACTGCAAAACATCTAACAAAGGTAAGTTAATGTAAAGCTCTCTGAATGTGTCAAAGAACTTCTTAAATTATGTATCCTCCTTTGTTTTTCTATGCTTGTATGGTAAAGAAAGTTGTTGCATCTTCTTTTCCATTTCTACAACAGTTTTTTCTTTCTAGTACTCAGACTTTATTGAATTTCCAGTAACTTTTTTGGATACCTATGGGGGAGTTCAATCTGCATCTAACTCCTTAATTTTCTTTGGAGATTCTTTATTGAGCTCTTTACCACTCCTTAGAGTGATTACAATTACATTTTTTGTATTTTCTGTATCTACTGGCCAACCACCATGAGGACTGGTATTCAGTGTCTATTGTAACTGTCCCAACTGCAACTCAAAGCTTCTTGTGGCCACTTGCTAATTTTTTAATTCTGCCTGTTGGCTTTTCATGTCTGCAACTATTTGTGCTTGACCAGCTAAGAGCTTTTTCTCCATCTCCTCTACGTTACTAGTTAACTAATTTAGTGGAGCTTATTATTGTGGGCATTCCATATCTGAATTGGTGTTAAGTATGTCACTTCATATTTTAGGCATTACCATATTAGGCCTTTGAACATTACCCAAATACATTACCAATTCCTGATTTGCAGCACACATAGATGTTGAAAGGTCATTGTTACTGCAAATTTCACACCAACCTGCAGATTATTAGATTGCATTGACTATGGCTATAGGTTGTGTTGCTCCCAACTTTAGACTGCTAATTTGATTTTGTAATTCAGAGATTTGAGCAGATATAGCAGTAAATTGGTCAACCTTCAACATACCTATAAAATTTTTTCTAGCACTCCTTGAGTCTGAATGCCACTTGAGATTCCCATGGGCTATTCGGTTTAATAAAATGTACAACTCATCATAAGTTATCTCAAGAGCTTCACTACCTACAACTGAATCTAACGAAATTTTTGTATTGTGGTCAAGAGCCTCTACAAAAGTATAGGAAAGTACCTCTTTGGACTGTTGATGGTGTGGAGATTCCCAAAGAAGTGCTTTGAAATTCTCCCAAGCATGATAAAGATTCTCGTCTGGCTTTTATTTAAAGCACACTATCTCACTGCGAAGTCTCACAGTCTTGTCGGATGAGAAAAAATGGATAAGGAATTTTTGAGCCATGTCATCCCATGATATGGTTGAATTATGTGACTCTGCATTCAACCATAATTTTCCATCCCCCAACAATAAAAGGGGGAATATTGTCATCCTCACATATTCTTCATTCATATCCATGGGGATAAATGTTTCACTGATTTCTAAAAAAATTTACAAGTGGACATGTGGATCTTCATGTGAAAGCCTTGTGAACTACCCACTACTAATCAGAAGCTATACCATATTCTGTTTAAGCTCAAAATTGCCTCTATCTACCAACTTATGAAATGGGGAGGTCAAATTTCTTGGAAGTAGGATTTCCACTTCCCTAACTGTCCTGCGGAATGCCTGTTCTTCAACCATTAGAGCAAGATTTTCTTGATCTTCTGTAATTTGAGGAATACGGGGGAGAAGGATTGCTTCTCACCTATGTCGCTCAGGTTCAGAGCTTGGTTCAACAAAGTCCTATCCTTTGCTAGCTTACTACTTTGTAAACTTGTTTTCTGCAAATACAAAATGAAGAACAAGCATAAAAACACCAAAAGAATCTAAAAGTAAAACTAAAAATAAAATAGTCGCCAGATTACAGGTCCCCGGCAATGGCACGAAAAACTTGACAGCACCCAAGTGCAAACGCAAGTGTACATGGTCTACCAAGTAATATAATGGCCTTCAAGAAAGTCGAGTATCATTCTGATAGGGACTTGTTCTAACAACTATTTCTTTTCAATTAACACGTTAGATTTAATTGATGTAAGAGTAACAAAAAGAGAGTTTTCAATTTTTAGACTAAAGAAAAGTAAAAAATTCGGAAAATAAAAATCTACAATCAATGGAGTAAAGCCATAGGTTAAAGAATTTTGAACAATCATGCTATGTCATTAAAATTCATTCGTTAACTTTCTTATCTTGGTTGTTGATTCGTAGGGTTAATTGCATGATCATGGTCTCTAGACCAATAACCATTTACCTAACTTTAACATTACAACCAAATCATTGAGAAGGGATGTAATAGTCCAATTAAGTTCTTTAAGCTATCATCCTACGTGTGAATCAAGTATGTCTTCTAGGTACATCCCTGTCCTAGACACACTAATTTACACTCCTTATTTTATAAAAGAATACAAACCATACTTTGTTCATTCTCATGCTCTATCTCCCTATTCAATCCCCCGAGATCACAAGGGTGATAATAGATGTATTCTAAGGGTGACCAATCCTTAAAATAACTAAAACAAGAAGAAACAAGCAACCAAGTATGATATGAAAATTCAACGAAATTAATACAAAACAATAATACTTATGTTCTTGGCTTAACCCCAAAAAGGGAGTTTTTAGCCACTCATATCCATAATCAACATCCAAATAAATGTATAAATGATTAAAATCATAAATAAAGCTAAATTAAAGAATAAAAACCTAAAATAAAGTTGTAGTCGCCTTCTCAATACTCCCTACCATTCCAAGATGTCCAAAATAGATTCTATTATGTTATATTTATAGTAGACTTATCACAAACCAAGTAGGATTAGATTTTTACATTGTCCTTTTCAGCTGGGCACAGTTTTCCAACTTTTGATGATTATTGCGTTGCGCTAAGGTGTCCAATTCTATAAGCCCGCGACGAGGTGTAATCGCATTGAGTTACTGGAAATTGAAAACTCCAAATTTTCTCATTGTCGTGATGCGCCACCGTCATCATTGCTATAAGTATTCCATTGTAGTGGTGTGCTCCCAGGCATCTTATTCCCATTATGTAGTCTTATTCTTTCATCGGTCCACTCCACAGCTTTGTATGATGTTTCCACTTGATTTGAGGGTTTTAAATCCTTCATATAGCATCATAATCATCTCACCAAGCCACTATAACATTAGAAACACCGCATAAGATCTCAAAACAACTCAGCAATTATGACGATGAACTAGTAACTCAAGTTAGAACACTAGTTTTTTTTGTCTAGACTTTAAATGCTCAAATGGAACCCAAACTTAGGTGGAAATACCATTAGACATTGTAAGCACATACTTGGACACTAAGATACATATTTATATCATTATTAACACGTAAATCATATAAATAGTCCTCAAAATAAGGCTAAAATGGCTACAATAGCAAAGCTAGAATGTATAAATACACATAACATCAACCCCCCTATCATATGGTCTTGGATTGCTTTACCAAGACTGTTACCTTGATCATCCATGAAATAACCTCGATTGTGTGGCAAGGTCCTTACAGCTAAACATCGATGGAGACTATTTCTTATATTTTGGATGCAAGACTAATTTTAAGGGTTTATGTATCAAATCTTGCTTATTTTTGTGATATTAGAACCAAAAGTCCTCCATATTACTATTTCCTATAGTCCATGAATTTTCTTATCTCTTTCTTACCAACCTACCTAGTATTCCTATTGAGCATGATATAGAGTTTGTTATTGAATTTAAGATAGTCACCCAGCCTATTTTTATGCAACCTTAGTATATGGATCTTGCTGAGCTATAGAAGCTAAATATTCAACTTTTGAATCTTCTGGATAAGGGTTTTTTATGCTAAGTATATTTCCTTGGGCTACTCCTATTTTATTTGTGAAGAAAAATGATTGTTATATGCATATGTGTATCAATTATAGGCAGCTGAATAAGGTGACATTGAAGAATAAGTATTCTATACCTCATATTGATGATCTATTTGATAACTTAAGGGTGCAGCCATGTTTACTAAGACTAATTTAAGATTTGGCTACTATCAGTTCAAGATTCAGGTGGAGAACATCCCTAAGATAGCCTTCAGAACTTACTACAACCATTATGAGTTCCTAATGATGTCTTTAGGGTTGACTAATGCCTCAGCAACATTCATAGACTTCATGAACCAAATTTTTATGTCTTATTTGGACTCTTTCATGATCGTGTTTATTGACGACACCCTTGTGTATTCGAGGACCAGGGAAGAGCACGAGAAGTATTTGAGCACTATGATTCACACTTTAAGAGATCATCTTCTTTATGCCAATTTCTTAAAGTGCAAGTTTTGGATTGAGTCTGTAGCTTTCCCCGGACACGTGGTGTTCAAGAACAGGATTGTGTTAGACTTAGTGAAGATTGAGTCCCTTCATTATTTGGTAAGGCTGATATCTCTGATCGAGGTTCATAATTCTATTAGGTTGCAGGCTACTACAAGTAGTTCATCAAGAGATTTTCCACTATTACATCGTCTATGACCAGATTGACTAGGAAGAGAGTTCCATTTTAGTGGTCCATAGCTGTGAGGTGAGCTTTCTAAAGTTCAAGGACTTTCTTACTTCAACTCCTATTCTAACTCTTTCTGTGGAGGGTGAGGGGTTTACAGTGTATTTTGATTCTTCAATTGTTAGTTTGGGGGGTTTTCTAATGCTACGATGCCGATTTATAATCATATGGTTCAAGATAGTTGAAGGTGCACAACAACACCTAATTTTATATATTTTCGTGCTTTTTTTATGTTTCGAGTCTGTTGACACCCAATTTTATACCTTTATTTACCTCTCCGAGCTCCTATTTATCAATGTATTAATTGTATTATTTTACCTATTTTTAGCTTAATGTGAATTCAAGTTTCTTATTGATATCTGTAGATATTATTGTTACCTTTTATATATATATATATATATATATATATATATATATATATTGCTTACGTATTTATTCTCTTTTTAACTTAATCAAATAAGTTAAATTGTCTCGTTATAATATTTTCTTTGTTACCTCTCATAAATTCTGTAGGTATTTTTATATAATCATTTTTCTGACATCGACGCATTACCATCATTATACACATATTTGATATCATTTTTTACTACTACACCAATTTTATACTAAAAGAATTTTTATCCTACTTTTATTATTGATATCTTGAGCAATTTGTTTAAAACCTACTATTTTCTGTACTGCGCCAAATAAAATATGCTCGTGTTTGTAAAAAATTAAGCTTGTGTTATCAAATTAATGTAATTTTACTTTCCCCTTATATATATTATTTAATTAATTTCTTGCTTTATTAAATTTTGTATGCATTAACTATTTCAATTATTTTTACATAATAATATAATGTAGTAGTCTAGAACTTTTAATTACTGATAGCTCGTCATTAATCATTACCTCATTCAAATATCTTTCAAAATTCTTTATTTATTTATTTAGATTGAATACTTTTTCTAAATAAAATTAAATAAAATCTTTTGGGATACCTTCCTTCTTCTCAAAATATTACCCATTAATGCTTCCATTTATACTAATAATCTCCTCTTAATTACCAAAGCAAAATCCTTTATTTCCTTTCCTGTTTTCACCTACTCTGCCATCCTATTCCTAGTATTTACCGTATTTAGCTTAAAGTTCTGGCTCACCACTACCTTGAAAATATTTTAGTAGATCTTTTAGCAACGGCTAGTTTTGTTAGGCTCTATAAAAACACACTTTACGATGGATGATAGGGGAGGAGGCATTATCCAGCTACAATTCACCACGACTCTTACATCGTCTTCACCTGATAATACATGCATACTATTACTCTCTAATTCTGATTAGAGAGATTACATATTGCTCTTGTTTTCTTTATACATTTTAGTCTAATTTCTCTTGACGTTAGTGGAACACAAGGATATTGTCTCTCCCTCACTTTAGTATATTTAGTAGACTTGTTCAACTCCAATTTGTCTTTATTATTTTGATACTGTGTAAACAAGGTTAATTTCTTACCCTTTGCATTTAACTTCCTTACGTAGCAGTTGTGTGCACATGATATTATATGTATTTAATTTATGTGGTGTATAAATTATGAAAGCAACCAGGACATTCTTTCACATTTCAATTCAATGTATGCCAACTTGAGTGTCTCAATTAGTTTATTTCGCGCCTTTGTTTAGCTATGTGGTTATGATTACGTTAAGCATTTTAGTTGGAAGCAAAACAGGTCAGTCCTCTATCCCGCGCATTTTTATTCCTCTGTGTAATGTCATGTTAAATACTCTGTAATTTCTATATATTTATGCATCTCGAGTGTTGAAAAAAACATTACATATGGAAGAAAATGGTCTCTTATCTCTTAAGTTGGTTCTAATATGTTGTATGCATTCAAGGTATGGTTCCTGTCTATCATTGCTATTTTTGACCTTAAGCTATAAGGCGAAAGTTGCCATTGAATTGGATAATTGGTCGGACAATTTCCTTGAATAATGACCATCATTTGAATCGTCTGATTTTGGATCCCAGGTTAGTAAGTATACAATTCACTAATTTTAACCTAGCCCCTCAAATGGTATTACACTCTAGACTCTATGTTGCTAGTCCATTTTGATTACACTCATTTACCTTTCTAAAATCCATCTACATAATCTAAAGATCAATTTTTGGTTTTTCTACTTCAACTTGGTTTTCATTTTCAAATACTTAGAAAACATGTTGCAGTATTTTTAACTCCTTTCTAATCCTTTTTTATGTGTTGGTCACCCATCCTATATATATTAGCAAGTATTTTGTGTTTCTAGTTGAGCATATAGAAAGTATGTCATTAGGGATAAATTATGACCAGAAACATTTGAAATCTGTCTATGAAGAATATGGTACAATTAAACATTTTGGATATCTTGTGTATACCTTGGGTCCTATTTGGTTCATCAAGTTGTCTAAGAGTTTGTTGTTAACTTAAGGATATGTTTCTAAGGGGAAGGAAAAATTATATGCTAAGTGTTTCTTTATTTAATTTTAAACCCTCAGATGCACACTTATTTTTGCTTCATATGTATTCAATATTGAGAAAATTTAATGATATGTTTTAAAGTTTCTTTCATTGCTTATCAAAGTCACTGTTCTATATGACACTCTCATTGCAAACTATACAAATATCACCTATAGTTAGTGGGATGGTAAAAAATATTACGAGGTCTAATTCTGATGTTTGAACTAAGTTGTCGCGTCCCTGGGAGTACGACTTACCAAAGTTTTAAAACTGATAATAATATGTGCCCAGATCTATCAAAAAGTTTAATAAATAGTAAAAATATAGCAGAAAAAGAAATAATAATAGGAATTAGAAAAATAAAAATAGAATTTGAAGTAAAGGAAGAAATGCAAAAAGCAGATATAATATTAGGGATAAAATGGCTAGAACAAGTAAAACCATATAATATAGAACATACACAATTAACCTTTAACATATAACAAAGAGAAATTATTCTTAAGAAGAGACTTAACATAAAATGAAAATATATGTATTTGTGTTTTCACTAGGCTTGGATTGGTTTTGGGTAGTGCAATTAGCTTGTTGTAACCTTGTAATTTTTGGTTTATATAATTTGTGTTTGGTTCTTTGATATTTGTAGCTCTGGGGTTAAGGTTTAGGAAAGTTTGTACTCTATAAATATTTTCTATGTATTTTTGGGTTGTATAGTTGTAAACTTTTTTATCTTAGTTCAGACTATCTCGGTATGTGGTAATTTGTGGGGGTATGAACAAGGGGTCTTTTTGTATTTTTGGTATAAATGGTTTCTCAAATATCTTATTCATATCATGTTCTGATATCTTTGTCTACTAACTCCTCTGCTTGTACCTGCAGAAGTAGATTGATAAACGTTATGGGTTTTATGGAGTGTCCCATCGTCTCCTTCTAGCTCTGAAACTTTAATGTCTTCCGATCGACATAGCTCTGCACACTGCTGAATTAGCTGATTTGTAGCTATAGACTTCAGTTTATCTTCATTAGTCTTTAGCTTTTCCATCTCATTACCCATACTGTCCTCTTTCATTGAAAGCTTAGTTAGGGTGTTGAGTATTTTTTCTAGAGTATCTTCTTCTATTATATCAGTCTGTGTAGCTTTGTCTTGATATCTTGATATGTAATCTGCAATAACATTTTTGTTAGTACTAATTACTTCAATTATAAACGTGAAATTTAATATATTCAAGACTAGTCTCCGAATCTCTTTTGTTGTAACTGAATTTTGTATTTTCTTTGTTAACCACTAGCGTACCTGTGTATTATTTGTTCGTACAATAAATTTTTTATATACAATATATGGCTCAAATGCTAACAAACATTTATAAAATGAACATAATTCTTTCCTATTTATTTCCCATTTTATTTCTGTTTCATTGAACGTACCTAAGTAGTATCTACAATGGTGTTATAATTTTTCTGCTTCATATCGATATTTAAGTACTCCTCTATAACTACATTCACTAGCATCCGCTTCTACTATATATATAAACTTTCTATT
Organism: Capsicum baccatum var. pendulum; assembly: GCA_030864225.1. Taxonomy (NCBI): domain Eukaryota; kingdom Viridiplantae; phylum Streptophyta; class Magnoliopsida; order Solanales; family Solanaceae; genus Capsicum; species Capsicum baccatum. The sequence goes on along the minus strand of CM061559.1, from coordinate 136,506,937 downwards.
TTCATCTGGAAATTGTAATTTTGGTAATTCTTTACAAAGTAATTTTATTTTTTGAATTTGTTTTTTATCTTCTTCATTATATTTATATTCTACATCCTTTTTTAATTTTTTCTGTAGTGGTTTTAAAGTTTCTGCTAATTTTGGAATATATTCTCTTACTTGGTTTACTAATCCTAAAAATGATTGTAATTTCTTTTTTGTATCTAATTCTTCTTTCGAATTTATTAATTTTTGTATTATATGTTGTTGCATTTTTACTCCACTCTTATCTATTTGTATTCCTAAAATTTTATCTGATTTTTCATAATTTCAGCTTTTTTTTCGCTTAGACTTATTCCCGATTTTTTTATTATATCTGTAAATTGTCCTAATAATTTTAAATGTTATTCTTTAGTTTTTGTATATAATACTATATCATCTATGTATACTATACAATTAGATAATTGTTTAAAATAACTATCCATAAAATATTAATATCTACCTGGTGCATTTTTATATCCAAATGGTAATACGTTCCATTCATAAAATTCTTGAGGTACCGTAAATGCAGTTAATTCTTTAGATTCTTCTTCTAACTTTAAATGGTAAAATCCTGACTTACAATCGAATTTGCTAAAATAATTATATCCCTGTATTTGTCTTATTTTTAATATCTTATTTGGTATTGGATAATTATATGTCATAATTTTTGCATTTAAATTTCTATAGTCAATATCTATTCTACTTTTTCCTCTTTTTTGTTCACTATGTTTATTTACTATAAATTCTGGACTATTATGTTTACTATTACTTTTTTGTATATATTATTTTTCTAATAATTCATCTATATGCATTTTAAATTCTTTTAAATCGTCAAAATTATATGTTAATGGTTTCTGGGTTATTATGCTATTTTTATCTATTAATTCAATTTTTATAGTAGTTTTATGTTTTTCCCATCCTTTTAATGGATCTTCACTATATAATTGTTCTAATTTTTTCTTAATTATTTCTATCTTATTTATTGAAAATATAGTTATTTCTGTTTTATTTATCAAAAATACTACTAATTCTATTGTATCTTCAGTATTTTTTATATTTTCTAACTTTTGTGTAATTTTTTCACTTCTTTTTATCCAATCAGTTTTCTTTCTTATTTTATTATTAACTCTTTTTGCTCTCACTTTCTGTTTACATTGTGTTGTAAACCACCAGTCTGTTCTAGTTATTATATGTGGGTATAATTTATCTAAAAATGGCATTCCTAAAAGTATATCTTTTGATGTTAGTTCATAATTATAGATTTCTTCTATTGTTAATATCTTATCTCATACTTGTATTTTTACATTCCTAGCTTTATAAGTAATTAAGCTTCCTTCATTATTAAATCCTTTAACTCTTATTGGTGTTTTTAATTTATCCCATTTACTTTTTGGTAAGCAATTATATCTACATAAATTAGCTTCTGCTCATGTATCTATCATAGGCGTATAATATCTACTTAATATCCTTCTACTACTATCTTCATTAATACATATATTTTTATTTTATGTTAAGGCTCTTCTTAAGAATAATTTCTCTTTGTTATATGTTAAGGTTAATTGTGTATGTTCTATATTATATGGTTTTACTTGTTCTAGCCATTTTATTCCTAATATTATATCTGCTTTTTGCATTTCTTCCTTTTCTTTAAATTCTATTTTTATTTTTCTAATTCCTATTATTATTTCTTTTTCTGCTATATTTTTACTATTTATTAAACTTCTTGATAGATCTGGGCACATATCATTATCAGTTTTTATTTCTTCATTTTTTACTAGATATTTTTCTATATAATTTTCTTTTTGTCCTGTATTTAAGAGTATTAAATATTCTTTTTCATTTATTTTTCTTGTTATATAATATTGGTTTAAATTATTAGTTAAATTTATTTCATAACTTGTTCTTTTGATGAGCTTGATGATTCTGGTTTTTCATCAGCTATTCTTTTCGTTGTACTTATTCTATCACTTACTATTTCTAAATTTTCTTCTATATCTATGTCTCTATAGCTATAATCATTATAATCTATTGTTTTTACAACTTGTTCGAATGGACTTCTATTCGTCTTTTGTTAATCTTATTTTTTTCTGTTATTTTATGTTTTGTTGTTAATACATATAAATTTTTGCATCTTGCTGTAAATATTTTACTTCCTGGGGTTAATTCTATTCCTGATATTTTTCAATATAATACTAGTGATTTATCTATATTTTTATCTGTTACCGCTACTGAATAATTTGCACTTATTATAAATTTGAATTTTTGGTATATTAGATTTCCTTTTACGGCAGTTATTATGCTTTTTTCTATAGGTTTTATAATCCTATCATCTGCTAAATATAATTCTATTGGTGTATTTATTTCTTCTCTAAAACATATTTTTATTAATATCTCTGTACCTCCAAAGTGTACATATTTTATTGGGTCTCCTTTATTTTTTATATCATTTATCTCTTTATTAATTATTTTTTTTGTTACTAGTGGTATAGTAGCTTTGCCTTTTGCATATCTACAGTCTATTACATGTTCCTTTTGGCATACTACATAATATTCGTCCTTTTTCCTAGTAAAAATATTTTTTATTGTTGGTATTTTAAATATTTTTTCTACACTTAAATCTAATTTTTTTCATTTTATTTCATCAAATATGTTACTCTCAAATATTATTTTTTGTTCTGTTCCTTCATCATATAAATATTCTTCCTTTGTTATTATTTTTATATCTTCTTCAGTCATTTAATTCGTCTATTTCACTATCTATTTCATTATCTGTTTTGTTTTTTGAAATTTCATATATACTATCCTCACTTTCTAATTCATAATCTATATAATCTATCTGCATATATTTTGTATTATCTATTTTTATTTCTGATATTTGTTTATTTTTCGGATTTTTAGGTAATTTACAATCTCTAGCTAAATGTCCTAATTTTCCACAATTATAACAAGTACATTCTTTTATAGATTTTTTTTTTCTATATGGTCTTTTATATTTATAATTTTTTACATAATATCTTTTTCTTGGTTTCTTGTATTTATATTTTGATTTTTTATATTTCTTATGTCTTTTTGTTTTCTTATAATATCTTTCTTCACATCCAAATTGGGGTGCTATTTTATTTTTGCAACATGCTAAATTGCTTATCAATATTTTTTCCATTTTTAATTCTTCTCTATATTTTTCACATAAGTTTTTATACCATTGTTGTACAAATTTTATTCTTGCTCCTAAAGTATCTACTATTTTTGCTTCTTCCCAACTTCTTATTATCTTTGAACTAAATGGTTCGGGTAATTTATTAAAATATAATTTTCTTATTTCTTTACTTTCTTCTATATTATATGCTCCTTTATAATAATATTCTTTAAATGCACAAGTATATTCATCTATATAACACATATTACATATTGCTAATTTTAACATTAAATTCCTATTTGTATCTTTTTCTTTATCTTGTTCTTCTTTTATTGTTGTCATACTACCAAATTCATCTTTTATAGTTGTTTCATATTTTTTTAATAATTCTATAGTTGTTAGTTTAGTTGTTGTTGATGATGTTTCTTCTATAGGTTTATTAGTTCTTAATACCTTCTTGCTATTTTCAGTTAAATTTGAAAACCATAATTTCACTGTTCCTATTAGTGTTCTTTCTATATATTCTGGTGCATCTGTTATGTTTATATTATTATCTAATAATTGTTTTGTCATATATCATATCCATAATTGTATTGTTTTTTCTGTATCTATTACACAGTCTAGGTCTAAAAAGTTATAATTTTTATTAACTATTTGTTTTGGTGTCCATTTGTCATATTCATTCTTTAGATTATATTTCTTAAACTTATTCTTATAATATGTAGGTTTTCTTATTTCTGATGTTCTAGGTATTATATTTTCATCTTCTTTTTTATCAAGAGTATTTATTTCCGTGTTGATATTTTCTAAGTTTTCTTCATTAATTACTTCTTGTTTTTCGTTGATTTCTAAATTTTTTGTATTTGTTAATATTTCTTATATGTCTCACTATCTTCTGAATCATAATTATCTGTCTCTTCAACATCTATATTATTTATTTCTAATTCCTTGTTTTTTATTTCTAACTTTTCCTTAAATTGATTTATCTCATTTAGTAATTTTTGTTCTTTATCTTTTTCTTCTTTTTCCTTTTGTCTTTGTTCATACAAATCTTTTAACATTTGTAGTTCTTTTTCTAATTCAGCAATCCTACTATTTTTAGTTTTTTCTATTTTTCATATTTCTTCTGTAGTTTGTTGTTTTAGTTTTTCTATTTTCTTTTTCCTATCTATTTCTTCATTTTCTCTTTCTATTCTTACCATTGCTGTCAATTTATCTTCTAATTTTAATTCTTCTTTTTCTAACATTAGATATAAATGTTCACTTATTTTTTTATACCTTCTTCCTAGATTAGAAAAAACTATTTTTATTTTTAATCCTTCGTGATTTCCATATATTTTTTCATCTATTATAAATTCTTCTTTGTTCATTTTATTGTGAATAGTTCATGTTGATATATATATATTCTAAACTATCTATTTGTGATTCTAATTTTGATATTTCATCTTTTTGTGTATTTATTGAGTTTTCACTAACTCCGGCAAATATATTATATTGTAGTCTTTCTATTCTTATTTTTAATTCTTTACGTTTTTCAGAAATAATTTGTTTTAATTCTTTGTATTTTTTTACTTTATTCATTTAAACCATATTTATAATATCTTGGTGGATATCTAAATCTAATTTTATCATAATTAGGTGGTATGTGTTTCATTCTTCTAGATTTTAAATGGATTATTAATTTTGCTTCAATACTAGATATTAAGGTAATTAGGTAGGCTAATCTTTGTGGGTTTTCTTTTGTTTTATTTAGACTTATATATTCTGTATAATTACTAATTAATGATTTTTGTATTTTTCTAAAAGCTTCTCTGTTTTTAAATGGTTTTGACCGATCTCAAATTAAAAAAGTTGTGAAGGTCAAATGAGCATGATTATTAATATTGGGGTTTTATTCCAATAAAGCAACAAATTTTTATTTTTTTTAAAGAAATAAAACTCTCTTGATTTCATTTAAATCTTGAAATTTTTTTACTTTATTAAAATATGTTATTTGTTTTGTTAATTTTATTCCTTTATTTATTTGGGGTAGTTTAGTTTAATTTAAGTTATTAATAAGATAATTTCCCAACATTTTCATCTCAACTATCTCTTCTTGCTTATCTAATATCCTTCGTGTTTTCAAGTCCTTACTTTAATTAATAAGTTTTCATGTTTAACTATTTTTTTCACCTAGATATTTATTATTCAAATTTATGCCTATTTTCTACATTACTTAAAATAATAATATTATATTTAACCATTTAATTTGATTTTTTTACTAATTAGGAATAATTGAGTTCATATTTCTTGCCTTTTTAGCTTATTTTATTTAATAAATAAGTCTGGGTGATTAATTACTTTATTTCATTGTTAATTTTTATAATTGATTGATTCAGTTTTTCAAAACAAAGATTTATAAGTCTATTACATAGACGTTTTTAGTTTCTCATTACATCAATTTCCTTTGTTAAGCATATAATCCATCACATAACATATGAATTCAACTGGAATTCATATTTGTGGACCTCGAAAGGTGCCTAACACCTTTCTTTCAAGGTAACTTGAATCCTTATCCGATTTTTGGTGACGTAGACTAATTAACTTGTTTGAAATTATCCTAGAATGGTTTCTTAACACACCTTAATTCATTACGTGACGACTCTTCACTCTTTAAATATCCTTAAAAGAGTTGTCAAAATCTAGCTTTTAGCGAAAAAATGGAGCGCGACAGAATGACGACTCCACTGGGGATACTTATGTCACGACCCGAGGCTACCCCCTATTTGTAACATGGTGCTTAGAACCTCAAGTGATCCCAAGTTAACCCATGTACTGGCATATTGCCTAAGTAACTAATTTCTAATATAAATAAAAGCTAAATTTACTGAGCAGAAACATAATCATGTGAAATCTGAATGGATGTAATACTGATAAAGTTCACAACATGGTAAAACTGAAGAAAGAACTTAAATTACATATCAAGACTCTAACTAACTATCTATGAAGTCTCTACTATAATGACTATAGATAGCTGGGACATGCCTCCAACTACCATTAATCAATACATTTGAATAATCAAAATACAACATACGAACTACAGTGGATTGGAGTCCCCAAAATAAGGGAACCTATCACTTGCTGGCTGTATGCTAAGAACTGTCTGACCATGGTGTATGGACAATATCTGGTACCTACATTATGAAGAAATATATCCACAAATGCATATATGTGGTTAGTATATTGGAATGTACTGAGTAAATGGAGACATGCACTAAATCATGGAAATATTTTCAGTTGATTCTAATGGTAACTAACCTTAAGTCAAAAATATTATTCATCAAGCTCATAAAGGTTTTCGACGTATTGGTCAACCTAAAAGATATCACTGGGAACTTATAATGTTCATATCGAGTCGTAAAGTCTGTCTTGGGCATATGCTCAGGCCAAATTTTTTGTTGCTGTTAATGGTAACCGACCTTAAGTCAATCTTTGAGAGTACTGAAGCACCCTATAACTTGTCAAAGAGAGAATTTATACAAGGCAAGATATACGGATTCCTGATGTTAACTTGTTCAACTACCTATAATCAATGCAAATCATCATATTACCATCTCTATTTAATGAATAACACTAGTGCATCTAAGGTGAAGCACTGGGATAATAAATCACCTATCAAAAAGTTCATGTAATTGAGTTTTGAGCTCCGAAAATTCTATCGGAGCCATAGGATATAGAGAAATATAAATTAGGTGAGTGCCCGTCTCCAAATTAATCCCAAAATCATTATCCCAGTTTGGATGAATGCTAGGCAAATCCATAGAGAATAACTCTTGAAAATAGAAACCATATAAACATATACAATAGAAGAAGATTCCACACTAACATCCCGAATACTAACATCCCGAATATGAGCCGAGAAGGATGAACATCCCTTTCCACTAGATTTCTAGATCAAACAATAGATGTGATTTTTAATGACTTAGACTTATACACTCTATCCCACTCAAGTTTACCCATACCCGACATTTCTAGAGTCACTATATTTGCATTACAATTCGAGATAGCATAATATGAAGACAACCAAGTCATACCCAAAGTAATCTCAAAATCCAACATTTCCAAAATAATCAAGTCTAGCCAGGTCTTAAAACCAATAAAAAACACAGAGCATGCACGATAAACATGGGTTTCCATTATAGAAACCCCAAATAAAGTAGAAATATACATATGATATTCAAGTAGATCAAATAGAATTTTATACAAAAACCAAATCTAATAGATACATAAGAGTAAGTAGTACCACATAAAAAAAATATAAGTTATCCAATCATAGATGATAATAATACATGTAATAATGGTGTCAAATGCCCCAGCCTCAATCTTATCGAGAAGGCATAACAAGGATCCCTATCATCAAACTAGGCAACCTCTCTAACCGTTCATTATCCCCCTTCTCTGTATCTACCTCTATTTGTACCATGACCTCTCTTATTATTACCCCATCCACCCTACGGAAGACCCTTTCGCTATCACCTTCATTTTTACTTCCTGGAACCACAACCTTATTCTGTTGCTATACCCTACCTTTCTCAATAGAAATTCTTTCTTGAAGTGTTGTACCATACCACAATAAAACCAACCTCACTCAAAAGAAGGTTTGGTGGCTGGAGAATAAGAAGCCCCTTGGCCTTTGGAAATTATAAATTGTTGAATATCCCCTAAATTAACACCTTTTTAGGTTAGAAAAGCTGACTGAATAGGGCAGGTTGGATAAGCCTACATGCTGAAACCCCTAGAATATGAACCACTAAAATTTCCCATATTTTGAGACTTCTTGGATAATGTTTTATCCTGCTAAACTCCCTAAATATTTTCACATAGTCATATACATTATTGAAGCTTTTCTATATAGAAGTCATGTGAACAAAAAAAACTTAATGATTAATGTTCAAACCTATAACATATAACCAAATCCTCTCCACCTCAGTGCCCATCAATTTACTAGCATAGTGAGATAGAGCATAGAGCTTAGTTATATGGCCGTAACTGATATACTGCCCTATTTAAGGGCCAAAAACTCATCCTTCTTGCAGTTATGAAGAGTGCGAGGCACATACTTCTCCAAAATATGGCATAAGATTAAGCTCATGTTAATGGAGGAAAAACTGGTGATAGACACTTAACATAGGATCGTAATCACTATTTAGTAGCCCTTTGCAGTTAGAAATTCATAATTCAACATCATATTGTTTCATAATTCCCAATTTGTGAAGCCTCTCATTGCAATTAATGATAAACTCAAATGCATCCTTAATATCAAAACCATGGAAAAAAGGAGGGGTTATTTTTAAAAAATTGGTCAATAACTCATGCCCGTTTTCGGTCATGATAGGGCCTAACATACAATGGTATGAGGCCTTATCCATTCTAGGATTTAAAGTGGAAGCGATGAGCACTCAAAGCCTAAAAGTCCAGCATAGTGAGGATATCAATTTGGATCCCTATGTACCAATAGATTCAACTAATAGCACTAGAAAATAAAAACATAGTTTTCCTAAGGTCCTATTATCTCTCAAGGAAAACAACAGATCTCTCCATACTATTCTGCAAGATTCTACTAGACCCATTTTGGTATGATAAGATCATTAAACCTAGGGCCCTGATACTGACATGTCACGAACTAAACCTGTTGTGAGTGATACTCATACTAAACCCCTGGTGGAATAACCAACCCAACCATAAGTAAATCAACACTTAGCCCAAAATAGGCAACTAAACCCAATTCTATTTAATAAGAGCTATATCCAATTGTCCTAACCCAAAAACAAAGTTATGATAGCATTTATTACGTCTTAACCTTGATAGGAAAGACAATCACCCTCAGGAAGGAAATGTGAAATAAATAAGGAAATAAAGTAAAACAAGACTTCTATAACAAAGTCAAGTCACACATATAAGTAAAGGACTAAAATCCAAACAAATTTAGAGCCATCTTAAAATCTGATTTCATAAATGTAGAGCACCTATTATTACAACTAAATCTGCAATACATAATCAACATCTAATATTACAACTAAATCTAAAATACATAATCTATCTCTGATACCAAAAATAAAGACAACAAAATAGATAAAAAGAAGTTTAGGGTCGGCTCTGAAGATATAGAGCAACCAGTACCTTGAATATCTCAATCAACATCATGATCTCAAGTTCATGTGTTGTACACATACTAGGATATACACCAAAAGGACACAGTAGAGGTATCTATAATGACTTGAGTTTTGATGGATTATATAAAATATGTATTTTAGTATGATTTGATTATTTTAACCCTCCCCGATTGTGTTATGGTTTTATGTGGTGTGGGGTTGATTGGAATAATTCTCGATGTATTTTGGTGTATTTTATGTGATATTGTGGTTCTTGGTGGCTTCGAGAGTGTTGTAGTTGACTTCAGTAAACATTTTTTGATCTACCGCCGAATGAAAAAATAGGTTGTACCAATAGATCAAGAACATCGATTTTAGGGAGGTAACTTAGTTGTTGTATTTTTATGAATTTTAAATTTCATTTTGACGCTCAGTTCAGGAAGTTTTTATTTTAGGTTTCGAGGGTCAACTTTGTGAAAATTATATTTTTTAAAAAATTTGATATTTCTATTGAGTTCGGATCATCAAATTTGATAAGGTAGCATAGTATGTTTTCATTCATGGGATTATGGATGAATCCTGAGGAGCCAGTGGAGACTTGTAATGCTCCAAGTCCCCTGCTGGTGCACCCGCAATCGTGAAGCTTGAGATGTTATTGGGATCGGTCATGCAGATCAATGTACATAATTGCGATACCCTTTCTTATTTCATGATTCCTCTATCATCCAGATACTGTGATCGTGACACCTGGTTTTCTATCACTATGCCTGGTTATATAAAAACCCATGTTTCATCATTTTATACTATTTTTGAGACATAGAGCTTAAGGTTTCATGATTTTGAGAAACTTTCTCCACTTCTAAACTTGGGTAAACTCCATAACAACTATTTTAATAAATTCCTTCAATATTTATCATCTAATTCTTGTTTTGAACTTGGATTTAAGTATGGAATTTAGGGATTTTTGCCCAAAAGACATAAAATTTGTATTTCTTCAATTTAATCTCTAATTTTTTTTTCCCATTTTTACTTGGGTGAGTTTCTAATCCTATAATTATAAGTTTTCTCTAATTTCATCTTCGAAACAACTTCAATTCTTATTTTTAAATGAATTTCAGGGATATTTACCCAATAAAGCTTCAAAATAAATTTTCTTTGATTTGGACAACGATTTTAAATCACTTTTGCTTGGATTTTCAAATATATACTCCTAAGAATATGGTAAACATGATTTTTGAAATAATTTTATGAATTTTCCCTTTTTTTTTAAAATTCATTTCGAGGATCCGCTTTGACCCCGACTTGAAACTAGGAAATATGACAATTGTTGGATATCTTTTGATGTGTAGATTCTATATTTCCATGTATTAGTTGATTTCAGGTTGATTCATGAGGAGTAAGATTGTGCATTGAAGAATTGCATACCGGTTTTAACTTTTGAGGTAGGTTATGACTTAACTTCTTTTAGATTGGGCTGGGTAGTTAATTTTGATACAAAAGTATGTTAAGAAAATGGGAACTAATCATGAAAAATGGTGATATTATTGTGGTATGGCCATGTGCGGTACAATATGTGATGTGATTGGTAGTTTTTGGGATATTATATGCTATGTATGATCGTGTACGGTCCTATGTGATGTTGATAGCCTATATGTATCAAAATAATCGTATCTTATTTCATGAAAAGCCTATTGTGGTGTCAACTATGTGGTTTGTGATATGTTCATACTCTATTGGCATATGAATTATGTTGGTTTTCATGGATGGTTGGAAATATTGAATGGCTATTTGGATCAATTGGTTGGTATATTGGTTGGATATGGAAATACTTATTATAGTTGGTTGTGAACTTACATCCACATGTCATGTATATTCATAAAATATCGGTACCACCATGGAAATATTGGAACTACTGAGAAACACTGGCTTTTTCTAACAGAAATATGACATCTTATAAAACCCTCCTTGAGGGATCTGCTGGGGAGGAGATATGGATATAAATTGTATACGGGTTGATGAATTCCCTATGGGTCCTTCATCAAGAAGCTTTAGCTCTATAAGTGTATATGGAGGCTGTGCCACATTCTCAGATATTGTGCAACGACCTTGTGCATTACATAATCATCATCATCAGTCTTATCATTTTCATTATATTTATTTTATTATGCTTGTAATGGGACTATAAGTATGCCTTGTATTATTACCTGTCCATTTGTTATATCTTTCTTTATTATATCTTTCTTACTTATACTTGATGTTTTTGTATATGTTGTCTTTCTATGCCTTACTTATATATGGTATAATATATATTTGTTGTCCTTTCTAGTATTGGTTGCAATATATGTAAGAATTATAGAATTGTTAGTGCAAGCGCTGTCAGTAATTATTGTGGGACATTTTTTGATTGTAAGTGATGTGCCCTTAGTGACTATTTTGTATGTTTTATTATCTACTTTTCTCAGTCTGCCTATGATATCTATCAAGTATAAGTGGACCATACTCACTCCTACTGAGATTTTTTGATACATATCTGAAATACCCTGGGTTTTGGTCCTTAGAAATTTCCTGGGTTTGGAGGCTTCTAATGATCATACAACCCACCATATGAGTTGTATGGTGTGGGTACGGGTCAGGTGACCCAACTCATAAGGTGTTCGATGGGTAATGGTTGGTTTTTTATGATAGGTATGGGTCATATAGCTTGGTGACGGGTCACTAGGTTGATCCTTCACTTAATCTGAAACATAGTAACTTGACTTGGCTCTGAGTATGAGTAGCTCACTAAGAGTTGTAAGGGTATGAGATGTATAGTCTAGTCGTATGTTGTCCAGTGTCCAACCCCTTTTTTATTTTATCTTAGGTATAAATGGACCATACGAGTTGTATGGTCTGGTCATGAGTTGGGCAAGTGAGTCTTATGTTGGATAGAATGTGTTTTCTAAATTCCTATCTTGGATAAGATTGGAGGTATTACTCGTATGATGTGGGTACGAGTAGAGGGGTCCAATCGTACCCACCTTCAGAAATTTGTATTGTTTAAGTTGGGGGTATTTAGGACATTTACCCTCTTAACCCATTTTTACCCCTTCAACATGAAGCACCTTTGGAGGATCCCTTAACCTACTATTCTCAATCAACCACTCTCTAAACACTCATAAATCTCTCTCAAGCTCTTGGTTCAAGAAAAGGCTAGGGTTTATTCAAGATGACCAATTAAGGCTCTTAAGGATGTTTTCTCTCCATATTCCTTGATATATAAGGCATGTCATTCCTCCCTCATTGTAAATTAAACTAAAAGCATATTTTAATGAATGGTTTTCATTGTAATATTGTTATATTGATTTGGTTTTGAAATATATATTTGAGGTTTTGGTAGTTCTTGGTTGGATAACGTTTTCCCATGTTTTTCTTATGGTTTTCATATTATAATGGTGGTTTGAACATGTAGTTTCATGGTAATGGTCAATTGATGCTTGGCTTTCGTTTTGAAAACTATATGCCCTCAACATGTTTGATAAAATGCCAATGAGAATGATTTTGTCACATAGTTTGACTTTTATTGAAATCTTTGCATTGTATAATATGGTAATGGAAATTTACTTGGTTTGGTTGATTTTAAATATATTGAAAAGGCCTTGGTGGCCGTGGCTTTGGTTTAATTGGAAATCATGCGGGGTACATAGGAATCCCCTAAGTATTGGCTAATGACGTTACTTGCAAGCTATGGGCGGTATGAGGATACCAATTAATTTTTCCTTGGAAATTAAATTCTGGAATTCGTGGTTTGATTATGTGCTAAAGGTTTTAATTGGGAAATAATAACGGATTGTGATAGCTAGCCATGAAGGCATGAGTCCAAAGGACGGACACTGAAAACTCATGTTTTCCCACATGAGGGTTGGTCATAGTGACCATATACTTATGGGGTACATGGGAATCCCCTAAGTTTATATTTTAAATATGTATAATGAAGGGAGAAGGGTACACGGGAATCCCCAGCCCCTATGATATCATTCGTTCGTGCGACTATACTCATTAGGGCCCATTTAGGGGGTAACACTGGACCCATATAGCCCGTGGGTGATTTTAGGATGGTTAAGCTACACACCGTAGGTTATGGGTTTAAATGTATCCTAAACACTATTCCTTTTCCCGTCATGGTATATATGTAAATATGTATGTGATTCTATATGGTTATTTACTTTGGTTTTGACTTATGGCATTATTTTATCTTTATTCCTCAGTACATGCTAGAGTTTATCACGCTAACTATTTTCAGGCGATGTATCCCCACACGATGTAGGTACCATACTGCTCCTCCTATTCAGTGATTTAGATTCGGGCACAACTCAGAGGTAGACTGAAGTGATGAGCTTTCATACTCCAAAAGACTCCATTTCATGCTATGGACTTCTTTACTTTATTTTGACTCTTGGACATTGGTTTTTTCTATGGTTTGGGGCATGTCCTAATAGGGTGTTCCTTGTTTTTTGTTAGAGGCTTTTTGTGACTACTATAGGTATAAGCGGTGTCGGTGTTGGTGTCAGCCTTGGTCTTAGTATTGGCATTGAGGTTGACACCAATAGATATTTGGTTGGATGTTTGGTTAGTTATGGTTATGAATTTTATTAATGTTTTTTATTTATTATTATTCTATCTTGTTATATGTTTGGAATTCATCTGACATATGTTGCAGGATAGTTATGGTTGGGTATTGGGGGTGGTCTCCGGTCCCGGTTGGACTTGAGGCACCAGAGATGACTAGGACTTGGTTCGGGTTGTGTTAGATTTGTATCAAAGCCATAGGTTATCGGTGAATTAGGAGTCCATAATGCCATATCATGTATAGTCTCTATTAAGAGTGTGTAGCGTGCCACACTCATAAGGGAGAGGCTACATGGTATTTAGGAATATTTCTCTTTCTTATGTTATATTTTTGAGCTGTAGAGTCGAAGGTCTTGAATTCTTCTCTAATTCCTATTTGTTCTCTTTTCAAATCATGCCTCCTTAATGATCTGAAACTAGTAGAAACTCCTTTATTTCACTCGAGGACAATGTTAATGAGACCTATTCTACTTATGGGGTCCATACATGTTCTAGGGGTCCAGTTCTTGATTGTCTTGGATTTCCACCAGTTCCCTCTAGTCTTTCTCGAGATACCCAAGATGAAGAGATAAATGCTGAGTTTCGCCAGTCTATTCAAATACTGGCACAATTAGTAGTTTCTTAGTCTGAGCATAGTGTTCTTGTTACTCCATCTTCTGAGGCCATAAGGGTTGGCCAGTTCATGAGGTCAAATCTTCTAACCTTTATGAGTATTAAGGTTGAGACAGATCCTCAAATTTTTTTGGTTGAGATGGAAAAGATTTTCTGTGTTATGCATACTAGTAATGCGGAGGGCCTGAAGTTTGCCACCTATCAGCTAAAAGATATGGCGTACCAATGGTACAAGGAATGGGTTCAGGCACGGGGTGATGATGTTGAGTCATATCTATGGGAGGAATTTTATAATGCTTTCCTGGACTACTTCTTTCCTCAAGATTTGAGGGAAGCAAAGGCAGAAAAGTTTGTTACTCTGAAGAAATGTAAGATGTCAGTCAAGAAATATGCCTTAAAGTTTCACTAGTTATCGTGGTATGCTCTGAAGTTGGTTACTAGCATGAGGGCTAGATTGAGGAAGTTTGATTGTAGTTTGTCTTGAGAATTGATCTTAGAGAGTAAGGCTGCCTTTGTAAACAAGGACATAGATATCTCCAGGTTAGTGCTATACATGCAGTAGGTAGAGGAAAAGAAGATAAAACAGGCTGCGATAGTTGAGAGGTAGGGCAAGAAATTTAGATTTTCTGAGAAGGGTGGTGGACAACTGTAGAGTGGCAGGCATAGTGGAAAATTACCCAAGAAGAAGTGGGGAAATTCTACGTCTTACTCAATCACTAGTTCTCCATACCCAAAGTTATTCGGTGATAGGCGTCTACATGGTGGCTACAACTTTAGGGAAAAGGTGCCCAATATCAGTCTAGAAGGGCTTAGTCGGCTCCATCATATCCTTCTTGTAGATTCTGTGGTCGTTTGCATTGGGGTTTTTGTGATGAGGGACGGTACAGGTGCTTCAACTATTGTTAGCCAGGGCACATGCTTAGAAACTGTCCTGTTGGTAACGTTGCTTAGGGTACAAACAAGGTTCTGGTTTTCTTCTTCAACTTTGACACAAAAGGGTGAACCATCTAGCTCCGACACTAGTAAGAACCGTCTTTATCCTCTCACTATCTGATAAGAGTCGAGGTATCGCCTGATATCGTTATTGGTATGTTGAAACTCTTTTCCTATGATGTGTACTATTTACTTGATCCGGGTTGACACGACCCGATCCCAGACCTTATCGTAATGGGATTCCCAAGACCAACTAGGACTGGGAACCGCCCTAATTACCTAACCCAACCACCTATATCCAGCCTTAAGATGGGATGAATTTTGACTATATAACAAGATAGCATATATATTCTCATTAAGACTTTGGGATAGGGTCATAATCGTGACCGACCCAACCAAGTCCAAACCGTACCACACAAATCGCCCAACCATACCAAACCAAACCATAGGCCTAGGCCATGACCAGATAAGTACCAAAACATAATAGGATGGAACAACCAATAATATCATCTAAGGGTGTAAGTACCAACACAAAAATCGATGCCAAGGAAAACACCAAAACCGATGCCAAGAAAAATACCAATATCGATCCCGCCCATACCAACCGCCTGAAGTACCACACAACTTCTATCCAAAAGAGTAAACAAATCCAGTTGGGACCTGCCCCCAACCATGGTTTAAACCAATATCCAAAAAGAAAAGTGTCTAAAAAATCCATAATATGAAATGATGCCTTCCGAAGGATTGAAGCTCACCACTTCAGTCTAAATGTTGATACCGAATCCGTGTGCTAAATAGGAGTTGAATGGCCAGTTCCTGCATAGTGTGAGTATACAATTGCCAATAGATAAGGTTTGCGAGTGAGCTCTAACAATAATGCATACAACCATACATATATATAAGTACCGGGAAAGGGAACCAGGTTTAGCATGTATTGAAAAGCTTTATCTGGGATGTGAAGCTTGGCTGTCCTAAACCACTCATAGGCTAATGTGTTAAGCTCTCCTGCTGAAAGGACCCTAATGTGTGTAGCCGCAAGACCAAGGAATTACCCCATGGGATGACTAGTACATCCCCTAATAGTGTGACATCATGCATACTGTCCACTAAGACCAATCCTCATATCGGCAAATACGAGATTCCAATTTTGGTCCCCCCGAGACTACCACCTTCCATGACTTTAATACATACCCCGCCATTAATTCCCAATTAAAACGAGTTTCCAAATAATTAACCATTATCTATTTATTAACCAAGCCCAATATTAGTGGTATCGCTATACCACCCCTTAAGGGGACTTTCAAGTGCCCTTTCCATATACAATATTAAACCACTTGGGAGACTTCCATGTTCTCCAAGATAATAACCATTTAGCCTTTAGCCTTTTCAAACTATTTAAACCATGCATAATTCCTTTACCAAATTTAAAATGTGCAAGAGTTCCATTAAAAGAAGTCAATGCAATGAACATATCTTTATAAGCATTATCAAACACCTTGGTGGCATAATTTAAATAAAACCAATTCCAAAGACCATTAAACCATTACCATGAAATACAATTGTCCAAATCCACCATCAATGCATATAAAAGCATAATAAAAACCATAGAAAACCATAACCAAGCATTTAATATCAAAACCCCCAAATAATAGTTGGAAACGATAATCATGAAATAGTAAAACCATGAAATCAATCATATAAACCATGCCTTTAGTTGGAATTATAATGAGGGAAGAGAATCATGCATTATACCGAAGAATTGATGGAAAGAAATCACCAAGACAAGCCTTAAAGCAATCCTCAAAACAAAACCCTAGCTTTCTTGTCCCAAAAGCTCTTGAGAGAATTACAGAGTGTATTGGAATGTTTTCTAAGTGTTAATGAATAGTATAATTGTGTAAATAACCTCTTAATTGTATTAGAAGTCATGGGTCCTAGTTAGGGTAAGTAGGGAAATGTCCAGAATACCCTCACTTAAATCCTTTAAAACCAATCAAAGGGATACAACTGACCCATACGAGTCGTACCCTCCTATACGAATGGTACCTATCACTCATATCCAAGCCTCAACCATTAGATCAAATATTATCTAGTATACGACTCATCTAACAAAGTCATAACCACAACATACGATCCTTACCCATGACGTGTACCGCTGGCAAAATGAAATACCAGGAGGATCAAACACTGCCCACCATACGAGTCCTTGATACGAATTGTACAAAGACCTATGAATCATACCCGTAAGTCATACCATTTCAGTGACAAATTATCCCACCAACGAAAACTGGTCAGCATACGATAGGACCATAAAACTCGTACCCTAACTACAAATCATACCCATGAGTTGTATTGGGTCCGAAGAACAAAATTCTAGGAAATTTTCTAAGGGTCTAAACCTAGGATGTTTTAGTCTCCCCCACTAGAAACATTCGTCCCTGAGTGACGGACAAGGTAGAGGTAACCACACACAGAGTAATTTGCATTACCAAACATCCTTTTAACAAAGTTTGAAAACAATAAGGCAAAGATGTTAAAGTTTTCTTTAACAAACCTAGAAAATAAAGATGTGTTGAAGAACACATACCTTCCACACAAATCCTAGGAGAAGAAAATAGATGCTAATACTTGGACTTCATGTCCTCTTCCGCTTCCCAAGTAGCTTCTTCCACCTTATGGTTCCTCCATAGAACCTTAACCAAATCCACATCCTTGGTTCGCAACCGATGAACTTGCCTGTCTAATATTTCAGCTGGGTCTTCTTCATAAGATAGAGAATTCTAAATACGCAACCCTTTCAATGGAACAACCAAAGAAGGATCACCAATGCACTTCCTCAACATAGAAACTTGAATGACCGGATGAACCAAACTCAAGCTAGATGGCAGCTCCAATTTGTAAGCAATATTTCTAACTCTTCTCAAAATCATATAAGGACCAACAAACTGAGGACTGAGTTTCCCCTTCTGTCCAAACCACACCACTACCTTCATAGTCCCCAACCTCAAACTCCATGTCTCTATGTGTAACATTCGTATAGAACTTTTGGCGACTTTGGGTAGCTTTAAGCCTATCCTGAATCACCTTGACCTTCTCTTTCGCTTGATAAACCGAATCCGGGCCAAACATGTTAGCCCCACCAAGCTCAAACCAATCAATTGGAGATCTACACCTCCTACCATACAACGCCTCAAAAGGAGCCATACTAATACTCAAATGATAGCTATTATTGTATGAAAACTCCACCAAAGGTAGATAATTAACCCAATTTCTACCATAGTCAATAACAAAGACCTAAAGCATATCTTCTAATGTCTAAATAGTTCTATCTACTTGCCCATCTGACTGTGGATGAAAAATAGTACTCGAACTAACCTTCAACCCCAACCCTTTTTGGAAATACCACCAGAAATAAGATGTAACAGGCATACCATGGTAAAAAATAATTGAAATAGGTGCCCTATGCAACTTCACAATCTTTTGAAGATACAACCTCACATAATCCTTCACCGAAAAGGTAGTTTGTACTGGCAAGAAATATGCAGACTTAGTCATCATATCCATGATGACCCAAATTAAATCATACTGATTCTGAGATCGAGGAAGATCGGTAAGGAAGTCCATATTGATCACTTCCCACTTCTTTTTAAGTAAATGAATTTCTTGATACAACCTACCAGGCATCATGTTCTTAATCTTAAATTGTTGACACACCATACACTTGGCCACAAAATCAACCACATCCCCTTTCATACTATTCCACGAATAGATCTCCTTGAGATAATGATACATCTTTATCGAGCAGGGATAGACAATATAGCGCAACTCATGCGCCTCAGCCAAAACCCATTGTCATAACCCATCGACATCAAGAACACACAACCTCCCTTGGTATTGTAAAGTAACAACACTACACATCTCAAACAACACTGCCTTTAACCCGCCAACATCGCTCTTTATTTTCATTAAGATAGGATCCAACACTTGATTCTCTTTAATCTCTACACCAAAAGATGATGGAACCACTTCTTGCACCATCACACTACCATCCTTAGAGTCCAAGAGACAAAATCCAAGATTATCTAAGCGGTGAATATCCTTCATCAATTCCCTCTTGCCTTCCTCCACATGATCCAAACGACCCATGGATAACCTACTAAGAGCATCAGTAACCACGTTAGCCTTACCTGGGTGACATTGAAGACTCATATAATAATTCTTAAGAAGATCAAGCCACCTTCTCTACGTCAGATTAAGCTCTTTCTGAGTGAACACATACTGAAGACTTTTATGATCAGAAAAATATCCACATAAACACCATACCAATAATGCCACCATATTTTAAAAGCAAAAATAACCGCCAACAACTCTAAAATCATGAGTAGGATAATTTATCTCATGTACATTCAAATGCCTGGAGGCATAGGAAATCACCTTTCCATGCTGCATCAACACACAACCAAGACCTACTCGAGATGCATCACAATAAACTACAAACCTATTATTGCCTTTCGACAAAGTTCAGATTGGAGCAAAGTCAACTTATCCTTCAACTTCTCAAAACTCCCTGCACAATCATCTGACCAAGAAAACTTAACTTTCTTCTAAGTCAACTTAGTTAAAGGAGTAGCTATTGATAAAAAGCTTTCCACAAACCACCTATAATACCCGTTTAAACCCAAGAAACTCTGAATATTAGATAGAGTTGTGGGCCTAGGCCACCTCTTCAGCATAACAACTTTCTGCAGATCCATCATGATCCCTACACTAGAAATTATATGACCTAAGAAAGTTACAGCATTCAACCAGAACTCGACATAGAACTATTGTTCCTTTAAGGTATCCAACACTATACAGAGATGATTAGCATGATCCACCTTACTCTTCAAATTAACCAGAATATCATCAATAAATGCAATGATGAAGAGATCTAAATATTGCCTGAACACTCTATTCATCAAGTCCATAAATGTTGTCGGAGCATTAGTTAACCCAAATGATATCACCAAGAACTCAAAATGTCTATAACAAGAACGAAAAACCATCTTAGGTATATCCACCTCCCTAATCTTAAGCTTATGGTAACCAGACTCAAGATCTATCTTAGAGAAGAACTTGGCACTTGCAACTGGTCAAACAAATCATCTATCCGAGGAAGAGGATACCTATTCTTGACCATCACTTTATTCAACTGCTTGTAGTTAATGCATATCTAAAGGGAACCATCCTTATTGCACAGAAACAACACAAGCGCACCCCATAGATAAACACAAGAATGACTAAGCCCCTTGTATAGAATATCCTTAAGTTGCTCCTTAAGTTTCTTTAACTTAGTCAAAGACATTCTATACGGAGGAATAGAAATTAGATATTTGTCCGAAAGCAAATTAATACCAAACTCTATTTCCCTATCTGGAGAAACACTAAGAAGATCATCTAGAAAGACCTATGGAAACTCATTAACCATACGGGCTGAAAACAAAGAAGGACCTTTCGATTTAGAATCTTAAACCTGGACCAAGTGATAAAGACAACCCTTGTAGATTAACCTCTGAGCTCTAATATAAGAAATAAGCCTCCCCCTAGGAGGTAAGGAACTACTTTCCAATTCTATTGCTTGTTTACCAGGAAACTTAAAGATAACCCTAAGGGTCCGACAATCCAAAGATTCATAACAAGAATGCAACCAATCCATACCCAGAATTACATCAAAATCTACCATATCTAACTCAAATAGATCCACTAAGGTCAGTTTTCTGCCAATAGATACCTCACACTCACTATAGACTATCTTAGAATAACTGAGTTACCTACCGAGGTAGAAACAAAATAAGTATCCAAAATAACTTTTGGATTGAAACCAAAAAATACAAAAACATATAGAGTCAAATAAGAAAGAGTGGACCCCAGATCAAGGAAACAATATACGTTATGAGACAAAAGTTATAATATACCAGTAACGATATCAAGTGATGCCTCGGATCCTATCAGGAGAAAAAAGTATACAACCTATTTTGACCAATACTAGAACTAAGAGTAGTAACAAATGCAGATGCCACACCAACAGGTGCAAAAACACAAGATGAAGACAGAGAAATCTTATTTTACCCTATAGCAACTTTGTTAACAGGATAATCCATGAGCCGATGGCCTACCTTGACGCACTTAAAACATTTGTCCTTTTCTTCCTTACAATAACCCTAATAAGGACAACAATAGAATCAATAAGGAGGACACAAAAAAACTGACTGACCTTCACTCACCTGAAATTGGACAACTTGTGCTTGAGAATTATTACCATATTGATGACGCTTGTCTCCCGACTGATATGGAGCACTAACAGAAAAGGAACCAGACCTTCCCTACTTTTTTTTACCACTTTCCACCATCTCTATCACCCTAACACTGAGCACCTTCCTAATTAGAAAACCTACTTCTCTTTCCCTGTCTATCCCCAAACTCTTCCTGCCTTCACTTCTCATCCTTAACCCATAACATATGAATAGTCAACCTCAAGATGTCGATATACTTAATGAGAAAAGTAGTATTTCTCTCAAGAATCAAAACCTCTATTCAACCTAGAAGAGAACTTCCTTATCCTCGACCTTATATCAGCCACCAAGTCAGGAGTATACCTTGATAGTTGCTGAAACTTTAAAGCATATTTCTTTACTAACATCCTCCATTCCCTGAGGTTTACAAATTCCTCCATCTTAGCTTCCCTTAACTCTTGAGAAAATAATTGATCTGACAAAGCATTAGAAAAGGCCTCCCATAACCCTTTTTATTCTATATCACCTTTATCCTTATCTTACTCCTCATACAACTGATAAGTAACATCTTTGAGCCGATAAGCTGCAAAGTTAACCCCCTCTATATTAGTAGCCTGCATCACTTAAAAGATCTTTTCCATCTCATCCAAGAAGCCTTGTGGATCCTCTTCCACCTCTACTCACATAAAAGTTGGAGGACCCATCTTCATAAATTGACCAACCCTTATGGCCTTAGTAGAAAAAGCACCAGTCGCACCCTGATCAACCTTAGTGATAACTAGTTGGGCAATAATATTAATAGACTGACAAAATTCTATATTCATCACGTTACCCTGAGGGACCTGAGGAGTATTATCCAAAATAGGAGAAACTCCAACACCATCAGGAATCGGACCATGAGATAAAAAATGTACTCCAAATATAAGACGTACCTCTTCAACATCATCACTAGATGGGATGAAAGAAATTCCATGTATTCCATATCTAGGAGGCATGATCTCAAAGATGAACAAACAAGGATTAGAGAAATTCTAGGATTAAGAACTTAAGAGTGAAGATAGAATACCAAGAAAGTGAAAGATTGCAAAATTCCTTACATCTTCTCTCTTATAAGAGTGACGCGCTTTACACCCCTAGAAGAGAATCTACCCGACATAACTTTATGGACTCCCAAGTGACCATTAACCTAGGCTCTAATACCAACTTGACCCGACCCGACCAGATAGCGTTACCCAACCAGATAGTATCCCTAGTCCAATCAAGACTGGGGACCTTCCTCTGTTACCCAACCCAACCACTTATATCCAACCTTAGATGGGCTAAATTTCAAATATATAACAAGATAACATATATATTCTTGTTAAGAATCTGGGATAGGGTGACAACCCTGACCGACCCACCGAGTCCAACTATACCAAACCAATCACCCAACTATACCAAACAAAACTATTGGCCATAAACCAGGCCATAACTACATAAGTACCAAAACATAATATGACAATCCGTCACAAAATATAATAAGGCAGAAAAACCAATAATATTATCTAAGGGTGTAAGGCCTAACACCAAAATCAATGCCAAGGAAAACACAAATACCTATCCCACCCATACTAATTCCCAGAAGTACCACAAAGCCTCTATCCAAAAGAGTAAATAAATCCGTATGGGACATGCCCCAAACCATAGCCAAAACCAATTTCCCAAGTAAAATAAAAATGTCTAAAGAAATCCATAATATGAAATAATGCCTTCTGAAAGGATGAAATCTCACCACTTTGGTCCAAATATTGATACTAAATCTGCGTGTTAAATAGAAGGAGTAGAATGACTAGTTCCTGCATAGCGTGGGTATATAGCCACCACTAGATGGTGTTAGCTAGTTATCGCTAGTATTAAACTCATGATAAGAATAAAATAATGTCAACTATAAAACCTAGTAAAAACATCCATAATTCATATAACAACATATATATAAGTGCTGGGAAAGTGAACCAGGTTTACCATGCATTGAAAACCTTTAACTGGGCTATGTAGCTTAGCCATCCTAAACCACCCACGGGCTATATGGGTTTAGTTCACCTAGCTGAAAGGGTCCCGGTGTGTATAGCCACATGACCAGGGAATTATCTCATAGGATTTCTACTATATCCTCCAATAATATGACATCATGCACACGGTCCACTAAGATCAATTGTAATATCCCATATTTTTTTTGTACTTGTTCTAATTATATGGAACTTGGTATAGCCTTGTGGTATAAGTAACAAATAAAATTTATTATGTGATTATTAATGGTGTAGATTTAATTATAGATGTTGCCCATATATTTGAAGGTGATGCAATAAAGTTAACTTTGATACAGCTATTTAAACTTTAGACCAAAATTTAGTATTTGAATCTAAAGTTTAGAGTGACCAATTATATACAAGTTTTAAGTCAGATCCAAGGGATTAAGAACTGAAAATGGAGTTATTTTATTGAGGTACTTGCTGGACTTAATTAAGCTAGTTGGTGAGTCACCTACTTAGATATATGAACCAAGATAATGGACCCGAGGTTATGGAATAGATTTGATACTATGTTAAGATACTCAATTGGTCCTAAGTTAAGTAAAAGAAAAAGGGAATGAAGAAATGGCCCAATACTTAAATATGACAAAGACCCAAGTTAATTAAGCCCAAATAAGAACTTAATCATGTAGGTGCATAACCTACTATGACCTTTTGATCATCTTGATCTCTTTAAGTAGCTACACCACCTACTTAGACCTATTTGACCCATTTTGAGTTCAAAAATATAGATAAATAGATGGCCAAAAATAAGGGATTTATAAGGCTAAGTTGCAGGTCATTTACTTAAATTTTAAGTCACGAAAGTACCATATTCCATAAAGTTCTCTCTACTTTCTCTAGAATAACAAAGAGTAACCCTATTCTCCTTCTAAGGTTCTTGAAGAAAACCCCAACCTTTGCAGGCCAAGGTGATACGGTTAAGGCAATCCCCACAGGTACACGGCCTTTCACACGAAGCCAAGCTCGGGAATTACAAACACTCCAAGCTTTGTTCATGCAAATGGTCGTGTGTGAGTTGTTGACCGATCCAACCTTGGACCTAAACATTTTTATGTGTGAAGAGGGGTCCTAAAGTGTAATAAACTAATCCCCAAGGATGCCACAAGAAAGCAAGGGCGGATGGGTCTTTTTAACACCTTTTGTTGTAGTATAAATAGAACATCATAGTGAGATATCCCTTAGTTCATTTTGAAATCTGAAATTGTAACCTAAAAACTCCAAAATATCTTCTCTCTTCTTCTCCAAGAAGCCGTCCCTAGATCTCACAAGTAGAGGAATACTTGTGTTGTCTCTTTGGCTAGAAACAAGGGTTTTGAGGTTGTTGAGTGCCTCTTGGTCCTTGTAAGAACTTGGTGTTTATATTCATTAGACTTAGGATCCTCTTTTGATGTTAGGGTTCTTAGTTTCTTAAATGTTATATGTCAAGTTATCTATCTTTCATTATCTTGTTGTTGTTGGGTTGCTTTTGTTTATCTTGAAAGTCTAGTGAAGCCGTGTGGGGCTTGTTTCGATTCACTAGCATTGTTGTATCTCTTGTTGTTCTCGGATTGTGGCTTAAAAACCGAAACTATCTCTTGTGTTGTAATCTAAAAACCGAAACTTAAAACTTGTTGTTCTTGTGTTGTTAGACTGAAATCCGAACTCTTGTGGTTGTTGGTTTGATCTTGTATCATTTGGTATCAGAGCAAGACCGATTGTGTTCCAACATAACCCATCTTGGGCTAGTTCACGGGTTAAACAAACTACAAAAAAAAAAAATTCTGAAATCTGTCCACTAAAAGTTGAAAACCGAGAATGATGTTGTATGCCTAGATCTAGGTGTTATTTTGCTTGTTTAGTGAGTTTCTAGTGTTGGTTTCTTTCTCACCAACACTAAGGTGTCTAGATCCGAAAGTTGAGCTTGAAAGGTTGAATATTGTGTAGTGACTTGAAGTGGCCGAAAGTTGAATGTTGTTGATGACCAAAAGAAAAATCGGTGGTTGTGTGATTATGTGCTAAGGAAGTGTTAAAGTTTGTGGAGTGTTCATCTTTTGAACTTGTGCATATTGTTCCTCTTGTTGAAGTGTTCATCTTGTTGTGTGCTCAAGTGGTAGACTTATAAAGTTGATTGTGAAAGACTTGCACCCATCACTTTGTAGCCTTGTCAATCACTTCCCCTAAATCAAGGAACCTTGTTTTGTGGAAATTGTCAACCAAACCCACTTTCTTGAGTGTGAAAAAGAGTTGAGACTTCAAACTTTTAGTTTTCCCACCAAAACACTTTTCCATTTATCACAAGTTGTGTGAATATTAAATCAAGACAAAAAATATATATATATATATATAAATCCGAAGAGAAGAAGAACGTGTGAGGGCCATTGCATGCTACCATGTCACTATAAGCTCAACTTAGGATATTCTTTGGTTGCTAATTGTTGATTCTTGGTTTCCCTTATTTGGTCTTAGAACTAATTAACAAACTAGTATTCTTCCCACTAGGTTGTCAACTAGTTCCTTGAGCCGTTTATTCGCGTCAACGATTATTTGTGTGCTTTTATTCGTTTGAATGAGTTGCTGATTTTGATTCTAGTCCGGCAAGAATTCTTTGAGTCTTCAAACAAGAATCCATTCCGGCTAAGAGCTTACTCAAACCTTGTAAATCTCACGGTTACTAGCCAATTATACAACACTTGTGGAACACGGACTTGTGGTGACTAAAGCGGCTAATACCTTGATGATGGAAGGAACAACATCTCATAATGCGGATACTAATGCCCTTGACTCAATGAGGGCCACTCTTGAGGCCGTTACTCGGACACTTGAAAGGATGAATTCGGAATTTGGAGCCGTGAGAGGGGACTTGGCAGCAATAAGGGGGGAAGTATCGACTATTAGTGGGAGGCTAGATCAAGTGGAGAGTCAAAGGAACTCTCGGCCATCGAATCCTCTACACGTATCCACCAATGGTCATGATAGGACCTCCTCCGCAACCATCACCCCCGAAATGATCCACCAAATGTTAAATGCACCCCAAGCTCCACTAAATACCGCAACCCAATCTACCAATTTTCCTCCAAATCGAGACTCCACTAGACCACTACATTTCCAAGCTCCTCCAATTCCGCAAGAGGGATTTGGACGCCAAGCACCCCCCTAAATCCGAACCCTCCCTTCCAAGCTCCACTAAACCAAAGACCACAAATTCCAATTCCTACGAATCAAAATGGCCAAGGCCGACCGGCCCACTTTGATGGATACGGTAGAGAGGAGTATGATGGGGAGGGAGCCTATGATGATGCTTATATGAGGGAGGAGGAGTTAAGAGGGGGCCGGGGGGAACCTAGGAGATACCGGGGGTATGGAGAAAGGGGAAACCGACACCAAGAGAGAGACGTAGGCATCAACACCATCAAGTTGAGCTTACCTATCTTTAAGGGTGAAAGTGACCCCGAGACCTACTTAACTTGGGAATCGGCTTGTGACAAAGTTTTCCAAGTTAATGACATCTCGGAAGAAAAGAAGAGTTGCTATGCTATAGCTCACCTCGAGGGCTATGCTAACACTTGGTGGGAGTATGTTAAGCGATTTGGTAATGAATTGGTTGACGGGCAGCCACCACCTTGGTATCGGTTGAGGTATTTGATGAGGCAACGATACCTTCCCGAGAGATACCGACATGAATTACTTGCTAGATTGTATGGCTTGCGGCAAGGAGGCAAGAGTGTGGTGGCCTATTTTGACGAGTTCCAACAACTCATGTTGAAACTTGATCACCGTGGGGAGCAAATCAGCCACGACATCATCCGGTTCAAGTGTGGATTGAACAAGGAGATCTCCACTCACTTGACTCTTCATCGGTTCGAAACTATTGACGGTATATTCCAAGCGGCCCTAGAGATTGAAAGGGAACTTAAGGAGAGATCAACCTTCAAGGCAAGGGTCCAAGCCCCCTCGGGTTGGGCCAAAAACAAGGACCAACCCGGTCCTCCGAAGCTGCCCGAATCCAAAATGGTTTCTAAGTTTCCCCCAAAGCCGGAGGCTCACAAATACCCCAACCCAAAGGGGTTCCAATGTTTCAAGTGCCAAGGTTGGGGGCATAAGGCAAATGAATGTCCGAACTGACGTAATGTGATCCTACGAGAAGGGAAAGTATACTACCTTGGTGAGGAGGTGGTGTCCGAAAGGGGGGAGGTTAAGGCCGAGCCTCAAGATGGAGAGGAAGCCGAGAAGGAACCGAATGAGGAAGGAGTAGATGATAGTGAAGATGTCTATCCACAAGAAGGGGAGTGTGTGGTTCCAAACTTTGTGGTTAGACGCGTCATGATTAGTAAGGCGGTAGATGACCCGAGCCAAAGGGAAAATCTATTCCATACTAAGTGCCTTGTAAAGGGGAGTGTGTGCACCTTGGTAGTTGATAGTGGTAGTTGTACAAACGTTGCGAGCCATGCTATGGTAAACTTCTTGAAGCTACCGACTACACCACACACTAGTCCTTACAAACTACAATGGTTGAATGATTGTGGTGAATTGAAGGTCACACGGCAATGTGTGATTCGGTTTAAGGTGGGCAACTACCACGATGAAGTGCTTTGTGACGTGATCCCAATGCAAGCATGTCACTTGTTGTTAGGAAGACCTTGGCAATATGATAGGTCTACTAAACACGACGGGAGGTCCAACCGGTACACGCTTGAGAAGGATGGCCGAAAGGTCACCCTTCACCCTCTTTCACCCTCCCAAGTAAATGAGTGGTATAAAAAAATGAGAGAATTAAAAGGAAAGGGGGGGAACCCGAGAGGGGAGAAAAGGGAAGGGAGACCGTAGGTGAGGAGGTAGGGACATCCGAGGCTATCCCAATGCCAAGGGAAAGGGAAAACGTAGTGATGTTGGCTAGGAGAAAGGAACTTTTCGTGGACCATGATGAAAACAAGCCGATGCTACTTTTGGCCCATTGCTTTAACACTAACCCCACTAATCCTTCCATTTCCCCTTTGATTTCTTGTGTGCTGCAGGAGTATGAAGATGTGTTTCCGCAAGAACTTCTGCAAGGATTGCCCCCGCTTCGGGGAATTGAACACCAAATTGATTTGGTGCCGGGTTCACAGCTTCCAAACAAACCGGCCTATAGGAGCAATCCTATGGACACGAAGGAGCTTGAAAGACAAGTGGAGGAACTACTCAACAAGGGATACATCAAGGAAAGTATGAGTCCGTGTGCTGTTCCGTTACTTTTGGTACCAAAGAAGGACGGAACGTGGCGCATGTGCGTCGATTGCCGAGCCATCAACAAAATCACTATAAGGTATCGTCATCCAATCCCTAGATTAGATGATATGTTAGATGAGCTCCACGGATCTTGTGTGTTTTCTAAAGTGGACCTTAGGAGCGGCTATCACCAAATTCGCATGCAACCCGGTGATGAGTGGAAGACCGCATTCAAGACCAAATTCGGTCTATATGAGTGGCTGGTCATGACCTTCGGCCTTACCAATGCTCCTAGTACTTTTATGAGGCTAATGAATCATGTAATGAAGCCTTATATTGGAAAGTTTGTGGTAGTTTACTTTGATGATGTGTTGGTGTATAGTAAGTCTATTAATGAACATATAATGCATTTGAAATGTGTGTTTGATGTGCTCCGAAAGGAGAAGCTGTATGCTAACATGGAGAAGTGTTCTTTTGGTGTTGATAAAGTCATATTCTTGGGTTTTGTCGTGAGCTCAAGGGGAGTGGAAGTGGACGATTCCAAGATAGACTCTATACGAAGTTGGCCGACCCCTAAAACTATTGGAGAAATCCGAAGTTTCCACGGGTTGGCAAGCTTTTATAGGAGGTTTGTCAAAGGATTTAGTTCCATAGCAGCCCCCTTGACCGAGGTAATTAGAAAGGACGGACCCTTTAAATGGGGTGAAGAGCAAGCTAGGGCTTTTGAGGCCTTGAAAGCTACGCTCGTCTCGGCGCCTTTATTGCAATTACCCGATTTTGATAAGATGTTTGAGGTAGAGTGTGATGCTAGTAAAGTCGGCATCGGGGCTGTTTTGATGCAAGAAGGTAAGCCCGTTGCCTATTTCAGTGAAAAGCTCAAAGGGGCAACTCTTAATTACTCGACCTATGATTTGGAGTTGTACGCCCTTGTTAGAGCTTTGGGAAATTGGCAACACTATTTGTGGCCTAAGGAGTTTGTGATACGAACGGATCATGAGTCGTTGAAACACCTTAAGAGCCAAGACAAGCTGAATAGGCGTCATGCTAAGTGGATTGAGTTCATCGAAACCTTCCCTTATGTAATTCATTACAAAAGGGGAAAGGAAAATGTTGTTGCCGATGCCTTGTCTCGGAAGCATGTGCTTGTTGCTACCTTGTCTTCGAAGTTAATGGGTTTTGAGAGCTTGCGGATGTTGTATCCCGAGGATCCTACCTTTGCTCCTATTTTTAGGGAATGCGAAGAGTGGGGAAGGGACCGTTGGCTTAAGGAAAATAACCATTCCTCCTACTCTCGGTTCGAGGGGTATTTGTTCAAAGGAAGGAGGTTATGTGTTCCTTCTAGTTCTTGGAGGGAATTACTTGTGAGGGAGGCCCATGACGGAGGCCTCATGGGTCACTTTGGGGTGGACAAGACCCTCGGAATCCTAGAGGAGAACTTCTATTGGCCCAAAATGCGCAAAGATGTTACAAAAATTTGTAATCAATGTGCGGCCTGCCGGAGTGCTAAATCTCGCCTCCGACCTCAAGGATTATACACCCCGCTCCCTACTCCCCTTAGACCTTGGCTGGACATCTCGATGGATTTCGTCTTGGGGTTGCCAAGGACTAGAAAGGGTCGAGATAGTATTTTTGTTGTTGTTGATAGATTTTCTAAAATGGCTCACTTTATTCCATGTGCTAAAACCGAGGACGCTCCTAGTGTAGCTTCATTATTTGTTGAACATGTTGTAAAGCTTCACGGAGTACCAAGGACCATTGTGAGTGATAGGGACTCCAAGTTCCTAAGTCTCTTTTGGAAGTCCATGTGGGGTCGGCTTGGGACGAAGTTACTTTTCTCCACGTCTTGCCACCCACAAACCGACGGCCAAACGGAGGTAGTAAATAGAACCTTAGGGTCTATGCTACGTTCTATGGTTAAAGGTAAACTGACTTCATGGGAAGAACACCTATCCTTGGTGGAATTCGCATACAACCGGGTAATACATTCGAGCACGGGAATGACTCCCTTTGAATGTGTTTACGGCCTAAATCCCCTTACCCCGTTAGATCTCACTCCTTTGTCTGGTGATCTCATGACCAGCTTAGATGGAAATAAAAGAGCCGAGGCCATGAAGAAAATGCATGAGGCGGTGCGGATCAAGCTCGAAAGGAAGAATCAAGAGGTTGCAAAACGGGCAAACAAAGGGAGAAGGAAGCTAGTGCTTGAACCCGGAGATTGGGTGTGGGTGCATCTTCGAAAGGATCGGTTTCCAACTCAAAGGAGGTCCAAGTTGCTGTCGAGAGGTGATGGTCCTTTCCAAGTACTTGAGAGAATCAATGACAACGCCTACAAGATTGACCTACCACCGGAATATCAAGTGCACAACACCTTCAACGTCGGAGATCTCTCCCTCGTGGATGCGGTTGAAGATGATCAAATGCCGAATTTGAGGTCAAATTCCTCTCAAGATGGAGAGGATGATACGGTTAAGGCAATCCCCACAGGTACACGGCCTTTCACACGAAGCCAAGCTCGGGAATTACAAACACTCCAAGCTTTGTTCATGCAAATGGCCGTGTGTGAGTTGTTGACCGATCCAACCTTGGTCCTAAACATTTTTATGTGTGAAGAGGGGTCCTAAAGTGTAATAAACTAATCCCCAAGGATGCCACAAGAAAGCAAGGGCGGATGGGTCTTTTTAACACCTTTTGTTGTAGTATAAATAGAACATCATAGTGAGATATCCCTTAGTTCATTTTGAAATCTGAAATTGTAACCTAAAAACTCCAAAATATCTTCTCTCTTCTTCTCCAAGAAGCCGTCCCTAGATCTCACAAGTAGAGGAATACTTGTGTTGTCTCTTTGGCTAGAAACAAGGGTTTTGAGGTTGTTGAGTGCCTCTTGGTCCTTGTAAGAACTTGGTGTTTATATTCATTAGACTTAGGGTCCTCTCTTGATGTTAGGGTTCTTAGTTTCTTGAATGTTATATGTCAAGTTATCTATCTTTCATTATCTTGTTGTTGTTGGGTTGCTTTTGTTTATCTTGAAAGTCTAGTGAAGCCGTGTGGGGCTTGTTTCGATTCACTAGCATTGTTGTATCTCTTGTTGTTCTCGGATTGTGGCTTAAAAACCGAAACTATCTCTTGTGTTGTAATCTAAAAACCGAAACTTAAAACTTGTTGTTCTTGTGTTGTTGGACTGAAATCCGAACTCTTGTGGTTGTTGGTTTGATCTTGTATCACAAGGTAAGTGAAAACATTTATGGTTTATCTTAATTATCTCATGGAATATTATGAAAACATGCTATAAATGCTTAATTATTAATTCATGGCAAAATATAGAACAAGGTACTTGCTCAATTTTTCTTTTTTAATAAGAGATCTCTTTTCTTCTTTGGTTTAAAGTGTGAAGGAAAGTGAAAGTTGAAGTTCATGAGGATTTTAAATGTGAAGGATAAGTTGCAGAATTAAGGTAAGGTGACTGCCCCATTTTTTTCTCCTTATCAATGAATTGAGGAAAGAATTATGGATGTGTTGTTATTGAGAACTCAAGAGATGATGAGTTCAATAATAGATTGCTACAACAAAAAGGATTTGGGGTTATTTTGTGGATTATTTTATGTGTATATGTTGGGGGCTGCCAGTTTGATATTGGGGAAAGTTGTAATTAGTTTGTATTGAAATATAGAAGAAGGGTGTGGTGGTACACCACCAAACTAATGGTTGTATACGTCTACTAGTTATTTTATTTTATGTATTATTTGGAAGGTATAATGAACCCAAAGTTGTGTTGGGGGATCTTATAAGAATATGTATGGTATATGGATTTAACTGGACAAGAAAGGGGTTAAAATAACATCCTTAATTGATAAATTAAGGTCTTACCACCCGACCACTATTTTGGAGAAGTTAAATAGCCCAAATGTGTTAGTTGGTTACTAATTTTAGCTTACCATATATTTTATTCTACATAAGTAATACAAAAGGCAGGAAGTCAAGGTCAATTTGGGTTAGTATCAGAGTTGTATATGTAATGCATACTCTATTTTGAACTCTTTGGCATAAAATTAGACATGTGTTCCATCAAGTAAGCTTCCACGGTTATCCTACAACAAGTGATACATAATAGCAGCGTATTATATCCCATGTAGCCAATGGCCTTATTCCCACTTTCTAACATTTTAAAACACCTCTATACATGTTTATTATTAAGCCTGCATGTCTATTTTCACTAGAAAATTTCAGGAGTTCTCTATGGCTCTTCACTGAACATGCTCTATGGCTCAGACTCAAAGAGAATTTTGTGGGGTCTTACATAAAATCATGCATATTCACTTCGAATAAGAATCTAAACCATATAATAACTTGCCAAAAATGAAAACAAAAATAATTTGAATAGTTGGGTATGAGTTATAAATCATAAAGTCATGAAAATATGAAGTTTTAGGCATAAAAGTGAAAGAAAATCCTTGCTAAAACCTCACATACTTGGTTGCATGAGAAAATGGTTTGAAAGCTTGAGAATTAGGTTTGAGGATGACCCCTAGTCTTAGAAAATGGATAAAGTTCTTTCATTCTGATTTAGATGTTTAATCGAAGGTTATGGAAGATAATCGGTTGATTGACTATTAATCTCCCTTTATAGATATAAAATGACGTAGTTTAGGACATAAAAAAGTAGAGAAAAACTAAATTTCCCTTTTAAAAACCGCTTAGAATTTGCTGAAACTGTGTCTCACGAGTTGTTGTACTACTCATACTTTTATACCACGAGTCATGGTTTGGCTTATGGTCCTAAAAATTTTTTTAGAATATTTCTAAAACATAATTCCACGAGTCACAGTTGGATCGTAAACTTATTTCACAAGTCTTGATATTGATATGTGGTTTGAAGAAAATATTGTCAACTTGCGGACTAGGTTCTACTGCTCGACAGTACGACTCTAGTCCATACTACGAGTTATACAATGAATCATGGTAACCTGGGAGGTCACTACTTTAGGGCATGCTTTTCACAAGTCATCTCACGACTACTGAAATAATACCACGAGTCGTAGACTGAATTATGATTCATTAAGAACTAAATTTCGATTTGATTTACAATTCATGGACTGGGTTCACGACTCGTGAACTATCTCGTGGAACATTGGGATAGAAATTTTTTGATTTGTTCTTTTTGCGCTAAATCTGAATCAAAGCATGGAGTATTATAAACTTACATTATGCTAACCTTCTAAAAGAATAGACATACTAGCTCGGTTAGTTGAGTGAGTTGCAGATAAACACAAGTTCGGAAAATTAATAGTTTAGATGATTGGGGATACTTGCTTAGTCAATTAGGGTGGTCTACAAATAAAGCACAAATTTAAAGAGCAACATATAATGCTATACAAACCAACAAACTATGGGTGAAACACAAATAATAGTTGAATAGTATATTGTGTAGTTTCACGTGTTTCTTTTCATACCTGTGAAAGACCAACGAATTTAGAAATTAGGTACATTATAAATTGTCCTACTTTTGTACTAACCAATATCTATATACTAGATGTAGAAGCCCACGCTAGCGCGGGCCCAATAATAGCATAATTGTGATAAACTGTGCATAGAAGGAAAGCAGAAATTGAAACAAACAACACTGGAATAACAAAACCATTTATTGCTAAGAGGAATCAGGAATGAGTGATCAAGGAAGTGAAAACAAAAGTATCATGACTTGAATTATGAGAGACCACCACCAGATACATTAAAGGAGAACAAATTGCATTCACAACAGTAAAACTCATTGGCTCCATGGGATTCCATGCAATAGAATTAGTTTTTGTCTGCAAGAAGAGATATTAAGTCAGAAATCACCTTTCGACTTAAAGATACTAAGGCTCCCTTTTCGCATACCTAATATTGAAGATTTTTATGTTTACTCTAGGAAATGATGTTGTCAGTGCAAGTGTCCTAAATGTGAGAAACAAGAAAAATGACAAGGCCAACAGAGTTTGCAGTGAAAAAGGATAAGGTAAGTGCAACCTTATTAGTTTGGTTATTGATTAGTAACATAGGCTTGTTTTTCATAACAGCTGAATTAGTAAAGCAGGTCCCATTCAAAATATATTCAACGCTTGAAAGAAATGGATCGCCTCAATCGCTCAAATATTATATAAATAAGTAGCTTATGGTCTAACATTTTACCAAAATGAGCACAGTTATTCTTTAGCATTAATTTTCGCAGAAACAATTGTGCTGCTTACCCTCATAATAACCTTTCTAGGTGGTGTAGAGAGCCAAAAATCATAAATGCTTATGCTACGATCACTGCAAGAAAGATCAAATACCACACAATCAGTAGTTGTAGGCCAAGAATTGGATAACACTTGGGAATATGTGAGCACCAATTCTTATGCAGACAGTTGCTGAAATTACAATAATATCTTAGAGTTAACAAGCTTGGCATCTGCTATTCTAGAAGACCATTCATGAGTACCAGAAAAAGAGCAAAAAGCTCAAACTTTCCAAGTACTAGAAGCAAAACCATCTAACACAAGGTTATTCTTCAGAACACCTTTACAGATGCAACATTTTTATTATCTTTTCATAAATGTTGGGAAGATTCATGTACAGTTACTAATATTAATTAAGTTTAATTTGGGGATCAAAGAAGCTGCAAGTATGCAACTACTACTTATATGTTTGTCCAAGACATTACAACAGATGAACATACCAGTGGATTTTCAAAAGAATAAGAGACATTTAACTTGAGAAAGGTTGAATCTAATAGATGGTTCCATTTTGAACATGTACACTACATCATCGAAACGTACAGACCCGTGCAAGTATAAAAAAGAAGAGATCATGGAAACGACCTACACATTAATCACCTTAAAGAAAAAGAGCATCGCATATAAAAATATGAACTAACAATGATAGATTGACTACCTTGAGTAAAAAACAATTAGCAGTAAGTTAAAACAGAAGAGTCAGTTATGCATCAGGGTAGGAAACTTATAAGAAGGCCTTCAATCCTTTCCCAACAAACAATAAAGAGAAGGAAAAAAGGTTATGTAGTGTCGATAAATGAAAACCTTGCTGATGTTGCCAAAAGATTAGGTTCCCCTAGATTGAACCGAACAGATGTAACTGTGTCTTTCCCCCTTTCAAAACTATTAACCTGCTGAGATGTAGTTCACAAAATGAGTAAATATGTTATGAACTGCACATACCTGAAAGCAGAGAAGATATGAGAAATGGGTGAGCAAACCTGTTATAGTTCTAAATATCAACTTGAGCACCAGCTGTGGAAAAAAAATCACCATCCCATTGGTGGTTAACACCCCTAAGAAACGACAACATCAATAACAGTTTGAAGATATGAAGCTAGAGAAAAAACAAACAAAAGTTATCATGGTATACTTAAGTTTATTATCTTGCAACTGTAATAATGCCAAATAACATACCAGAATGCATTCTTCCAGACATGAACAACCAATGGCTGAGAATAATATAATTCAGTTTGCTAGACAATCTGGTACACCAAGGTCATGCATGGTAAAGAACAGAAAACTTGAAATGCATTTACCTGGGATGAGTTATCAGACCCATCTAAAAAAATCAAAAGAACACCCACAAGTTGTTCATCAAGTAATGGAAACTGAAAAGGCCTTTTAAAATCGACTAACATGCTTCAATTTGCTGGTTACAAATGAAGAACTACATGTAAGTTCAAGTTAAGAGTTCAAATAGGCCATTAACATAACCCTCGGATATAAAGAGAACCATCTGTAAGTTTCGCATAGGAAGAAATGTTGGCTTTCCAAGTTGCATTCAGTACCTTCAAAAAGATGAAGGGATTACCCAAGTTCTTCAAATAAGGAGAATACAGTTAAAAACGAAGTTAAAATTGTGCCACTTGATATAGGAACATATCAAAGAATAGTTTTGTTCCTTTATAAGAAGAGTGATAACAACATAGAAGTTTGGAGCTCAAGGGTTAGGCTCGGAAAGCCGGTGGAAAAATTATTGATCCTCCAGGAAGAATGCAGGGGGGAAAAAATAGTTCAAATCTGCCCATGTTCTCTTTTGTACGTCCTAAACTGCTCTATTCAAAACTATTTTGAATCTATACAAGTTTCGAAGAATTTAAGAGGGAAATCAAAAGTATTAGTCTGGGTGATTGTCTATAGGTAGAAGTATTAAAAACTTTGCATTTGTCTTGGGAAGTTTTCAGTTATTTTGAAGTGTATGTCGTGAACATATTGTTTTTGTTACCACATAAGTGCACGGCGTAAAGCGTAAACAGAACAATCTTCATTATTGACATCTCTTTTCTTCCTACACAACGAATAACAAAGCCTAGAACAAAACCTTCACTAAATACACAAGCAACCGGGGTAATCAGTACACATTAAAGCTCCCGTGCTTTAGTAAGATACTAATAATCGACATGATTTAAAGACGAAATAAGCTAAACACAAAATTTGAGGTGAATACATGAACTGTGAAAGTGAATAGGAAACCTAAGTGTTAAAGGCTTTGCATTTCTCCTGGGAGTTTTTCAGTTATTTTGAAGTATATATTCATTTCTTTTCTTCCCACACAATGAATAACGAAGCCTAGAACAAAACCTTAAGTAAATACAACACAACTTTCAGCTAAGTAGTCCCACTTTAATCAGTGAACTAACTCCTCTCTTCTTACTCACAATAAAACACAAATTTAAGTTGTAAAGTTATCAAATTTCAGTTTAACAATTCCAGTTTAACCAGTCCATTAATCTACTCATATCTTGAATCCTTCCTGTAAAACCACAATATTTCATAAACTCACTTTATCACTAAAAAATTTAAAACAACATATACTTACAAGTAAAACACTAATTCAAGCAGAAAAGCAACAAAATTTCAACTCGACCGTTCCACTTCAACAACCAAAATCATAGTATTTCATGAACTCAATTCACAATAAAAAAAGACAACAAATTTCCTAATACTCCGGCATCAATTCTCCACACTTTCGATCATAAACAAGGGAAAAATCATCATAATAGCAAAACAAACTCAAAAAATAACGAATTTCCTTTTTACACAGCTCCTAAATCCCAATTCTACATAATCTAACTATAATTCATGCTGAAAAGTAACAAAAATACAATAGAACAACAAAAAATTACAAATTCAACTAAGATGTAGAATTATATGTCACACACCTCAAAGAGGAAACGAAAGCAGGAACGGAAACACAATTGCAGCTTCATGTGAGAAGAAGCTTCTGAGAAGAGGCGGTGTACAAACCAAAAAACAAACAACAAGAACCACAAAAAATAAAAACAACAAAATTTGAAGAACATGCAAAGGCAATACAAACCAAAAGTGAAGATTCCAAGAGCTAAAAACCAAGATTTAGCAGGTTTTGTGAAATTGATGTTGTGAGAGAAAACCTAAGTTGAAATTTAGAAGAAAGAAAGATGAAGAAGCAACAATACAAGCAAGAAAGAAGAAGAAGAACAAGTGATGGTGGAGCAGCGAAGGTTTTTTTTGGTGTAAAGAATGAACAATACTGTGATAAAAGTTTTTCATGAGAGGCGGTGTAATAAACAATCAAGGGAGAAATTTATGAAATGACCTATTTGCCCTTGGAAGCAGGCATGACGACCCTGACCTGCTTCCTAGGCTCTTCTATATATTAGAAAATAGTGCCGGATTGATTTTTCTAATACTTAATAAATATTTGGACATTAAAAAATATGAATTTGAATTAAATAGTATTTGAAGTTAAATTAGAAAGAGAAATTTAGAAATTGAAGTTGTGTCTAAGAATGTATTTAAAAAAAAAAGATTGAAATTTTGTGAGTGTAAATTTTTTTCTTCTTGAAAAATTAGTCTAAATTTGAAAAACTCATCTTTAAAGAATCATTCCGATATATAATCAATTAAAATCTGTGCTCTCCCTTTCTCTTCATCATTTCTCAATTATTTTTCTTCATTTATTCTACTGAAGATTTTCTCAACCTTTTCCATTCATTTATCAACATCTTTCTTCTTTTGTTCTTCATTTGCTTCTTTGAATTAGCAAAAGAATCTCCGATAAATATAATTAGCATCTTAAATATTAGCTCATATTTAGTTGAGAACCAAGGTTGAGACCCAATTTTTTTTACAATAACTTGTATTTTTTATCCAAAATATAATCCTTTTAATCTAATGATTGATTTAAGTTTTGTTATAATAAAATTATTTATTCACGTTAAGTGTTATTTGACACAATTTTTAAATTAAAAAAGAGAGTGGAATATACATATACATATCATCAAATAAAAGCTAGGTATTTATTAATAAATTATTAATAATAATTTGAGTAAAATATTTTAGTAAAAACAAAAAAAACAGTGTTTCATTGTATTTTTTTTAATGATGGATACAGTTACTTGAGAGACCATAATTATATTAAAACATTTCGCACACGTAATATTTGGACACTAAAATACACATAAAAGGAACAGAAGTTCATTTTCAAAGGAAAATCTAGAGCCCATGAATTTAAAACAGTAATTTAAAGGAAAATCTGGCAACATCGGTAATTTGTTTAGCTTCATAGGGTTTAGAGAGGGGTTTTAGCTCGGAGTCACAGAAAACGAGTTCCTCCACTAAGCTTGTCAATGGCGGTTCTCAGTTCCTACTTGAACTAAGCCAAACTAGGATACGATTCGTCAACCCCCATTTTGCCATCAGCATCCCAACGTCATACTAGTTCCATTATTGGTACCCATGTTGAAGGTTCTGACATCCTCATGTCGTTTCCACGCGGCGTTTACCCCTCAAGTTCGGCGTGGCACTGAGTCGAATACGCCATTGCTTCAGGTTTTGGTTTCGCTAAGAAGTTCAAGCCCCTATCTGTATCGGCGATTCTTTTGTTCGGATTCTACTGATGGGTCCGAACCGAATTCCGAGGCCAGGCAGGCTGAAGGCGAAAGAGAAGGTGGAAATGCTGATTCAAAGGCTTCTGCAACTATTGTTCCCACTGTATTTAGGCCTGAAGATTGCCTAACGGTTAGTTTACCATTCGAGCGGAAAACAAAAACAATTAGATTTACATGTCTAATTACACTTACTTCAATTTACACTTGAACCCCATAAACTAAATTGCGTTGGGTAGTTGTGGCTTGATTTTAATCATTATTATTCAAATTTCTACACATGGATGCAAACATGACCGCATTTGATGAGATTTCAATTAGTTAACTTTTAAAATAAAGGGGTGATCACAAAGGTTATATTTTCTAGCTTACTCACATAGTCATTATTCTTTAGTACAAGGTCTTCCCTACCTTGAATTGTCCTCATACAATGTTGTGAAGATCTTCAACTTTTTTGTTCCAAAGAACATCTTTTGATGCTCTTCCGCCTCAAAAGAATGATTTTGTTATAAGACGCTATGGTCCTTGTACTTCAAACCTTGCCATTTCGTTTGGGAAAAAAGAATAGTATTGTAGACTTTTTTAATCATGTCATAGTATTAAAGAGCCTTGATTTGACTCCTAAGATCTTCAATCAACCTTACATCAACGAGCAACTCTTTTAATGCTATTGGAGCTTCAATTAGCATTATCATTTTATTGAAATGGTTATTGGAGATTTTTTAGTCTTAGGATCTTCGGACAACCTCACATCAATGCGAAACTCTTTTAATGCTATTGAAGCTTTAGTTAGCATTATCATTTTAATGAAATGAGAGTTGAAGATTTTTTGGTCCAAGTCTTCGTAGTAAAGAATCTCGTTCTGACTTTCTTAGATCATCAGACAACATCAAAATCACAGCATGAGCAACTTTTTTAGTGATTTATTGCCTTAATTAGGTTGTAGCACTCTGAGAGACCTGGGGACTTTGGATACGATAGGCGCATTAAGGTTGAGGAGGTTAAATGTGCTATTAGTAGGATGAGTAGTAGAAGAGTGACCAATCCGGATGAGATTCTAGTGGAATTTTGAAAAAGCACAAGCAAGGCCAGTATGGAGTGGTTATTTGAGTTGTTTAATGTTATTTTTAAGACTGCAAAAGTGCCCGATGAATGGAGGTTGAGTAAAATGGTTCCATTGTACAGGAATAAGGTTGATATCCAAAAGTATAGCAATTACAAGGGTATTAAGTTGCTAAGCCACATTATGAAGGTTTGGGAGAGAGTGGTGGAGACGAAGGTGAGAGAGGGGTGTCCATTTTCGAGAACCAATTTGGATTCACGTGGGGAAGATCAACTATTGAAGCAATCCATCTTGTGAGGAGACTGGTGGAGAAATATAGGAAAAAGAAGAGGGACTTACATATGGTGTTCCTTGATCTTGAAAAGGCCTATGACATAGTTGCGAGGGATGCCCTCATGAGGTGCTCAGAGGCTAAAGGTGTTTCAGTGGCTTATATTAGGGCGATAAAGGGCATGTATGATAGGGCCAAGTCTCAGGTTAGAACAATGGGAGGAGTTCCCAGCTGAGATGGGGTTGCACCAGGGATCAGTTCTTAGCCCTTTCCTATTTTCCTTGGTGATGGATGAATTGACTCAATTTATTCAAGATGAGGTGCCATGGTGTATGTTATTTGCACATGACATAATATTGATTGATGAGACTTGGGACAGAGTTAATGCTAGGTTGGAGGTTTGGTAATATACGATGGATTCTAAAGGGTAGGTTGGGATAATTCTCTAACTGCTCATATCAATGCTGCCACTACCTTCCGAATTCCATCGTAGAAGAGCTTGTTCTGTTCTTTCAGGGACAATCCAACTTATGCCTCTGAAGCTAGTAAATAGGTTCCACATCTTGCCAACTACTTTACAGCGTAGAAACAAATGATTGATTGTCTCTGCATACTTCTCACAAAGGAAGCGCCTTAGAAACATCTAGAATCCCCTCCTCATAAGATTTTCTTGAATTGTCCTCATACAATGTTGTGAAGATCTTCAACTTTTTTGTTCCAAAGAACATCTTTTGATGCTCTTCCGCCTCAAAAGAATGATTTTGTTTTAAGACGCTATGGTCCTTGTACTTCAAACCTTGCCATTTCGTTTGGGAAAAAAGAATAGTATTGTAGACTTTTTTAATCATGTCATAGTATTAAAGAGCCTTGATTTGACTCCTAAGATCTTCAATCAACCTTACATCAACGAGCAACTCTTTTAATGCTATTGGAGCTTCAATTAGCATTATCATTTTATTGAAATGGTTATTGGAGATTTTTTAGTCTTAGGATCTTCGGACAACCTCACATCAATGCGAAACTCTTTTAATGCTATTGAAGCTTTAGTTAGCATTATCATTTTAATGAAATGAGAGTTGAAGATTTTTTGGTCCAAGTCTTCGTAGTAAAGAATCTCGTTCTGACTTTCTTAGATCATCAGACAACATCAAAATCACAGCATGAGCAACTTTTTTAGTGATTTATTGCCTTAATTAGGTTGTAGCACTCTGAGAGACCTGGGGACTTTGGATACGATAGGCGCATTAAGGTTGAGGAGGTTAAATGTGCTATTAGTAGGATGAGTAGTAGAAGAGTGACCAATCCGGATGAGATTCTAGTGGAATTTTGAAAAAGCACAAGCAAGGCCAGTATGGAGTGGTTATTTGAGTTGTTTAATGTTATTTTTAAGACTGCAAAAGTGCCCGATGAATGGAGGTTGAGTAAAATGGTTCCATTGTACAGGAATAAGGTTGATATCCAAAAGTATAGCAATTACAAGGGTATTAAGTTGCTAAGCCACATTATGAAGGTTTGGGAGAGAGTGGTGGAGACGAAGGTGAGAGAGGGGTGTCCATTTTCGAGAACCAATTTGGATTCACGTGGGGAAGATCAACTATTGAAGCAATCCATCTTGTGAGGAGACTGGTGGAGAAATATAGGAAAAAGAAGAGGGACTTACATATGGTGTTCCTTGATCTTGAAAAGGCCTATGACATAGTTGCGAGGGATGCCCTCATGAGGTGCTCAGTGGCTAAAGGTGTTTCAGTGGCTTATATTAGGGCGATAAAGGGCATGTATGATAGGGCCAAGTCTCAGGTTAGAACAATGGGAGGAGTTCCCAGCTGAGATGGGGTTGCACCAGGGATCAGTTCTTAGCCCTTTCCTATTTTCCTTGGTGATGGATGAATTGACTCAATTTATTCAAGATGAGGTGCCATGGTGTATGTTATTTGCACATGACATAATATTGATTGATGAGACTTGGGACAGAGTTAATGCTAGGTTGGAGGTTTGGTAATATACGATGGATTCTAAAGGGTAGGTTGGGATAATTCTCTAACTGCTCATATCAATGCTGCCACTACCTTCCGAATTCCATCGTAGAAGAGCTTGTTCTGTTCTTTCAGGGACAATCCAACTTATGCCTCTGAAGCTAGTAAATAGGTTCCACATCTTGCCAACTACTTTACAGCGTAGAAACAAATGATTGATTGTCTCTGCATACTTCTCACAAAGGAAGCGCCTTAGAAACATCTAGAATCCCCTCCTCATAAGATTTTCTTGTGTAAGGACAACATCTTTCACCACCAGCCAAGTGAAGACAAAAATACTTTGTAAGGGATTTTCACCTTCAACATTAGTTTCCAAGGTTTCCCAACTAGTTCATATCTCTATAGGCAGAATTGACAGTGAAGCAACCTTTACTCTGGCAATTCCATATGAAGGTGTCTTCTCCTTCCTTGAGGCCTGAAAACTGATCAATTGTGCCATGAAAACTTAGTAACTGCTCTATCTCCCAATCTTGCATCAATCTTCTATAGGTCAGGTTCCATCCATGTTCAGTCCAAACTTCCTGAAGTGTAGACATCTGTTGTTGATTTAGTGGGTAGATATCTGGGACAACAATTTTAGGCTTCCGTTCCTATCCATTTATCTTCCCTAAAATCTGATTTTCCTACCATTGTTCACCTCGAAACCAGTTTTTAAAAAGAAACCATGCCATAGATTCCTAATTGATCTCCACAAACTGGTTCCATAAGTAGAACTTACTTCTTTAGTCTTCCAGGGCCCTTCCTTTTCTTATTTGGCTTGGATCACCTTCCCCCAAAGTGCCTGATCTTCTAAAGGAAATCCCCACAAGGAAATCTCTAAAGCCATTTCGTGAGTAGACTCCTGTCCTGCTTCCTCAAATTTCTGATTGCTAGTCCACTTGCTTTTTGGACAAAAGCAACAACAACAACATACCCAGTGAATTCCCACCTAGTGGGTTCTAGGGAGGGTAAAATGTACGCAGACCATACCACTACCTCC
Organism: Capsicum baccatum var. pendulum; assembly: GCA_030864225.1. Classification (NCBI taxonomy): domain Eukaryota; kingdom Viridiplantae; phylum Streptophyta; class Magnoliopsida; order Solanales; family Solanaceae; genus Capsicum; species Capsicum baccatum. The sequence goes on along the minus strand of CM061559.1, from coordinate 136,462,743 downwards.
AAAGAAGTAGAGAGGCAAAATGATAAAATCTTTATACTCTTTGCTTTTAGACAAAAGCAAAGTTTTCCAATTAACTAGATGAAAATCTTTATACTCTTTCTCACCTTGCCACAAAAAGTTTCTCCTCAAGCTCAATGCATCTATTCTTTCTTCCACCTTGGTAGGAAGTGGAGACACAAACATTAGATAAGTTGGTTTGCATCTAACACAGAGTTGATCAAAACCGTCTGGATAAATATTGCGACTTCCATCTAGACAGTCTTTTCTCACATCTCTTCACCACCCTATTCCAAATTTCTTGGAATTTGCTTTGAGCTCCCAAAGGCATATCCAGGTATGTTGATGGTAACTGGCCTATTTCCACTCCCAGAAGTCTACCAGTTGTTGTATAAGGATTACCCTCAAATACTTTAGTTTCTTCTGCATCATAAAAGATCAGAGTGTCATCTACATATTGCAGATGAGTGACTTCCACTGTAGTGCTCCCCTCTTTGGCCACATTAAAGACCTTATCTGTTCATTTCTATGATTTGTTTGAACATACTATTCACTCCTTCCATGGCTAGAAGTAATAGAAATGGCCGGAGTGGGTCACGTTGTCTCAAACCTCTACTAGCGGGGAAGAAGCCTTCTGGAGAACCATTGATCAACATTGAAGTACTAATACAGAACCTCATCCATCTAATCCATATCATCCCAAAGCCCATTTTGTGTAGTATTCCAATCAGATATTCCCAGTTGACGTGGTCATAAGCCTTCTCAGTATCCAGTTTGCACATTATTCCAGAGGTCTTGTCTTTCAACCTCGAGTCTAAGTCCTCATTTGCGATGAGTACAACATCAGTAATCTGCCTTCCTCTCAGAAAGGCCATCATCACCTGCTTTAACCTTTCTGTGGGAATTTTGAAAATAAACTTATACACATTTCCCATCAGGCTGATTGGTCTGAAGTCTCTGAGTTCTTTAGCACCATTCTTCTTTGGGATGAGTGCAATGTAGTTTTCATTGAAACTCTTTTTAAAGACTTCCTGAGAGTGGAGGTTCTGAAACTCGTTTCTTGTAGGCTTCTTATTTGCTCATCATTCGATCTATTTGTAAGATTTAACGGTGCTTACCCATTTCTTGCTTTCTTGTTTAATTAAAGTTTTACTTTTGGATGATTTATTTGTGAGACTCGAAATTTAGGGCTTTGTCATATCTCATGCTAAAAATACATGAAGTGCGTGCTGTATTCTTTTAATTCTTTTCAATGATGCATGTTATTTTCTTGGTACAGGTTCTAGCATTGCCACTTCCTCACAGACCATTATTTCCAGGGGTTTATATGCCTATTTATGTGAAGGTATGGTACCTAGTCCAGGACGTGTTAAATTATGTCTTACTTTGTCTTCTAGATATTCAAAGAAAAAACTTTAAGCATTCAGAGTAGAAGGATGGGTTACTCTATTACACCTTATCATGTCATATTGCCTTTGTATTGTTGTAACTTAAAAATTTGTTCGCCTGATGGGCTGGGTTAGGTGCCATCATGGATAAGTGGGATTTTAATTAAGAGTAGAAGGATCTAATAATTTCATCAAATTGATATATTATTAATTTAGTTTTGTTTTTTCTTCTTTTTTCTGGTTTGTTTTGCTATTTTGTTGAACCGTTTTTCTATTGTAGTCTGTGTTGTTTTGTTTCGCAGCTGGTGTTTCGGTGGTCAAACCTGTGATTTGGAGATTAATTTAAACTTCTGCTTATATATATTGTCTTTATTGTTGATTATATAGTTGTTGTGGTCTTTTCAGTTTTGTCTTTACTGTTTGGATGCACTATCTAGGCTTTTTTCTTTTAAATTGCGCTTCACTTCAATGTATGCTTGCATCGCCTCATGCTTCGCGTAATGCATGATGCGAAGCCTTGTCGCTATTTTCGGCATCACGCTTCCCTTAACACTGTCATCAATGAAGTTTCATCACCGTCTTGTGATTATTTTTTTTAGAATAAATTGTTTTCTTATCCAGTAAAAAAAAAGCTTTCATTAAATTGTAGAGGTGATACTGGAAGGATTATTGTGATATAATCATCCTTTGGCCCATATTTGTGATAGCTGTTTCAACTGTGTTTGGAGCCTATCTTCTTCCTCCTAAGTCCGAAAACCAACATTCAGCCTTAAGAATGCTACTCCACCAATGGAAAATTCCTGGCTGAAGTTGTAAGATTGAAAAGCTAAAAACCTTCAATTTGGAGCAGTGAACATCTTTTGCTTAATTGTAATATTCTTTTGCTTTGTTAGTTTCTAGAAAAAAATAAAACAATGTTGTAATGACATGCAACAAATTGATCTGAGGCTCCATAAAATCTGTGAATTTAACCGCAGGATCCGAAGGTTTTAGCAGCCTTGGTGGAAAGTCGAAAAAGGCAAGCACCTTATGCTGGCGCTTTCCTTCTGAAAGATGATCAAGGGACTGATCCTAATGTTGTGTCTGCATCAGATACAGAAAAAAACATCTGTGAGCTCAAAGGAAAAGACTTATTTACCCGTCTTCATGAAGTTGGTACACTTGCTCAGGTACATCTTGTTGTATTCTGCTGCGTCTTTTTAGTAATTGAAGAAGTTTCTGATCAAGGTTGATGCAACTTATAATGAGGCAGATAACAAGTATTCAAGGAGACCAGGTTATTCTTATTGGTCACAGGCGAATACGTATGACAGAGGTGGTAAGTAGATGTCTGCTTTATGTTTTGCTGTTATTAGCAGCTCCATATGTTTCTTCTTGTGCTCCTTCTGTTTTACCATATTTTCCATCATCCCTGATAGTGAAGACTGTAGATTTGACATTTTGGGTTCATTGACTTGTATACTTTTCTCTCTTTCCTACCTTTTGTGTCTGAACACAGTCCTTTTCCTTTGGCTTCATATAACTATGTAGCTGTGGACTGTTAAGCGATAGAGTACTCTTCCATTTTGAGGCTAAATCAGTTGTTCTTCTGCTCTTGTTTGTAATGTGTTTCCAATAGAATGACACTCTTATTTATTCTTGATTGCTAGAGCAAGTAGCACTGATATTGTATTAATTTCTGTGCAACAGGTTTCCTGTAAAGTCATACAAATGTATTCTTATTGAACTTTGGGTCTGCAGAAGAGAAAGCAACTAAGTCAATTATATGATGTCTAGTTTAGCATATGTTTGACTGTCGATGCATTTTTTCCTAAAAGCAATCCTAGACTTCTCCAATATCAATATTTTGAATGAAATTCCTGAGGGCAAGTGATGTAAGGTTCCGACTCAGGGATAATGAGCGTACCCCTCTATCCTTCTCCACCTAAATACTAAACTTTTATCTGCAGCAAGGTTTGAATCCGTGGTGTGCGCCTAACCCACATATAATGCTGCACTCTTACCACTAGACCCAAGCCCTTCCTTGAGGCCATACCAGTTGGCTCCAGAGTCTGCAGATCTGAATTGTGATAGAAAGAGATGAAATTGAAGAGTTGATCCTACCGGTTGTACCAGAAATTCATTCATGACAAATTTGATATAGAAAATAAATATCTGCAATGGGTGCTTAAACATATAGTAAAAAATATTAAAAGTTTGAACTGAATCCTAAATATTTTCTCTCTAATTTGGTACGGAGTCGTCTTCTTGGTTTTAGGTGTAAAGCTATGTTACTCATGTCTCCTTATTTTTCCTTTAATTTTGTGATTGAGGACCTCTTATCCTCTTTTATTGGATTTAAGTCTCTCAATCCCTTATATCTCTCAATAATAATTCTCCTATTGTATTAACCTAATGTTCTATGTTTGGAGTCAGATTTCCTTCCATAGTTATTTCTTTATTTCAATAAATAATATTTTCAATATACTAGTGTAACAATTTGAAGAGTATGCGGTTAGATTTGACACACTGTTGAATGTTCACTGTCAGCATATTGTTGTTTCTTTCATCTCAATAAACCATATTGTGAAATGTACAAGAGTATCACTTTGAGGACTGAAACAGTGACATTCATTTGCAGGTCAGTGAGGAACCCCTTACAGTGAAAGTTGATCATCTCAAGGCATGCCTCAATTGTTTGTGCATTCATTCTACCCAGCAATGATGAACTCATCAAGCTTGTTGTTCGGTTTTGAAGTTTTTTCAAGTTTGCTTCATTAATTATGTTGCAGGAGCAGCCGTACAACAAGGACGACGATGTTATAAAGGCGACATCTTTTGAAGTTCTATCAACCCTACGAGATGTTTTGAAGACAAGTTCTCTTTGGAAAGATCATGTTCAAACTTATATCCAGGTGTGAGTCATTTCTTCCTAAACGTTAAGCCCCAATTGTTTTATTTGGCGAAAAATCTGATTAAAAAAATTTATTTGCTGATTCTGTTTACTTTCTTACCCTCTCCAAATGCCTTGCCTTTTGATATTCTTGGCGACAATATTGTGAGAAGCTCCACAATGATGGTGCATTCTGCTTAACTTTATACCCTATGTTTGGCATTTCATGCTGTTCTTTTAGGAAGATCGTTGTTTGTCTTGGTGGTACTCAAAGCAATGACTAGATTCTCTGCCTTATATTTGGGTGCCCTACTGAAAGAGGAGACTAATTAAAAGATGTTAAGACGGCTAGGAACTGCAAGTTGATACATGTGGATTTGGTTGTCAGAACAAACTGTGTAAGATGTCTTGGAGCTGGGAAGTTTGTACGTATGGAGAAGCTCCTCCTGTTGAATTTCTAAAAGTGACATTACTGATTGTCTTATGAAAAGTGCAAACTTAAAAAATATTTTGTAGCTTGTTTCGCTGAAGAAGTGGAATGGGAGGGCAAAGGGGCAGGGACTTAATGCTATATTTCTTCTAAGGGAAGCATTTGCATTCCCTCCAGGTTATTGGTGCACTAGTGATAGGAGTATAAGAGGCTACTCCTCTTTTCTGATTTCAGCCGTGTTGACATGATCATTTGGCCTAAAACTTTGGTTTAGCACTTCAAACACCTTCACATATATGTTTCTTAAAATAATTAACCATTTGCATCCTAATTCTTTCAATTTCTCACAAATTCATTTCCACTTGACTAGTCATGTGTTAATAAAGACGTATGGGGTATTACATTAACATCGCTTGCCCAATGAAGGTTTTTTTTAGAGATATCTCCTCTGTTTCGTTCAAACCACCGCAATGTTAGTGTTATCAACTTAAAGCATGCTTAAGCCCTAAACTGAGGCTTTTGCCTTGCTTAATGTGCACTTCTGTGTCGTCATCAATTTTCTAGTCATCAATTTTCTAAGGCATGCTTTTCGTTGCCAATGAGCCTCTTCTGAAGAGGCGACACTAAATAATTGATATTTCACTTTAGTATAATTTTTTCCATTTTATTTGTTCACATGTTATCATTCATGCTTATAATTATTAATCTTGGACTAAACATATTATTATTATTGTTATTATTGTTATTATTATTATTGTTATTATTTGAGAAATTAGAGGGAGAAGAGAAGAGAATTTGAGAATTTGTCTTTTGATTATTTCCTCAAGCTAGTGGGATTAAATAGTGTTACAGAGAATGTAAATAAGGAAGGAATATTACCTAATATTTTGAGTGCCTAATTGTGGGGATTTGAGGATATTCCCACATCTACATTATTTAAATATAGAGATATTCGCATATCTGAATTATCTAGTAATGATATCATATTTAACACTCCCTCTCAACCTGGAGTGTATGTCATATGCTCGTAGCTTGCCACAAATATAGTCAACTCTAGATCGTTGGAGTGATTTTGTGAAAATATCTCCCACTTGATCTTTCGAGTTGACAAAACTTGTGGAGATATATCCCAACTAAATCTTCTCTCGAATAAAGTGATAGTCTATCTCAATGTGCTTCGTTCTTTCATAAAATACGATATTAGAAGTGATGTGTAGTGCAACTTGGTTATCACAAATCAATTTCATCGGTTCAACTCCTCCCTTCTTCAATTTCGGGTGAAGTTGTCTCAACCATATAATCGCACACGTAGCCAATGCCATAGCTCGATACTCCGCCTCTGCACTTGATCTAGCCACAACATCTTGCTTTTTACTTTTCCAGGATATTAGATTACCTCATACTAGAAAACAATAACCTAAAGTGGACCGCCTATCTGAAGGAGACCCAGCCCAATCTGCATCATAATACCCTACAGTGTCGGTGTATCCCTTGTCTTCATACAATAAACCTTGTCCTAGAGAGCTTTTGATATATCGCGGAATGCGAATCACTACATTCCAGTGACTATCACAAGGTGGTTGCAGAAACTGGCTAACTACCCTAACAACAAATGAGATGTCTGGTCGTGTGATCGTAAGGTAGTTGAGTTTTCCAACAAGTCTCTGATATCTGCTAGGATCTTTTAGAGGTTGCTCCTGTCCTAGAATAAGCTTAGTATTTGGATCCATGGGAGTGTCCTCATGTTTGCAATTTAACATACCAAAATGTCTAAGACATTTTCTTTGCGTAATAACGATACCATCACCAGATTGTGCCACCCCAATGCCTAGAAAGTATTTTCGCTTGCCCAAATCCTTAGTTTGAAAGTGACTTGAAAGGTGTTGTTTGAGTTGAGAAATACCTTTATGATCATCACTTGTGATAACAATATCATCAACATAAATAATTAAAAAGATAAGTTCGCCATGAGATGAATGCCTATAAAAAAATAGTGTGTTAGCTTCTGTTCGAATCATTCCAAACACTTGGATAACAGCTTGAAAATGATCAAACCATGCTTTAGGAGATTGCTTGAGACCATAAAGAGATCGGCGAAGTCTACATACTAGTCCAGGCTCCCCTTGAGCAACTAATCTTGGTGGCTGCTCCATATAAACCTCTTCAGCAAGTTCTCCATGAAGGAATGCGTTTTTTTTTGTCTAGCTGGAAAAAGGGCAATGTTCCATTGCTGCCATAGATGTGAGAAGACGAACTGAAGCCATCTTGGCAACCGGTGAGAAAGTATCTCCATAATCAATGGCATAAATCTGTGTATATAGCTTAAAAACTAGTCTCGCTTTGAGACGATCAATAGTTCCATCTGGACCTACTTTAACTGTGAATACCCAATGACATCCAACCTTGGTTTCGCCTTTCAGTAAAGGAACAAGCTTCCAAGTACCATTATCATGCAAAGCAGTCACTTCTTCAATCATAGCTTGACGCCAAGCTAGATGAACCAATGCTTCTGCCACGGTCTTAGGAACTTTGACAGTGGATAAGCTAGTAATAAAGGCTTGATATGTAGGTGCCAAACGATGACATCTTAAATAAGTAAATAGGATCTTGATTGGCAGTAGTTCTAGTACCTTTGCGAATAGCATTGGGAAGATCATCTAATGAGTGCTCGGCCGAAGCAGGAGACATTGTTGAAGCAGGTAATGAGTCACTAAGAATGTTTTGTGTACCTGTATCAGAGTTTGAAATACTAATTGGATTAGCAATCTCGGGAGGAGGCTGGGGTCGTTGAGAACAGACCTTAAGAGAAGGAGGTGAAGCTGGGGGTGGAATAGTTGGAATTGGAAGAACGGTTGATCTGGTCTTTTGATTGTCCGTATTAGGAGAAAAATACGGAGAAGACTCAAAGAAGGTAACATCTACTGAGATCAAGTGCTTATTACTAAAGGGATCAAAGCATTTGTAACCTTTTTGTATACGAGAATACCCGATAAAGATACATTTAAAAGCTTTTGTTGAAGTTTGTCTTTTTCAAGGGTAAGGTTATGAACAAAACAAGTGCAACCAAACACATGTGGAGGAAGGGGAAACAAATTATGGTCCAGATAGAGGATTGACTATAGTCTCTTGTACTGCAAAACAAAAGAAGGCATACGATTGATTAAATAATGGGCAGTAATAACGACATTGCCCCAAAAATGCAAAAGGACATGATTGTGAATAAGCAATGTCCTAGTTGTTTCAATTAGATGTCTGTTCTTATGCTCAACAACTCCATTTTGTTGAGGAGTATGTGCACAAGAAGACAAGTACAATATGCTATGAGATGACATAAAAGAAGAGAAAGGGGCAGAGAAATATTCTCGGGCATTATCATTGATTAACTTCTTAATGGTAGTACCAAATTGATTGCAAATTTAAGCAGAATACTTTCAAAAGATGGAGAACCGCGTGCATCGAGAATCGTCAGGAATGGAAGTCACAAAATAATGAAAACAAGTCACAAAATAATGAAAATTTGACACGACTTGGACCCCATATATCATAATGAAGAATTTCAATCATAGAGGTTGTGAGAAATAATGGAGAAAATATTATTATTGGATTGTGTGTCTACATAATTACATTGACACCCTATTTATTGACACTACATTACAATCCTTTCCCAAGTAGGATTTAGTATACTATTCCTATTCCTACTCATATTTTAACACTTCCCCTTAAGCTGGTGCATACAAGTCATAGGTACCTAGTTTGTTACAAATGTAATTAATACGAGGACTGGTGAGGGACTTCGTGAAGATATCTGCAAGTTAATTACTTGACTTCACAAATTTTGTAACAATATCTCCTGAGAGTATCTTTTGTCTGACAAAGTGACAATCGATCTCTATGTGCTTGGTCTTCTCATGTAACACTGGATTAAATGTAATATGAAGGGCTGCTTGATTATCACATACAAGTTTCGTCTTGTCAGTTTCTCCAAATTTTAGTTCTCTCAACAATTGTTTGATCCAAACCAGGTCACAAGTTGCTGCAGCCATTGCGCGATATTCTGCTTCGGCACTAGATCGAGCCACCACACTCTGTTTCTTACTCTTTTAGGACACCAAATTACCTTCTACTAAAACACTATCCGGATGTAGAATGTCAATCAGAGGGTAATCCTGCGTAATTGCATCTACAATGATATGCTCATGGCCTTGATCCTCGAAGAGTAGACCTTTACTTGGAGATGACTTTATATATCACAAAATACGAACAACTGCATCCTAATGACTATCATAAGGGGAAGTCATAAACTAACTTACAACACTCACAAGAAAAGAGATGTTGGGTCTAGTCACTATGAGATAATTCAACTTTCCAACCAATCGCCTATACCTTCCATGGGAGTGTCAATGGGTCGACATCCCATCATTCCTATCTCCTCAAGAATGTCTAAAGCATATTTGCGTTGAGAAATAACAATAGCTGATCTAGATTGAGCAACCTTAATACCTAGAAAGTATTTTAGTCTGTCGAGGTCTTTAGTCTGAAAATGCTGAAAGAGATGTTGCTTCAAGTTAGTGATACCATCTTGATCATTGCCGGTGATTACAATATCTTCAACATAAACCACCAAGTAAATACAAAGATTTGGTTCAGTATGGCGATAAAACACTGAATGATTAACTCCACTACGAATCATGCCAAACTCCTGAATCACTGTGCTAAACTTTTCGAACCAGGCTCGAGGGGACTGTTTCAAACCATAGAGTGACTTTCGAAATCGACATACGAGGCTACTAGACTCCCTTTGAGCAACAAAACAAGGTGGTTGGTCTATTTAGACTTCTTCCTCAAGATCACCATGCAGAAAAACATTCTTAATGTCAAGAATGTCCAACTGATAAAGAGGCCAATGCCGAACTACAACGATAGAGAGAAAAAGACGGGCTGATGCTATTTTAGCCACGGGAGAGAGTTACTATAATCAAGCCTAAATATTTGGGTATATCCTTTGGCAACAAGGCGAGCCTTCAGCCGATCAACCTGGCCATCTCGACCAACCTTGACCGCATAAACCCAACGGCAACCAATAGTAGGTTTACCTGCAGGAAGGGAAACAAGCTCCTGAGTACCACTCGTATGTAAAACGTACATCTCATCAATCATAGCCTATCTCTATCCTGAATGGGAAAGTGCTTCACCTATAGTCTTAGGGATGGAAATAGAGGACAAAAATGATACAAAAGCATAATGGGGTAATGACAAACGATGATAACTCCTGAAAGTATAATGTGGTTTAGCATTACGAGTGGATCTTATATCTTTTTGAAGTGCAACTGATTGGGTAGGAGGAGGCAGGCCCGCAGTAATGGAAGCGTTAGGCGCATGACATGAATCATTTGGGACTAATGCTGGACGTTGGCGGCAGTGATAAGTCAAAAGTGGTGGCACTACAACTGGAGATGGAGAAGAAACCGTAGATTCCTCAAAGATTGGTGCGGGTAAGACTGGAGGTATAGGTAAAACCTCAGTGATATCAAGATGATCAGTGGATGTATAGTAAGGTTGAGATTTAAAGAATGTGACATCGGCGGACATAAGGTAGCGACCCAAATCAGGTGAATAGTATCAATACCCTTTTTGAACTCGAAAGTAACCCAGAAAGACATATTTGAGAGCACGAGGGGCTAATTTATTTTTTGCTGGGCTAAGTTATGAACAAAACATGTGCTCCGAAAACACGAGGGGGGATAGAGTAGAGATGTGACTAAGGAAATAGTATGGAATGGGGAACCTAATTCTGGATCAAAGATGATGGCATTCTGTTAATAAGATAGCAAGACTAGGACTGCATTGCCCCGAAAACGCAGCGGAACATGGGATTCAATGAGAAGTGTGTGAGCAGTCTCAATGAGATGCTCATTTTTCCTTTCTACTATACCGTTCTGTTGAGGGTTGTATGTACATGATGTCTGGTGAATGATTCCTTGATGAGTCATGAACTCCCGAAACTGGGAGGATTCTAAGGCATTATCACTACGAAAAGTACGAATAGAAACACCAAATTGATTTTGTATTTCAGCACAAAAACCTTTGAATATAAAAAATAACTCGGAACGATCTTTCATCAAGTAAATCCAAGTACATCTTGAAAAATCATCAATGAAAGTAACAAAGTAACGAAATTCTAAGGGTGAACTGACTCTACTAGGACCCTAAATATCAGAATGAGCTAACGAGAAAATAGACTCTGAACGACTTTAAATACTACGTGAAAATGTAGCACGGGTGTGTTTCCCAAGTTGACACGACTCACAATCTAATGTGGATAGACTAGAAAAACTAGGCACCATCTTTTGTAGCTTGGATAGACTCGGATGTCCTAAACGTTTATGAATAAAGTCGGGAGGGTCTGTAGCGGAGCATGCTGTGAAGGAATTTGAAGAGGTAAGATGGTAAAGGCCTTGTGATTCATGTCCTATGCCAATTGTCCGTCCCGTTTTGCGGTCCTGCGTTAGAAAAGAGTCATCAAAAAAGGTTATACTACAACGAAGGGCATGTGTCAAACGACTAACGGATGCAAGATTAAAAGAACAACTAGGGACGTAAAGAACATATTCTAGAGCGACAGAAGATAAGAGTTTGGCTTGTCCAACCCCTTTTGGCCCTGTTCGGATTCCATTAGCTAAAGTAATAGCAGGAAGAAATTGCGAATAAACAATATTAGACAGAAGTGATTTGTTACCGGAAATATGATCAACACCTGAGTCCACAACCCATGATCCAAAGGTAGGAGATTGTGCAGTTGAGGCTATTGGTAGGGATATATGCTTACTTTCTTGATATTAAAGATATCATTATATTCCTTATCAGATAAATACACCCATTGATAATTTGTGGTGTTAGACTGAGCAATATGAACATTTTTAAGGGGTCGACCATGCAAAGAATAACATATTCCACGAGTATGTCCAAGCCTATTACAATAACTACACCTAGGTCGAGATCTTCCAAATCGACCTTCTCCTTATCGATTGATTTTCTGATCACCTCATTAAGGGTTCAGATTTAATCATAGGACACCGAGTAACAAAAAATTAGAAAATATGTTATTGGGATCTGGTAAATCAGTGTCCAGTCGCCGAAATCTAGGATATGTTGCTGGAAAAGCTTTTGAAAGTTGTCGGAATCCCAACTCCAGCGATCAAAATCTGCAAGTAATCTCAAAATGAGATTGGAATGTCCAGGCGACTCTAATGGAAGAAGAAATATTCAGAAACTAGATCAGAAAATGCCTCACTCGCCCGGCGCATGACCGAGATATCGCCGAAAAATCTCCCTGTTGTTGGTGCGTAAGGGCGCATGCGGAGATGTTTTCCGGTGGTTCTCGTTGGGGTTTAGTCGCCGGAGATTACAGAGCCTCGTGGTACTGTTGGTTTTCGCACAACATGTACCAAACGGATGACACGAGTCAGCCACCATAAATTGAAGCACAATGGCCTTGTTTTATTTTTCTCTCTAAATTTCTCACCAAAGCTCTGATACCATGTGAGGAATAATAGAGAAAATATTATTATTGGATTGTGTGTCTACATAATTACATTGACACCCTATTTATAGACACTACATTACAATCCTTTCCCAAGTAGGATTTAGTAGATTATTCTTATTCCTACTCATATTCTAACAGAGGTGACCCTATTATTAGCGCGTTTTGGAAAGAGGAAGGAGTATGCTTCCCAAGCCGAAACGATTCACATTCTAATAAAGATATAGACTAGATAACTTGAGACCCTTCTTCTGTAGTTTCAAGACTCGAATGACCTAGTTGATGGTGGAACAATTCAGAGGAATTGGTGGAAGTGAAAGCAGCATGTGGTTATGGGGTGGATAGCAAGTATAATCCTTGCAACTCATGTCTTTTTCCAATTATTTGTCCCATATTCTGGTCTGGCAGAAGAACAATATCATCAAGGAAGGTTACAACACATTTCTGGTTTTTGGTTAATTTGCTAATGAAAACAAGATTATACGGACTTTTAGGTGCAGATTTTAAAGATATGGAAGACAGAGGGTGAGCTATACCTATACCTTTTACTACAGTTTTTGATCCATTATCCAAAGTCATAGTAGAGGGGATAGAAGGGGTAGTAAGAGAAGAGAGAGTAGTTTTGTTACCAAAAATATGGTCTGAAGCACCAAAATCAAGAATTCGTTGTTCCTGAGATGCAGGCTGTGTGACATGAGCAAAGGAGTTACCAGGTTGCATTGTACAAGCAACCGATGAAGTTGATGATTGTTGCCTTGATGATTTGTACTGCAGGTAATCAAATATAGATGATCCATCCCTAAAATCTGGTGTGGGCAAAATACCATTTCTGTTATGAACCATATTTGTTGTGTATCTAGGGTGGTGGTTATCGTGCGGAGGCATGATTTATGACCAAAAAGATGTAGAAACCAATTATAACGAAAAATTGGCAGAGAGTTTTTTCTGCGATTCTGTTCTGCCGAATCTATTTCTGCAACTCTGTTTTGCAGATTTTTTTTTGGTTTATGTGATTCTATTTCTGCAATTCTGTTTTGCATAATCTATTTTGAGAAAAGAAGAAAATTAGAGAACGTAGGACTTTGATACCATGAGAAATTTTGCATAATCTATTTTGAGAAAAGAAGAAAATTAGAGAAAGTAGGACTTTGATACCATGAGAAATTAGAGGGAGAAGAGAAGAGAATTTGAGAATTTGTGTCTTGATTATTCCCTCAAGCTAGTGGGATTAAATAGTGTTACAGAGAATGTAAATAAGGAAGGAAACTAATATTACACAATTTTCGAAGTGCGTAATTGAGAGGATTTGAGGACATTCTCACATCTACGTTATTTAAATATAGAGATATTCTCATTTCTAAATTACCTTGTAATGATATCATATTTAAAGTTGCTGTCATGTGACCAGGAGGTCAGGGGTTCAAGCCTTGGAAACAGCCTCTGGTAGAAATGCAAGGTAAGACTGCGTACGATACACCCTTGTGGTGGGGCCCTTCCCCGGACACCGCACATAGCGGTAGCTTTAGTGCACCGGGCTGCCCTTTTTTATTATTACTACTTACTAATATGAGGGAATAAGCAGGCAACTGGGCATTAACATGCCTGCTTTAGTAGTCTGCGTATTCAATGCAATTGCAACTCTTACAAAAGAAACTAATTGGCTCAGTGGAAACAAACATTGGTGGCGTTGGGAGACGGGTTCGAACCCGTTTGCAGCTTCCTTTTTTCTAGATAATTTTTCCTTTTCAACTTTTGCTGCTTGTTTCTTCCAATGAATATGTGGGCCCCTTCTTCATATTCCAATTTCATGTTGATTTACTTGGTATTGTTGTATCTTAGTTCTTTAATATATATATATATATATATATATATATATAAAGAGACGTCCCGGTTCATACCTATATATATATATATATATTTCCTTGTTCTAATTTATGTGGCACAACTTAAATTTTGAGTCAAACAATTGAATTTTCACTTGGAATTACTTACTAATAAAATCTTTAAATTTTTTGAAATAACATTTATATATTTGAGAACTACGTAAAAATATAAAGTCACACTAATTGATAATTCAAAATATTTTGTGTGTGTGTATGTGTGTGTGTTGGATAAATCTCAAAATTTGAAAGATGCCACATAAATTAGAACAAGGAAATATTATTTTCATTTACAGATAATATTAACAATGAAATTAACATTATACTTTTAAAGGAAACATTTCTACTGTCTAATTTCATGTTGTTGGCCTCGTGCCTTGCAAATATATTTATATATATACACACACGCATTTTTTCTCCCTTTGCACTTTATTTTTAAATCAAAGCCCACACTTGATTTGTGTTTTGTGCTTAAAGCCCCAATGGACCTTAGAGTTTTTTTGTGCTTTTTGCCTTTAATAGCAATACGCACACACATTTTTTCTCCCTTTGCACCTTTTTTTTATTAAAGCCCACACTTGATTCGTGTTTTGCGCTTAAAGCCCCAACGAATCTTAAGAGTTTTTTTGTGCTTTTTGTTTTTAATAGCAGTTCTCAATATTCGCCTATTATCTTGAAGAACTTCTGTGACCATAGGTTTAGAGTCGCGGAATTCTGATCCACACCCCATCCCCCTTCCAGTTCTCCGACCAACATCTGGTGGTAGGGTTCCACCAGTCGAGATGCCACTTTGTCTTTCTCCAACTCGATTATCCTGTTAAGACATGCTCTGCCTCCTTCCTGGAAGGTAGCTCAAAGAGGAATTGAGCATCATTCATCGCATACACGTTTACCCCATAGCATTCTTTCATGGGTTGCAAAATCTCCTTACTTCGTTCAAAGTAGGGGCTTGTGTCATTCCCTGGAGCTCCCCGACGGTGCATCTTTCCCTAAGGTCGTTCTCTAACATAGCTGTGCCTCCTGGAACCTTTATTCTCGAACTGCTGCAAATGAATGGAAAAGTTAATAAAGTTAATCTCGAGGAATGTGCCCGGAGAATTTTCGAAGACAGATTTATTTTTAGCATGCTTTTTACAAATGAGTCTTGGCTTAGTATTTGTGATTTTGGATTTATAATCTGTAATTGTCACACTCATTGGTTTCAAGCTAATTTCTTACACTGAAGATCTTATGACATTGCAATTTATTATTATATCAAACCCATTGCATACATAGAGGGTTCTTATGATATTGCCATTTATTTATAATAATAAAAAGTAAAACAATGCCCGAATGTTTGCTAAAATTTAGTCACACCTTCTACTTTTTGCATCTCAGAATGATGGTATATCTTGATGCATAACTATTACTGATCAAGTCCCAGCATCTTCTCCATCTATAAGGAAAGGAGTTCTCGTTTTCAAACTCTAGACAAACCCAAAAACAAAAAGGTCTACTCCTTACCATAGTTCCTAGTGAAGACGAAACAAGATTTTAGTGATTTCATCTTCTATGAATTCTTTATTCAAATTCAATTCGTACAAATAAAATATAAAATTCTTGAGTAGTCTATTTCCCTTTGAATGACAAGTCCCTTAATTCTAATAATTAAAGGAATACCTTGGAACATAAAGGATTTACTTGTCTATAATCTGTATATTGTTCTAGTCACTCTTTTAGGTCCCGACTTCACTTCGATGGTTAGGCCAACACACCCTTAAAGTCTATACATGATTGATAGACTCTTGGAACCATGACATAATTGCTTACTTGAACATAATGTGTTTCCACATAAAGAAAGGAAATGGTTCATTCCACAAAATAAAAAGCTTTTTTTACGATGTACAAATAGAATTTCTCTTTATATGATTTGTTATGAAATCAACTATAGATCACTATATTTGGGAGTATTACACCCCAATTTTGAGCATCATGTTACTCAAAATGATGGTATATCCTAATGTATACCTACTGGTGATTCACCAGCATCTTCTCCATCTATTCTTCAGTTTTCGGTGGGTGCTCTGATCTTGTCAGATCATTCTTTTAGAAGATGTTCTTGTTATGCGTTAAATTTGTTACAACTAACTTTGGAATCAATAGTTTTTTTGTACCACCATCGGTCTCAACAGAGTCAGAAATTTGCGATTTTTCCCTACCCTATTGTCACGATCATAAAGTGGGCCATAATGACACCTACTATAACCTCCAGTAGGTAAGCCAAACCCAAAAGCCATTACCAAAAGTAACAACTAACCCAACTAATAAAGAGGCTAAAATGAGATAAATGGGCCGCGTGTATAGATGCATACATACCTAGTGCAAAATATACAGACATGGGCCCTGCGGGAAGCAAGAAAGACAAAATATACATAAATCTTATCCCAAAACTTAGTATCACCGGCACAAAATCCTTTAAAGTACAAAAATAGAACTATACTGATACAAAGATGCCCAAAATATACAACAAATAGACAACAAGTACAAGAAGGAAGTAAGTTTCTGGACGCTAAGAGCTCACTGCAAGTCCAATCAAAAGCAACCTTCGGACGAATAGGATCAATGGGGATGACTTGGGCTAGGATCTGCATCTGAAAGATGCAGAAGTGTAGCATGAGTACCAAAACATGTGTACTCAATAGGCATCATAGGCCAACTTAGCTCAGAAGATGATATATAATAAGAATAACATGAAAAGGAAACACAACTAACCTAGAAGTCTCCAACATAACAAAGATAAAATGAAAATATTAGTAATAGTACATGCAACATAAATATAAAATGAGAAATGCCGTGTTGTATGTGCTGATGCAATGCAGTATGTAGCCAAATGTAGTGAAATTGAAAATCTTGCCTTGGGCCACTTGGAATCTCACCTCGAACGTGACAATAAAGTAAAGTATAATTGGATTGGAATCTTACCTTGGACCGCATAGTAGAAATGGACCGGATCTTACCTCGGACCGAGTTTAAAGGTGATACACGCCTTTCAAAATCCAAAATTTGTAATAAAAGTGGTATGATCCACAATCTTAGTTACAAGATTAACAACAAGATACCCAGTATATTCCTGCAGAGTGGGGTCTTGGGTTGGGAAGGTAAATTGTACGCAGCCCATACGACTACCTAAGAAGAAGTGGAGAGGCTGTTTCCGATAGACCTCTGGCTCAGGATAGAAAAAAAGATATACAAAGACGTAATAAAACATAAAACAAGATGAAATAACACACCCATAAAGAAATACAGAAACAAGACACCCATAGCTAATCAAAATCACCCAAACCTTACGAACAACAAACTCCAATATATGCGCATAGCCCTACGACTACTAGCATGGCTACAATAAAGCACCCTATCTACTAGCTAAGATTCACTCCAACGAACTAGCCTTCTAACCTAATTCACGTCCTCCACACTTTCTTATATAGGGTTATGTCCTTAAGCTGTAACTACTCCATATTATATCTAATCACCTCCCTCCAATACTTCTCGGCCTACCTCTATCCCGCCCGAAACCATCCATAGCCAACCTCTCATACCTCCGAACTGGGGCATCCGTGCCCCTCCTCATCACATTCCCAAACCATCTCAACCTCATTTCTCGGATCTTGTCTTGCACCGAAGATATTCCTACCTTTTCCCGAATGTTTCATTTCTAATCATATCTCCCTTTGTAAGTCCACACATCCAACGCAACATCCCCATTTCCGCCACCTTCAACTTTTGGATATGGAAGTTCTTGACTAGCCAACACTATGCTCCATACAACATGGTCGGTCGGACTTCCACTCTATAGAACTTGCCTTAAGCTTAGGAAGCACCTTCTTATCACACAAAACTCTAGAGACGAGCCTTAATTTTATCCACCTTGTCCCAATACGATGTGTGGCATTCTCGTTAATCTCTCCATTTTCTGGATCATAGACCCAAGATACTTAAAACTATCCCCTTTCCGAAAGCCTTGGAATCTAGCTTCACTACCACATCATCCTTATGCGTCAAATCACCGAACTTGCACTACCACGATCCACAATCTCACTTAAAAGCCAAAAAATCAGTATGTTCCCTCGAGTTCGTACCAAAATTTCACGTGTATGAGCATATAGATGTATGCATGTCAACACAAGTATCTGTATACACACAATAGGGTAGAACCACCCTCCGTGCCATAATTATACTAACCTAGAGTTCAACCGGTCCAAACTCGCGGCCTCAATCCTACAATTTCATAAAAAAGAAAAATACCAAAATAAAAGCAATAGAAGGGAGAATTGATCGATAAGAACCCGCTCCACCACAAAATCCTACCCTCACACCTACGCTAATGTTCTATAATCTAATTTTGATACGATGATAAGAACTCTAATTTAAGGTTCGGGCACTCTATGTATTTGTGTAGTATTCCGCGTCTCGAGCCGGGTGTCTATCGGAAACAACCTTTCTACTTCTTTACAGGTAGAGGGTATGGACTGCGTACATCTTACCCTCCCCAGACCTCACTATGTGGGAATACACTGGGTTTGTTGTTGTTGTTCTTTAGGTTATCGAAATAGGCCAATAAGTCAGAAATATGGAAATAAACCTAAGCCTACCCTACAAATCCCTTACCAACATGCAATTCACATGATATATTACCTATTCGAGGTAAGTCTAAAAGAGGGAAGTCGTAATCTACCTCAAGGCCAAAACCGCAACTTGAACTATCACAATCACTTTTCCTCAGCCTTAGAATGCTGCCACACTTTTAAATTCATAGCCCACTCATTAAGACGAGAACCTTGACATCTGTATGGTAAATTTATAATTCAGACTGCAAATTGGGTCAAAAAATCGATGCAGGGCTAAAGTTACCAGTTTTCCAAAAAAGAAAAAATCGACCCCGGGGCCCGACAATGGAATGGGAAATTAATCCTGCAATTATCTCACCCGTAGGATAAGGAATTCATGTCCGAAATTTGGGCAAGAATGGGACCCGTTTCGAGGCTCAAAACAGCATGGAACTTCCCCAAAATCGAAGAATGAAATTCAGATTTAAGAGAAATTAGAGCAGAAAAATTACGAGGGGGAGTAGGAGAAACTTACCCAAGCTCAATGTGATGGAAAATCCACAAGAATCTTACTCCCACCAACTATAGAGATCAAAATTTCGGATAAAATAGCTGAAAAATTCGAAGTCCAGAATTTATACTGCTAGGGGTCCCTTCTTCGCGTTCGCGGGACCCCACTGGAGTTGACCATCGCGATGGTCCTCCACATGATCTCAAAGCACAGATGGCCGTACCCCACTGGGTCATTACACCTGTCCGCTCTACTGCTCGGAGAAACAGAAAGTACTCAAGAGAACTTGTTATTTTTGGTGTGATTAAGATAGAAGCCCTTTTATTATTATTGCGTATGTAATGATTCAACCAATAGATCTCTGTCTTCTTTATGTATTGCATGAGCATTACTGGGTTTGTTACCATTCAATATTCTAATTTCTTGAAGCTGCAGCATATTGGTGATTTCAATTATGCAAGGTTAGCAGATTTTGGAGCAGCAATATCTGGAGCCAACCAGCTACAATGCCAGCAAGTGCTTGAAGAGCTAGACGTAAGTTCCTGTTAGATACCATTTTCTGTATGTGCACTTGTGTCGGTACATAAATAGGTAGATACCAAGCGGTGGACAAGGATGGTGGGGATGGACATAGATCCGCCTGTCCGGAGTGTTGAAAATATAAGTTTTTTTTTTTGTATTTTTTTATTTCCTGATCATTAGAAGCAATGGACATAGTTCCTTCTGCCGTATCCGGAGCATTGAAAATATTACAATGTTTTTTTGTATATTTAATTTCCTGATCATTGGAAGCAATAGATCCTTCCGCCTATTCGGAGTGTTGAAAATATAACAATGTTTTTGTTCTTTTGATTTTCTGATCATTGGAAGCAATCTTCACCAGCAGAGGTATCTCCTGTTTGTCCGCTGAGGGATCAAAATGTAGTGTGTACATAAGATTAAGCGAATGTCTCTTGTATGTTGTTTCATAGTTAACCTCATAATACATGCATCAGGTGCATAAACGACTACAACTTACTCTCGAGATAGTGAAGAAGGAAATGGAGATCAGTAAGATTCAGGTAAATGCACGTCAAGATGCATACAAAAACTTTGAATAGGTATGGATGCATTTAGAAATTTACATCTTTGTTTTCTGCAGGAATCAATTGCAAAAGCAATTGAAGAAAAAATAAGTGGAGAGCAACGCCGTTATTTGTTGAATGAACAATTAAAGGCCATAAAGAAGGCATGTGGATTATGTGCAGTTTTTTATATGTTATCATCCTTAAACTTAGTTAAACTTACATATGTTTATTCCTATGCATGTTGAGCTTCTGATTCATTGTTTTGAATGAAAGAGTTTCTTTTCAAGAAACTTGCATCGTCAAAAAGGCATTTTCAGTATGACCGTGTTTTTGATTTCCTTATTGCAGGAACTAGGTTTGGAGACGGATGATAAAACAGCTCTTTCTGGTTCGTTTTCTCTTAATTATAATTGAAATGGATAATGCTCTTTATGAATTTATTATGGCCAGATGTTTTCCCATGTGGCCAATGAAACATCTTATACTGCCCATGTAAATTTCCTTGTAGCAGTTGCAAAATCAAACCATTTGCAATTTTGTCATATCGGTTGTAAGAGTTATATCTTGTTTTTACTTTTTACAGTTGATTCTCCACAAGAAGCATGCATAGCGTTCAGGCAACTATTGACTTTTAGCGATAGAAAGTTGAAGGTTAAATTTTTTCGGTATACACAGTTCATATTGACACGTCTTCAAAAATTGTTTTGAAACATTCCAAATATTTGATAGATTAAAACACATAAGTATTTATAAGGGTTCACTTTTGTCTTTTCACTAAAGAACTTGATAAGACAATATTTTGAATCATTCAACTTCATATCCGAAAAGTTACTTTCTACCATATTTGGAAACTTTTCAAAAGTTACTTCAACATGTATTTAATGGAAGGCCACATTTTGTAACGTAAGCACAGCAGTGTCATTTGTTCAAGTTACGGAGTGCTCATGATTCAGATTTATCCTTCTCCTTCACTTCCATATTTTGAAGCGTACTTGCTTTCTCCGTCATGCACTCTTTCTTCTCCCTTTTGCTTTTGTTGAGGAACGTAATACTTATGGAGGTGCTTCTTCCATGTTTTTTTCATAATGAACATTACATGTACTCTAAAATGTGTTTCCGTTCTTTCATTTGTTAATAATTTACAGTTTTACACAAAGATATGGTAAAGAGACACTTCAAACATTTTGGATGGACCTAGTTTTGGTTTTGATTTGAAGTTGAGAGGAGAAATTACCTTATTATTAGGTTTGCTTTAAGGGGTTGGAAATGAAGTTTGTTATTTCCTTTTTATTACATCTAATGCTGAGACACTTACCTTTGTTTATTACTGCAGCAAAGTTTAGGGAAAGGTTAGAGCCTAATAAAGAAAAGATACCGGCTCATGTCATGCAAGTTATTGAAGAAGAACTTACAAAACTGCAACTATTGGAAGCTAGTTCAAGTGAATTTAATGTAACACGTAATTATCTTGATTGGTTGACTGCCTTGCCATGGGGTAGTTACAGGTTTGTTGCCTATCTTGACCGTCTGTTATATTGTCTTGGGTTCAATTCAATTGGTGTGATCTGTATCCTTGATTAGCTGTAATAATGGAATCTGTTTGAGAGAAGCTGACTTAACGAAGTAACCAAATGGAATGTGTGGTTATTTTTTGAGAAGGTACTATATTTGTATATTTATAAACTGGACTACAAAAAATAGTGTAATTTTTTCCTTCTAATTGCATCCAATCTCTTCACAACACTTGCAGGGATTGAAAATAAAGACATCATATTGGTAGGCATGACATCAAGTACATTGTTCATTAAAAACACCCTTCCTTTAGTTAGAAGTAGAAATATTATTCTTTGAAAATTTGCTAGGTGTCCGAGTTAACCTTAGTGCATAATGATTTGACTTGCCTATATTTCTATTGAGTAATATTGAGTAATCTCCCAACTTCTCTTTCTCCTTCTGTTCCTTATTTGGGTATTCACGTGTCATGCTTCGTCTTTGATGATGCTTCCTTGGCGTCCCAGTTTATGAGTTTATCCAGATTCCAGGGTCTTTCATTAGAAGAATCACACTCATGAGAGCTAGATCAGGATTTTACTGATGATGAGCTTCTTACATAGGATAAGTTGGGAGCTTGATTTTTTACAGTCCATGTTTGCTGATGGTGCTGGACCTGGCTTTATAGTTTTGTTCTCTGCCATGATTTTTAGCAATTGCGTCCTAAAATTTTTCTTCTTGTATAATTCAAAATGCAGTGATGAGAACTTCGATGTACTACGGGCAGAAAAAATTCTTGATGAAGACCACTATGGGTTAACCGATGTTAAGGAAAGGATCTTGGAATTTATTGCCGTGGGAAAACTCAGAGGAACCTCACAAGGTTGGTAAATGTAGTTTTTTTTTTCTTTTGAAAAGAATGACCCTCATTTTCTTAACATCTTTAGTTTTACGAGATTTAGCCATAATCATATCCAAAAGTTGAACTCTCACATCCGGCCGGCTATGTTGTATGGTGCGAAGTGTTGACCAGTTAAGAACTCCCACATCCAAAAGTTGAAGGTGGTAGAGATGAGGATGTTGTGATGGATGTGTGGCCATACCAGGAAAGAAGGGTAAGGAATGAGATTATTCGGGAGAAGGTGGGAGTGGCCTCGGTGGAGGACAAGATGTTAGAAGAAAGGTTACGTTGGTTCGGGCATGTGATGAGGAGGGGCTTTGCTGCTCCAGTGCGGAGGTGTGAGACACTGACTATGGATGATTTTAGGCGGGGTAGAAGGGGTAGAAGTAGGCCAAAGAGATATTGAAGGGAGGTGATTAGGCATGATATGGAGCAGTTACAGCTTACGGAAGACATGACCCTTGATAGGAAGGTGTGGAGAACTCGGATTCGGATAAAGGGTTAGTGGGTGAGAGTGCATCGGTAACTATAAGGGAGTGTTCTTTATTTGTGTCTGAAGTTCCTTGTTTGTGGTGTTGAGTGATGTCTATGATTTTAGATAGATAGTTTTTAGTGTTATCTTGTAGCTATAGTATTATTTTGCAGACTGTACTAATTTGTATGCATTTATGATTTGTGTTTGTTATACTGCTATCGGTTCTAAGTCGGGGGTCTATCGAAAACAGCCTCTCTACTTCATCTGAGGTAGTGGTATGGTCTGCATACACTCTACCCTCCCCAGACCCCACTATGTGGGAATACACTGGGTATGTTGTTGTTGTTGTAGCCATAATCATATCCTCCCTTTGTCCAAAATTGTGGCACTTCCTTTTTTAGCCTGTCCTGTAAAAACGTCACCTTTTTATATTTATAATTTTTTTTTTATGGAGGCTTGCATCTGGAGTCCTATGTGATAGGGTGTTTGTTAAACCTGCCATGTTGTACGGGATATAGAGTTGGCAAGTCAAGAACTCACATGTTCAGAAGATAAACTAGTAGAAATGAGGATGCTTAGATGGATGTGTAAGCATATTAGAAGAGACAAGATTAACAATGAAGAGATATGGTGCAAGGTAGGAGTAGCCTTCATGGTGGACAAGATGGGGAAGTGAGGTTGAGATGGTTTGGACATGTGAAGACGAAGGTAACACGGATACCTTAGTAAGGAGGTCCTAGAGGTTGGCGGTGATAGGTTTGATGAGAGGTAGAGTTAGATTGAGGAAGAATTAGGGAGAAGTGGTTACAGGACATGACACATTTTCAGCTTACTGGGGACATTACCTTAGATAGGAGAGCATGGTGGTTTAGGATTAGGGTAGGCGGTTAGGAGGTAGTTGAGCGTTTTCTCTCTTCCAAGTGGTATAGCAAAGTTTTAGTTCGGAGCACCTATTTATACCCTTACCAATATTATTGTTTTTGTGTTAGCATTATCTTATTTTTCTATTGTTGTATCTTCTACTTTGGTTATATATGATATTTTTACTATTAATACTTTCCTTTCATCAACATTTTCATCATTGTTTTTACTCTTGCATTTCTTTCAAACCATATTTTGAAAGACTTTTTTCCTGAGTTGTGAAACAACCTTTCTAACCCACAAAGATAGGAGTAAGGTCTGTGTTCACCCCACTCAATCAAACCCCACTTGTGGTATTATATTGGGTATGTTGTAAACATTTTGACTTTAAAATTCTCATTTTGTCTTTAATGAATTGATGTATGTTTTTCTTTCAAAAATATGTTGTTTAACACAATATTACACTCATGTAGCCATATTTTTAGTTTATACTCGCACAAGGGCTGTGCACAAATTTGATCAACTCGAACTTTAAAAGCGGTTCGAAGCAATTTGGATTATAAAATTTGAATTGACGTACAAATTCAATTTTAAAAGATTATAGTTTCTCGATTATAATAGATGTATATGGATATAGGCGACGCATATATGGTAGGACGTAGGTAACTGGGTATAGCCCAAGCCCAAATTTAGAGTATTACAATTTACAAACCCAATGCGTCTCTCTCTTTATATATTTACGGTCATCTCTTCATCCATTTTTTTTCAATTATCTCAATCTCAAACTTTCACTCCCAAATGTTCAATATTCCACTCTTTCTCTTCGATCTACAGACTGTCTCACTTTGATATTTCTCAGTCTCACATTCACTCTTTCACCGGCAAGGTAATGAGTTATTTTCTTATTTAATATTTATTGAAATAACCGTTGATTCCATCTTTGTTTCATTGGCAAGATAAAGAATTATGTAACTAGTTGCTTGTTGAACTATCTCAATCGAACAAAATCGATTTGTAAAACCAAATTCAAATAAAAAAATTGAATCGAATTTGCCTAGAACAGATTGAGTGGGGTTGAGGATTTTAACAAATCAAAATTCGAAATTTCAATTTAATGATGACCAAAATCGAAACGAATCGATTCGTGCACAAATGTACGCACAACCAGCGTTTTTTTCCGCAACAATCTTTATACACATATACAATATTATACACTTAGAAGTAGATAATTTATCAACTTTGTATAAATGTGTATAAATAGTGTATGAGAGGTGTTTATATACACTTTTACACTGTTGTAAAAAATTATACAAACTTGTACAAAAATTTGGGTTCTGTCTCCCTTCGAACTCCAACTACGTAACTCTATCAGAAATGAGTCAATTTTTTTTTCGAGTAGCCTCAAATTTTAGACACTTTTGAAATGACACCTCTAACGAACCACAATCATCTAAATTTTCCACCAAATCCAAAACCCATTTGTGAAGTTTTAAGATTTTAAGAACTCTTAACTATAGAGTATTTAATTTTTCACTTTAATTGACCTAACAATATTAATCTTTGTAATGATGAATATGAGTATCACTCTCAATCAGTTTTGAAGTATCAAAAGATGAAAAATTTTCAGTTTTGACACGCTTTTGAAATGACACCCCTAACGAACCACAATTATCTAAATTTTTCACCAAATCCAAAATCCATTGTTGAATTTTTAAGCTCGTAAGAACTCCAACAATGGGGTTTTTAATTTTTTCACTGTAAATTCACTCAACAGTATTTAAATTTGTAATGATGAAAATGAGTATCACTCTCAAGCAGTTTCGAAGTATCAAAAGATGAAAATCCTGATCACATCAAATACATTAGTACCTTCAATGCTATATCGATGCTACCAATCAATAAAAGCTGTCCTGGAAAACCATGAAGTACACAAGATGACCAAAGGTTGGACCATGCTCGAGTTATATTTTCAAAGTGCTATTGCCAAAGTTTGTTTTTGTGCAAACATTAAATCCTTATTTTTCACCCCGTCCATTGATCTACAGCTGGACTTTTTTTTTTTTTTTTTGAAACTGGTAGCTTTGTATATTTCTCCCATACAGTACATAGGTTGTACTGAAAAACCATAATTACAACATTTACTTCAAGTCCTGCTAACTCCTAGTTACATTGAATCTGGAGCATCAATTAGGGAGAGAGTGTCATTTGAATATACTTGATTACACCAAAAACAAAATAACAAAAGACAGTTTAGCTTAATCTTTTGCATAATATTCTCTATGCTATCAAAGCACCTAGCATTCCTCTCATTCCAAATTGTTCACCAGATATAAGCAGGGACAATCCTCCATTTATCTCTGTTTTTTGCCTACGCACCTGCTTCCTCCCAGCTTTGGATTGCTTCAGTAATTTTTCCAGGCATAGTCTAGGAGATGCCTTTGAGATTTAGGAAAATCCTCCATTTTCAGTGACTTTGCAATGAAGAAATAGATGGTTTAAATGTCTCGGCATTTTCCCCACAAAAAAAACATACCTACGACAAAGTGGTATCCCTCTTCTCATCGGATTGTCTTGGGTGAGAACTGCTTCCTTAGCTAGAACCAGATAAAACAAGCCACTTTATGAGGTATTTTGTTTTTCCGTCTTCCTCTCCATGGCCAGTTGTTTATGCGCTGAGGTGTTTGAATCATCCACCTGTAAGCATTACTTACTTTGAACTGGCCTTTTTGTTACCATTCCACTGCAAGGTATCTTGACCTGCATCTAGTGCGTCTAGTCCATTAAATGTTTGATGGTACTGAAGAAATCTATTACTATTTGGATTTCCCAATCATTTATATGCCTTCTAAAGTTGAAGCTCCATCCATGGGGTGTCTAAAACTCCGCAATAGTCTTTTGTTGATGAGGGACTAATGCATAAATATTCGGGAACAAATTTTCCAATCTTCCTACTTCCTGCCATTCATCTTTCCAAAAACCTGTTTTAGCTTCGTTGCGACTTTAATCTTAATGTTGGTTTTGGATTCACTCCGCAATGCTCTAATAGACCTTCATAAACAAACTCCGTAGGGCGTAGTTATTTCCTTGGTCATCCAGTGTTCTTCCTCTTCGTACTTTGCATTAATGATATCTCCGTAGAGTCGGGTTCTCATTACTATACTTCCATAACCACGTCATTCGAAGGGTCTTGCTTTGGAATTTCAAGTTCTTGATTCCCAAGCTCCCTTGTCTTGTCCTTTTCCAGTTATCACTGCTTCCCATTTGATCACATTATAACCCTTCTTTTCATTGGGTCCTTGCCGGAGAAACTTCTTCCTTATCTTGTCCATTTTGTTAATAACCCCTGTTGGAATAGGAAAAACAGACATCATGTAGGCTGGGAGTGAATCAAGAACTGAGTTGATGAGAGTTGGTCTGCCTGCCTTGAATAAATATTGAGTCTTCCATCTTGCCAATTTCTTTTTCACACCTTTCAATCACACTATTCCATATTTTGATTGATTGTGATTTTTCTCCCAACGGCATCCATAGATCGATAGTGGGTAGATTTCCCAATTCCCCACCTAGGATTGCATTCAATGACTCCATGTTTTGTACCTTATTAATAGGGTATAGAAAACTTTTCCTCCAATTAATGTGCAACCCAGAAATCCCTTCAAAAAGTACCAAAATCACCCTCAGGGTCTTGAGTTGATCCTCTTCAGCGTAGTATGAGAGTATCATCAACATATTGCAAGTAAGTTATCTCCAAGTTCCTTTCTCCAATTTTGGCCACATTAAATCCTCTGAGCCACCTATTTATGTTTTTTTGTTTTTTAGAAAGTAACATTTCATGTTTGCTATTGTGATCATGTTATTATGTTATTTAGACCCTCCATAGCTATTAAGAAGAGAAAGGGTGACAAGGATCTGTCTGTCTTAAATCCCTTTGTGCACTGAAAAATCCTACTAGTGAGCCATTGATAAGCACAGAAAATCTCACAGTTGAGATGCAGTATTTGATCCATTGTATCCACTTCTGACCAAAACCCATTCTTCTCATAGAATCCAATAAGTACTCCCAGTTGACATGGTCATATGCCTTCTCCATGTCTAGCTTACACAGGATTTCGGGCTTCTTCTTCTTTAATCTGGAGTCAACGGCTTCATTAGCTATTAGCACTGCCTCCATGATTTGTCTACTTTTGATGGATCAATCAACTTGGCTATCAAACCTTTCAACCTTTATGTCAATACTTTGGCAAGTAACTTGTAAATACCTCCTATCAAACTAATTGGGGTAAAATCTTTCAACTCTTTGGCTCCTTTTTTCTTTGGAATGAGAGCTATGAAAGTGGCATTAAGGCTTATTTCAAACATTTCTTGTTCATGGAAATTCTGAAAGGCCAACATTATGTCTTGTTTCAGTATCTCCCAACATTTTATGAAGAAACCCATTGTGAAGCTGTTTGGGCTTGGTGCCATTTCTTTTTCTTCATCTGTTAGTCTGGGCAGTTAGGGAACATATAAGCTGGGCTCCAACTTGTGGTTTGCCTTTTGGGATTCATTATACATAATTCATGGTGGTAGCATTTTGGGATGGTTCCTTTTGACCTTTCATAGCACTGGCAGTTCTATAGGAGGTATTACGAACAATAGGAAACAAAAGAACTTAAATCAATGGATGCAACAACTAAGAAAGTACATGATCATTGTAGAGATATCGTAAGAAACTCATTCATTTTATGCTTTGGATCTCATGGACTCATAGAGGAGGGTAACATTGGATTGGGAGGTCATGCCATATGGGGAGTAGAGAGGGTTTAGCCTACGTACCTCAATTCCCGACTTTACAATTATTACAAAGGATCAATCTTCTCTTAAAGCCTCAATCTACAAGAACAATGATTTTGAACCCATGTTAACATCTAGAATTTAAGCCCAAGCCATATGGACAATCTACAAAGCACTCGATGAGTTTTAATATTTGAAATGCCCTAACAATGGCGCTTCTTCGCACCCATCCTCTCTCCTACTCAACAATGACCCATAAACCTTCTACTAGGTCAACGAAACAATCCTCGAACTCCAACAAGCTCCAAACAACCCCACGCGCCACATGCAATTATCGTGACATGGACTCATGGTGTCTGATCATCATCCTATGAGTTGTGACGTTTAAACACTCTTAAAATGCCTAAATATATCCTTGCGAGAAGGTAGGAGGAAGTGCTTGCCTTAATTGGTGAGAAACTTCAATTTCTTCTGATGAACCCCTTCGAAGCAAAATCCTTGATTTATCTAGAATTTGGAGAAGAATGGATGTATAATAGCGTAATCGGTGATGGAATAACCATGGAAAACTTAAGAATCAACCTCAAGTAGGAATAAGTGGAGAGTGAGAGGGACATTTGAATACGAGCAGTGTGAGAAAAATGAGTTTGAAATCAAATTTCGTGTAAGTATAGGTACCATTTGGGTTGACATACAATGGTCGCAGACGAATCATACACCACATGCGGTCAGGAAGTTGGCTGTACCCTGGATTTTATTAAAGTCTATTTGTCACATGTGGTACGACATGCATACAATCCCCAAGCGACCCTTGAATTTCCCTTTTATTCCATGGTGGACTGGACATATGAGCCGTATTCTCCAGCTGCGGCTGTAAGTGGCTCCGTACCTTAACATGGAGACTTCAGGTAGCTAGATTTTTGGCAACTTTCAATACGGTATAATATGCGGTCCGTAATCGGTGATATTTGGCGAATTTATGTCCACTATGCCATCCGTATCTTGTTTCGTGCATGAACACCTAAAGCATCAAAGTTTACCCTTCCCAGGTCTCAACATATGGTGACATACAGACAATCAGCCACATATGCGTCTCTTATGTTGGTTTCATACCTTGTTTATTAAGGCATAATATTTCCCTTCCACTCACAACTGCAAATACTGTTCACATGTCACTTTTGCAGCCCATATGTCACGACCCGGCCCTAGGCCCTGGCCGCGACGGGCATCCAGAACCACACATGCCCGAGATACCCCTGTCTCTGCCCAACCCACTAGTGATATTATCCGCTCTGGGCCTAAGCCCACACGGCTTTAAAACGCGTCACTAGTGAGTAAGGCTTTCTCACTTATATACCCAGCATCCCTCCTGTGTTTTGTCGATGTGGAACTCCTTCCTAAGTTAGGGTGTTCATACACCCCCTTACGGACTCAGCGTCCTCGCTGAGGTTTGCCCCACCGAATGGGATTTGCCTAGACTCGGGACTGAGGTTTGCTCCGTCTTACCGGGATTTGTCTACACTCAGTTTGAACTCTGGCCTACATCGACAGGGACGACACAAGAGCTGCTCTGATACCATTCTGTCACGACCCGGCCCGAGGCCCTGGCCGCGACGGGCACCCCGAACCACACAGGCCCGAGATACCCCTGTCTCTGCCCAACCCACTAGTGATATTGTCCGCTCTGGGCTTAGGCCCGCACGGCTTTAAAACGCGTCACTAGGGAGTAAGGCTTTCTCACTTATATACCCAGCATCCCTCCTGTGTTTTGTCGATGTGGGACTCCTTTCTAAGTTGGGGTGTTACACCATATCTGGCACTGCTGTAACAATTTGCATCTTTTCTATATCTATTAACTTCAAACCTTGGATTTTCCCATTCTGCACACAAAATGTGATGTCCATGTTTGAGCACAACCATATTTCTCGGAGTCTGTTCGAATTAATCATGTCGTATGAGTATAATGCTAGACCAAAAGTACACACTGTTAAATCTTTCATAGATGCAGACAAACCTAATTCTAGTTTTGCAACCAAAGTGTAAGCTGCTCAAAGATAAGTCGAAACTTGAAAGGATGGAATTCAACAAATTATTGTAATTTGTGAAAGAGAGCTGATACTCCTTGTTAGAACTGGAGCATGAACAAGAATAGTATATAGAATCCTACTTGGGAATTGATTGAAATGTAGTGTCTATAAATAGGGTCTCATTGTAATAATGTATATACAACAATTCAATAATATTTTTCTATTATATTTTTCACTTGGTATTAGAGCCTCTACGATCTTGGTGGAGGATTTTAGAAAAAAGTTTCCGCTGCCTGTCTGGCCAATGATTATTTTAGCAAAAATTGTGACACCGTGCTTCTTTTTGGTGGTTTCTCATATCTAATTTACGTAGCACCGTGCATCTTTCCAATGTCTACTTTCTCATATCTAATTTGCATAGCACCATGCATCTTTCTAGTGACTACTTTCTCATATCTAATTTGTGTAGCATCGTGCATCTTTCCGGTGACTACTTTCTCATATCTGATTTGCGTAGCAACGTGTATATTTTCGGACTATTTTCTCATATTTGAGTTGCATAGCATTGTCCGTCTTTTCGGTGACTCCGTAGATCAAATTTGCCTCAAGAGAGCTGATACTCGTTTTAATTTCTTAATGTGAGTCAGGAACTAGAAACAGACTTAGTGTTCATGTTTGTTTGAACAGGGAAAATCATATGCCTCTCTGGCCCTCCCGGAGTGGGCAAAACCAGTATAGGTCGTTCCATTGCACGTGCATTGAACCGCAAGTTCTACAGATTTTCTGTTGGAGGGTTGTCTGATGTTGCTGAAATAAAGGTATGGAAAGATCTGACCAGCTCAAACAGCATTTTATTTGTGGTGCACAGAATCTTGAATTCTCATGACTAACTTTGGAGTACACATCAAGGGACATCGACGAACTTATATTGGTGCCATGCCGGGGAAGATGGTTCAATGTTTAAAAAGTGTGGGAACAGCTAATCCTCTTGTTTTGATAGATGAAATTGATAAGGTACTTATAGTTTGCGGAGTTACTACTTCAGTTGTATGTCTTTGGCTATGCGAGATGTCTAGGTTTTTTCACTATTTATTCTCTTTATGACTTTATGTCTAATGACCACGAGAACAAATTTTTGAGTATGAGCTTATTGTGTATTTTCTTGGATTTCTTCTGCAAATCTAATGATTGAATAAATCTGGATAATTATAGATTAATTATAAATTTCAGTAATGGCCCTGTATTTTTGCTTCTGTGGCAGCTGGGAAGGGGACATGCTGGTGATCCAGCAAGTGCTATGTTGGAACTTCTTGATCCAGAACAGAATGCAAATTTCTTGGATCATTATCTTGATGTCCCTATTGATTTAGCAAAGGTTAGTTGTATCTAGGTCCACTTAGTTGTTTCCAGGTTTATCAGATTATTGTGGCTGTTGATTGGCCCTTGTGGAATTCCTCTAAAACCATTTGATAAATGGGGGTTAATGTGATAGTAAAATCTTGAAAATATCTAATATCATTATGCTCTTTCATTTTTTGATTTCCCCTCCTCTTTTTTATATTTGCCTTTGCTTTTATTTCAGGGAAGTTTGTTAAAAGTTTCATGACTGGACATTCTCTTTTATTATCCACTAGTATATGTGCCCGCGCGATGTGTGGATAGTGTTAGAAAAAATTATTATCTTATTTGCTTGATTATGTAATTATGGCTATTTTTATGTTACTGTCAAATATACTTATAGTTATAAAGTGATATTAAATAGTCAGACATGTAAATATTAATGACTAAAAAGAAGCTAAATT
This sequence comes from Capsicum baccatum var. pendulum, assembly GCA_030864225.1. Classification (NCBI taxonomy): domain Eukaryota; kingdom Viridiplantae; phylum Streptophyta; class Magnoliopsida; order Solanales; family Solanaceae; genus Capsicum; species Capsicum baccatum. The sequence goes on along the minus strand of CM061559.1, from coordinate 136,430,142 downwards.
AAAATTCTCTTGATTAGTTCTTCATATTGCATGCATATTACAATATAATAATTTTAACCAAAACTTAAAGGAAATCGAGTGATTAGAAGTGCTACAAAATGCTTATTCGTCGTTGGAAGATGGTCTTTTTTCCTCAAATTGTAGCTTACTGCCTCTGCACTCAAAGGTGTGACCTAGTGGTTCAATGAAGTTGAGTTGAGCACCATGAGGTCTCGGGTTCAATTCCCAACTTTCTTCCCGTCTGTTCTAGCCTTGGTGGACAGAGTTATCCAGTACCTGTTGTTGGTGCAAGGTGGCAAGTATCCCGTGAAATTAGTCGAGGTGCGCGCAAGCTGACTTGGACACCACGGATATCAAAAAAAAAAATTATAACTTACTGCCTCAATTTAGTCACATACTGCTGATGAACCTTCAAAATTTAAGAGCATGACTTGATAAGTTCACATCAAATACTGAAAATCAAAGCAAAAAGAGAAATATAAGACCATCTAAACTTGAAAGTCGACAAAGAAACAATGCATACCTAAGTACAAATTGAATATATTTGAGAGGGGAAGTAATCAATTTCTTCCTCATTTTCCTTTTTACTTGGCAGATTCAATATTTTTCTGAACCTCTCCCCCACTTCATGATCTTAAGAGAAAGACAAAACATGAATGAAGTAAAACGAAGAAAAAAAAAATATATGTTAGATTTATCATAACAAAATCATCATCGTTAACTTTTTTGTTTTGCAAAATTATTAATCCTTGATTCTGGATCTTTACATTGTCCTACTCATTAAAAACATTTGGAAAACTTTAATGGTTAATTTTTTTTTTAAGTAATTGTGTCATGATAATGATAAACATGATAAAGTTTTAACTGTGAAGAACATTTATAAGTAATTTCAAATTCAAAACTTAAACTGCTTAATATTAGTTGGATAAATACAAATTTAATAAAGTAAAAACATTAGATAAAAACTTTGTGTTAAAGGGTACAAAAAAAGGGATCCCAAAACATGTGTTTTTATTTTTTTTTTTTAGTAAAGCATTCAGTACCCTTCTGAACTATGACCAAATTTGCTACGGCACACTCTAACTTCACGGGGTCCTCCCCCCCCCCCCCAAATTAACTTTTAGCGTAATTTTGTCAATCTTTTTAGTTGACGTGATACCTTTGACGTGAGCCTCATTTTAATGTAATGAAGGTGTCACGCCAGCACAAAAGAGTGACAAAAATATGTTAAAATTAAGTTCAGTGGTAATAGGACCCCTGTGAAGTTGGAGTGTGTCGTAGAAACTTTAACCATAATTCGGGGGGTGGGCGGAGGGGGTTACTGAATGCTTGTCTCATTTTTTTTTTTTTTTATAGTTTTCTGAAAAACAATTTTGCTATAAAAGGAGCCAAAAGACATGTTCTGGTGATTTTTTTTTTATTTTTAAAAGAAAGTTCAAAAATGCGTTTGTGTTTGTGAGTGGGGGAAATTGGGGTAATTAAACGACATGCACTTGCGTTAGTTTTACCTTTTAGTATTTCTATTTCCTTATTTTCTCTATTTGTCTTTTCTCTTATTTTTTGTATTTTGTTTTTCATTTTAAACAAATGTGTTAATTTGTCAAATCAAATTCAGATAATTTATTTTATAAGGTTTTATCCTTTAATTTAAATATAATCTTTTTAGATAGATTATTAAATTGTCTTAAAATAGCCAAAATCCACAAATATCGCGGTCAAAATTCATAAAAATAAAAAAAATTAAATAGGAGCCTCTTAATTAAATAATGAATTAGCATTTGTTTTTGAATTTTGAAATAAGAATTTTACTGTGATGAGACTTGTCATCCTAACAATGCTTATGCCTCTCCTATTCTATATAGATAGATAATGAAAGGTTATTGGAAGTATGTTGTTTCACATCTCTGCTACCTCTATTTCTATCCTTACGACTCTATTATTATTAGGCTAAGTGGAATATTGTTCTCTTGATAGTTGAGATTTGAGAAAAACTAGATCTATTTGGCAATGGTTTTTTGGTGGCTGTTCGATAGGAAAAAAGTTGATGCATTGAGCTTTCCTACTGTTTGTTGGAAGTATCTTTGATGACTTTTCTAATGAGGGATACAGTTCCATACCCCTTTCAGTTTTCGATAGTTAGAGTAACATCCTTTGAGCATTAGCAATTAGTTTACCTGTAATGCCCCAAATCATTGGGTGCTAAACACCAGTGCTCCCCGATGGGCCACACGAGTGTCAACTATTTAGGTGGCATGAGCTAACGAGGGGCTAAAGTAGGAGTATTGGGAAAAGGGCATGGCAAGAGGCAACGACCATATACACAGATGTTGTATGGCATGCCCTAAGAATGCCAAAGGTGTTTGACAAGGACTTGGGAGGAACCCGACAGTCTAGCCTATGAGCGATGGTTGCGTGCAACAATGAGTGTTAGTGCCGTATGTTCTCGAGCTAAAGTTGGAATCTAGGGATTTCAGGTGAAAGCCTTGTTCCTAGACTGTTCATATATATTCTTACTAAGTGTGGAGTCATTTAGAGTTTGTTTACCTATGGTCTTGACTTAGTCATGGAGCGATGACATTGTTGTAATTAGTTGATGCTTTCAAAGTCTATAACTCATTCCATGAGTGATGGGATTGGATGAATCTTCATGGTCTTGCGAAGGAAGTCAAGAGGAGTGGTTCGTTACAAACGACTTCTGGTTTGGAGTTTTGATCTTATCAGAGAGGCCTATTATGATTGTCGAGCATAAACATGTCTACTCTTGACACCTGTTTTATTTTTTTTAAAGCATATATAAAGGGCTACACATGGTGACAACCTACCAGTCCTCCCGAGTGTATTACAGTGAATCGCCCTAAGTGTGCTGCTTTGAGGGGGAGCCTCAAGGGCCTACATGGGCATCTCTTGGGAGTGTCTAAGGTATCCATATGAGTTTGGGAACTATTTGGACGACTCGTGGCTAGGGCAACATTGTGCGTTGAATAACTGTTGGAGGCTTGATATTTGAACCAATTAGGCCCGGGGGGCAACCTTTGTGATGGAATAAGGCCTTCGTGCTGATTGAGTGATCGAGGGACTCTCTCTAGATCCTCGTGAGCTGACTTGTGTGCTTTGCTTAGGTTCAAGGCAAGCATCGGTCCGTTGACCTAGACGTGCTATTGTGGGGTGATGTTGCACTATGCGAGATGAATGTGTGTTGTGTGGGTTTATGTTTGTAATACCATGAGACAACAGAAGGCATGGTATGGTAGACATATATGACCAAGGCCAAGGACTGGATGTTGCCTTACTCAGGCTAATTGTAAGCCACATGTGCTTGCACAAGGCAAGTGTCAAGCTTGCAAATAGGATTGTGCATGTGATATTGTTGCTTACGCCTAGGCGAGGGACTAGTATGACCGTAGCTAATCTCGGGAGCACGCATAGACAACATCAAACATATGAAGATGTGCCACAAAAGTAGATAGCATGTCAGGGCTGTGGCAACCGACATCAATGATTAAACAAGCCATGCAGTTGAAGCAAGCCTTGAAGGTAAGCTTCGGCATAGGCATCAAATCATGCCGAAAAACCTTGGAAATTAGATAGGCTGGCCAATAATCAGGAGGGACTACGGACTCCACACATGCTATTTGTGTGTCGTTGATTCAAAGAAAATATCGACCCATGACATTATCTATTTATTGAACTAATTGAAGTTTACTTAGTGTCGGCCAATCAAGAACTCATGTCCAGAAGATGAAAGTAGAGGAAATGAGGATGTTGAGACAGATGTGTAGGCACACTAGGAGATAGGATTAGGAGCGAAGATATCCTAGACAAGGCCTCTGTGGTGGACAAGATGAGGGAGGTGAGGCTGAGATGATTTAGGTATGTTAAGAAAAGACGCACAAATGTCCTAGGTTTAAGAGGTTGGCTATGGTGGGTTTGAAGAGAGGTGGAGGTAGGCCTAATCATCGACCTCCAGACCCTCCTATGTCTTTGTGATGGTAAATATTTGTGTTATATTTCCAAGTGGCAGAGTTAAAATAAAAGCATCTTTCTATTATTTTGATAGTGTTGTGGTCTGACTTGGTTATGGTAGCGAGGCTAGTTCAAAACCTTGAATTATATATGTTCTTATGTTGAATTATAGATGTTGGAAACAGCCTCTGCAGAAATGCGGTAATACTGCATACAGTACACCTTTGTGGTGGGGCCCTCCCCGAACCTTGCGCATAGCGTGAGCTTTAATGCACCGGACTGCCCTTTTTAGTTATGTATGAACCTGAAGGAGCTTATAAAATTCAACCTCAAGGTTAGTGTACTTATCCAAAGGATAATTACGATTATAAATCCCTTTTGTGCCAAAAATGGAAAATCGGATCTTTGACGCCTTCAAGTTCCTTCAAACCACCAAGCCGTTTTTCCTATCCTATTTGTGTAATACAGTTACCTATTCCTTTGTATCTTAAAAAGGGTCAACAATCTGCATTACTTTTTCGAATGCGAAATCATGTTAACGCTCATTTTTCCTTTTTGTGACTGCAGGTTTTGTTTGTCTGCACAGCCAATGTCTTAGAAATGATACCTAATCCTCTTCTGGATAGAATGGAGGTAATTTCAATCGCTGGTTACATTACTGATGAGAAAATGCACATAGCCAGGGATTATTTGGAAAAAAGTACTCGTGAAACATGTGGGATCAAGCCTGAACAGGTATGTCTCAAAGAAACATCCCTAGTTGCATCTCATTTTATTATCTCCTGTGTATCTCATTTATTGGTTGAGTTTGTGCATATTTTTCCAATCCAATTTTTGAAATCTCTGCAGCAGACATAGCTCTGTCGGTGCTAAGACGTGTGCTCACTCCCCACAAGTTCTTTCTTTTAAGGGAGCAGTACTAAGCATCAAATATAGTTGGTAAACTGATAAATTAATTGTTAGTGAACATTGCAGATGAATTTTTGATGAACACGTGACTAAAAGTTTCGTATAAGAAAATTAGCTCCAGAGAACATAAAACTGCATCTTTTCGTCTAAATCAGAAACCTAAAATGATTTCGGAACTTGATTGCTATGGTTTTATCTTAATAAAGACAAAATACACAGTTCCACTATCATCTACGCAGAGTCTAGAACATCAAAAATAGATTCATGAGTTCCTAAGCAGACTCATTTGCACCAAAAATGCAACAGGACCTGGCACTTCATTTTTATCTTCTGGATATGACAAGACTGTCCACCATATGCAAGCTGGGTCAACCTTCCATCTGTCCTTTTGGATTGAGTTGATATCTTCTTTATTCCAGCATGCTAGAAGATCCACTATGTTCCTAGGCATACTTCAACTAGTACCCTTAGGCTGATAAACATCCTCCATAGTTTGCAATGTAAAAAAGAGATGACTGATTGTCTCGACTTCCACATAGGTAACATCTAGAGCACAACTGATAACCTCTCCTGAAGATATTATTCTGAGTGAGAACTGATTCTCTAGCTAGTAGCCAGATGAAGCATGCCACCTTGTAAGGTATTTTCACCTTCCAAATCATCTTCCATGGCCAGCATTCAATTTGATTGTTGGAAGTGTTGAACTCCTTATATACTGTATTCGCACTGAACTTTTCTTGCTTCTCCTCGCTCCACCTTAAGCTATCCTCTTAAGAAGAAAGTTCCTTGAACTGTTCAAGAGTCTTAAATAATTCAACCAACTTTTCGATTTCCCAGTCATTTAATGGCTTTCTTAAAGTGGGTTCCATCCTTGATTGCTCCATAAAGCATCTATTGTTGCCTCCTGTTGTATTAAAAGGTGCATCACTGGAAACACCTGTTTCAAAAGGCCTTGATTCAACTAAATATCCTTCCAGTAAATAGTCTTCATGCCATTACCCATTTGATTAATGTCTTCTCCTTGAACTTGGGCAAGGTGTTTCTAATGGTCTTCCACAGTCTTATACCAGATGGACCATTTATATTTTTAACTGTCCATCTTCTATCTGTCATACTTTTCTAGGAGTACCTCCTTCCACAATGATTGTTCATCAGTGCAAATCTCCATAATCTCTTCATCAGTATGCTCTGATTTTGAACCTTCCAGTTCTTGATGCCCACATCCCCTCTCCCTTGCTGTCCATGAGATGGTCACATTTCACCTGATATATCTTCTTTGCACTGGTTCCTTCTCAAAAGAAATTTCTTCTGAGAGGTTTCCTTGATCACATTTATTGGGATAGGAATCATTGACATCAACTTGGTAGTCGGTAGGCATAGCATCAAGGACAAAACTGATTTAGATTAATTTGCCACCTAGGGAAAGCTATTGACTTTTCCAGCTGGCTATAATTTTTCACATTTCTCTTAACATATTTCTTTTGGTTCCCAGTGGAATTCCTAAATACACAGTTGGAAGAGTCCCTATTCTTCCACCAAGAATTGCAGGCTGAGATTGGATCTGGTTTACAGCATTTACTGGATTTATAAAGCTTTTGGTCCAGTTTATGTCTAAACCAGATGTAGCATCAAAGAGAACAAAAATAACCCTAACTAATCTTAATTGATCATTGTTGAATTCACAAAATACTAGTGTTTCATCTGCATATTTTAAATGTGACTCTTTTTACTCACCTTGAACTCCCTTATTTCCTGAGCCTTCTTTAGCATATCATGAATTCCTTCCATGGCTAGTCTGAATAAGAATGGAGTCGTGGATCACCGTCTTAAACCCCTCTAGGAAGGGAAAACACAGCTGGGGAATCATTGACAAGGATTGATAACCTGACTCTGCTAATGTAATATCTTATCCAATTTATCCGAGCACCGAAACCCACGTGCCTCAAAATTTCTAATAGATGATTCCAATTAATTTGTCCATAAGCTTTCTGAAAGTATGTCCAATTTGCACAGAATACCAGGCTCTTTACTTGTGATTCTAGTATCCACCACTTCATTAGCTAATAAGTTCCATAATCTATCTTCGTTCAATGAAAGTCTTCTGTTGGTTGTCCACTAATTTGAATATTATTTTCTTCAATATCCTAGTCAGAAATTTAGAATAATCTTGTAGATACTGCCTATCAAACCGATGAACCTGAAGGCTTTCAATTCCTTTGCTCCCATTTTTTTTTTTGAATCATGGCTACTAAAGCAGCATTAATGCCTTTCTTTTTGAAAAACCCCGTGATCATGAAAATTCTGCACTGCAGCTACCATTTCATTATGTATCACCTCCCAGCACTCGTTGAAAAATGCCATGGAGAAACCATCAGGTCCAGGAGCTTTGTCTCCAGCACATGCTTTCACACTATCCTGTATCTCCCGAACTTCAATGGTCCTCATCATTGACCCTAGGACAGTTTCCTATGTTACCTCGAGGTCTCCACATTGCAAACTCAAAATATAGCTACTGATGAAAGGTGGCAATTTCCTTTTTTAATATTTGCTGGATTGATCACCTCCTCTCCCCTTGTTAACAACTTATCAATGTTCTTAACTCTTCTATGAGCATTTGCAAACGGTTGAAATATTTTGTATTTCTATCCCCTTGCTTCAACCTTAGGGCTCTTGACTTTTGTCTTCAAGCTACTTCTTCATGCCTTTCACTATCCTCAAAACTCGATAGCCAGAGATGCTTTTGTGGCTTGTTCTTCCTCATTTAAGTACATGTGATTATGGATCTCCTCCGATTTAGCTAACTGATTTAGACTACTTGCTTTTTCCAAACCCAAGTTTCCTTGTGTAGTCTTGCTCCATTCCTTGAGTTTATCTTTAATAGCCTTTAATTTGAAAGCTAAAATGTAGTCAGGTCTTTCTTCACAGGCAAAGTAATCTCACCAGTCCTTCACCTTTTCTTCGAAGCCCTCTGTTTGTAGCCACCGATTCTCAAATTTAAAACAGCGACTTGACTGGATTCCAGCTACCACACTTTAACATAACTATGTAGAGAGTTTACTGTTTAATGTTCCTGAAGCATGCATTTGAGTCTAAGAGACGAGAAACCTATCCAGTCTAGCTGCACTTTCCAGTCTGTTTCCCCGTCTCCGCGTATATATGCCCTCCGATAGTTGGAAATCTACCAATTCCATGTCTTCTACAAACTCGGAAAATTCCTTCATCGCTCTGGTAATTTTCTTACAGTTCTTCTTTTCTAAAGGGAATCTTATTGTATTAAACTCCCTATAGAAGTCACCCATGCACCAGATATAAGGCCAGTAACATTAGCAAGATCCCACCATTCATCTTCCCTCTCTCTTCTATCATTTGGGGCATAAAAACAGGAAAGATGCCAAGCAAATTTCTGAGTCTTTCCAGTGAATTTATAGGTGATAGAATAAGCCCCCAAACTGCTAACTTATCCATCCCAAATCCTACTGTCCCATAAGATTAGGATTCCCGCTACTGTTCTAGTGGCCACTAGTTGCAAGTATTTCGCCAATCTGTTAGCCCATCTCTTTTACAATGCCAGTGATCTCCTCTTCAATTTTAGATTCTTGAAGGCACAACACATCAGCCTTCCATTTGTGTACCATATTTGTTAGAATATGAGTAGGAACAAGAATAACATATAGAATCCCACTTAGAAAAGAATTGTAATGTAGTGTCCTATTTGGAAAATGATTATATGTAGTGTCTATAAATAAGGTCACAATGTAATCATGCAGATACAACAATTCAATAATATTCTTCTCTTATATTTCTCACATGGTATTAGAGCCTCTACGATCTTGGTAGAGAATTAAAGAGGTGCCGCTGCCGGCGGGCGGCTATTACCCATATATGTCGCCTGTCTAGCCGATGATGATGTTAGCAAAAGTTGATCCACCGTGCTACTTTCTGTTACTTTCTCATATCTAATTTACGTAGCACCGTGCATCTTTCCGGTGGCTACTTTCTCATATTTGATTTGCATACCGTACATCTTTCCGGTGACTTCTCATATCTGATTTGTGTAGGTTCGTGCCATCATTCTGACCCTACTCATATAATTTCTCTTTTCCAGTAGGGTCGTGCGATCATTCCGGCTCTACCCATATAATTTTTCTTAGATTTTGACCTTTTTAGCCGTCAAATCTAATAATTTTGCGTGTGAGCTTGTTCCTGCAGTTTCTCGGTGATTTTCTTGTTCAAGATCTACTCATTTCTTGATTTCGAGATGACCCATATATTTATACTAGTTTTCGAAAAATTTCCAACGACCAATCGACTTTCCCGCGGCATTTACTACTTCTTGACCACTTTTTCAGTTTGTTCCTTTCCAACTAAGGTCTCCCAAACGTCCAGAGCAGTTCTTGCCAGTTTTCTTGTTGATATCTTCACGAATTCCCTCACTAATGGTCGTACATTACATCTCTAACAATCTTGGTACATATGTCTTGCATACATCAACTTGAGACGAAGTGTTAGTATATGGTAGGAATAGGAATACCATATAGAATCCTACTTGGAAAGGATTGTATTGTAGTGTCCTATTTGAAAAGGGACTGGAATATAGTGTCTATAAATAGGGTCTCAATGTAATCATGCAGATACCAACAATTCAATAATATTATTCTCTTATATTTCTTTCAATGTTCATGATCAACTTCTTTTTCTCGTGGCAATTCAATCCCCTAACATTCCAAGTTACAATGTTCACTATCATTGGATATTTGTGATACATCCCCTTGCTTCTAGTATCATTGCTCCTAAACAATCAACCAATCTCCAATCCCTTCAATTCTTAAGTCCCTCCCTATTTGGAGTTTCCACTGCTTGTATCACTGAGAGATCTACATTGCTATGACACTTACAATCAATCTTCATTCTTCATGAAGAATTCAAAAGCTTCTCTTTCACACTGTTAGATGCTGGAAATTCTTATGGAAGTGATTGAGAAAGAAAGGAAATTGCTACTGGTAATAGATTGCCCAAGAATCTTAAACGCAATTTAGTGTTTACTGCCCATAAATCTATCCACATGGAGTGTATGAACTCCCTGAAACTGATATTCAAACTGATATCAATCATCTTAGAAATAATCCTAACTGGATATTTATAAGATGCATATTGTCTACAACAAACAACTAGAAAACTATAAAGCCTAATCTGATAGTTGTTGGAATATTGGTAACTGTTGGAGAGTATGAAAGAGGCAGTTTCTTTATGTTTGGCCCTGGTTACACCTCACATGCAGTTTCAGAATTTCTATTTCCCTTTTCACACTTTCTTTTTCTAAAATGTCTTCAAAGGTGAGGTCATATCAGTGCACCACCCTGAAAAGACGCATTTCCTCTAGGCAAAATGAAGGAAACTTACCAGCAAGCAAGTCATGCTCTATCCGACTAGCTTCTTCAATTGGACTCCATTTAATAAAAAGGGCAGCCCGGTGCACTAAAGCTCCCGCTATGCGCAGGGTTCGGGGAAGGGCCCCACCACAAGGGTGTACTGTACGCAGCCTTACCTTGCATTTATGCCAGAGGCTGTTTCCAAGGCTTGAACCCGTGACCTCTCGGTCACATGGCAGCAACTTCACATGGACGTCATTTAATGAGTAAGTCTAAAGTTGAAATCCCAGGTCCTTTCACCCCAACGGTGCAACAAAATTTTTTCAGGCTCCGCAATGAAATCCAAATCAGCCAAAAGAGGAAATGGTGGAGGTGATGGAATATCAGGATATCCGTGAGCAGGGCGACACAAGGAAACATGAAAAATTGGGTGTACCTTCGCTGTCGGCAGCAGCTGCAATTCGTAAGCATCAGAACCCATTTTGCGACCAATTTTATATGGACCAAAATAGCGAGGAGATAACTTCTCATTGGGATGTTTGAACTCTTCTGACGATAAGGATGAAGACAAAGTAGACCATCACCGCTCACGCCAAAAGACAATTCACATTGCTATGAATCACCTTGTGATTTTATACGAGATTGAGCCTTCAAGAGATTGGACTGCACTAACTTCAGCATTTGGTCATGTGCCAAAAGCTGCACTTCAAGATCAGCAAGTTTAGTTTCACCAGGGACAAAAGGATGCAATGGTGGTGGCTTCCTTCCATGCACAACTTGATAAGGGGTCATATTAGTCCTTGTTGAAACAATACTTGGCAAGCTAAATATTGATACCACGATTTAGGCTTTTCATGAGCAAAGCAACACAAATAGGCTTCAAGGCACCAGTTGACCACCTCTGTTGGCCATCGGATTAGGATGGTAAGAATTACCCATACGAAGATGTGTACAAATTGTAAGTAACATCATGATCTGAAAGAGTAGAAAGCTGTATCCATGTAAGCGAACAATTTCCGTACAAAACAAAGCAACCAATTTTTGGCAGTGAATGGATAAGATAAAGCCAGAAAATGAGCACAATTGCCGAACCTATCTACTACCACAAGAATAGTGTCATAACCATTTGAAGAAGGAAGACCCAAAATAAATTCCAGGGAAATGTCTTTCCAGACTCGGTTGGGAATCGGCTATGGTTGCAAAAGACAACTTGGAGCGAAAGTTTCATACTTATTTTGCTGTCAAGTAAACAATTCTGGACAAACAACTTAACATCCTGCTTCAGACATGGCCAGAAAATATTGACAGAAACTCTTTTGAGAGTTTTCAAGTATCCCCATGTCCTCCTGTTGGAGAATCATGTGTCTCGGCTAAAATCATGTCTTTAAACTCGGGATAATCAGGAATTACCAATCGAACTTTGTAGTAAAGATGGTTGGCAGAGTGAAAACTCCGAATTAGAAAAAGTGTCAATAGAAAGTTGATCTAAAAGCTGCTTGGTACTGAAATAGGCTAGAGAGTGACTTTGTTGAAGTAGAATAGCACCAACGCCATCAGTTGGAGCATCGCATTCAACAGTAAAATTTTGAGTGAAATCAGATAGACAAAGAGCAGGTACTGATGTCTAGACTCTTTCAAGATGCTGAACAGCCTTTTCTGCTGTTGTATTCCATATGAAAGCATCCTTTTTGGTAAGATCTGTTGAGAGACGAGCAAGAATACCATAGTTCTTAACAAACTGTCGGTAATAACCCATGAATCCCAAATAACCTGGAAGTTCCTTCACCTTCTTTGGCAGAGGCCAATCCAAGACTGCTGCTATTTTTTTGCATCCGCAGCTACTCTATTTCTGGAAATCACATGACCTAGATACCCAATTTGAGGGTTGTGCGAACAGACACTTCTAGGGATTAGCAAAAATAGAATTGATGGAAAGGTGAAAAACTATCTGAAGATCGTTTTGGTGTTGTTGGAGGGTAGGACCATAGATCAAAATATCGTCAAAGAAAACCAAGATGGATTTTCTGATGTATGGTCTGGAAAGGTCATTCCTTGCGAATTGGAAAGTGGCGGAGCATTCGTGAGTCTGATAGGCCTTACAAGAAATTCATAATGTTTAGACTGAATTCGGAAAGTTGTTTTATGGATATCCGCAGACTGGAAACGAATTTGATGGTACCCTGTACGAAGATCTATCTTTGAAAAAATAGTCTCTATGTAACTCGTCCAGTAACTCATCTATATTGGGAATAAGATATTTCTTTGGTATAGTTACCTTAATGAGGCTATGGTAATCAACACAAAACCTCCACGAATCATCTTTCTTTTTCACTCGCAGAACCGGTCTAGCCAATGGACTTGAACTACGACAAATGAAGCCGGATTCTAGTAAAGCAACAACTTGGTTCTCAATTTCAGTCTTTTGACCATGAGGGTATCGATAAAGGTCTTATATTTGGAGTTTTAGAATTTGGTAACAGAGAAATAGCATGAGAATGTGCTCTAAATGGTGGAAGTGACATTGGCTCAGAAAATAGAGTAGACCTCATCTACCGGCATCTGAATTCAATTACCGGGATTCTCGTACAATTTGTTAAAGGATTGAAGGGAAGCCATAGTGGAATTTGTTGATCTCACCCCTTGCAATTTATAATGTTTCCCCTTCCAATTGAAAAGTATGAATATATCATTCCAGTTAGCTTGAATGGTCTTAAGAGATGCTAACCATTTGATACCAGAGACCAAATCAGGCCATCCAATTGCAAATGAGTAGTAATCCTGAGTGACGGTAAAACCCGACAACTGAATTTGAAGATTCCTGCAAACTTTATTGTAACTGATGATGTCCCCGTTCCCTATTTGCATACTGAATGTTGGAGCTGTTTCTACAGGAAGTTTATGCTCCTCTAATGGACTCCGCCAGAAAATTATGTGTGGAAACACTATCCACAAATATCAAAACTCATTTATTATTGATTTCACCCTGCAATTTCATTTCTTTTACCAATTGAATTTCCCAAGATGGCATGGTAAGAAATTTCAGCTGTCAGTTTCTTAAGGGTTGCCATCGTCACCACCTGTAGCATTGACTTCATCAATTGTCCAATTGATTACCTCCTGTAAAGCCCTGTAGCATGATCGAGTTTGGAAAGGTCTGGATGCTTTGGGTTGGAAGAATCATTGCTTTGTGAATTTTGATGTGCAGAGTAGCAGCGTTGTTCTGGAGTGCAATGAGTTCTGTACAATGGGTCTATTGGTTTGGTCCAATTGGGCCCTCTACTGTTGTGATTGGGCTTAATTTGTTTTCAAATTCAAGTGCCAAACTCATAGCCCTATAAACTTTTCTAGGCTCTGTTCTCTCTAATTTGATACCTAATGTTAATGCTTTTGCTTGCCCACCTATAGTATTATTTCTCAACCAAATCCTTCAACACTAATGAATGCTTTCATTATTCATTCATAAATATAAATTGTGAAAGAATTAAACAAAACCCAAGATCATTTATTTAGTCTATATCTAATACTCCCTCTGTTCATCTTTACTTGTCCACTTTTTTGTTTTGGGATATCCAACAATACTTGTCCAGTTTATAAAATCAAGGAATAATTTACCTATTTCTGTCCATTTTACCATAGAATTAAAAATGATTCATTCTCTAATGCATTTTCAATGCATTAAATTTATTATATTCAAAGGGTAGTATGGTAAAATTACCCCCCTATCATTACTGCTTCTTAATTCCCGTGCCAATAAGAAAGTGGACAAGGATGGACCGAGGGAGTACATGAATAATTTCTACTGTTTTTGAATTTCATAATTTTAATTTTGTAGCTTACATAGTGTAGTGAATTTCTTAGTGAATTGAATATTGATTTGTCTATCATATCCAGTGGTGGATCCACCTTGTAATCAGGGGGTTCATCCGAACCCCTTTGAAGGAAAATTATACTATTTTTATACTATTTTTACACGGTCAAAAATATTTTTATGTATATATAGTAGATGTTGAACCCCCTCCGACTAGTCCATATGTTTACTTCTGAACCCCCTCAATGAAAATCTTGGCTCCGCCACTGGTCATATCCATAGTAATTGGAAAATGCTAATGACTATACAGTTACTTGCATATTTCAAACTGCCATATACATTTATTTAAACAATCATGGCGATCATTGTTTTCCAGTTATTTGTGTATTACTTAATTTTGAATTTTATCCTGGTGAGGGATTATAGTGTCATTACAACATATAATTATTTCCTAAACTCTAATGTGATGTAACTATTATTTTTTGAAGAAACACAAAAAACAAAGAATTAAATGTAGAAGAATTAGTGCAAAAATAGCTTAGTTTGTGGGTTTGGCCTATTTTTCTATAAAACCCATCACCTTCCCTGCCCTATTTAAATTTCTAACAAAATTAAATTTGCCCTCCTGTTTAGCTCTTCCCCTACCCCGCATTGTTAAGAGTTTTGCCGTGCCCCGCCCAAATTGCCATCCCTACATTTGAACAACCCACATGCTCTTTTCTGTTTATGTCATCTTGAGCTTATCCCCTTGTACCTTTGATGCCCTCTAATAAATAGAGGTCCTTCATCTTTTCCCTAGCAGTAACTGCGGTGGAAGTACTCCCTAGTCTTCAAAACACACCTGGATCTCCTAGATGACTCTTGTCACACTCCACTTTTATAATTTTTGGGACTGCATCACGCTCTCCCTCCGCAATCTCAACTCTAACCCATTTTGGGTGATTCTTCAGTTCCTCTCTTTGTCTTTGTCCACCCATCACAATAATTTCCAATTTCCTTTAAGATTCTCTGGGACCATACATAAGTGTTAGAATAAGAGTACAACAACAACAACAACATACCCAGTGTATTCCCTCAAAGTGGGGTCTGCGGAGGGTAAAATGTACGCAGTCCATACCACTACCTCAAATGAAGTAAAGAGGCTATTATCGATAGATAGACCCCCGGCTCAGGACAGATAACAAATAACAAACAAAAAATATAAAAGCAAACAACAACAAAGGATATCACACCGCTAGATATTAAAGAAAACAAGACAACCACAAAGTACATTATAAACTATCTATACGGAATCATGGACATCACCAAAATACCATGTACAATAGGCTACAAGACACTACAGGCACATATACAAATATAACACTCTTCTCTACTATTACGAACGTACTCCTATCTACTACCCCTCTACCTTAATTTGTGTCCGCCACACCTTTCTATCAAGGGTCATGTCCTCTATAAGCTGTAATTGTCTCATGTTCTACCTAATCACAGCCCTCCAATATTTCTTCGGTCAACGTCTACCCCGCTTGCCTCTCTACTTCACCTGAGGTAGTAGTATGATCTGCGTACACTCAACCCTCCCCAGACCCCACTAGGAGGGAATACACTGGGTATGTTGTTGTTGTAGTACGTCTACCCCGCCTAAAACTATCCATAGCTAGGGGCTCACACCTCCGAACTGGAGCATCCACGTTCCTCATCACATGTCCGAACCAACACAATCTCACTTCTCACATCTTGTCCTCCAAAGTCATTCCCACCTTTTTCTTGATATGAGTAGGAATAGAAATATTATATAGAATCCTATTTGAAAAAGGATTGTAATGTTAGTGTCCTAGTTGGAAAAGGTGTTTAATATAGTGTCCATAAATAGGATCTCAATGTAATAATTTAGAGACAACAATTCAATAATATCTTTCTCCTATATTTCTTGCATGGTATCAGAGAATTGGTGAGGAAAGTATCATTGTGCATCATTCCAGTGAAGTTATCCGTCATGGTGCAAATTCTTCGGTGTCAGTCAGTTCCTTATTTTTCAAAAACAAGTCCACCATCACGTTTAGAACTTTTCAATCACAAAACCCTAGTCAGATTCGTCGGAAACAAGTACTACACACGCCCTCATGCGCCGCCAAAAGCAGATTTCTAGCGAGCTCATCAGATCCACGCGTCGGTGCGTGAGTAATTTTCGGACACTTTTTCCAAAAGGTTCTCCTTCCAGTAGTGTCGTCTCTTGAATCTGAGATTGTTGTCCATACAGTTACTTCTTGATTCTGATCAAGTTTCAGAAGTTAGATCTAATTTTTCGGCTATGAAACAGTTTATTTTCAGATTTTGGCGACTGAACACTTTTTTCCTAGTTTCTGGCAACATATTTTTTGCTCATTTTAGTCTTGTGATTAATTCTGAACCCTTAATGAGATTAGAAAATCAAACGTCACAGTCCATGAAAAATCGATGAGCGGGAGGTCGTTTTGAAAGATTTCAACCTAGGTTTAGTTATTGTAAACCTTAGTTATTGTAAAAGGCTTGGACACACTTGTGACATTTGCTATTCTCAACCTAAGTGTACTTATTGTAATAGGCTTGGACATACTCGTGAAATATGCTATTCTTTGTTTGGTCGACCATCTAAAAATGCTCATGTTGCTCGGTTTAACATCACAGGTAATCAATGGGTGTATTTATCTGAAAAGAAATATAACGAGTATTTTAGTATCGAGCAAGTAAGCAGATATTTCCACCAATAGCCTCAACTGCACAATCTCAAAGGATCATAGGTTGTGGACTCTGGTGCTGCTGATCATATTTTTGGTGATAAATCACTTCTATTAAATATTGTTTATTCAGTCTCTTCCAATTAACACTTTAGCCAATGGTAACCAAACCAAAGAGTTGATAAGCTAATCCCCTATCCCGTGCTTGTCCTTTAAATCTTGCATTAGTCAATTGTTTGACTCATGCCCTAAATTGTGGCATACTATTTCAAGAACTCTTTTATCACACATGACCATAGTATGAGACAAACAATTGGTCACAAGGCCTCTACCTACCTTAGTATGAGACAAACAATTGGTGTATGATATGAATCACTAGGCCTCTACTACGTTACCTCTCCTAACTCCTTCATAGCATGTTCAGTTACAGATTCTCCAGACGTAATTCTCAAATGTTTGGGACATCCTAGTTTGTGCAAGTTACAAAAGATAGTGCCTAGTTTATCTAGTCTATCCACATTAGATTGTGAGTTGTGCCAACTTGGGATACACATTCGAACTGCCTTTCAATGTAGTAGTGAGAATCATGCAGAGTTTATCTTTTCCTTAGTTCACTCTGATATTTGGGGTTCTAGTAGAATCATTTCAACCTCGGGGTTTCGTTATTTTGGAAGCTTCATTGATGATTATTCAAGATGTACTTGGATTTCTTACACTTTGTTTGGATGGTGGTTTGACATGGTTTCATAATGTACGATACTGTATGGTATGGTATTGTACTGTACAGTATAGTACAATACAATGTTTGGATGGATTGTATCTTTCAGTGTTGTTTAATAATAGTTTTATTGTCTTGTTTGACGGTATGGTACTGTATTGTAACTAGTAAGTTTACTAAAAGTTTCTTAATTATTATAAATGCTAATTTTATCAATAATTGTTGATAAAATAATTTTCTTGTTAATCTATCACAAATTATGCCATGTAAATATATTAAGTTGTTAAATTCATGTAAATTTTACAAAATCAATACAAGAGTAGATCAAAATAAATGTAATTAAATTCATTTTTTACAGTAACAAATTTCATTTCCTTTTGGTGTTCTGAAACGTGGCCACCAATGACAAGTACAAAGTTTGATGCATCTTTTGTGTATGCTACGGGTGTGTTCGGTATGGAATACAAAAAAAAATTCTAGGAAAATAAATTGCTTCTTACTTAACTTGTGTTCGCTACACAAATAGAAAAATATTTTCTAAAAATATTTGTATATATTTACCACAAAACAATGAGAATGAATAGAATAAGGGGGTGGGGTAAGAAAATAATTATGAATTTTTTATTAAAAAAAATATTTGGGGGTGGGGTAGTGGAGTGGGGGGATCGAGGGTAGGCGTAGGAGTGGCTAAGAATTCATTTTTGATTTTTTAATAAATAAATTAAAAAATATTTTTTTTTCAGGGTGGAATGGGGTAGGGTCGGGGGGGGGGGGGGGGGCGGGTAGGAGGTGATGGTGGGGTAAGAAATTTTTGAAAAATAAAAAAATTGGTTCGTGAGAGGGGTTGGTAAGTGGTGAGGGAGGGGTGGGTGAGGGTGGGGTAAGAAAAAGTTTTGAATTTTTTTCTTAAAAAATAAATTTTTGAAAAAAGTAGGGTAGGGGTTTGGTAAGGGTCGGGGTTAGGGTGGGGGGTGAGATAGGAAAAAAGTTTAAAATTTTCTAAAAAAAATTTAAAAAATAATTTTATTTTAGGCGGGGGAAGGGAAAGGAGGGGGAGGTGGAGTTAAATAATATAGGATGAAGGGTAAAATAGAATTATATAATATTAAATAAGGGCATAGTTGGAAAATAAATAAGCAAACCATAGGATACTACTAAATCGGTGGTTACATAAAGTGAGTTTTCAAGGTTACCAAACCATGAAATTAAAGCATACCATATCATACATTTTAAGAAACAATCAAAACAAATATGGTTCTCTTAATAACCATACCATACCATAGAAAACCATCATCCAAATGGTGTGTTAGTGAAAGATCGCCATTAGTGAAAGATCGCTCTGAATTGTTTCCTATATTCTAGAGTTATTGTGCTAAAATACAAAATCAGTTTCGTGTCTCTGTCTCTATTCATACCTTTCATAGTGATAGCGCCTTATAAAGTATGTCCTCCCAATTTCAACAATTTATTACTCATTAAGGAATTATTCATCAGACTTCTTGTTCGTATATCCCTCAACAGAATGGAGTAGCAGAGAGGAAGAATAGGCACCTCATAGAGACTGCTCACACTTTCTAATTCAATCCCATGTTTCGCTGCGATTTTTGGGCAATATAGTTATCACATCTTGCTATTTAATTATTCGGATGCCTTCATCTTGCATTCAAAGTCAAATTCCTTATTCAATGAATCTCAGATGGAGTGGGGATTGTCTTAAATTTCTTCCTGTAGGCTGCCCACCAAACTCCTGCTCAGTGAGTTATTATGTGTTAGAGTTTATTCATCCTTTGACACGTAGGATTCCCTTTGTTCAAGAACCGTTGTTGCCTTTGTTTCCTTGGATAGCCACTTCGAATTTTTGACTATTTCTGAGTACAGTTGGCCCTCCTCCGTATTGTTTAGTTTTTGTTTAAAGATGGATGTTGTGCCTGTGATTAATGAAGCTTTCAATCTTTAATGCAATGTCCAACCAATCGGTATCAAATTCAGGGATGATAATACTAATCTCTTCCTTGTGTACTGATTTTTGTTATATAATGAACCTGTTTGTTGTAATTTCTTGTGCAAAAGTACTCGGTGAAACAATCCTGGAACATCCGTCTTTTCACATACTTTGACCTTCGACGCCTCCTTCATGGACTCACAAAGCCATCTCATCGTCTTCTTGCTGAAGTATGTTCTCCTGATAAAATTCGACCTCTTTCCATCCATTTGAACCATCCTGCTGCCTTTCTGGGAATATCAAATTAATTTGAACCCTAATGCGAAATAAATAATGTCGTTACCGGTAATTACAAATACCAAGTTCCAGCCATGTTGCTGGCTAGCATTCCTGGAAAAGATGGTACTTGGTTAGAATATTCCTAGGGAAAGTTATTCTTCGAAAATGTGCCTGGGAGCATATTTAAGGACTCAAGGCTTAAGCTTTGCGTGTTATTGTTTTCATTAGCACTTTCTTTGTTAAGGCCTATGTTTGATTCCATTTCGCCCTTAGAGCCCCTACAATCTTTTTTCTGTTTTTTTTTTTTTTGCATTCGACTACTTTTGACTGGACATAAAATTATTTATGGCGTTCAACTGGTCGCTGGGTAGGTTTTAATAGATTAATAAGGTAATTGAAGGGATGCAAGTATCTATTTGAATAGTCGAGGCGCATGCAAGCTGGCCTGGACACCACTATTATCCCAGGGAAAAAAAAGCAATTGAAGGTGGTGCCCTCGTGGTAGTGCAATCTCTATTGTATGAGGACTGCAGTAGATATGTTCTCCCATGGTCGTAAAGACGATATTGATGTAATTCGGGAACCTAATAATTAGCTCTCTAATTTTGTCTAGTTGAGGTAAATGCCATATGTATCTCTGGTGGAGAAAATAAATTCTTCGTGTCCCCCCACCCCCCCACCCACCGCACACACACCAAAAAAAAAAGAGAAATTTCCACCGTAAGTATGGACGTCAAAAGTTAATTAGTTGATACCTATGAGGGTTTATGGATATCTTGGTTAGTCGTGACCTTCTATAGTGGATAAAAGGAGTTCAAATTTAAAAACAGAAATCTTGTAGGCTGCTGGTACTTTTTCATGAGATAGTAGTAGCTTTGTGCTTCCCGAGACCACACCTGTGGGATTTCACTCGGTTTGTGGTTGTTGTAGTGGTAGCTTCAGGCTTATCTAATGGAAAACACAGACAGGATTAGGTAATGACTTCGGGAACCATTTTGCTGGAAATGCTGACTTCTCAATACTCCTGTAAAATTGTTCGAGTTGGTAGGTAATCAAGTGGAAAAGATGCAGAGTTTGAGCTCGTGTATATGTCACCTCTCTGTCTGTCACATGCTTTTCACATGCTAAGTGGCAGTTTATCAGATGTAAAGAATGTGAACCCAAGTTGGAGAATTAAGTGTGCAAACATTATGTTAGTAATTGATTGCAAAATTTGAAGGGCTGAATTGTTGTTTGGTTTAAATCTTTCAACATGTATAATTATCTTGACAGTTAGTGTATGTAATTTTAATATTTCAATTGATGCCTTGATGCTGGTTTTCATATACACAAGTTACACTGAAGTATTGCTTGCAATAAGCTAATGATATTGGCTATTCCTTATTTCAGGTTGAAGTGACTGATTCAGCTCTTCTTGCTTTAATAGAAAATTACTGCAGAGAAGCTGGTGTTCGCAATCTGCAGAAGCAGATTGAAAAGATTTATCGCAAGGTTCTGTGGCCTGTACTCTTTTGTTTAAAACATCTAAGTTGCATTGTCTGAATTTGATGCCTAGTGAACTTTTGAAGAAAGGTGATGGCTATTTAATGAAATGCAACACAAACACTTGGAAATCATTTCCATGCTTTGATACTTCTCACATTCTGTTCTTGCTTTCCAGATAGCTCTAAAGCTTGTTAGGAAAGATGACAAGATTGAGCCTCAGAATGTGGGGGTAAATGAGGTAAAAGCAGAACCTGTCCACATATCGGATGAACTCAAATCTAAGGAAGAAACTCAAACTGGAGCCAAGTCGGTAGAGGGTAGCAATGATGACAAGCCCGGTGAAACTGTTGCTGAAGCCCTGGAAGCACCAGTGAACCAAATGCAGAAGTCTACTGATGAAGATACTCATTTACAGGTAAATGGAAAATATTCAAAGGCAAATATATTATGCTAATTGTTGTACTTCATGCTTGACAGGGTTGCATCTGGGATCTACTCTTAGCCCATTTTTGTTTGCTTTGGTGATGGATGTGTTGACACGGCGTATTCAAGGAGAGGTGCCTTGGTGTATGCTTTTTGCTGATGATATATTTTTGATTGATGAGACGAGGGTGTGTGTGAATGATAAACTAGAGGTGTGGAGACAGACCGTTGAGTCTAAGGGTTTCAAGTTGAGTAGGAGCAAGATAGAGTATTTGGTATGCAAGTTTAATGACATGAGGCAGGAGAATGAGGTGGTAGTAAGGTTGGATTCCCAGGAGGTGTGTAAGAGGGATAATTTCAAGTATCTCGGGTCCTTGATTCAGGGGAACGGTGTGATTGACGAGGATGTCTCCCACCGTATTGGGGCGGATGGATGAAGTGGAAGCTCGCCTCGGGGGGTGTTGTGTGATAAAAAGGTGCCGTCCAAGCTTAAAAACAAATTTTATAGGGTGGCAGTCTGTCCGGCCATGTTGTATGGAGCGGAGTGTTGGCTAGTCAAAAACTCTCACATTCAAAAATTAAAGGTGGTGAAAATGCGGATGTTGCGTTGGATGTGTGGGCTTACTAGGGGTGATAGAGTTCGGAATGAGACCATTCAGGAAAAAGTTGTAGTGGCTTCGGTGGAGGACAAGATGCGGGAAGTTCGATTGAGATGGTTCGGGCACGTGATGAGGAGGGGCACGGACGCCCCGATTCGTAGGTGTGAAAGGCTTGTGTTGGATGGCTTCAGGCGGGGTAGGGGTAGGCCGAAGAAATACTGGAGAGAGGTAATTAGGCGGGACATGGAGTAGTTACAGCTCACTGAGGATATGACCCTAGATAGGAAGATCTGGAGGACGCGAATTAGGGTAGAAGGCTAGTGCCAGTTTGGGGTCGTTAGGGTAGAGCTTTACTTGATGGGTGTGTTATTCTTGTTATGCCACCTTGTTGCATGCTTTATTACAAATTTGTTTACTATTATTTGTTTATTATTCATTGTGGGTGGCGTATTTATGTCTTCTCATCTTGTTCCGTGCTTTATTACGGATTTGCTTATTATCTCGTATCTTGAGCCGGGGGTCTATCGGAAACAGCCTTGCTACTTCTTCGGAGGTAGTAGTATGGACTGCGTACATCTTACCCTCCCCAGACCCCACTATGTGGGAATACACTGGGTTTGTTGTTGTTGTTGTTGTTGTACTTCATGTGATTCTTGCCGGTTGTAGTTATGCATGCTACAATGTATTCGAGGGCATTTATCTATGCTTAGGATATAAATATGTTATTTTTGTATGCACAGAAGATGTCGCCTTTTCATACCTTGTCTTATTGTGTCATGTTGATTAAATGTGGTTAACAGATGAACTGTAATAAGTCACCCATCTGACAATTGTATAACACCAAACCAGCAAGGAAAACACTTGGTATTCATTTGTACGATTAATTCTGCCTTGTTATCTTAAAAAGGTTTTCAATGCATGACCAGCGTTTAATGTGCACTGTAATCAGATTAGTGGTTTAATAGCAACTTCTTTGGGGATGGGGAGGCTTCTTTAGTCTGACTAATTAATACTTGATAGTCGTTCATTTTAGCTAGTTGGGCCAAAATGTTTGAATGGTTTGCGTAAACATGTTTCATTATAATACAGCACACACACTTCGATATGTGTGATGTTATATTTCCCCTCATATTTGTTTGTACTGAGAAAATGATTTGGAATTCTGCAAATTAAGCTGCCAGTGAATAATCTACCCTCCCCAGATCCAACTGGGTATGATGTTGTTGTTAAGCTTCTAGTGGACAACGTTGCATGATTTATACTTCAGGTTTACATAATCTATGTTTAAGTATTTAATGACCATTGTATCATGCAACTGAACTTTGGTTGCGGTTGTTGTGATCTTAACAGGATACTCAGGAAATTGAGGAAGCTACAGAAAGTGAAACAAGTAAAACAATAGATAAAGTGGTCGTGGACTCACCAAACCTAGCTGATTATGTTGGCAAGCCTATTTTCCATGCGGAGCGCATATATGATCAGACCCCAGTTGGAGTTGTGATGGGTCTTGCTTGGACTTCAATGGGTGGCTCAACACTCTATATAGAAACGTCTCTGGTGGAGCAAGGTGAAGCAAAAGGGGCTCTCAGTGTAACAGGACAACTAGGCGACGTTATGAAAGAAAGTGCCCAAATTGCCCATACAGTTGCCAGGATCATTTTGCAGGAAAAGGAAACTGATAACCAGTTCTTCGCTAATAGTAAGCTTCACCTTCATGTTCCTGCGGGTGCAACCCCTAAGGATGGCCCTAGTGCTGGTTGTACTATGATAACGTCCTTGCTGTCTCTTGCGCTGAAAAAGCCTGTTAAACCTTACCTGGCAATGACTGGGGAAGTCACGCTAACTGGAAAGATTCTTCCTATAGGCGGGGTATGACAACAATTCTCTTCCTTTACATTTTTCGTTGATTTTTATCCTTTATGGTCTTTATGCTTGATTATTTTCCTGTCTGTATGTGCTTACATGCATGTGTGTAAGCATAGTAAGTGTGGTCTTTTCATTTTGACTATCATTAAAAGGATTCATGAGTTTCAAAACTGTGTCAAGTGTATAGCAGTACCGTTGGTCCTCAAAACTGCATCCGGAACATGATTGTGGCTCCACCAATGTTGGGTTCATCTCTGAAGTGTGCATTTAAGTTGCAAAAACTTTTACCTTTTTGGTTCAATACAGGTCAAGGAGAAAGCCATAGCAGCCCGGCGAAGTGATGTGAAAATTATAATATTCCCTTCAGCTAATCGAAGAGATTTTGATGAGCTTGCTCCGAATGTGAAGGAAGGCCTTGATGTACACTTTGTGGATGATTACAAGCAAATATTTGATTTGGCATTTTGACAGCCAGAGTATAAAATATTAAAGTTTTTTTTTTTTGACCATGGTATTACATAATTCATAAATTTCAAGGAGATGGATTTTACCTTTTGCCAAGAATGACGGTAAAATTTGATGGAAGTGTCTGATTTATTAGACTGCACCTACTGTTAAAGTTAACTGACGGGATTTATGACCACTTGGCATCTTATTTTTCTTACGGGCGAAGGTACAAAATTAGGGGAAAAAAGGAGAGAAACAGAGAACACAAGAGAACCTTCTTTCAGTTTCTGTTAATGTACGGCAGTTGTTTTTATTAGCTGTCTAATCAGCAACCAGTGTGCTGTGTCCAAGCATAGCTAGTATTGATGTGTAAACTGTAGTGTCTTTTCTGGCCCCACTGATTTTTGTCCAAGTCCCTTGTTATTTTCTTTAGTAGCAGCTTGCAAAGTCTATCAAATTCTGCTACAAAAGTAAAGTAGACAGCGATGCTTTCATAAAAAAGTTTTACACCTGGTGTAGTGTTGAAACTTGTTATTAAGGTGTTAATAGAACAGTTCTGCATTCTGCGATGCGTTTAATTAACAGAATAAATTCACATTCTACATTCCAGGATCTCTTGTTCTTGTTTGAGCATTAATAGTACAATTTTTTTACCGGTCTTACCTTTCAATATAGGCGATGAGAAAATCAGCAGTTGGGAGGCATATTACCATTTCTAATCTTGGCAATTTTTTAATTCTTGATGAATAAGGTCTGTTTCCTAATTTTTCTATTATATAGAGTGGTGGAAGCAAATGGAGGTTGTCCTGTCAGTTTTTACTGTCTCATCTTTATAATTTTTTATTTTCTCCGTTTTAAATTATTTGTCTTATTCTTTTATAAATATGTATTTCAAAATTACACAAAATTATTTTAAATTACAATAATTAACGGCTTAAAAAATTTTAAAAACATAAAAAAATTTGGTTGTCTCATAAAATTCTATTAGTACTACATAAGTTGTGATAGATGAAGAAACATATATTTGAAAATGACGTAAAAAAATATTGTAAGTTACAATAATTAACAACTTGAAATATTTAAAGCCATATAAAAATTTTAATTATTCTCAAAATATCAACACAGTTACATAAGATAAAGGGAGTAACATATATTATTTCAAAAAAATAATTAGTAACAAGTATTATCAATCACAATAATTAACAAATGAAAATATGTAAAAACTATATATAAAAAATTTGATTGACTCTCTTAATTTCATCAATATCACATAAATTGGGACATAGAGAGTAATTATTTGAAAGTTATGTAGAAGTATTATAAATTATAATAATTAACAAATTAAAAATCATACAAAATTTTTAAAATTATATGAAAAGTTTAGTTCTCTTCAAATTTTATTAGTGTCACATAAATTAAAACGATGAGAGTAATATATATTATTTAAAATCTAAAAAAAGGTATTATATATCACTATAATTAACAATTTAAAAAGTTTAAAATCAAATAAAAATTTAATTGACTCTTCAAAATTTATCCATATCACAAAAATAAAAAATAGCATATGTTGTGCCTGTGCAAGCTTGGGCTCTTATATCTAGTAAATTTAGAGAGTTTCACCTTCCACACCTATTTAAGGTCCTCTGTTACTAAACATAGGGATACTTCTACTTATTTACAAAACATAATAAGAATATTTCAAAGTCTAACAAATTTCGAAACATTAGAAGGTGAAAATGTCCAATTACACCCCTAAAATCAATTAGAAAGTGCACACGATTGTTCGCAATATATTCACCCACCTAAATGAGTAGGGATTGATTCCACAGAGAGAAATGAAAGTTTCACCTTAAAGTGTCCTCGGTTCATTTAGATGTTCGCATGCCATAAAAGACAAGTAAAGTAACTGAGGGGGGGAGGGGGGGGGGGTTGTAAAACACTTAGAACCATTTCTGTCAAAATTTAAAACACTTTAATAACACCCTTTTCATTTATTAACTTTAAATAGAGTATTACAAGATCTTTAGGATGGTGTTAGTATGAATATCAGCCTTGTAATTGGGTAATTAATAAGGGTAAACAACAAAAAATTTCAACTGTTTAGTACCTAATTACTTTCTATCCCTGCTCTTTTCAAAATTACATAAAATTTTGGATTTTGAAGTTTCGGATATATTATTGAGGGTCGGATATTTCACTTTCTGATGCGTATCTACTTAATCAAATTCTTATGTATCGATAACACAGATCTCATTTCGATACTTAAGTCTTATGTATTAGTTGTACAAAAAAAGAATTTTGATGCATAGTTTTTGTCATATTTTAAACAAGATCCATCATTCTTTATGTATTTTTACACAAAAATCAAATTCTTGTGCGTCAGTAACACATATCTCCATTTGATATATAAGTCTTATATAGTAGTAACACAAAACAAAAAGCTTCTGATACATATTTTTTACCATTTACATCATTCTTAATGGCAAACTCCGACCATCAACCACCCAAAACAACCACTACAACCCACATCATCACCACCGTGATTTCAGATCCAGTGAACTCCACCACTAAAACACTGCAACAACCATCTCACAACACCATCGAAGCTCAACGACGATCAAACTGTACAAACAAACTTCGACGAAGCTCAAACGAAAATTAACCAATAATTTTATCGTCACTGCTAGAAATGACGAAAACTAGCCATCAATATCCAGATCTGGAGAATCTGAGAATTAATGGGTGTTGGTATAAATGGGTATTTTTATTGATGATTTAAAATTATAAAAATAGGTGTGTGTTTAAGGGGGCAGAATAGTGTTGTTTGTTGTGTCAATTGATTAAAATAAGGAAAGAAATTGATGGAATGTGGGTGATAATGGAGGAAATGACTCTTGGTTGATGGAGAAAGGAGAAAATTCTATCGTGAATTTTGTATGTATGTGTGACTTCGAGTAAAGGGGGCTGCTGTGTTATATCCGAATGTTTAGAGAAAGGAAGTAAAAAATGAATTTTGTAATTATCTAAGTAATAATAGTAAGTTAAGGTGTAGTATTATTTATTTTGCCCAATTAATATTCTATCACTGAGCTACTGAGGAAGAATAAGAGATTCGATCTTTTAGAGTTCAAGTTCCGTTCCCAATCCATGAGCTCAAAGCTTTCTTTGCAATTCTCAAAACTTTTTCATACTGACTCTCTTACATTCCTCATTTTAGAGGAAACCTCAAAATATATTTCATTATATTCTATCCATATTTCAGTTTCATTCATTTAATACTCTTTTGATTTCACTGATATAACATGTCATTTCTACTCTATCTCTTTATATTTCTTTTCTACATATGAAAAATGAAAAAAATCATCATATAATAATTGAGTTACAACAGAAAAGAAATAAAGGAGATTTGTGATGATTTTCAAACATTTCTACTAGGTAATCTAGTATTCTTATGCATGAAGATAATCAATATAGTCATTGAGTTCGAACTTTGTTTTAACTACATCATTCATGTGGGTAGGTTAGATTTTTGATATTATTGATACTTTATCGATCAATCAATAAATTTTACATGGGTTTCTCTCGAGACTCGATGTGTATGCAATCCCGACCAACCTACAACCTCAAATAATCAATCTCAAGAATTAGCTAGTAAATGAAAGAGATCAAATTTTTGTCAACTAATTTCCCTCACCCTTTTCTCCTTCTTCAAGCAAATAAATAATTCAAAACAAATTAGAGTTTGTAACCTCTAATCATAAGTTAAAACATGGGGAATTAGCTAAACCATAAAAAATAAATCATTGTTGAAGCAAGTAATTAACATTCAATCACATGGTAACATTCATACATGACCCCCGCCAAAAAAAAAAAAAATAGAGATTTAGTTAAGCATAAATATATCCATATCATCAGCTAAATTCGTCATAACTTAAATTTTCACTTTGAAAATAATGAATCCAAGAGTAGAAATTCAAAATTTGTCTTCACCCAAAATTTAGATACTTGATTACAAAGTCTCAAAACTAAAGATATAGTTGAAGAAGGTTTAGAAATCACAAATTTCCTTTTATAGTACCAAAAACTTGGAGCATTTAATTTACAAAGCTACCGCCACCATAAGTTATGCAATTTGCATCGGGCTCGTATACTACTTCTTCGATATGCAAAAGTGTCTCTACGTTCACCAAAATTGCCTTCAATCCTTGATTCCTTCAGTGTTCTGTCTAATTCGGTGATACTCCTACCCCTTTGCATATCAGTTTTGCGATGCACAAAACTTTCTATTAGCTCGCATAACTTTGCTTGAGAGGAACTAGTGTTTTGTCTTATTTAGCAATCAAAACTCCACTTTGGCAATACACATATCTGCGATACTCATGTAGATCCTTTGGAGATAGACTTCCACTTTTTTCTCTTTTTATTTCATGTTTTTGCTTCTTTTGGCCTTCTTCTGCTCCTTGGATTTTTTTGTTACTTTAACACTTATATTCTAATTAAACTAACATAAGAAAATAACTCAAATTGGCATTGAGGACATCGATTTAGTATCAGATGTTGTATAAATGAGCCACAAACTATTGGCTCATCAATACCCAAACTTAAATTTTTACTTGTCCTTGAGCAAATCAGTACTACAACAACAACAACAACAAACCCAGTGTATTCCCACCTAGTGGGGTCTGGGGGGTAAGATGTACGCAGTCCATATCTCTACCTCTGAAGAAGTAGAAAGGCTGTTTCCGATAGACCCCCGGCTCAAGACAGTCGCCACACAAATATAAATATAAATATAAATATAAATATAAATATAAATATAAATATAAAGTAACGCATGGTAGTAGGAAACATCGGGAAGCACTCAGATACATAATAAAACATGGAACACCGAAATCGTAACAAGAAGAAGAATAGGAATAGGAATAAAAATAAGAGTAGGAAGAATAACAGGAATAATCCCCCACTCCCTACCCTTGCGCCCCCAAACTGGCCCTAGTCTTCTGCCTTAATCCTCGCCCTCCAGACCTTCCTATCTAGGGTCATGTCCTCGGTGAGCTGTAACTGCTCCATGTCCCGTCTAATCACCTCTCCCCAGTACTTCTTCGGCCTACCCCTACTCCGCCTAAAACCATCCAACGCTAGCCTCTCACACCTACGGACCGGGGCATCCATGTCCCTCCTCTTCACGTGTCCAAACCAACTCAATCGGACTTCCCGCATCTTGCACTCCACTGGAGCCACCCCAACCTTCTCCCTTATAGTCTCATTCCTAACTCTGTCCCCTCTAGTCATCCCACACATCCAGCGCAACATTCGCATTTCCGCCACCTTCATTTTTTGGATGTGGGAGTTCTTAACTGGCCAACACTCCGCTCCATACAACATGGCCGGACGGACTACCATCCTGTAGAATTTGCCTTTAAGCTTGGGCGGCACCTTCTTATCACACAACACCCCCGACGCGAGCTTCCACTTCAACCATCCCGCCCCAATACGGTGCGAGACATCCTCGTCAATCTCACCGTTACCCTGAATCACGGACCCGAGATACTTGAAACTATCCCTCTTACATACCTCCTGCGATTCCAGCTTCACTACCACCTCATCCTCCAACCTCACGTCATTAAACTTGCATTCCAAATACTCTGACTTGCTTCTGCTCAACCTGAACCCTTTAGACTCAAGAGTTTGTCTCCACACCTCTAATTTGTCATTCACACCCTTTCGGGTCTCGTCAATCAGAACTACATCGTCTGCAAAAAGCATACACCAAGGCACTTCCCCTTGGATACTCCGCGTCAACACATCCATTACCAAAGCAAACAAAAAAGGACTAAGAGTAGATCCCTGATGCAATCCTGTCAAGACAGTAAAATGCTCTGAGTCTCCTCCCACCGTCCTCACCTGAGTTTTCGCTCCATCATACATATCTTTAACTGCTCTGATATAGGCCATCGGGACTTGACTCACCTCCAAGCATCTCCAAAGCACCTCCCTGGGAACTTTGTCGTAAGCCTTCTCTAGATCGATAAACACCATGTGCAGGTCCTTCTTCCTTTCCCTATACTGTTCCACCAGCCTCCGTACCAGGTGAATTGCCTCCGTCGTCGAGCGCCCAGGCATAAATCCGAACTGATTTTCCGAAATAGACACTATCCGTCTCAGCCTCCCCTCGACGACTCTCTCCCAAATCTTCATAGAGTGACTCAATAACTTAATCCCCCTATAGTTATTGCAACTCTGGACGTCTCCCTTATTCTTATAGAGAGGGATTATGGTACTCCACCTACATGCCTCGGGCATCCTGAGCAAATCAGTACTCATATGAAAAAACAGTGACTACAATTGGCACTTTTTGGGAGCTAGGACACATACATTTGTGAAAACCTCACTACTCTCTTAATTTTAAAAATCAATGTACAAGCTTCAATGATCAAATACACATATCATGACTTACCAACCTCAAACATTGACCATTCATTTCCAAATTATGCAGTGCTCAACTATACCCAACAAGGCCTACCAAAATTATTTGATATATGCAATTTAAGTTTCTTTACAAAGAGAGAATACCTTCGCTCATCATGCAATCAATTAAACAAACAAGAGGTCAAAATATCAAGAGAATGCCTTGCCATATAAGCTTGCCCATATTTCCATCACACCACATTTTGGAATGCCAAGTCAGAGATGTCAAAGAAATTCTATAAGCTTGTAACATAGGGAATGAGTAAGGTAATATATCATATGGTTATAGTGACTATATCCTTCTGAAGCACTACATGAAGACTCATCAACACTTTTTTATTCAATGCTAACCCAGTTTGACACACCTTGAAGCATGATGTTAGCTTTTTGATTTTGCAACTCAATTACTTCCTTCTCTGATGATCTTAAAGCAACACAACTTACTTATTTACATCAAACTCTCATTTTTATCACTTCTACTTTTTATCCTAGATATTATGGATATAAGAGAAAGAATTCATTGACCTCTAATCAGTTAAGTTACAGACCTTGCTCAATGATTATCCCACCCAATTAGGCTTTTGGCCTAAGTTGCCCCACTTTAGCACTTCAAGAAAGATTTGGTTCAAGAGAGGGTATTTTGCAAGAACGGATTATGGATTCTAATGCAATTATTTTAAAAAGAGGATAATAAGCACAAAGGGGCAAATCTCGGTTCCTCATCTCATGGTAAAGGAAACTATAATATCCCATTTTGAAGGTTTATTTTATTCAAGGACTAAGATCATTTCTCCAACTTCACAAAGATCTACATTTAGTGAAATACCAATCAGAAGAGTTCTATAAGGAAACACAACACAACATCAAAGATGAGGCCTCACCATAAATGGCACTAAACTAGACATTCAAAGCTATATTTTCAATTCCCTAATCGGCGTAGCTCAATCATTGCACATTTTATAGAAGGTACTCAAATAGTTAAGACAAGATGCATATATTTACAACAATGGGTGTGTTTGGTAGGAAGGAAAATGTTTTCCATAGAAAATATTCTCTTGGAAAACAAGTTTTCCTATTTATTTTCTTATGTTTGGTTGGTGGATGAAAAATATTTTTTGGAAAATATTTTTAATATTTGATTGGTGAATGAAAAGATATTTTTCAAAAAATATATTTTGAGAATTATATGAACATTTCAGCTTTAAAGCGAGGTTGAAAGAGAGTTTTGAAAAATGTTTTTCTTACTTTTTGAAGGAAAATCATTTTCCTTGGATTTAAGAAAAATAAATTGGTTTAAACAATATTTTTTAAAACATATAAGCTAACCAAATATAAGAAAACTGAAAAACATTTTCTCAAAAACGTTTTCCTTCGTACCAAACACACCCAATGAGTATCCAAATATCTCAACTCAACCAACAAAAAATACTAACAATGGTCACATTTTTCATCAAGAAAACACTTTTAAAGCTCCATTCATGTGGGGCTCTCCAAAAGAGTAACCTTTGAGTTAAAACATTCTCTTGCAAGCATCTATCACTCGAGCCCAACACAAATAGAGTCTAATCGAATCAAACTAAAAAAACCTATACTTTAAAAAATAAAACAAACAATTTCACAATATATATGGAAAACAAACTAAGTCACATCACCACATATCATCACATAAAAATCAAAATGAATATCTCATATGTCATTACATGCATTAATACAGACCCAAAAATAGAATATTACAACTATATTAGAAATGGTTAAATTTTAAACTGCTTGGCAGTCAATAAAAATTATGATCTATTTCAGACTTTAAACTCATGTCACTTACGTGTCTTTTATAGTGAGCTGCCATTTCAGACTTTAAACCTATGTCACTTACGTGTCTTTTATGGTGAGCTGCCACATTCCCCCCAACATCTTCTGGATCATTTCCTTCTTTATTATACAAAGTTCTCAGTTCTTTTTGGAGTTCAATGCTTTAATGTTCTTTCATGGACAATCCTTTCTAGCAGACTTTTGTTTCTCTGCTTCTCATTTCAAATCTATGCTATCAGATTCAGTAAATTTCATGGATTTTCCCTTAATTTTTATGAGGTAATTGCTTCTTAAAGGAACAGAGAAAGAACAATAGTAGAGTTTCTTGGTCGATTTCTTTTCTTCCAACTAAAGTTATGAAATTTCTTTATGTGAAATGTGGTGGTTGTAATTCCAATTTTTATTTTATTATTTTGTATTTTTGCTGTTCAATTTTGCATTTTCAAGATGGTATTTGCTGAGTTTTCTTGATTTCAACATCTAAATTGGGGGAAAAGATTGGTCTATGTAATCTTGCATCAATTTTTTCATGTTTTTGCTTTATTTTCATCTTCAATTTTAATTTTGCTTTGCTGATGCTTTAATTGGTTTCATCGATTTTGTGTTTTGGATCTCCGGTTTAGCATTTCAAAGATGCTTGAGTTGAAAAGTTAAATTTCATTATTTGAAAAGAAAAGAGAAAGGAAAAAAGATTTATGTTACTTTGAGTACATCAAGTTTCTGGGTTTGTCAATTTTGTTCTTCATATGCAATGAGTTTAACTTGCAAATCTTACACTCTATTCCCTTTAGACTCCATTTTATGGGGCTAAGTTGGGTATGTTGTTACTATCTATTGTACTATCTTGTATTTTTATTACGCCTTTTTTAGCAATGTTATTGTCTTGAATCGGATTTTTATGTGAAATAACATCTCTATATCACTTATGAGATAGAGGTACTATTGCATACACTATATTTTCTTCGGACTCTATTTTATGAGAGTACGTTGGATATGTTGTTGTATTTGAGTGCATGTGCATACTGCCTGCTATTATGTGTTGTTTTTATTACTATCTATTGTCTTTGCATTTTACTTAT
This sequence comes from Capsicum baccatum var. pendulum, assembly GCA_030864225.1. Taxonomy (NCBI): domain Eukaryota; kingdom Viridiplantae; phylum Streptophyta; class Magnoliopsida; order Solanales; family Solanaceae; genus Capsicum; species Capsicum baccatum. The sequence goes on along the minus strand of CM061559.1, from coordinate 136,396,261 downwards.
GTCTTTTTTAGCTTGTTGTTGTCTTGAACCGGGTTTTTATCGAAAATAACATCTCTACCTCACCTATGGGATAGAGGTATTGTTTACACACTCTATTATCTTCAAAAGTATTGTTTCCACACACTAATAATCTTCAAACTCCATTTTATAGAACTACTTTCGGTATGTTGCTGTTGTATTTGAGAGCATCTGCGTGTTGTCTGCTTCTATTGTTGCTTTTGTTATTATCTATTGTCTCTTGTATTTTCATTACGTCTTTTTTATCCTGTTATTGTCTTGAATCAAGTTTCTATAGAAAATAACATCTCTACCTCACCTATGGTATAGATGTATTGTTTGCAGACACTCTATTCTCTTCAAAATCCATTTTATGAAACAACGTTGGGTATGTTGCTATTGTATCATATTCTCTGATGTACTATTTGTTGTTTTTGTTACTATTTATTGTCTCTTATATTTTTATTACATCTTTCTATTCTCTTCAGACTCTATTTTATGGGATTATGTTGAGTATGTTTTATTGTATTCGATTGCCTCAACTCTTAATGCTTCATCTGCATCCTGATATGACCATTATTGGAACTTTCAAAGGAGTGTGTACATTGTGAAAATACTTGTACACAACAGGATTACTGAAACTGTCAGTAAGGTGAAAATGTGTGGATAATATGTTAAAATGGATAGAGAAAATAACACATTCAACTGGAAAAGAAAGTGGGACTGAGGTAACACATTTTGTGTTCCTAGCATCATTTAATACGCTAGGGGATTTGAGTTTGTCTAAAGACTTAGCTGATCTAGAGTTTGTGGAGGCCTCGAAGTTCTTCAATGTCATGAAGGGTACGTTTCTGCTTTATTTCCGTATCTTATAAAGTGTGATCTACAAAGTTTGAGGAAAAAGATGAAGCGAGACAAGAGAAAGGTCGTGGAAATCACGTCTATATTTATCAAGGAAGAATGAAAAAAAGGTGCGGAGAATGGGAAAGATTTCTTGGACAAGTTTTAATTTGAGAATACTGAAGGGGAACCAAAAAATTATCAGAACATCAGATCAAAGTATGCATAATGGTAAGTTTTTTTTTAAAAATCTCTTTTTGAAATACATTTCAGTGGTATGAAATTTTTAGAAATTATACCTAGAGGAATTGATATGCTGGTTAGCTTATTGGAGAATGCTCATCATTTCAGGTTATTTGTATATTTTTAGCGCTTTCACTCGTGATGCGCTCAATGTTGATCTTTGTCCGCTGTTCTTCTTAGAATGTTCAATAGTTTATTGTTCATACATTTTATGAGCCCCCGGCAAGGTTACTTTAGATAGCGGCATATTTTAGCATATCTAATTCTCGTCTCATTATATAGGGGAATGTCTATGTTACTGAAAGGGTAGTAAAATATGTTTGGGTGACATTGATAGATATATTAGATGTGTAAAGAGGACGATTCAGATTAGAAAGACGGTGGCTACCATATGTAATCTTCCTAAACCTCTTTATCTCTTATTATATGATTTCTTGTATGTGATAACTATGGATTGCTAAATTTGTCGAGAATCTTATTTGTCTATAGCCTCTCATTTCTCTTTTATCGCTCCAAAAGACGAACATTAACAACTGATATTTTGCAACTGTCTAGGTACCTCTTGCTAGATGCCGCCAAGAAGCTACAAATTCCATTTCTAAGATGTAAATAGTATAGCATGTTATGTGATGTAAATAATGTAATGGATGTAAACAATTATCGCTTGTCAACCATATAATATCTACATGTAACTAATGTATGTCGTGTAGCTAAGAAAATATTTCAATATTGGGCCCGTGTTAACACGTGCCATTACTACCCGGTCTGAATAATACACATCAAAAGGATTGAATACACCCCACCCCAATTATAAAAATAGAAATTATACAAATACACTATTTATGTTTTCTGTTGGTCAATAATTGTTGCTCTTCTTTTGTCAACAATTGTTGCTCATATTTCAACAATTGTGGATGATGAAGACATTTGTGACTTTGTGTTTTCAACATCAGTGGCTGCATTCATTCATGAAGGCAAGACTTTTGAGATCCAGATTTGGCTATAAAAGCCAATGCTACTTCATTTGCAAAGACACCCACACTACATTTCAATAGTCAATCTCTCCTTTATATTTTCTTCTTTCTCTACTTCTTGGTTGAGTATTTCTATACTCGTAGAGAATTTGTAAGGGGCTATTTTATCTTGTTAGTCCCGAGAAAATATTTTGTACTCTCGTCAATATTAGTGGAATTTTTGGCTCTCGCCGGTGGTTTTTTACCTCTATTTAAAGAGGGTTTTTCCACCTAAAATCTTGGTGTCAATTTTACTGTTTTTATTAATTTCTCGGAATCTTTGGTTGAATTTATCACGCTTCCACACTCTGTAGCCCTACAAATTGGTATCAGAGCTACGATAATTCAATCGGGATTTTTTTTTATTAAAAATGTCGACGAAGTTCGATATTGAGAAATTTGATGGTAAAATTAGTTTTGCTATCTGGCGAGTCCAGATGCTGGTTGTTCTTACCCAGAATGGCCTAAAGAAGGTTCTGTCCGGCAAATTGGCGAAGCCAGCCACTACAACGGAGGAGCAGTGGGAAGAGACGGATGAAAAGGCGTTATCCATAATCCAATTATGCTTGTCTCGTGAGGTGCTACGCGAAGTCATCAATGAGAAAACTGCAGCCGGCATATGGAGTAAATTGGAGTCTCTGTACATGACCAAAAGTCTTGTAAATAAACTCCGGTTAAAGGAGCGACTTTTCACACTCCGTATGTCTGAAGGTACACCCATCCAATCTCATCTTGGTGAATTTAATTCCATCATAATTGATTTGGAAAATCTGAATGTCGAAATTGATGATGAGGATAAAGCCGTACTACTTATTGTTTCTTTGCCACCCTCATATAGACATTTCAAAGAAATTATGCTATATGGTAATAATGTTACCTTGAGCTTTGATGATGTCAAGTCTAACCTACTGTCCAAAGAAAAATTTGATACCCAAATTCATTCTGAAAGTTCGGGTGAGGGACTAGTAGTTAGAGGGAGAAACCACGAAGTAGGTGCTAGCGGTAAAAATCAATCCAAATCCAAAGGTAAAAACTCTAAGTATTGCCGTTATTGCAAGAAAAGAAATCATGAAATCTCTGAGTGCTACAAATTGAAAAATAAGCAAAACAGAGAAGATAAGGGTAAGCAACCTGAAAAATCTGCCCAAGCTAGTTTTGTAGAAACCGAATCTGATGGAGAGTGTTTTATTGCTTCTGGTACTGATCAAAGGTCAAAAAATGAGTGGGTTCTTGATTCTGGTTGTACATTTCATATGTCTCCTAATAGAGACTGGTTTACCACCTATGAATCTTTTAATGGTGGTCTTGTCTTAATGGGCAACGATGCTCAATGCAAAGTTGTCGGCAAAGGCACAATCAAAATCAAGACACATGATGGAGTCGTTAGAACTTTGACCAGTGTCAGACATGTCCCTGATTTGAAACGGAATCTCATTTCCCTAGGCACTTTTGAATCTCAAGGGTGTGGATACTCAGCTGAAGGTGGAGTTTTAAAAGTGTCCAAAGGAGCTCTTGTGTTACTAAAGGCAATTCGATTTGGTAGTTTGTATTTGCTTCAGGGTTTAACTGTTATAGGTTCTGCAGCCGTCGCCTCATCCAACAAAGACAACACGAAGTTGTGGCATTTGAGGTTGGGCCACATGAGTGAGAAGGGAATCCAAATTCTCTGTTGCAAATGGATTTTTAATAGAAAAGAAGGCATCCTCGGTGTTGAAAATGCAAGGTACAAAGCAAGATTCGTAGTAAGAGGTTTTGATCAATAGGAAGGTATTGACTTTAACGAAGTATTTTCTCCCGTTGTTCGTCATTCTTCAATTCGTGTATTACTTGCTCTAGTTGCCTTGTATGATTTGGAGCTGGAACAGTTAGATGTGAAAACTGCTTTTCTTCATGGTAATCTTGAGGAAGAAATTTATATCCAGCAGCCAGAGGGGTTTGTTGTTCCTGGAAAGGAGAACCATGTATGTCGTCTGAAGAAATCTCTTTATGGTTTGAAGCAATCACCAAGACAATGGTATAAAAGGTTTGATTCCTTCATGACTGGACATGGCTATTCTAGAAGTAGTTATGATAACTGCGTCTATTTTCAAAAAATATCTGATGGATCACTAGTATACTTGTTGTTATATGTTGATGATATGTTAATTGCTGCAAGAGATAAAACTCTTGTTGACATGTTAAAGGTGCAGCTCAACAGTGAATTTGATATGAAAGATCTAGGTCCTGCCAAGAAGATTCTTGGAGTGGAGATTAACAGAGATCGTCAAGCTGGAAAACTTTTTCTATCACAGAAAAAATATGTAATGAAGATGCTTGACAGATTTGGAATGCGAGATTGCAAAGCTGTTAATACTCCTCTTACTGCCCACTTCAAGTTGTCATCAGATCAGTGTCCACAATCAGAAGAGGAACAAAGGCGCATGTCACATGTCCCGTATTCTAATGCAGTCGGAAGCCTTATGTACGCTATGGTATGTACTAGGCCTGATTTGGCTTATGCGGTTAGTGTTGTTAGCAGATTCATGCACAACCCAGGAAAACAGCATTGGGAATCTGTCAAATGGATCCTTCGTTACTTGAAGGGTTCTCCTAATGTTGGTTTGGTATTTGATAGACAAAGGTCTGATCCAGGAGGCGTAGTTGGTTATGTTGACGCCGACTACGGTAGTGATTTAGATCGCAGAAGATCACTTTCAGCCTATATCTTTACACTCTGCGGCTCTGCTATCAGTTGGTATTCATCACTTCAAGCCATTGCGGCTTTGTCCACCACTGAAGCAGAATATATTGCTGCTACTGAAGGAGTGAAAGAGGCTATCTGGCTCCGAGGCTTGGTTGCTGAACTTGGTTTACAACAACACATTCTTGTTATGTTCTGCGACAGTCAGAATGCTGCCCACTTGGCCAGGAATAGCAAGCATCACTCAAAGACCAAGCATATTGCTATTAAACGCCACTTTATCCGAGATATTGTTGATGCAGGAGAAATTACTGTGGAAAAAATCCATACAACTGAAAATCCTGCAGATATGTTAACCAAACCACTTCCAGCCGCTAAGTTCGATCATTGCTTGGACTTAGCTGGTATTATTCATTGTTAACAGGTTTTCATGGCGAGAGAGTATTTTCGGTCAAAAGGAGATCAAGGTGGAGATTTGTTGGTCAACAATTGTTGCTCTCCTTTTGTCAACAATTGTTGCTCATATTTCAACAATTGTGGATGATGAAGACATTTGTGACTTTGTGTTTTCAACATCGGTGGCTGCATTCATACATGAAGGCAAGACTTTTGAGGTCCAGATTTGGCTATAAAAGCCAATGCTACTTCATTTGCAAAGACACCCACACAACATTTCAATAGCCAATCTCTCCTTTATATTTTCTTCTTTCTCTACTTCTTGGTTGAGTATTTCTATACTCGTAGAGAATTTGTAAGGGGCTATTTTATCTTGTTAGTCCCGAGAAAATATTTTGTACTCTCGTCAATATTAGTGGAATTTTTGGCTCTCGCCGGTGGTTTTTTACCTCTATTTAAAGAGGGTTTTTCCACCTAAAATCTTGGTGTGAATTTTACTGTTTTTATTAATTTCTCGGAATCTTTGGTTGAATTTATCACGCTTCCACACTCTATAGCCCTACATTTTCAATATTACAAAAAATTTTAATTCCCTAAACATATTACAAAAATTTCAACATATATAAAGAATGTTATGTATATGTCGGTTATATTATCTATATTAATAGAGAGAGTAAAGTAATTAAAAAAGTGGAAGGCACCGAGAGTGTAATGGATGGGACAGTATCCATGGAAAATGTCTCAATTGGTTTTGGACCTGCTAGACCCCTCCATAATATTCTCTCCCATAAGACCACTCGAGCGTGGAGATGAAAACAACATCCTCGAGGTCCTAAAGATCATCAAAGTCGTGCTGTGTATCTCCTTAATAACCTTATCTTCCTTCTCTCCAAGATCCTCTTCCTTATAATCATCCTCATCTGTGCCTTTCTCCAGGGCTATCACAACTCGGGAACTGAAGCAACTAAACTCATCAGACTAAGCTCTGTAGGGGGTCGAGAAACAACATGAACATGGAGTGGTGTAACCAGTAAAGTATCAAAATCTGTGGACATCAATTGGTCTACATGAACTCTTAAACAAGTAATGTTAACTTGCACAGCTGACCAATCCACACTTCCCGTAGCATTCTTCTCCTTGAGGCCATTTTGAGGAACATGCTCAACTAAAGCACTCAACAAATTACCATAACCCTGCAAAGTCTCACTACAATCTGATATTCTTCTTGAAAAGGAACCAAGGTAACCTGAATCAGATCAAGAATCCATGCCTCCAACCTAGAAGACCTAGTGTCAATAGATTATGCTATGTTGACCATTTTTATCAAACTCACATAGGTCAAAGAAGGTTGGACAGGTGTTGCTGCAACTGAAGGTGACACTGAAGAGGAGACTGTGGTGGGTGCAACAGTCTCTCTCAAAGTATTACAAACCAAAATAGCTTGGGTATAAGTGGCCTCAAGAGTCTGTACATCAACTACCTAGGAAGACTTCCCATACCTCTTTCTTCTTCTTATTCATTTCTCTCTCATAGTCAACCAAGAACTACAAATTTATAAGTTGTGGAAGTTTTAATCTCTAGATCCCACTTAGGCTTGAATGAGACATTGGACCTGTGATAAAGATCCAAGATCAAGCATTTAAATGGTAGAGAAGTCTGCTCCTGTTGTTCTTGCTTGGCCATTTCAGGCTGGATAATAATCCTTAGGTTTAGCCTTGATTTGCTAGCAATACAACCCAAAAGCAATACCTTGGGATGCTAAATCACAATTTTATTTTGAGAAGGTATGAACTAGATGCTAACAAAGCCCAGCCACAGACGAACCTCGATGCTCAAATTCTTCTTTTCAATGTTTACTCGTATTGCTGTCCATAGAGGTATGTCAGAACTCAATAATGGATCTAACCAAACTCGCTGAGAATCAAAATCATCCCTCAATCTCTAAGAGTAGTAGTGATCACTGATGTGCGTACATCCAAGCACTATGTTGGTTGTTCTCTAGTCACACTCGATTATTATTCGTCTAACCATCATAACATCTTTCTCCACCTGAGTTTGCTTCTTCATTCTTTTTCCGGGTAATAGGGCCTTAAAGACTTCGTAAAACTCCAACATCCAAGATAAGACATAGTTTTGACGAGGTTTGGTAAATCTCTCAAACTCATGGTACTTGAGTTCAGAGGCGGAGCCAGGATTTTAAGTAAGGGGGTTCAAAAAAAGTAATCACATAAAAAATAATTTTAATCATGTATAAATAATATATTTTTCCGTCGAAAGGGGTTCGGACGAACCCTCTTTCTAAAGAGGGCTGGCTCCGCCTCTGCTTGAGTTTTGCACTAATTGACGAATATTGAGCAATCAAACCATCACTTGACAACTCTTCTCTTTAAGGATGATTCTGCCACCCGGGCTTAACCTATTGAGTAATCAGGGAATTGGCAAGGGATTTGGGACAATAATTAGCTTAGAATGAACTTCAGGGCATTTTCAGTTTGCTGGTACAACTGTAGGAAAATAGGAAAGTAAATATATTGGAGGACATGCTCCTTCATCCTTGTCAAATAGTATTGATGACCAAGAAGAAGTGGTACTAGAATATTATTTATTTTTGTCCTCAAAATAAGATTTAAGGGATGGATTCCTTTGAGGGGACTGCCCTGATCAATTCAACTATAAGTTTGTTTGATTTTATTTTGGGCAACTTAAATAGGATTACTACACTTGGGATAACAACCTCTTTTTCTTATTGAGATTTGGAGGAAAGAAGAGCTTTTGACTTGGAGGATGTAACAGAAGGAGTAGGTTTCTTTGGTGTTATATCTGCATGATGAATCAAGTAGTAGCCAGACACATGGTTAAGTTAAAACATGATAGGAGAATATGCATCACATTTCTTTTCTGTGAAAAACAGTAGAGTTATACAAGCAGGCTGTGCCATTGCAAAAGGTAGTAGACATACAACTTGTCTTGAGGAAAGTTTCGCAATGAGGGTGACCACTTTTGCACATTGTTAAAGAGTTATTTGAGCCCGAATGATCTTGAAAAACTTACCATAGTTCAAACCCAATGTTTTTGTTGGTTTTTGCGATGGGGGAATTATTTTTATGCATCGCCAAAGAGTTATGCGAGCCTAACTGAGCTCACAAGATTCGGTAAACCTTGACTTTGCTGTCTTTGGAAAACATGGGGTGCCTTTTCGCATATCACAAAAGACTTTTGAAAATAATGAAAGGGCTTCCAGTCATCATAAACTAATCATTGTCCCCAAGTCCCCATTTGTCTCAAGCACAGACACATTCAAATTCTAACCCATCCAACAATGGTGATTCCTTGGGGTATTCAAACTTCCTCTCTAACTCCTGTGTACACCACAAACAATCAAACAAGAAGAATTCTCTTACAATAATTGATTTCGGATTTAATTTCAAACCCACAATAATCCGCAAATTAAAATAAGAATCATCTCTCCCAATAAAAAGGTAATAAACCCCTACAACCCAAGTAAACAATTTAACATAAACACCCTCAAAGTTTCCCACTGGTACCTAAGAATGTCTATTATGGATACACAAGATTTAAAATCAAATAGGGCACATGGGATTCATGTAAATAAACATACCAAGAATTGACACTGATTTAATCATACATGGGTACATGCATTTGAAGCACAAGACAATAAAAATCTTAATGACAAAGAGGAGACTTCTAAGAGAAATGATGACCATAATGAAAAATATTCTATCATGTGAGTGTGTGGGAGTGATAGTGATGCGATATATAAAAAGAAGAAAGTTTGAATGAGAGTGAAAGCGTGTGTGCAGAAGAGTGAGTGCAACACCTTAAAGAGGTTAACGAAGGGGTAAAATAAAAGATAAAAAGTTTTGACTTTGGTAATACACCTGTTAAATTTTCCAAATGAACATGATTAAGTCATCCTCAGTCTTGCAAGCCTGTTTTAGATCACAGTACTATTTGGCGGCTTGCAAAATTGGGTTATGCAATGAGGCGTCATGTCTCATTGCCCAATTGCTATGGATGCATTGTCGGGTTATGTGATGCACTTCTATGATCGTCGAAGTGAAATGTGATTCGCAGAAGTGTCATACATTGGAGCTTGGACCATTAAACTAAATGTTTAATTTTGTAGGCCACTTTGGCGATTGCAAATGTGCAATATGATATGCACAAAGAGTAGACTTCATGACTTCATTCATCAAAGTATTCCTCAACCACATTTTGCACACCCCCATCTCATCACACACCTGCATAACTCATAAAAATTATTTGAATATATAAGTAGTAAAACTTAGGTTTCCTTCCAAGAAGAACCTTAGTGAACATCATGGCATGATATAAGCATGATGTTTCTCAAGCATTATCTATGTAGAATACCTCAATCTTTGTAACCCTAGGAGAAACTCCAAATTAATGTTTCAATCATTGACTATTCACTGTCAACTTAAACCCATCTTTCCTTCTAATTCAACTACTCCACTAGGTACAAGTTTACCACTTTGACTGGTCCCAACCACTTTGACCTGAGTTTTGTTGGTGTTTTTGCAGTAAAATCAAGTTTTTTGAGAAGAAAAATAGAGAAAAATAACACACACTAATGCTGAAGAGAGTAGTTCATTCAATTTTTCAAAATTATATTTAAAGACGTAAAAACAAACTAAGATCCTAAAATCTAGCAACAAACACTAAATGCTGAATCATGTAATAACTTAATCCTAAAAACTAGGAAACTACTTTGAAAATCAAAGCAATAAATAAAACAAGTGACAACTTTTAAACATGTGCATTAACACTCCTCCTTGTTTAGATGCTGCAAACACCAAGTTCTTTTCTGAAGCTTTCGAACTTGCTCAGTGGCAATAGTTTGGTGAGGATATCTGCTACTTGATCTTCTGTTTTGCAGAAACAAAGAACCACATCACCATTCTTTTGTACTTCTCTCACAAAAAATAATTTGATGTTGAAATGCTTGGTTTTGCCGTGAAATCCTGGATTATTGGAAATTGCAATTACTGCTTGATTGTCAAAAAAAACCTCTGTGCTTTGCCTCTGCTTCAAATTTAAATCAGTCAAAATTTTTCTCAACTAGATGACTTGATTTACAACAGCTGTTGCAGCAACAAATTCAGCCTCAGCAATGGATTGGGCTACGGTTTCTTGCTTTTTGGAGCTCCATGAAAACGTTCCTGAACCAAGACTAAAACAATATCCAGAGGTGCTTTTCATGTTATCCATTGAGCCTCCCCCATCACTATTAGAAAATCCAGTCAACTTGAACTCCTTGCTCTTCATAAGTTTTATTCCATAATTCCAAGTTCTCTTGATGTATCTAATGGCTCTCTTTGCAGCCCTCATGTGAGTCTTATTTGGACAATGCAGGAACCTAGTTAGAATGCTTACTACATTTAGAATATCAGGTCTGGTTGCGGTTAAATACCCCAGGTATCCTATCAGGCTTCTGAATTCAGATTCATCAACTTGGGCAGCTCCATCTTCTTTAACTAACTTTTCTTTTTGATTCATAGAAGTACTCATTTCCTTGCAGTCTTTCATCTGAAACTTTTTTAATATTTCTCTTGCATATTTCTTCTGGCCAATGAATACCTCGTCTTGACTTTGCTTAATTTCCATTGCAAGAAAGTAAGTCATTAGGCCAAGATCTGTCATCTCAAGAACCTTCTTCATTTCCATCTTGAATTGATTGACATGATCAATATTACTCCCAGTAACTAAAAGATCATCTACATAAAGAGAGATGACTAAGATGTCTGCACCATCATACTTAACATACAAAGTGAGTTCAGACCAGCTTTTCTGAAACCCCAAACCGATTAAGTAATCATCAATTCTACTGTACCATGCCCGAGGTGCTTGTTTTAGACCATAAAGTGCTTCTCTTAGCAAATACACTTTATCTTCTTCTCCCTTTTCCACAAAGCCTTCAGGTTGCTCAACATAGATCTCTTCTTGTAGAAATCCATTAAGAAATGCTGACTTCACATCCAACTGAAACACTTTCCAGTTTCTTTGAGCTGCAAGAGCAAGGAGCAATCTGATTATGTCGAGCCTAGCAACAGGTAAAAATGTGTTTGAGTAGTCAACTCCAAACACTTGAGCATATCCCTTGAGCACTAGCCTTGCTTTGTGCTTGTTGACTGAGCCATCAGGGTTCAACTTGGTTCTAAACACCCACTTAACTCCAATTACTTTCCTATTGTGAGGTCTATCAACCAAATCCCACGTTTTATTTTTTTTAATCATTGATAGTTCCTCCTTCATTGCACTCATCCAGTTTTCATTGTCTTTTGCTTCCATGTATCCCGCAGGTTTACAAATGGCTATATTGCATCTCTGATATACGTCAGAGAGAAACTTTATACCTCTTATTGGTATGTTGTCAATCATCTCGTCCTCCCACACTTCATCAGCATGTCCCTCTAATGTGTTGACAGTAAGTGAATGCCTTAGATCACTTGGACATCGACTGGTCTTCTTTGGGTCTTCCCAATTCCACTCTTCTTCTTCCATAAAGTTCACATCCCTGCTTATGACAATTTTCCTAGTTTGTGGCTGGAAAACTTTGTAGGCTTTGGCAAATGTGCTGTAACCTATGAAAATTCTTGGCAAAGCTCTTTTATCCAATTTTTCTTGGTTGATCTGTGGAACTCGAGCAAAGCATAAACAACCAAAAATTTTAACAAAGTTAAGAGATGGCTTGCATCCATATTGGAAGCAGATTTTGCAAGAAAATGGCAGTATTTGCTACTTCTACCCAAAACTTCTTAGGTAAGTTTTTGTTATACATCATACAACGTGTCATCTCCAATATAAATCTATTTATCCTCTCAACCACTCTATTTTGTTGAGGAGTATAGGGAGCTGTTAACTAATGCTCAATTCCTGTTTCTTCATAGAATTTATTGAATTCTTTAGATGCATACTCTTTACCATTATCTGACCTGAGAATTTGTATTTTGCAGGCCCTCTGATTTTCAACCCTATCTTTGAAACTCTAGAAGACTTGTGTTACCTCAGACTTGTACTTGAGAAAGTATATCCAACACATCCTGGTGAAGTCATCAATGAACGCTGCATAGTACCGATTGCCATTCAGAGAAGGTGTTTTTTGAGGGCCTGATATGTCTGTGTGAACCAATTACAACTTTTTTGAAGCTCTCCAAGCTGTGTTAGGGAAAGGCTTCCTCGTTAACTTTCCATATTGACATACCTGACAATTTTTAGAATGCTCCTGCAAGTTTGGTATGTCCTTGACAATATTCAGCCTTTGCATTTGAAGTAGTCCACGATAATGAAAGTGCCCGAGTCTTTTCTGCCAGATTTCAGTGACACTTTCTTTGGATTAAAAAGCCATGTTCTCCTCCTTTATTGGATTTATAGCAAAGCTTTTCCTTTCATCTTAAATTTAAACATGTCTTTGCCGTCAACATCTTTAATTAAGCATTATTTATTTTCAAATAGCACTTTATAGCCTTTCTCTAACAATTGACCAACACTCAACAGATGCAATAATTTTTGTACCTTCATAGCTTGAAATAACTACATTTTCATTTTTTTTCACATCCAGATGTTCACCATTTCCAATTCTCACCCTCTTAATCTTGGTGGTTCTCAACTCCTTGAAGAGTTCTCTATCGTATGTCATGTGGTTGGTACAACCACTATCTACTAGCCAGTGTTCACTTGTGTCGGTACTTGAGAAGCATGTGGCTACAAAGAGTTGATCTTCCTCTTCTTGATCAACAAATTTTGCATCTTCTTTTTGCTGTTGAGGCTTAAATCTACAGATTACTACTTCATAACCAATTTGGATACACTTAGTTCACTTAGCATCAGGTCTTCTCCATCATTTGAAAGGTGGATAGCCTTTCTTCCCATAGTGTTGGAAGAGTGGAAATATCTTCTTCGAGCCTTCTTCTTTACCCTTCTGATTATTGTTGAATGAACTTTCTCCATTTTCTGACTGATTTTTGAAGTTTTTCTTCCTTGTATTCTTATCGTTGTCTTGATGCTTGGGTGGTAAGGCTCCTTCTACTGCTCCATCCCATCTCATGGCTCTCCTTTGCTCTTATGCTTGAAAGGCATTTAAGAGTTCTTTAAGGGAAATTTTTGACAGATCCTTTATGTTCTCCAGGGTTGTTATAGTGGCTTCAAACCTTTCTGGCACTGTTACAAGTAGTTTCTCCACAATTCTTGAATCTGTTTACTCGGATCCAAGCAACCTCACCTTGTTGGCAATGCTTAAAAGTCTGTCCGAGTACTCTTTTACTGATTCTGACTCCTTCATTCTCTGCAATTCAAAATCCTTGATAAGATTCAGCACTTGCATTTCATGAATCCTTTCATCACCTGCATACTCTGTCTTGAGATAATCCCAGATTGCTTTTGCTGACTTCAAGGACATTATTCGTGTGAAAATCATAGGAGATACTGCTGCAAATAAGCATGCTTTTGCCTTTGATTTATTTGTTTTCTTCTCCTTCTGCTATTTCATTTATGCTATAGTGGGGTTTGTTGGAAGTGGCTGAACTTCATAGTCTTCCTCCACTGGTTCCCACAGATCCAATGCTTCCAGGTAGGTCTCCATTTTCATAGCCCACATTTGATAGTTGTCTCCATCGAAGACTGGTGGTGCCATTGCTGAAAAATTGGACTCTCCTTCCATTGATGCACTTAAGTAGCCTCACAGATCCCTCAAGAAGATAACTTTGATTCCAATTTGTTGGTGTTTTTGCAGTAAAACCAAGTTTTTTGAGAAGAAGAAAAAAGAAAGTTAACACACAATACTGATGCTAAAGAGAGTAGTTCATTCAGTTTTTCAGAAGTACATTTAAAGACCTAAAAGCCAACTAAGATCCTAAAATCTAGCAACAAACACTAAATGCTGAATCATGGAATAACGAAATCCTAAAAACTAGGAAACTACTTTGAAATATTCAAAGCAATAAATAAAACAAGTGGAAGCTTTTAAACATGTGCATTAACAAGTTTGCCCGAGAATAATTTAAATCTTTTGTTGAACAACAACTCCTCATCACCACTTATCAAATATCTTTAGGATCTTGGGAAATTGGCATTATGCCACCTCTTCATATAGTCGTTGTAGAGAGTGGAACTTGCATACACCCTCAAGAAAAATTCATCAATCTGTTACATTTATCAACTATAGACTTAGAGGCTTCATCTTATTGCATATTCAATTTCTTCAAGAACCGCAAATCCTTATATTCCAATTTGACCGGTGGGTGTTATATTTTCCCCATGGCTAACTGGTATAGCCATATTCCAATAGGGGCTAAAAAGTGGTTCTATATGCCCATAATACATCATCAAGTTCTCTAACGTAATTTGTTCAATTTGCATTCAAGGTTTTAGCCAGGATTTTAACATGACCCAAATCGGGGCCTTGTCATAATGGGCATCTCAAGTCCAACCAGTACTGGAGATCACCCTCGGAAAACCAATCCAACCAACCAATGAGTACCCTGAGTCGGATGAATTCTGATCATATAACAAGATAGCCAATTAAGAGATATATGACTTTGGGATAGGTCTACTTACTAAACCAACCCAACCAAGTCAATTTATCCAGTAACCAACCTACCAAACCACAAACGATAATCCAATGTACATATATATGCAATTCATAAACATTCCATACCCAAGTCCACAATTATCCATACAAAGCCACTAAACCAAACCAAAGAGTATCTAGTCGGGACATGCCCCCAACCATAGCAAAAATTAAAGTCTATAAAATGATAAGAGTATGTAAAGTAATCCATGACCATGAAATGGAATGGATGTCTTCCGAACTATGGAAGCTCACCACTTCAATCCAATATCAACTATTCTCGAATCCGATCAATGAGTAGGAGTAGTAGTATGGCCGGTTCCTGAATCGCGTAGGGATGCAGCCGCCAAAAATGGGTTAGCGAGATAAAATAATTCCAATCGCTAAAACTAAGTAAACCAAGCAAACAACCATATGCATACATATCTATCTTTTTCTCTCTCCCCCCTCTCTCTCTCTATATATATATGTAAAATCCATGCTGGGAAAGGGAATCAGGTTTAGCATGTCTTTAAAACCATTAACCTAGGTATGTGTAGCTTAACCACCACAATCCACCCACAGGATATATAGGTCTAGTGTAACCCCCTGGACGGGCCTCGATACATGTATCCGCACTAACTGAAGATACCATAGGAGTGGGGGATTTCTGTGTACCCCTTACTCTCCATTATATATATACAAGTGTTAGGGGATTTCCGTGTACCCCTCAAGTATAGGGTTGCCATGCTCAATCCTCATGTTGGTAAACATGAGTTTTCAGTATCCGTCCTTTGGACTCACACTTTCACGGTTAGCTATCACACACTGCCATTATTGCCCAATTAAAACCATTACTACACAACCAAACTACCATTCCATTAATTAATAATCAAGGCTATCATTAGTGGTATCATCATACCAACTATAGCTTACAAGCAATGCCTTTAGCCAACCTGAGGGGATTCCTATGTACCCCATATGTTACATCCTTAAGATTACTTGGGGGATTCCCATGTACCCCACAAGTATTTCATTATTAAGATTTGCTTGGGGGATTATTTTGTACCCCACAAGGCGTTCATCACTCAAGCCATTTTTATTATGCATTAACTTAGGAGATTTTTATGTACTCCGCAAGGTTTTCATTCAAAACAATTTTGTAGCCACAAGGAATTACCATTTTAACCATTCCAAACCATTCATACCATTCAAAACCATATAAGTCCATTCAAACCATTTAAAAACCATCCACACTAATTTAGGGTTCTATAACCAAATCATACCATGCAATAGTTTCAATGAAATTCAACAATATAGTAAAAACTTTCTCATAGGCATTTTATCAAGCTTGTTAAGGGCATACATTTATCAACACCAAAACAAAAGCATAAACCATCAAGACTAGTGTTACCCATGACCCATTTGTTAAACCACAATAAACAAGTACCCACATATGCAAACCACTACAGAAAACATGTGAAAACATAGTTTAATCTAAGAGTAAACAATACCCATCAATATGCATCAAAACCCTCAACATTGGTTTTCAAAACCACCATTCATGATCCACAATTAATATTTTAAAACACATTAAAACATTCTTTTAGTTGGAACTAATAATGAGGGAGGAGTAACATGACTTATACAAGAAGATTCATGGAAGGAAACTTGAATCTTGAGCCCTTTGAATAACAATTGTAGAAACCCTAGCCTCCAATCTTCAAGAGAGTGTTTAGAGAGAGTATTTGGTGTATTTTAATCTTCTAGTAAAGGTTATGAGAGGATGCAATGAGTTATATAGCATAGGGATATAAGGGTTTTGGGATGGGAAATATCTGGACTACCCTCAGCTTAAAAGCATAAAACCAAGTTCCTGGAGGGTACGACCTAAACCCATTAGCCATACCCTAGGGTACGAGTGGCACACTAACTCATACCCTAGACCACACCATGGTTCCATATGCTGACCATCATACGACCACCTAGGTCTAATTCGTATCTTAGGGTATGAAAAGTACCCCTAAATCATACCTTAGACACATTCATCAAGACCAGACCTAAGACATCATACAACTTGGTATCATACATCTTGTATCCTACCATACGACTAGTATAATGCTTAGTTGTATCTTGGACAGAAACCATTCAAAATATACTGATTAAAATATATGAGAGAGGATACCCAAACCGTATCCTAGGGTGTTATTAGTACCCTTGAGTCGAATATCCAAAACCCATGAATTTTTGCAAGGGCCAAGGTTTAGGGAGTTTCATTCTCCCCACTTAGGATCATTCATCCTCGAATGAGGGGTAAGGGCAAGAATAATAACAAGATAACTCATTAACATACTTTAAACTTACCTCCAACTAAATTAGAAGACAAAGATATAAATCAAGATGAGAAGATCATCATATACCCTAAGCACGATTTACACCCCAACACCTTCATTTTGATATTTTACTATTTGAGAAAATAATGATACAAGGAAATCCAACCCTTCCTTTAACCAAGTAAGAAAACCAAGATGTGTTGAAGAACACATACCTTATGCACGAGTTCCCAGAAGGAAGAACCAACATGGGTACTTGGACTCCATTTTTTCTTCCGCATTCCAAATAGCTTCCTTGGACTTTTGATTCCACCATAGGACCTTTACTGAAGCCACCATATTTGCAACCGACGAACTTGCTAGCCCAAGATCCTCACCAGAATCTCCTTAAAGAATAAAGATTCTGAGATACCAATACCACCCAAAGGAAACAACCAACACGGGATCACCCACACCTTTTTGCCACACCGGTACATAAAATACCGGATGAAGGGGACTCATGGTAGATAGCAAGTCCAATTCTACTTAGAATGTACCATACACACGTCACTACTAGATCTTGAATCTAGACATACACCACCTCCATGTTTAATTCTATCTAATTATAAAAGGAGTTAACTTTGGCCACGGGGCTCTATTCGTTACATCCACCAGGACACTACTCCGCTTCCATCACTATAGCCAAGCGTCATGCCCCATCAAGATTCTCAAGTGTCCAACACAACGATTGGTATATCTACCAACCTCAATATTCAAGCCTATTCTTTCTATACCCATGATATGATCTATTCTTCCAAAGGTCCAGTAACCCTACTCCTCTTATAACCATTTTTCTTTATGACAACAACCTTACCTCACCCCTCAAAACCTTAGCTTAAGTAGTCACCCCAAAATTTCCCCCACTTAGAGACTTCTACTTCTCCTCCATTTGAGAACATCACTATACCTCCAAAGCCACTACCACCCTAATATCAGAAGAATTATTAAGGCACTAAAGTACAAGAATTGCTCATTCCACCCAAGCGAGATCCCCTATAAGAGATACAACAGCAGAGGCACGAGGTACTTCATACAACCAACTAGGTCATGAATGAAGAACTATCCCGACACAACACACCATAGGAGGAGTCCTTTGGACGCTAAAAGAAACACAACCACACAATACTAGTAGAATATTCTCTTAACCAAGGTAGTAGAGAATCACTAGAATAAGCATCCCGACCTTTTCTTAGAGTCCACCGTTAAAAGAAAATTTAAGATTAACCTTTGACCTTAATCTTAGTATACCTATAAGTATAATACTCCACTCTAAAGGGTATCACCAAGGATGATTAATAGGGACGCTTGGTTCTTCTATACCCAGATCCTTATTCATCCAATTGCTACCTAAAGTCCAGCTTAGTCATGCATACTCCATACTCTATCCCATCCAATGACTAGACCCATAATCCATACGTTCAAGATAAACCTCTGGCCTATATGCCATAGCTTTCCCACTAGTACATTTCCAAGTCACCAACCTTGCCCTCTTTTGTACACCTCATCTAATCTATCACTCTACCTCTATAATTTTCGCATTGCTATCCCTAAGATAAAGTACTTCCTTTATCAACATCAACACTTAGGTTCAAGATTAGTATCCATCAACCACCACGCACTACTAATAAAGCACCCCATATAGAATATACATATGTTATCCACCTCACTAGGAGGACACTCTAAATTCCATATTCGCCCACTGAAAACCTATGCATCTCCAGTGAAAGCCACCTTTCTTATGCATAAAAAAAGGAAACACTTCACGGAGAATCGCTAGGACGGATGAAACCTTTATCTAAGGGGTTCTTTAATTTCTCCTTATACTCCACTAACTCAACCAAAACAATTTTGTAAAGAAATAATAGAAATTGGGCAATCATCCAACACAAGGTCAATCCCAAACTCAATCTCCCTATTAGAAGGACACCACGAGGGTCACAAAAAGGAACTCAAAAAACTCATTCACCACCAAAACCAAATTCAAAGAAGGAACTTTCGAGTTAGAATCTTTAACCCAAACCATATAATAATAGAGACGTACCTTTTGGAGATTAATCTCCCAGCTCTAAGATATGATATAACCTTTCCATTAATAGCCAGGGAACCATCCTCCTATCTCATAACCGACTTACCAAGGAGCCTAAAGAAAATCTTATGGGTCTAACAACATAATGATGCATAGTACAAGTGCAACCAATCCATCCCCAGAATGATACTAAAATCTATCGAGTCAAATAAATCCACTAAATCCCTTTTACTACTAATAAATACCACACACCCCCATACACTTTTTTGGCAATCACAGAGTCACTTACCAGGGTAAAAAAAAAGGAGTTCAAAGTAACCTTAGGGCCAAAACAAAAATACATAATAAAAATGGGGTAACATAAGAGAGAGGAGACCCTAGACTAAGTAAACCCCATACATCATGAGAAAAGAGTTCCCAACATACCAGTGTTAGCATAGGAATATACCTCAAACTCCTGGGTGTTAGTGAAGTCATTGAGATGATCCCAACTAGAGCCAAAACTAAAAACAACATCCCTTGATGTGAGAGCTAGAGAAGTGGTAACCGGTGTCCTATTTGCCCAAGCGGCGATCATTATGGACACTCCCATTGTATATGACCCAACTGACCATAAATAAAATAATGATTCCTCCATTTCTCATAAAAACCACGATATAAACGACCATAAAATTGACAAGAAGGATAGGATGGTGTGGATTAGGCCCTACCGACCTGAGGTTGGGCACCTTATGCGCTAGAAGCATTACCAATCTAAAAATGCTTACCTCTCAATGGCTTTAGGTAGGGAGCACTAGCTATAGAACAGGAGTTAGGACCCACCCAACTCTTTTTCTTGGACTACTTACCACTATAATATTGGCCTCCCCTTTTGTCCAAAAAATTAAGACCTCTCACTCTTCCATTTCCTGACCTTGCCTTATTCTTCCCCGTACCAATAGGATCGAACTGGCATAATAAATTTCTCACTATCTAGGTCAATAAATAAATAGAGTATCGAAACTCAGAATTAGTAACCTCTCCCTGAGGTAACTGAGCATAAGTGCCTCCTTTCTAAGTAGGGTCAATGGAGACCAGTGGAACTCCACGGGAAAAATAGGAAACTATGACCCTTGATCAAGTCTGTGCCTCATGAGTTAGAATAGATCCATTCATGATGTCTTCGAGTGGGACAGATAAGTTTCCACGAAACTTAGATCGTTGAGGGGACATGATCTGAAAAGTAAACCAAAGAAAATTTAGAAAAGAGTTCAAAACCTTAGACTTCATAGCCCGAACACAGAACAACAAGAAAGTAAAACATTCCTAAGTGCCTCATAGCCTCCTGATTATAAGTGTGGTGCATTATACACCCATAAGCAAGAATCTACTCAAAACGGCTTTGTGGACACCCCATGACACAAAAACCTAGGCTCTGATACCAACTTGACATGACCCTAATTAGGGCCTTGTCATAGTAGGCATCTCAAGTCCAATTAGGACTGAGAGACCACCCCCAAAAACCTAATCCAACCAACCAATGAGTACCCTGAGTCTGATAAATTCTGAACATAGAAATAAAAAGATAATTAGGAGATATAATGACTTTGGGATAGGTCTGCTTACTAGACCAACCCAAATAAGTCAATCCATCCAGTAACCAACCTACTAAACCATAAATGATAATCCAATGTACATATTATGTACAAGTCATAACCATTCCATACCCAAGACCACAGTTGTCCATACAAAGCCTCTAAACAAAACCCATGAGTATCTAGTCGGATCATGCCCCCGACCCTAGCTAAAATCAATGTTTATGAAAAGACAAGAGTATGTAAATTAATCCATAACATTGAATGGATGTCTTCCAAACTAAAAAATCTCACCACTTCAACCAACACCGACTATTCCCAAATCTGATCAATGAACGAGAGGAGTACTATGGCCGATTCCTACTTTGCGTGGGGATAGAACCGCTCAAAGATGGGTTCGTGGGTGAATGCTAGAAAGCACTCAGGATAAGGATAAAATAATGCCAACGTTTAAAACCAAGTAAACCAAGCAAACAACCATATGCATACATACCCATATATATATAATCCATGCTGAGAAAGGAAATCAGGTTTAGCATGTCTTTCAAACCATTAACTTGGGTATGTGTAGCTTAACTGTCATAATCTACTCACGAGCTATATGGGTCTAGTGTAACCCCTTGGACAGGCCCTGATGCATGTAGCCGCACGAACTGGAGATACCATAGAAGTAGGTAATTCTTGTGTACCTTTTGATTTCCATGATACATATGTACAAGTGTTAGGGGATTCCTGTGTACCCCTCATGTATATGGTCGCATGCCCAATCCTCATGTCGGCAAACATGAGTTTTTAGTATTTGTCTTTTGGACTTACACCTTCACGGTTAGCTATCACACCCCACTATTATTGCCCAATTAAAACTATTACCACATAACCAAACCACCATTCCATTTATTATTAACCAAGTCTATCATTAGTGGTATTGCCATACCGACTATACCTTGCAAGCGATGTCCTTAGCCAACCCTAGGGTATTCCCGTGTACCCCATAGGTTATGTCATTTACTTAGGGGATGTCCATGTACCCCACAAGTATTTCATTATTAAGTTTTGCTTTGGGATTTCTTTGTACCCCACATGATGTTCATCACTCAAACCATTTCCACTATGTATTCACTTGGTGAATTCTCATGTACCCCGGAAGGTTTTCATTCAAAACAATTTTGTAGCCACAAGGCATTACCATTTTAACCATTCCAAACCATTCACACCATTCAAAACAATGTAAGTCCATTCAAACTATTTAAATCATTTTAAAACCATCCAAACTAATTTAGGGTTCCATAACCAAATCATACCATGCAATAG
Organism: Capsicum baccatum var. pendulum; assembly: GCA_030864225.1. Classification (NCBI taxonomy): domain Eukaryota; kingdom Viridiplantae; phylum Streptophyta; class Magnoliopsida; order Solanales; family Solanaceae; genus Capsicum; species Capsicum baccatum. Next base: position 136,374,223 of record CM061559.1, on the reverse strand, counting down.
TTTCTATGAAAGTTCAACAATATAGTAAAATAATTCTCAAAGGCATTTTATCAAACATGTTGAGGGCATACCTTTACCAAGACCAATACCAAAGCATACGCCATCAAGTTTAGGGTTACCCATGAAACATTTATTAAACAACAACCAACAAGAACACACATATGAAAACCACCACCAAAAAAAGTGAAAACATAGTTTAAACCAAGAGTAAACAATAACCATCAATATGCATTAAAACCCTGAACATTGATTTTAAGAACTACTATTTTTGATCCATAATTAATTTTTTAAAACACGTTAAAACATGACTTTAGTTTGAAATAACAATGAGAGAGAAGGAATATGCCTTATACAAGAAGATTCACTAAAGGAAACTTGACTCTTGAGCCCTTTGAAGAACACATGCAGAAATCCTAGCCTCCAATGTTCAAGAGAGTGCTTAGAGAGAGTATTTGACGTGTTTTAATCTTTCAGTGAGTGTTATGAGAGGATAGAATGAGTTATATTACATAGGGATATAAGGGTTTTAGGATGGGAAATGTTTGGACTACCCTTAGCTTAAAAGCTGAAAACCATATCCCAGGACGGTACGACTCAACCACCTTAGCCATACCTTAGGATACAAGTGGTACCCTAAATCGTACCCTAGACCTCACTATGGTCCCCTATGCTGACTATTATACAACCACCTTGGTATAAGTCATATCATAGGGTACAAAAAGTAACCCTAAACCATAGCTTGGATAGATTCATCAAGACCATACCTAAGACATCATATGACTTGGTATCATATATCTCATATCCTTACATATGACTAGTATGGTACTTAGTCGTATCTTGGACAGAAACCAACCCAAATATACTGACTAACATATAAGAGAGGCCACCCAAACCGTATCCTAGGGTACCATTAGTACCCTTGAGTCATACCATGGATAGAATGCCCAAAACTCATGAATTTTTTAAGGGCCAAGGTTTAGGGTGTTTATTCTCCCCCACTTAGGATCATTCGTCCTCGAATGATGGGTAAGGGTATGAATAATAATGAGATAACACATTAAAACACATCAAACTTCCCTCTAACCAAATTAGAAGACAAAGACATAAATAAAGATGAGAGGATTATCACATACCCCAAGCACGATTTACATCCCGACACCTTCATTTTGACCTTTTATTATGATAGAAAATAAAGATGAAAAAAAATCCAATCCTTACTTTAACCAAGATGGAAACCAATATGTGTGGAAGAACACATACCTTACGAACAAGTTTCTGAATGGAATAACCAACGCTGATACTTGGACTCCATGTCCTCTTTCGCATCCCAAATAGCTTCCTCAGACTTTTGATTCTACTATACGACCTTTACCGAAGCCACCATATTCGCAACCTGCAAACTTGCCAACCCAAGATGCTTACCAAAATATCCTTAAAGAACAAAAAGTCTGAGATACTAATACCACCCAAAGGAAACAACCAACATGGGACCACCCACACCTTTTCACCACTCTGGCATATGAAATACCATATGAATATGACTCATGATAGAGAACTAGTCAAATTCATCTTAGAATTTTCAAGAGACACATCACTACTAGAGTTTGAGTCTAGATATACACCACCTCCATGTTCTAGCCTATCCAATGTTAAAAGGAGTTAACTTAGGCCACTGGGCTCTATTCCTTACAACCACCCAAGTTATTACTCTACTTCCATCACTATAGATAAGTGTCATGCCCCATCCAGATTCTTAAGTGCCCAACACAACGATCGGTATATCTACCAACCATAATATTTAAGCCTACCCTTTCTATATCCATGATATTATCTATCCTTCCAAAGGTCTAGTAACCTTTATCATCATTCACAAGGATTATTCACCACCTACTCCTCTTCTAACCATGTTTTTTCATGACAACAACCTCACCTCACCCTCTACAACCTTAGCTCTAGTAGTCACCCCAAACTCTCCCCCACTTAGAGACTTCTACTTCTCCTCCATTTGAAAACATCACTACACCTCCAAAACCACTACAACCCTAACATAAGAAGAATCATTAAGGGACTAAAGTATAAGAATCACTCATTCCATCCAAGCAAGATCACCAAAAAGATACACATCAATATAGGTATGTGGTACTTTATACAAATACCTAGGTCATGAATAAAGAACCATCTCAACACACCACACCATAAAAGGAGTCGTTAGGGCTAGATACCAAAAAAATAAAATCGCATATACCATGAGTAGTGCAATAAAAAGTCAAGATTCATATGCAGAGAACAAGACAAATCCAGAATAAGAACCTTAGGCATAAGTGCTACAAGAATTCATGCAATACTAGTAGAGTATTTTATTAATCGAGATAAGAGAGAATCACTAAAATAAGCACCCCGACCTTCCCTTAGAGTCCACCATTAAAAGAAAATTTAAGATTAACCCTCGACCTTAATATTACTATACCTATAAGCACTATACTCCGCTCTAAAAGGTATCACAAAGAATGATCACTAGGGATGATTGGTTCTCCTATACCTAAAACCTCATTCATCCAAATGCAACCTAAGTCTAGCTTAGTCATGAAAACTCCATGCTCTAACCCATCCAATGACTATACCCCTAACCCATACGTTCAACCTGAGCCTCTGTCCTATATGCCACAACTTTCCCACTAGTGAATTCCCAAGTCATGAACCTTGCCCCCTTTTGCATACCTTATCAAATCTGTCACTCTACCTCCATAATTTTTGCATTGCTATCCCAGAGCTAACATACTTTCTTCATCAACATCAATACTTAAGTTCAAGCTTAGTATACATCAACAACTATGCACTACTAACGAAGCACCTCAAATAGAGTATACTTATGTGGTCCACCCATAAGGAGGACACACTAAATTCCTTATTCGCCCACCAATAACCTTTGTATCTCTGGGGAAAACCATCCCCTTTATGAATAAATAAAAGAAAACACTTCACGAAAAATTTCTAGGATATATGAAATCTTTATCTTAAGGGTTCTTTAATTTTTTAAGCTCCTCTAACTCAACTGGAACCATTCTATAAAGAAAGAATAGAAATTGGGCAACCTGTCCAAACAAGGTGAATTCCAAACTCAATCTCCTCATTAGAAGGACACCATGAGGGTCAGAAAGACCTCAAAAAAGTTTTGCACCACCGAAACCAAATAAAAACAAGGAACTTTTAAGTTAGAATATTTAACCTAGACAAAATACTAATAAAGGCCTCCCTTTTGGAGATTAATCTCTGAGCTCTAAGATATGATATAATATTTACCTTGATAGCCAGGGAACCATCCTCCCATTCCATAACTGACTTACCAAAAAGCATAAAGACAACCTTACAGGTCCTAAAATCTATTGATGCATAGCATCAATGTAACCAACCCATCCCCAGAATGACATTAAAATCTACCGATTCAAATAATTCCACCAAAGATCCTTTACTACCAATACATACCTCACACACCCATAGACTCTTTTGGCAATCACAGAGTCACGTACCAGGGTAGAAATAAAAAAAGAGTTTAAAATAACCTCAGGTTCAAAACTAAAATACACAACCACAAATAGGGTCACATAAGAGAAAGGGGACCTCAGACCAAGTAAGCCATATACATCATAAGAAAAGAGTTCACAACATACCAGTGTATGCATTAGAAGATGCCTAATACTCCTAAGGGATAGTGAAGTCATTGAGATAATCCCAACCAGAGCTGAAGCCAGAAGCAACATCCCTTGGTGCGAGAGCTAGATAAGTGGCAACTGGTGTTCTATTTGCCTACGTAAAAATCATTATAGGACACTCTCGTTGCATATAATCTAACTAACCATAGTTAAAATAATGATTCCTCCCTTTCTAACAACAACCATGGCACGATCGACTATAAAATAAACAAGAATGATAAGATGGTGTGGATTGGGCCCCAACTACCTAAGGTTGGGCACCTTGTAGCCTAGAAGCATTACCAATTGATAACACTTAAACTATACCTCTTAATAAGAATGTAAGCGATCGTTGTTAATATAAAACCTAACTAGGTTGGGGTGGAATCCTATAGGGAATATGGTGTGAACATAAGTTGTTTGCCAATCAATCAACTGATAGTTGGTTGTTCCCAGAAATGGGGGGGGGGGCTTTTAGTTTAACAAGTAATTATCGATTGCCTTAATCAGTGTTCGTAATTAAGAGTTTTTGAAAAACCATAATTATATTCACTAGGGCTTTCGGTACTTGACAGATGCTAACGGTGGTTCAAGATTCTCACGGTAGGTAGGACAATAAGTTATCTTTATTGAAGTTATGCTTACATGTCTCTTTCCCTACTTAAGCATTTAATTACCTACTCCTCTCCGACTTAGGAAATTTATATTCACTGCCCAGATTTTACCTCAGGTTAACCAACCTTGCGCAACACTGATTATTAAGCGGAGTATTTCTAAGTCCCCGTTGATAACTCACTTCCCACTATATTTATTTCTTTCTGAAGCAAACCAAAGCAGGTGTTATATTTCTCAAGAAGTGCTGCCACCTTTGAGTCTTGAACACTTAGTACCTTATCAAGACCTAACCCTAGATACCATAATTCAGGTTAAAGGAATTTAGCCACTCATAATGCTAAAATTAAAACAACAAGTTATATTCATGCTTGGAAGGTTAAATTTACCACAAGAAGATTAATAACTAGTGAATCGCAGATTAGATCACAAAGTAAAATCCTAGAATAATGATAATAATTTCTTCAAAGTATTTATTTTTTCAAGTCAAGAAATTAGAGAGGGAAAAATATCAAAAAGTATTATCAAAACTTAATGTTCGAATCTCCTCAGAAAACCCTCAAAACAAAGCTTTAAATATTTCACCCTACTTGTGGAAACAAAATAATAGAATTTAGAAATCCTTCGAATATGGTGACGACATTTGTGATAGCCTATCAGGAGGGTGACGACTTATCACAAATGCCGTCAGTTCCTTCTTCAGCTTTGGCTATTCCTGTTTAAGGTTGATGATAAACTTGACAACTTATCAGCTTCGTGATGGCCTATCACAAAATATCATCAACTCTGCTTCAGTTCTTCTGTGTTGCCTCAGGCTGACGACATTCTTGACAGCTTATCAGACCCTTGAAAACTTATTATAAAATATCTACACATCTTTCAACTTAGGACAATTCTTTTTTTATTGATGACGACGGCTTTGATAAATTATCATAGGGCTGAAGACTTATCATAAATATCATCATCCACACCTGTCTTCAGATTTCAACTTCTTTGCTTCTATTTTTTTTGGTTCTCTATCATATCAGCTTAAATTGTAAAATCAAACATAAACCAATCAAAAATGACAAACGTTGCTTAAGACTTTATAATTATTCTTAGCTAAAAGTCTCAAATGTGTTAGAATTAGATCACACATCAACACCCTCAACTTAAAAAAAATTACTTGTCCTTAAGAAACTCAACACAACTAAGAGAATACAAGGCATATTTGGTAGTCATTCATCCACATTATCTCAAAACACTTTCACCATCTTCAAGTTCACTCAATTTAAGAACAATGAAGAACACCAATGCAACACACAAGAATTAAGATACAACATCAATTCAGTTATAACAACCATGCATAGACCATTATTACACTACCCGAACAAGTCAGTAACTAGCAATGTAACTAGTGTTCCCTCACAGCTAAGACATCCCCCTCATCTCATATCAGGAATTATTTATGTAACCATGGGGATGATCAAACAATCACTCTTAGAACGAAGTTCCAATCAGTGTATGACAAGTACCATAGGCTTTCCCTTATATTCATTACCCAAATCTTAAGATAGATCAGCTAAGATCACTGTAGGAATTCTCTTAGGCTTATAATATAGGCTAGAGGCTGGTATGATACTCAATTGTATTTAAAGTGAATAAGCCTCCTTGACACTACAATAGATTTTTGGGTTTCACTCATTAGCCTTTTCTGCTCTTCTCTTTTCTTGATCACACTTATTTAGGATGGGTATAGTTTTTTATCAATTACTTAATCTTTTTCACAATTTTTTCTTGCTCTTTTTCTCTGCACCCAGCTTTTTATTCTTTTTTTTTATGATACCTTTCTTCATACTCATTCTATATCACGCACCCCTATGATAACCATCTTTAACTTAGGCCATTTCCCTAAGTTAAGGTGCATAGTGTCCAAGGAAGACTAAGGCCAAAATAGGTTCATTATGATTTAAATGGGAAGGTGACATGTGTCATACAAAGAAATAGGCTAATTAGGCTCAAAATAGGGATCAAGGGATATTATACACATAGGGAAGGTCATTTAGGCTTAAAGTGAGCTAAAATCAAAATGGCCTATGATCCTTTCCTAACCCCTATCCTTCAACCTAGGTAATACTAATCGGGTAAGTTCAGCCTTTAGCATATAAAGGGAAATAAGTAGTTTTTCATACAAACATGGCACACACGTATATCACAAGCTATGACTCATTCAGTTCATGCAACTATTTAGAAATGATTATTATGTTACTAGAACTAATGCCATACAAAGAAGCACAGTGGTCACACTTGAATGCAAATCACAAAATTAAAGAAGTAGAACACTTGAAGAGGTGTATAAAAATCACAAAACAATTCAACTTCCTCAAGTACAAGTATTTCTCCTAATCGGCTACAAAATTTTACAACAACAATTTACTCTACACCCTCAACTTAAAATCAAAGAAAATCTGAACTAAGGGTTAGAGTATACTTAGAATGGATCAATCCCGGGGGTCATGGGTTCCTAAACCTGCTATTTCATCTCCATTAGGAGCCTCGAACTATTCTGGTGCAGCTAGTCTATCAATCTCTAAAGGACTACTGGTGGAGGCACCTACTGCTCTCACTTGAAGGACTGCCTTTTATCTCTCATTATCCGCTAAGGACTTAATCCTTGCCTTTTTCATCTCCTTCTTTTTAGACTTATTTCTTGCCCACTTCTCTGATTTTCTTTCTTCATCACTGTAGGGACTTTCTCTATTTTCTTTGCCTTTCTTCTCACCTTTGTTTTTCTTTTTCTGCACTAGCTCCTCTGTGAGATTAAATAATGGGATTTCTCCCTCAGAATCCTCCACTTTTGGCTCTGATGATACCATAAATTGATGTTGCTATAACTTTCCAACCTCCGCCTTTACCTTAGCCAGTTATGACCTAAGCAGTGCCACTTCTGGGTCTGATCTCTCCTTCGACCGCACATTGAACCAATTTTCTAATTCACCAATCCTACTCGACAAGGCCTTGTAAGTCTCAAGTGCAGCCTTAACTCTTTTGTTAATTGCAAATGCGAATTTTTTGGCAAAGAGTTTCAGCTGAGCTTCACACTACTTAGACTTCTTTGCTACTCTTTTGAAATTCATCAGAGTGAAGGCAAATTCTATTGTAGGCATAGCAGTTAGCGGATTTGTCTCAATTCTAGGCACTGATAATTCTGCCATTGCTGCATATATTGGAGGTGCAGCTTTAGAATCTGGCATCTTTACATTAGGCACTGAATTAGTACCTGTAATCGGTGGATCAGTGGGAATCTCTGCGCCCCTGTTAAACATTAGCCTAGGCTGATTTTCCTCATTTCCGATAGGATTATAGGTCTTCTTGGCAAGGAGTTCTTCTTGTAATCCTACAATCTTTGGCATGTTTTTTTCTCTTCATAACCTTGTAATTAAACAAGGGAAGGGATATGTTGTATCAGACCTCGAGACATGAATTTTTATCTATTCGGCAATAATCTCTCCAAAATTTAATTTAAGGTTAGCCACAAAACTTGCGACTAATATTGCTCTATCATCCTTGAGAATATTATCTCCATCTGTGGGCATCAACCAAGTACAAATAATACCCTACCAAAATCTTGCCTTTGAGTTTAGGGAGGCCTTGAAGATCCTTTCACTCAAACTTATTAGCCATTCCGGTTCTCCATCGGCTATGAGGGTGGCTAACTAATTCCACTGATTTTTTTGATGCTTTAACCGAGCATAAAAAGTAGGTGAAGTGGACTGAGGAGTAAAGTTTGGGCCATGAAGGAACCTGTTGATTGTTACTTCAGAAATATCCACCATTACACCCTGTATCGGAACTTTGTCCTACAAAGGTTGGTAAGCTACTTTCTCTCCCTCTCTACATATGTTTTCCAAGCGAGCTTGGTAGTTTGCATAGAACTCCCTAACTAGTGTAGGGAAAAATGAATTTCCTCCTCGTGTAGTCCATCTCAAATCATACCCATAAAAGTTTTGCTTCACTTTCGGGTACTTGCTCAAACCCTTAGTGATAATTCTCTTCTCCTCAAGGATTGGCCTCTTGATAGCTCTCCTGTTGGTTCTATGAAGCCCATCAAAGAAGTTTTTTTGAGCTTTGGGAATCTTCCATCTAGTGCTATCTCGAACTTCAGGATTCTTGCATTTGACCATAGTTCCCTGAATTGGAGAGTCTTCATTATCTAGTGGCTCAGCAGAAGGGGACTGAGTTGATGATCCCTCAGATTTAGGTTGCCCAGACTCATGTTCCTCAGACTCAGGCTAATCTGAATCATGCTCTTCAAATGTAGCATGTTTAGACTCTTGTTGCTCAGAGGCTGACTGTTTAGAAGCTGTATGCTCGAATGCTGTTGGCTCAGTGTCACTTTCTTCACTCTCTTCCACCTCAAATGGTAGGGGGTGATGGAGTCTTTTTAGAGCTTTGCTTCTTTTTTTTCTTCTTGAGTAGAGGCTCTTCTTCTTCATAATCAGACTCTTCATTGAAGAGTCTCTGATATGCACTTCCCTTGGTCAGTTTTTTTGTAGATTTTGAGTTCTTTCCTTTGGGTCCCATTTCAAGGTTTGTAGCAAGAGAAAAACCATTAGTTGACCCTCAATAGTACAAACACATCGATCATTGAAATTTGACACCCCTTGAAAGGGTTTAGTAATGCTTCAGGTCCCAGGTGTGATGTCATTTCTTGATAAGCCATCATAAACGTGATAGCCTATCATAAATGTCGTCAGTTCTAAATAGAACTCATAAGATTTTATCAACTTCTGATGACATTTCTGATAAGCCGTCATAAACATAATAGCCTATCATAAATGTCATCAGCCCTAAAACAGAACCTACTTCATTCTTAGCAGCCTTTGATGACATTTCTGATAAGACATCATAGTTGTGATAGCTCATCATGAAAGTCGTCAGCTCTTATCAGAACTTTACTTTGATTTTAACTCAATTTTTGGTCCTATTTGTCCTTAAAATCCACTCGAGTTTTGTTTTTGAGTTGAGCTTATAAGCCTTAGGCTTGCATAGCAAACCCTAGTTTTGATTTTTAGCCCTTTTTTCAAGTTGAACTTGGTTCAATATTCTTGGGAACTTGGGTTGGCATCAATCTATCACTTATCATTAGAAAAGAAAATTTAAATTTTGAGCATACCTGATGGAACCTTTAATGTGATTACACAAGCAAGAGGAAGTAAGAAGAAGTTCTTGGTTTTAATTGCAAACCCACACATATAAGGAACTTGCTTCTTGTTTTACTTGGCAGGAGTTCAAAGAGGGGAAAAAAATATTCTAAATATGGAAGAAAAATAACTTACAGGAATTAAAAACTAAGTGAGAAGGTGGAAAGGCCAAGCTGTGGGCTGGGTTGAGTTTTTTAATTTGCCCCACAGTTTTAGCTAATGTTGGTCTTTTTTGTGATGACATTTCCGATAAGCCATCACAATTGGGAAAGCTTATCATAAATGTCGTCAGCCTTGACAGACCCTTTTTTAGAGCTGCGGTCTCTGATGACAAATCTGATAGCTAATGATAATCATGACAGCCTGTTAAAAATATCATCAGGGGAACTTGGCTAAATACATCAGTTCCACCTTCTTTAAGCTATAACCTACTGCAAAAATAAATAATTTACTGGAGTATAAAAATTTTGGGTTGCCTCCTAATAGCGCCTGATTTAATGTCGCGAGATGACTTAGTTATCCTGACTACTTAGACTTTGTCAAGACAACCTATTGATAACCCTTTACCATCTTTATAGAATATATCAAAGATTGATAAAACACTCATCTCTTTTTGCTGAGTCATGGATAAGTGTATTTTGAAGCGTGCTTCTTTGTCATTGAGCTTGAACTTCAGCTTATTTAGCTCTATGTCTACTATCACTCGCCCAGTTATAAGGAATGGTCTACCTAAGATGATGGGCACTTCTAAGTCCACTATACAATCCAGGACTACAAAATCAGCAGGCAGAATGAAATCGACCACCTTAACTAAAACATTATGTAATATGCCCACATGCTGCTTCATAGACCTATCTTCCATCACTAACCGCATGTTTGTTGGAGTAGGATCCTCCAAACCCAGTTTCTTGTACACAACAAGTGGAAATAGCTTTATACTGCTCCCAAATTGCATAGTGTTTTTGTGAAATTCTGGGAACCAATAGTGCACGAGATAGTAAACGCTCTTGGATCTACCTTTTCTTGCACTAAAGACCTTATAGAGATAGCGCCACCATGAAGGAGATTGTCCTTCGGTTCATGGATAATCTTCCATTTATTAGTCACAAGGTCTTTCATGAACTTTGCATATCCTAGCATTTTCTCAAGTGCCTCAACCAAAGGCACATTAATTGTCAATTGCTTGAGCATTGCCATGAATTTGCTGAATTTTCCCTCATCCATTTTCTTCTTCAATCATTGAGGAAAGGGAGGTGGTGGTCTTGGGATAGTTTTCAGAACTACCTCCTTCTACTTCTCTTTATCTTTCTCTGGAGCATCATTAGAATTGTCTAGCTTTTTAGACTCCACTGGATCACCTTTTTTCGGTTCGTCAACAACTACCTCATCAATAATAGATTTACCCACAGAAGGGCCAGGTAACATCTTACCACTCCTAGTAGTAATATCTATGCATGAGCCATCATTCTACAGATTCTGGACCGTATCACTCGGTAACGTTCCTCTTTTCCTCTAGTTGAATGCTATGGTAAGTTGGCTCATCTGCTGCTCCAAATATTTTTTTCCGGTGGAGTGTGAGTGCACCAACTGACTGATGGATATCATCTTGGTCTTCATGGTGGTCACACCAGAGTTGGTTGCCTCCACTCTCTTCAACAAATTAGCCATCATGTCCTCCATGGACATCTTTTCAGAACTTGTTGTAGCAGCCTCACAATTTCCAGGAGGAACGTATAGCCTGCTTCTGTCATTGTTATTCCTTTAATTTCCTTGCTCTCTATCTTTATAACAAGGCTTATCATAAAAGATCCGACCTTGATTCCCTTGGCTATTGCCTCGAAAACCCCTTGATTATTAACATAGTTCGCCTCTTCATCTGGATCAGCATCACTTTTATCCTGAGATCCCACATCTTTCACCTTTTCAACCTTGCATGATAGAAAGTGCTTGGTTAGCACATCCATCTTTATTTTAAGGTGTGTCATGTCTTGGTCACGCTCCTTTTCTCTTCTTCATTGTTCTGCAGTAATACCCATAGAAGTAGTGGGGCTAGCTACCACAGAGTCTCTGCTATGCCATACCTGACTCAATTTAGTTATTCTGTCCAGCATCTCTGAAGCCTCTGGGAATGTAAGATCAACAAATGAACCACGAGTACCATTATCTATAATTGGCTTAGTAAAAGAGTTAAGAGCCTTGTACAAAGTCCCCATCAAGTGTATATCCATCATGTTGTGGTTCAAACACTGTGTAAGCTTCTTCTTGAATCTTTCCCATATTTCATGCAAGGCTTTAGTCGGGAGATGCCTAAAGTTACTGATCTCGTACCTCAACTGTACCCTTCTGGAAGGTGGAAAGAACCTTTCTAGGAAAGCTTCTTTCAACTGCCTCCAGTTAGTTATAGAATCAGGCGTCAACTCATTTATCTACAAAGTTGCCTCCCCAGATAGAGACAACAGGAACAATCTCAATCGAATAGCATTTTGGCCCACTCCTGGGTTATTAAAAGATTTATAGATGGTGATAAAATTCACCAGATGCAGGTTTGGGTCATCCCAAGGAAGTCCACCAAACAACCCCTTCAGATTGAGGAGTTGGATCATAGTACTCATGATGTTGAACTTGGACCCAAGTGCCAACGGTGGAGGAATAATTGTACCTATTGCACCTACTCCATCCATTCCATCATCATCATCATTGAGATCATACTGGACCGGCTAGTACTCTTGTCTTTCTCAGAATGGATGGTTCTTATTAACATTACCCCATACTGGTGCAGCTATCTACTCTACATGCCTTGGGTTACCAAGATTCAGCAACTCCTCATCTCTCAAATCTTTATCCTCAAGGTTTGGATGTCGTGCTTGTTACCTGATATTTTGCATATTCACCTGAGCTCGAGCTAAGGCTGCCAGTCTGTCAGCCTCTTACTGTTCTGCCATTCTTCCAATTCGTTGCGGTTCCAGATTAGGTGGTAATAATGGTTCACTGAAACTTTTGGTTCTTGGCATACACTATAAAGATCCTACAAATAAACATAAAACTAGGAAACTTAACTAACAATTAATTTGCGCACACAAACTTCAGTTTACAACCGTATTCCCCGGCAACAACGCCATTTTTGATAAAGCTCAAACTACACCTCTCAATGAGAATGTAAGCAATCATTGTCAATATAAAACCCAACTAGATTGGGGTCGAATCTCACAACGAATATGGTATGAGCGTAAGTCATTTGTAAATCAATCAACTGATTGTTGGATGTTCCCAAAAATGGGTTTTTTTTTAGTTTAATAAGTAATTGTCAGTTGCTTTAATCAATGTTGGTAATCAAGAGTTGTTGAAAAACCAGAATTATGTTCACTAGGGATTCTAATACTTGACAGATGCTAACGGTGGTTCGATATTCTCACGGTAGGTTGGACAACAAGTTAACTTTATTGACATTATGCTTCAATGTCTCTCACCTTACTTAAGCACTTAATTAACTAATCCTCTTGGACTTAGTGAATTTATGTTCACTGCTCAGATTTTACCTCAGGTTAACCAACCTTGTTATAGCGCTGATTATTAAATGGAGTATTTCCAAGTCCATGTCGATAACTCACTTCCCACTATATTTGGTTTCTTTCTTAAGAAAATCAAAGCAGGTGTTATCTATTGTTTGCAACCAACAGACGTTAATTAAAACCTCCGAATTATCAAGAAATGCTACCGCCTTTTGAATCTTGAACACTTAGCACCTTATCAAGACCTAACCCTAGATCCCATAATTCAGATTAAAAGGAATTTAGCCACTCATAATGCTAAAATCAAAACAACAAGTTGTATTCATGCTTGAAAGGTTAAACTTACCACAAGAATAATAATAACCAGTGAATCGCAGATTGATCACAAAGGAAAATCCCAGAATAATGGTTATAATCTCTTCAAAGTATTTTTTTTAAGCCAAGAAATTAGAGAGAGAAAAATATCAAAAAGTATTGTCAAAACTCAATGTGCGGATCTCCTCAGAAAACCCTAAAACAAAGCTTTAAATAGTTCACCCTAATTATGGAAACAAAATAATAGAATTCATAAATCCCTCAAATTAGGTAACGATATTTGTGATAGCCTATCAGGAGGCTGACGACTTATCACAAATGTCGTCGGCTCCTTCTTCAACTTTGGCTCTTCCTATTTAAAGCTGACGACAAACTTGACAACTTATCATCTTTGTGATGGCCTATCATAAAATATCATCAACTCTTCTTCAGTTCTCCTGTGCTGTCTCAGGCTGACAACATTCTTGACAACTTATCAGACCCTTGATGACTTATCACAAAATTTCATCACATTTTTCAACTTAGGCCAATTCTATATTTACTGCTAACGACGACTTTGATAACTTATCACAGGGCTGATGACTTATCTTAAATATCATCAGCCACACTTGTCTTCAGATTTTAATTTCTTTGCTTTCATTCTTGTTGGTTCTCTATCATATCATCTTAAACTGCAAAATCAAACATAAACCAATCAAAAATGACAAAAGTTGCTTAAGATTTAGCAATTATTCTTATTTAAAAGCCTCAAATGTGTTAACATTAGCTCACACATCACCAATCTGAAAATGCTTGCCTCCAAACGGCTTTGGGTAGGAAGCATCAGCCATAGAACAAGATTTAGTACCTACCAAACTCTTTCTCTTGGACTACTTACCCCCATTATTTTGGCCTCCTTTTTGTCCAAAACATCAAGACCTCTCAAATTGTCTATTTCTCGACCTTTCCTTATTTTTTCCCACACCAATAGGATCAAACTGGCATGATAATATTATCACTATATAGTTTAATAAATAAATAGAGTGTGAAAACTCAACAGTGGTAACCTCTCATTGAGGTAACTGAGCATGAGTGCCACTTTCTTAAGTAGGGTCAATGGAGACATGTAGGGGAAAAATTTAAAACTGCAAACCTTGACTGGGTCTGTGCCTCATGAGTTGGAATGGATCCATCCATATTGTCTTTGAGTAGGATAGGTGAGTTTCCATGAACCTTAGATCGTTGAGGGGACATGATCTGAAAAGTGAACCAAAAAAGATTTAGGATGATTTAAAGACCTTAGAATCCATATCCCGAACATAGAATAATAAAAAAGTTAAATATTTCTAAATGCCTCATTGCCTCCCAATTATAACTGTGGTGCAAAACACACTCATAAGCAAGACTCTACTCAACGCGAATTTGTGGACATCCCATAACACCAAAACCTAGGATTTGATACCCACTTGACACTACCCAAATCGGGGCCTTGTCATAATGAGCATCTCAAGTTCGACTAGGACTGGTCACCTTTAAAAACCTAATCCAACCAAACAACAAGTACCCCAAGTCGGATAAATTTTGAATATATAATAAGATAGCCAATAAAGAGATATAATGACTTTGGGATAGGCCTACTTACTAGACCAACCCAGCAAAGTCAATCTATCCAGTAACCAACCTACAAAACCATAAATAATAATATAATGTACATAATATATACAAGTAATAACCAATCCATACCTAAATCCATAGTTGTCCATACAAAGCCTCTAAACAAAACCAAATAGTATCTAGTTGGGATATGCGACCATAGCCAAAATCAAAATCTATGAAAAGATAAGATTATGTAAAGTAATCCATGACATAGAATGAATGTATTCCAAACTATGGAGGCTTAATAGTTCAATCCAATATCGAATGTTCCTAAATTTGATTAATTAGTAGAAATAGTAGTATGTATGATCCTACATCGCGTGAGGATACAACCACTCAAAGACAGGTTAGCGGGTGAACATTAGAAAGCACTTAAGATAAGAATAAAATAATTTCAACCTTTAAAACCAATTAAAACAAGAAATAAACCATATTCATACATATCCATACAAACACACACACATATATAAATATAATCCATGTTGGGAAAAGGAATCAGGTTTAGCATATCTTTCAAACCATTAACCTGGGTATGTATAGCTTTATCGTTATAATCCACCCACGGGCTATATGGGTCCAGTATAACTATAACACCCCAGGATTTGGACCTTGAAATTTTTTTAGG
This sequence comes from Capsicum baccatum var. pendulum, assembly GCA_030864225.1. Lineage (NCBI taxonomy): Eukaryota > Viridiplantae > Streptophyta > Magnoliopsida > Solanales > Solanaceae > Capsicum > Capsicum baccatum. Next base: position 136,358,655 of record CM061559.1, on the reverse strand, counting down.
CTTTGGACTTTCTGTGCAAGTTACGACTCCAGGGCACCAATCATACCTTTGGATATGATTTGAAGGGGGCTTACTCATATGTTGGTAAGTAGGTTTGGCTTGGTTACTATAAAAGATATGAATCAACATCATACGAGTAGTATGGTTGGATAAAAGAAGTATGATGACAAGTTGTATAATGCTTATTGGTTAGACTAGTTAAAACTGTCCAAGGTATTATTTAGGGTATGATTTGGGGGTACCACACGTACCCTAAGGTAAGATTTGGGGGTTGTGTTCTTATATGTTGTTCAGTATAGGGGACCATGGTGAATTTTATGGTATGAGTTAGGGTACTACTCATACCCTAGGGTACTATTTACATGGGTAAGTCGTACCTACCTGGAAGTTGATTTTTAGCTTTTTGGTCAGGGGTAGTACGAACATTTCCCATCCCACACGCTTATGTACCCACATTATATAACCTTTGGTGGACTCTCATAACATAATTTGAATAATTTAAACACTCCAAATATCCTCTCTGAATACTCTCTTGAAGAATGGAGGCAAGGGTTTCTACAAGGGTTTTCTGAGGGGCTCAAAAGTCAAGTTTCTCTTTGGAATATTCTTGTATAAGGCATGTACTCCTTCCCTCATTGCTAGTTCCTGCTAAATGCATGTTTTAGTTTGTTTTAAACATTGATTATAAATCATGAATAGTGATTTTGGAAACATATGTTGAGGGTTTTATTGCATATTATTGAATGTTGGTTTGAATTGTGTTTTCACATGTTTATGGTGATGGTTTGCAAATATGGGTTCTTGTTGGTTTTGGTTTATCAAATGGGTCATTGGTAACCAAAAATTGGATGTGTTATGCTTTGGTTTTGGTCTTTGAAAAGGTACACCCTCAACATGTTTGATAAAATGCCTAAGAGAATGTTTTTACTCGATTACTAAACTTTTATTGGAACTATTGCATGGTATGCTTAGTAATGGAACCCTAAATGGGTTTGGATGGTTAAAATGGTATAAATGTTTTAAATTCTTTAAATGCTTGGAATGATCTAGAATGGTCTAATTGGTGAGAATTGTTTAGAATAGTTAAATGGAATGATTTGGTGGTCATGGTTATGGTTAATTGAATTCCTTATGGGGTATAAGTGAATTCCCCAAGTAAACGTATTAATGAATGTCTTGTGGGGTACAAGGGAATCCCCCAAGCAAAGCTTAATAATGATGGGGTATGATAACTAACCATGAAGGTTGGAGTCCAAGGGATGAACACTGGAAACTCATATTTGCCGACATGAGGATTGGTCATGATGACCTTATATGATACTTATGGGGTACATAGGAATCCCCTTAGTATACTTATATATATGTATCGTCGAGAGTGAAAGGTACTCGAGTATCCTTTACTCCTATGGTATCTTTGATTCATGCAGCTACACATATCGAGGTCTATTTTGGGGTTATACTAGACCTATATGGCCCATGGTGGCTTATGACGATTAAGCTACACATACCCAGACTAATGGTTTTAAAGGCATGCTAAACCCGATTCCTTTTCTCGACTTGGTTATATATATGTGTGTATATGTATGGTCTGTATGCATATGGTTGGTTTGCTTGGTTTTAAAGGTTGGAATTATTTTATCCTTATCCTCAATTCATGGTAACGTTTACCCACTAACCCATCTTTGGGAGGCTGTATCCCCACGCGATATAGGAACCCACCATACTACTCTTTTTGCTCATTGATCAGATTTGGGAATAGTTAGTGTTGGGTTTAAGTAGTGAGCTTCCATAGTTTGGAAGACATCTATTTCATGTCAGGGATTGCTTTATATACTTTTGTCTTTTCATAGACTTGGTTTTTGGCTATGGTCGGGGGAGTGTCCCGACTAGATACTCTTTGGTTTGGAGGCTTTGTATGGATGATTGTGGATTAGGGTATGGATTGATCATGTTATGTTATATATATAAATATATATTGGGTTATTATTTTGGTTTTTGTTTATGGTTTGTCATGGTTATTAGTTGACTTGGACGGTTGGTTTCAGTTATTGGATGGATTGACTTGGTTGGGTTGAATATCAAGGTTGTCTTTAGTCCCAGTTGGTCTAGATATTTCCCATTACAAGGCCCCGCTTTGGGTCGGGTCAAGTTGGTATCAGAGCTTTAGGTTTTGGTGTCATGGGGTATCCACAAAGCCATGTTGAGTAGAGTCTTGCTTATGGGTGTGTCATGCACCACAATTATAATTAGGAGACCACGAGACATTTAGGAATTTTTTAATTTCTTGGTGTTCTACTTTTGGTCTATGGAGTCTAAGGTCTTAAACTCTTTCTTAAATCTTCTTTGGTTCACCTTTTCAGATCATGTCCTCTTAATTACCTAAGGTTTATGGAAACTTACCTATTCCACTCAAGGACAACATGGATGGATCTAGTCCAACTCATGGGGCACAGAACCAATCAAGGTTCGTAGTTTTTGGTTTTCCCCGTGGAGTCCCATTGGTCTCCAGTGGCCCTATTTTGGAAGGTAGCACTCATTCTCAGTTATCTCAAAAAAAGATTACCAATGTTTAGTTTTGATGTTCTATTCATTTGTAGGCCTAGATATGGACATCTCTGTCATGTTATTCTAGTTCTAGTGGTGTGATAAAGAATTAGGCAAGGTCGGGGAAGAGGTAGAGTAAGAAGTCTCAATATTCAGATCAGGGGAAGGGTCAGAAAATCTATGGTAGGAATGGTGGACAATGGTTTGAGAAAGGGAATCTAATGAGTTTCCATATGGTTGTCAATTTTCCTTATCCTCAGTCTTTTAATGAGTATCACTTTCTGGCTGGTAGAGTTTAGTCAGTCCACGCTATCCTCTTTGCTAGTTTTGCGATTGGTTGCACCATAATTATTGCTATAAAGGGAGGAATCAATATTTTTTTGTGGTTAATTGGGTCACATGCAATGGGAGTGTTCCATAAGGGTTGCCACTAGGCCAAATAGGATACCGACTACCACTTCTCAAGCTCTTGCACCAAGGGGTGCTTCTTCTAGCTCTAATATTGGTTGGGATTGTTTCAATGCTCTTATTGTTCCTCTGAAATCTAAGGCATCTCCTAATGCTAACATTGGTATGTTGAAAACTCTTTTTCTATGACGTGTGTGTGATTTATTTGGTCTGGGGTCCTTTCCTTCTTTTTTCTGTCCCTATTTGTGGTTGTGTATTTTGGTTTTGGTCCCAAGGTTGTTTCAAATTCTTCTCTTTTTCTATTTCTACCCCAGTGGGTGGCTCTGTAATTGCTGAAAGAGTCTATGGGCGTGTGTGGTATCTGTTGGTCTTGGTGGATTAGTTTGACTTGTGTATTGTTGATTTTGATATCATTCGGGGGATGGATTGGTTATACTTGTGCTACACATTCTTAGATTATTGGACCCATAAGGTTGTCTTTAGTCTTCATGGTGAATCAATTATGGAATGAGAGAATGGTTTCGTTCCCTGGCTAATAGGAGAAAGGCTATATCATATCCTAGAGCTTGAACATTAATCTCTAAAGGGTTTCTCTATTATGTTTTGGTCTGGGTTAAATGTTTTAACTTAAAAGGTCCTTTTTTGCATTTGATTTTGGTGATGCATGAATTTCTTAGGGTCCTTTCCGATGACCCTAATTGTGTCTTTATGATTGGGAGGTTGAGTTTGGGATTGGTCTCATTTTGGATGCTTATCCAATTTATATTCTTTCCTTATTGAATGGTTTAGATTGAGTTAAAGGATCTTAAGAAGAAATTGGTAGATAGGGAATTTGGGGTATCCTCTTTGTGAGGTGGACCAAATATGTATATTCTATATGGGGTACTTTGGTGGTAGTACATGGAGGTTGATAGATACTAGGATTGAACCTAGATACTTGATCTTAGTAAAGGGAGTATGTTAGCTCCGGGATACCAATATGAGAATTGTGGAGGAAAATTAGCAGGTTAGAGGAGGTGTGTGGAAGGGGTAAGGTTAATGGCTTGGGGAAAACCATAGTAAGAAGGTTGTGACACCTAGGTCGGGAGTTCAGGTTGAACAGATGGGTATAAACTGGGGGTCTAGTCATTGGATAGGTTAGGGCATAGAGTTTTTATGACTATACTGGGCTCTACGTAGCATATGGATGAATAAGGTTTTAGGTTTATGAAAACCAAGTATCCTTGGTATACATCCTTGGTGATACCTATTAGAGCGGAGTGTTGTGCTTGTAGGTGTCATGGGATGAGGGTCGAGGATTAATCTAAAATTTTCTCTTAGCGTGGACTCCTAGAGAAGGTCGGGTTGCATATTCTAGTGATTCTCTCCAATCTCTATTAAGAGAGAACTCTAGTAGTGTTACATACATTCTTATACCTCTTACTCTTAAGGTTCACATTCTGCCTTTGTCATGTTTCCTGGATATGAATCTTGATCTTGCATTACATTACTTGTGATATATGGGGTCGTATGTCTTTTGGTGTCTAGTTCTAAGGACTCCTTCTATGGTATAGTTGTGTTGGGATGGTTCTTCATTATAGTCTAGGTGGTTTCTATGAAGTATCTCATGCTTGTTCTTTCCCTTACCCATTATTCAAGTATGAATGATCCTAATGGGGAGACTATAACACCCTAGGATTTAGGCCCTTGCAAATTTCTTGGGTTTTGGACTTTCTGGTCAAGGTATGACTCAAGGGTACCAATCGTACCCTTAGATACGGTTTGAGGGGGGCTCACTTTATGTTGGGAAGTATCTTAGGCTTGGTTACTCTCCAATATACAACTCAACATCATACATGTTATATGGTTGGATACGAGAATATAATGCCAAATTTTATGGTGCTTATTAGTTGGACCAGTTGAAACTGTCCAAGGTACGGTTTGGGGGTACCAATCGTACCCTAAGGTATGAGTTAGGGGTTGTGTTCTCATATGTTGGTCAGTATAGGGGACCATAGTAAAGGGTAGGGTACGAGTTAGGTTTTCACTCGTACCCTAGGGTTTGGTTTTCATGGGTGAGTTGTACCCACCTGGAAGTTGATTTTCAGATTTCTAGTCGGGGGTAGTTCGGACATTTCCCACCCCAAGCCCTTATGTACCCATGTTATATAACCCTTGGTGGCCTCTCATAACATATTTTGAAGAATAGAAACACTCCAAATATCTTCTCTAAACACTCTTTTGAAGATTAAAGCTAGGGTTTTTACAAGGTTTTCCAAAGGGGCTCAAAAGTCAAGTTTCTCTATGGAATTTTCTTGTATAAGGCATGTAATCCTTCCCTAATTTCTAGTTCCAACTAAAGGCATACTTTAGTATGTTTTAAACATTGATTATAAATCATGAATGGTGATTTTAGAAACGTATGTTGAGGGGTTTGATGCATATTGTTGAATGTTGGTTTAAATTATGTATTCACACGTTTTTGGGGATGGTTTGCACATGTGGATGCTTTTTGATTATGGTTTAACATATGGTCCATGGGTAACCAAAAATTGGATGTTTTATGCTTTGGGTTTTGTCTTGGAAAAGGCATGCCCTTAACATGTTTGATAAAATGCCTAAGAGAATGTTTTTCCTCTGTTGTTGAACTTTAATTGGTTCTATTGCATGGTATGGTTTGGTAATGGATCCCTAAATGGGTTTATATGGTTTTGCACGGTTCAAATGATTTAAACTTGTATAAATGTTTTAAATGCTTAGAACAGTCTAGAATGGTCTAAATGGTGAGAATGGTTTGGCATAATAATAGGGTAAAGTCTTGGTGGTTATGGTTGGTCTAAATGAAAACCTAGTGGGGTACATAGGAATCCCCATAGAGAATAAAATAATGAAATTGGTTTGAATAATGGTTATGTCTTAATTGAACATCCTTGTGGGGTACAAAAGAATCCCCCAAGTAAACATATTAATGAATGTCTTGGGGGGTACAAGGGAATCCCCCAAGCAAAGCTTAATAATGAAATACTTATGGGGTACATGAGAATCCCCCAAGTAAACTTAATGATGATGTACTTATGGGGTACATGGGAATTCCCCAAGTAAATAAATTAATGTAACCGATGGGGTAAATGGGACTCCCCTAAGGTTGGCTAGGGATATTGCTTGCAAACTATTGTCAGTATGATGATACCACTTGTACTAGACTTGATTGATAATAAATGGAATAATGGTTTGGTTGGATGGTAATGGTTTTTAATTGGGCAATAATGGCGGGTTATGATAGATAACCGTGAAGGTGTGAGTCCAAGGGATGAACACTGGAAACTCATATTTGCCGACATGAGGATAGGTCATGATGACCTTATATGATACTTACGCGGTACATGGGAATCCCTTAAGTAAACTTGTATGTATGTATTGTAGAGAGTGAAAGGTACTCGAGATTCCCTTATTCCTATGGCATCTTCGATTCGTGTGGCTACAACGCATTGGAGCCCATTCAGGGAGTTACACTGGACCCATATGGCTCGTGGGTGGATTATGACGGTTAAGATACACATACCTTGGTTAATTGTCTTAAAGGCATGCTAAACCCGATTCCCTTTCCCAATATGGTTATATATATTTATATATGTATGGTCTGTATGCATATAGTTGGTTTACTTGGTTTTAAAGGTTCACATTATTTTATTCTTCTCCTGAGTGCATGCTAGCATGCACTCGCTAACCCATCTTAGGGCTGCTATATCCCCACACGCTGTTGGAACCAGCCATACTACTCCTCCTACTCATTAATGAAATTTGGGAACAGTTGGTGTTGGATTGAACTAGTGAGCGTCCATAGTTCAGAAGGTATCAATTTCATGTCATGGATTATTTTATATACTTTTGTCTTTTCATAGAATTGGTTTTTTACTATGGTATGGGGCATGTCCCGACTTGATACTCTTTGGTTTAGTTTAGAGGCTTTGTATGGACGACTGTGGTCTTGGGTAAGGCTTGATAATGTTATGTTAGATATATATAAATATACATTGGGTTATTATTTTGGTTTTGGTTTATAGTTTGGCATGGTTATTGGTTATCTTGGATGCTTGGTTTCGGTTATGGGTGGATTGAATTGGTTGGGTTGGGTATCGGGGGAGGTATTCGGTCTTGGTTGGGATGAGGATTGCTCTTTATGATAAGGACTCAGTTCGAGTCGTGTCAGTAACCCCTTGGACGGGCCTCGATGGGTGTAGACACAAATCAAAGATACCATAGGTGTAGGTGATTCCTCTGTACCCTTTGCTCTCCATGATACATATATACAAGTGTTAGGGGATTCTCGTATACCCCTCAAGTATAGGGTTGCCATGCCCAATCCTCATGTCTGCAAACATGAGTTTTCGGTGTTCGTCTTTTGGACTCACACATTCACAGTTAGCTATCACACCCCTCCATTATTGCCCGATTAAAACCATTACCTTACAACCAAACCACCATTCCATTTATTATTAACTAAGGCTATCATTAGTGGTATCATCGTACCGACCATAATTTGCAAGCAATGTCTTTAGCCAATCCTAAGGGATTCCCTTGTACCCTATAGGTTACATCATTAAGTTTACTTGGGGGATTCCCATGTACCCCACAATTATTTCATTATTAAGCTTTGCCTGAGGGATTCCCTTGTACCCCACAAGATGTTCATCACTTAAACTATTTGGTTTCCCATGTACCCCGCAAGGTGGTACAAGGTTGTACAAGGTTTTCATTCAAAACAATTTCGTAGCCACAAGGAATTACCATTTTAACCATTTCAAACCATTCATGCCATTAAAAACCATGTAAGTCTATTTAAACTATATAAAAACCATCCAAACTAATTTAGGGTTCCATAACCAAATCATACCATGCAATAATTTCAATGAAAGTTCAACAATATAGTATAAACATTCTCATAGGCATTTTATCAAATATGTTGAGGGCATACCTTTGTCAAGACCAAAACCAAATATGTTTAGGGTTACCTATGACCCATTTTTTTTCCACAACCAACAAGCACCCATATATGCCACCACCAAAAACATGTGAAAACATAGTTTAAGCGAAAAGTAAACAATACCGATCAATATGCATCAAAACCCTCAACATAGTTTTCAAAACCAACATTCATGATCCACAATCAATGTTTTAAATTCATTAAAACAAGACTTTAGTTGGAACTAACAATGAGGGAGGAGTAACTTTCCATATACAAGAAGATTCACGGAAGAAAACTTGACTCTTAAGCCCTTTGAAAAACATTTGTAGAAACCCTAGCCTCAAATCTTCAAGAGAGTGTTTAGAGAGAGTATTTGGAGTGTTTTGATCTTCCAATGAGGGTTATGAGAGGCTACAATGAGTTATATAACATGGGGATGTAAGGGTTTGGGGATGGAAAAAGTCCAGATTACCCTCAACTTAAAAGCTAAAAACCAAGTCGCAGGAGGGTTTGAGCCAAACCCCTTAGCCATACCCTAGGGTAGAGTGGTACCCTAACTCGTACCCTAGTGACACAACCCGAACTAGGTCCTTTTCATAATGGGAGATCTCAAGCCCAACCAAGATCGGAGACCACCCTCGTTACCTAACCTAACCAAAACGTATGCCCTAAGTTGGGTGAATTCCGACCATATAACTAGATAAGAAATTTATCCATGAAGTGATTTTGGGATAAGCCTATATCCGAGACCAACCCAACCAAGTCAATTCACCTAATAACCAACCAATCCAACCAAACCCAAAACATAAACCAAAACCAATACAATAATTCCATGCATGATGTTATATATAACATAATCCATTCATACCATACCCAAGTACATAGTTGTCCATACAAAGCCTCTAAACCAAATCGAAGAGTACGTAGTCGGGACATGCCCCTGACGTAGCCATAACCCATGCCTATGAATGAAAAAAGTACATAAAGTCATCCCTATCATGAAATAGATACCTTCAAAACTATGGAAGCTCACCACTTCAATCCAATAGTTGATCCCCAATCCGATCACTAAGCAGGAGGAGTAGAATGATCGGTTCCTGCATCATATAGGTATACAACCCCCCGAAGATGGGTTAGCGAGTGAATGGTAGCATGTACTCAAGATAAAGATAAAATAATGCCATCCATTATAACCAAGTAAATCAACCATATGCATAAAAACCATACATATAGATATAACTATGTCGGGAAGAGGAACTAGGTTTAATATGAATTTAAAACCATTAACCTGGGTATGTATAGCTTAACCATCCTTAACCAGCCATAGGCTTTATGGATCCAGTGTAACCCCTGAATTGGCCCCGATGTGCATAGCCGCGCGAACCAGAGGATTCCCATATGTATAATGTACTTAGAGGATTCCCATATACCTCATAGTATCATTTATTGTTACCATGACCAACTCCTCATGTCGACAAACATGAGTTTCTAGTGTTCGTTCATTGAACTCCCACCTTTACTATAACTCCCCGAGCCTGGTGCTCAGAATGATACACGGTGTTCATGACCCCAAAGTACCATAAGCTAACCCATGACTAATATCTATACCTGTACACTGCATAATATGACATAATAATGTGGAAACATGCACTAAAAGGCCATTAGGTTCAATACTGAACATGATATGAATAATATATCATCTGTGTGGGGTAGTAGAATACCCAAAACAAAATTGAATATACTAAAGTCTGAAACATGATAGTCTAGAAAGCCTTTAATTGACTGAACTGTTTGAGTAAGGAGTTGATGGGACATGTCCCTAACTAGCTCCAACTAATAAACTGATTAATGAGATAATAGAGAAATAATTATATCCTCGAAAGATGAGGACTCACTTTTAACTCTATCATGGATATCTAGAATCTACTGTTGCTCTGCAACTCATGTCTCTTAACCTATGGTATAAGACACCAGAGCGCAAATGCATCAGTACTTTGAATATACTGGTAAGCATGTAAGATAGGCTGAATGCATGGGGTTCATATGCATGAATAATAATAATAACTGACTAACTATCATGAGCATGAGAATACATGCATGAGACATAACAACTGACACTAATACAGTGATAACATGATTACTGAATCTAAATATAACTGATAACATGTGTGACTGTATCTGACAGTCCTGAATCTGATAGAACTATCTGAGTTTCATACTGTATCTGAGTTGATTGTATATTATAGTCCTAAAATCTAAAGAACTATCTGAGTTCTATTACTATGACTAATTGACTATATCTGGCAGTCCTGATTCTGTAACATAAAACTGTGGGAAGTAGTTATCTAACTGACATCCCCTGATATGCCATTATAGATGAGTTGGGGTTCAATCTGTAACCCTAATTGGAAGGGTGTTAATACCGAACCACTGGTAAGGACAAGATGTGGGAGACCCTCTTCTGATAGTATCACCTATACAAAATTGGTGGGGCCCTTATCTAACAGTGCTTATCCACCTCATCAACCTTCATCAGACAGTGTTGATGTCTCAAGCTATGCTGGTTACATAGTTCTGGAATGTAAGGATGACTTATAAGAATCACACCCTCATCTGATAGTGTGTATTACCATCTTTGGGTTCACTCAGTGCTAATTCCTACTCCCATCTGACTAGACTTTGAACATGATTTACTGAACTGAACATAGGCTGAATTACTGAATTCTATTGACAGATGGAATAATACTGATATCTAATAACTGACTGAGTTCATGAGATCATGGAGATTTCCTTAGTCATAAGACTGTCTGAAGTCTAAGGATTCATAGCTTGATTGAGAGTAACGTGAAAACATGACATTGGTTCTAGGCAAAAGACTAATGTTTTGGGTACCAGTACCCCCAGGACTCGATGGAAGGAAACTAACCAAGCATAAATTACTTGAATATATAACTAAAACCATAGTCCATACAACATTTATAGAAGCGTTTCATCAAACGTGTGATAGGCATGAACTTGTGTATACATGGGGATTTCATGGTATCATGCTATTTAGGCACTTTTCCTTCATTTAGGCATTTAATCAAATCAATTGTAGGCATAGTACATGTAACATCATTGTACAATAAATAAATATTATGGTTAAATTCTAATTTCATCAGTCAACGATTTAGACATAGGTTTGCATGAATCTATCTCAATAATTATTTAACCCTCATAGAATTTATCACCCAACATGGAGGAGAATTCAATTTCGCATTATCCATATGAACAAGAGAAGCCCAATCATTAAATTCATAAGAAAATCCATAAACTTGAATTTAGAAAAAGGGATTCTTAGGCTTCATGGACGAAAGGAGTCCATGAATGAACACTATGCATACCTTATTTCGTGATTTCGTGAGGATTGACAGTGAAACCTTCTTGAATTCGAATCCCCAATAGAAATCCTAGCTTGTTCTTGACAGAAACTTGAGAGAAACTAGTATATTTTGGGTGAAGAATAGATAAATCATGTGTTATTGGGTTAAATAGGGGTAGAAAATTGACCCGTTTAATCCTTGGATGCGTCTTCTAAAATTGTAAAAATTTCACGAACTGGACCTTTAGGGCTTTGCGGCGCTATCGCGCTATGTCGCTGGATTTTGAAAATTGGGAAATTGAGGGATGACACGATGTGGGGCCATTACGTTGCCACTTTCTTTGTGACCTGGAACTTTGGCGCGATGCGGGGGAAATCGCGCTGAAACACTGGAAAGTAGACAATTCTGAATTTGGGTGCTGGCGCGATGCGCCATAATCACGGACACCTACTAAAATTTTCCAAATGCCATTTCCTCTTGTGGCAGGGCGTCACTGACTAATATGGCACTATTTTATGACGGGAACTTGAAATAGTCGTAACTTTTGATTCGGTTGTCGGATTTGGGCGAATTTTATATCGATGGAAAGCTTATTGAATTTCCCACATGACAATAAGTGAAAATCTTGGATATTACTCATAGAATAACTATCATTCAATTTAGAAGATAATACCAGACATTCTTAAGATAAAATTATCTAGGAAAAAGTACGGGGTATTATAATATCTCCTCCTTGAGAATATTCGAACTCGTATGAGACTGACTGAGAGGGGAGAAAAGACAACTGACGTACATACTGAACACGAATAACTGGAACATGATCTCATGACTGACATGATGACAAACCAAACATATAATACTGAACATACATATCTGATGCATGTGTAACTGATTCATGAATGCATGACTGAGTGTTCTGAAGAACTAAGTTTCTCACAATAAGAATGCATGTTTGATGCATAATTACATAACTGAACTGATACATGAGTGCATGACTGAATATGCAATGGTACTTGATACCAAGTTTATAATGAATACTGAACATGAAACTAAGTAAGCCTAAGGAGAACTGTTACCTTGAGATTGATCTGAGTTGGCGAACAAGAGGTGAGGATACTTGGTACACATATTTTCCTCTGCTTCCTTAGTATCTTCCTTGACGGACTGATTTCACCTAAGAACCTTAACTAGAGGGACTTCTTTGTTCCTTAATCTACGAGTCTGATAGTCTAAGATTTTGACTGGAATCTCTTCATAAGAGAGAGTGTTTTGAACATTAATACTCTGAATAGGGACTACAACTGATGGGTCACCTATGCACGTCTTGAGCAAAGAGACATGAAAAACTAGATGAACTGAGGCTAGATCTAAAGTCAATTCAAGCTCATAGGCTACCTTGACAAAGCGATTGAGAATTTTGAAGGGACCAACATATCTGGGACTGAGCTTTCCCTTTTTGCCGAATCTCTTCACTACCTTCATGGGAGAGATCTTTAGATAGATATGATCACCAATCTTAAACTCAATATCTTTTCTACAAATATCTGCATAAGACTTCTATCAGCTTTGAGCAGCCCGGAGTCTTTCTCTAATTAGCTGGACTTTTTCTAAGGCATCAAATACCAAGTCAGGACCTATGACTGAGGCCTCACTAACTTCCAACCAACCAATTAGAGATCTACATCTCCTACCATAGAGAGCTTTGAATGGAGCCATCTGAATGCTATAATGATAGCTTTTCTTGTATGAAAACTCAGTCAAAGGTAAGTGGTCATCCCAACTTCCCTTGAAATCGATTGCACACACCCTTAGCATATCTTCTAATGTCTGAATAGTCCTTTCTTCCTGACCATCTATCTAAGGATGAAAGATTGTACTAAGATGAACTTGGTTACCAAGACCCTTTTGGAATACTTTCTAGAAATGAGAGGTGAACTAGGTACCTCTGTCTGAGATAACGGACAATAGAACACTATGCAATCTAAACAAATACTTGATGTTCAGTTTGGCATAATCCTTGGCTAAATAAGAGGTATGAACTAGAAGGAAATGAGATGATTTGGTGATTCTATCTACAATGACCCAGACTGAATCATACTGATGATGAGTTCGAGGAAAACCCGTTATAAAGTCCATGTTCACAACTTCCCACTTCCATGTAGGAATACTAAACTCCTGCATGGACCCACTAGGCTTTTGATGCTCTATCTTAACCCGCTGACCTATAGAGCACTTAGCCACAAACTCTGCAACGTCTTTCTTGATCCCACTCCACCAATAGATTTCCCGTAAGTCGTGATACATCTTTGTGGCCCCTGGATAAATAGAGTATCACGCACCATGTGCTTCTGCAAGATTTTGCTGCCTTAAGTTATCTACACCTGGAACACATAGACGACCCTGATAATGAAGGACACCATCTCCTCTTTGGGATAAAACCTCTACTTTCTGATCCTGGAATGAATCTTTCAACTTGACAAGGCTGGGATCTCTAACTTGCTTTTCTTTCACCTCGAAAACTAGAGATGATTTTGAACTACTCTAAACCCATATATCACTCTCTTCTGTATCGGCTAAGCGAATGCCTAGTCTAGCAAACTGATGGACTTCCTGAGCTAAATTTTTCTTATTGTCCTCAACATGAGAAACACTACCTATGGATAGTCTACTGAGAGCGTTGGCCACTACGTTGGCCTTGCCCGAATGATAAAAGACACTTATGCCATAATCTTTTAAGAGCTCTAGCCACCTTCTCTGACGAAGATTGAGATCTTTCTGAGAAATGACATACTGAAGACTTTTATGATCAGTGAATACATCTACATAAACACCATATAGATAATGCCTCCAAATCTTCAAAGCAAAGACTATGGCTGCTAACTCAAAATCATGAGTAGGATAATTCCTCTCATGGGGATTAAGCTGTCTGGAGACATAGGCTATAACCTTATCATGCTACATGTGGACATAACCCAAACCTACTCTGGAAGTTTCACAATACACTAAGAAACCATTTGGACCATTTAGAAGAGATAATAATAGAGCTGAGGTGATTCGAGTCTTCAACTCTTGAAAACTCTTCTCGCAGGTATCTGACCACTGAAACTTGACTCTATTCTGAGTCAATCTGGACATAGGGGATGAAATAGAAGAAAATCCCTTAACAAACCATCTGTAATAGACGGACAAACCCAAGAATTTCCTAATATCTGATAGAGAGACAGGGCGAGGCTAGTTTTTTACTGCTTTAGTCTTTTATGGATCCACTCTAATGCCATCACTGGAAATGATATGACGAAGGAATGCTACTGACCTTAGCCAAAATTTGTACTTACTAAATTTGGAGAATAGCCTATGATCTTTGAGAGTCTGAAGTACTATTCTGAGATGGTCTACATGATCACACTCACTGCGGGAATAGACCAGAATATCATCTATGAGGACTATGATGAACATGTCTAAGTACTGCTTGAACACATGGTTCATCAAGTCCATAAAATGTGCTAGGGCATTGGAAGAACTTCTATTTCCCTTTTGGGAGGAATTCCTAGAAGATCTTCAGGAAAGATATCTGAATATTCACCTATAACTGCAACTAATTCAAGGCTGGGAGTTTTGGAACTAGTGTTCTTAACTAATTCACCTATTCTCGAAGGTAGGAAATAAGCTGACCTCTAAACGCTGAAGTACTACCCTTCCACTCAAGGACAGGTTCATTTGGAAACTGAAACTGGACTATTCTGTTGCTGCAGTCAAATATGGCATAGAGGGAATGAAGATAGTCTATGTCGAGAATGATATCAAAATCAGTCATCTCTAATTTAAATAAGTCTACTGAAGTGACTTTCTGAAATATCATAATCGGCCAGTTCCTGTATACCTGCCGAGCTATGATGGTTTTACCTACTGGGGTAGAGACTGAAAAGGGCTCTACTAGGATTTTGGGACTGATTCCGAAGATGCCTGCTATATAGGGGTTAACAAAAGACAAAGAAGCTCCTGGATATAGCAAAGAGTAAACATGCACCTAAAAGATCTGTAACATACCGTTAACTATATCAGGAGAATTTTCCTAATCCTATTGGGACAGAATAGCATAGAGATGATTTGGGCATTGCCCACTAGTAGCACTAGTGGTGTCACCCTGCTGATTCGAGCGATCGAACTGAGCAGAGGAGCGGAGATGACTCTGATAACCTGATTGAGGGTAGTCTCTGACTCTGTTGCCTGGCTTGCCATATCTGAAACAGACATCACTACCAGCTCTGCAAGAACCCTTGTGGTTCTTACCACAAGTCTCACAAAGAGGATTAGTTCGGGAATCGCTAACAAGGCCCTGAGTCCTAGAGCCTAGGACTCTATCTCTATTACCCTTCCTAAACTAAGGAATTGGAGCACTGGCTGAAGAAGGGGCTGGAACTAATGATTTAGAACAAAACTGGGAACGGTTTCCTCTTTCTTATTTAGGCTGAGCAAAGTTAAAACTAACTATCTTCGCTCTTTTATTCTGGTTCTCTCTCTTGTTAATCTTCTTCTTCTCTATCTACTGAGCATAAGTCATAAGCCTGGCTAAAGTCATGTCACTATTCATCATGAAAGATCTAGACTCAATTACCACACTATCATTTACCCCTGAAGTAAACTTACTTATCTTGGCTCTACTGTCAGCAACCTCATGAGGGTCATATCTGGCTAATTAAGTAAACTTAAGAGAACACTCTTTCACTATCATATTACCCTGCCTGATGTTGACGAAATCTAGAACCTTAGCCTCTCTAATATCTTGGAGAAAGAATCTGTCTAAGAATGCAGTGACAAACTGCTCCCACTCTATAGGACCTACATCATCTGACCTCTCTGACTTCCAATGTTTGAACCAAGTATGAGCCACATCCTGCAACTGATATGAATCTAGATCAGCACTCTCAACAGTAGTCACCACCATGATGTCTATCACTTTCTGAACCTGATCAATGAATTCCTAAGGGTCCTTATCTACCTTAGACTCGAGGAAGGATAGAGGATTCATTTGGGTGAAGTCCCGAATACTAGCTGTGGCTGAGTTAGCCACTGGGTTGGTCGGAATGATTGCTGGCCATTTATTTTGAGTGGCAACTAAATGAACAAGAGTAGAGAATATGGCCCTAAACTCCACATAAGAAAAACAATCGCCCAAATGATCTTTAGGTTGAGGGACTGACTGATTTCCATTTCTTATTTTAGGAGAAATGTTCTATAGAAGAAAGGGAGAAGAAGATTAGAATGTGAGATTGACTTGAGATTATGCTCACTGGTACAACATTAGTACCTAAAGAAGGGAAACTGTTACTAAAACATCTTATAGCCTCTTCAACATAAATGTGGCACACGACACACCCATGTACAAGACTCTACTTGATGTGGCCTTTAGACTTCCTAGGACTCTATTGAAACTTAGGCTCTGATACCAAGTTTGTAATGCCCCAAGCCTGGTTCTTGGAACGCTACACGATGCTCATGACCCCAAAGGACCACAAGCTAAAACATGACTGATATGTGTACCTGTACACTACATAATATGACATAATAATGCAAAAACATACACTGAAATACCATAAGGTTCAATACGGAACATGATCTGAGTGATATAACATCTGTGTGGGGTAGTAGAATACCCAAAACAAAATTGAACATACTGAAGTCCGAAATATGATAGTCTAGAAAGCCTCTAACAGTCTAAACTGTCTAAGTAAGGAGTTGATGGGACATGCCCCCAACTAACTCTAACTAATAAAATGATTAATGAGATAATAAGGAAATAATTATATCCTCATAAGATGAGGACTCACTTCTAACTCTGTCTGCGGATATTTGGAATCTGCTATTGCTGTAGAGCTCGTGTCTCTGAACCTATGGTATAAGACACCATAGCACAAATGCATCAGTACTTTGAATGTACTGATATGCATGTGAGGTAGGCTAAATGCATGGGGTTCATATGCATGAACAATAATAATAACTGACTAACTTTCATGAGCATAAGAATACATGCATGGGACATAACAACTGACACTAATATTGTGATAATATGATTACTAAATCTGAATATAACTGATCACATGATTGACTGTATCTGACAGTCCTGAATCTGATGTAATTATCTGAGTTCCGCACTGTATCTAAGTTGATTGTATCTGAAAGTCCTAAAATCTGAAGAACTATCTGAGTTCTATTATTGAGACTGATTGACTATATCTGACAGTCCTGATTCTATAATATGAAACTGTGAGAAGTAATTATCTAACCGACATGCCCCTTATATGCCATTATGGATGATTTGGGGTCTAATCTGTAACCCCAATTGGAAGGGTGCCAATACCGTGCCACTGGTAAGGAAAAGCTGTGGGTGACACTCATCTGATAGTGTCCCCTATATGAGAATGGTGAGGCCCTTATATAACAGTCCTTATCCACTTTATTGACCCTCATCGGACAGTATTGATGTCTCAAACTATGCTGACTACATAGTTTTGGAACACAAGGATGACTTCTAAGAATCACAACCTCATCTGATAGTATGTGTTCCCATCCTTGGGTTCACTTGGTGCTAATTCCTTCTCCCATCTGAATAGACTCTGAACATGATTTACTGAACTGAACATGGGCTAAATTACTGAATTCTGTTGACTGACGAAATACTACTGATATCTGACAAGTGACTGAGTTCATGAGATCATAGAGATTTCCTAAGTCATAAGACTATCTGAAGTCTAAGGATTCATAGGTTAACTGAGAGTAATATGAAAACATGACATTGGCTCTAGGAAGAACAGCTAATGTTTCAGGTAAAAGTAACCTCAGTACTCGATGGAAAGAAACTGATCAAGCATAACTTACTTGAACATATAACTAACACCACAGTCCATACCATATTTATAAAAGCGTTTCATCAAACGTATGATAGTCATAAACTTGTCCATACATGGGTATTTCATGGTCTTATGCTATGTAGGCACTTTTTCTTCATTTAGGCATTTAATCAAACAGATTATAGGCATAGTACATGTAAACATCATTGTACAATAAATAAACATTATGGTTCAATTCTAATTTCATCATCCAAGGGTTTAGTCATAGGTTTGCATGAATCTATATCTATAATAATTTAACCCACATAGAATTTATCACCCAACATGGAGTAGAATTCAATTTCTCACTATCCACATGAACTAGAGCAGCCCAATCATGAAATTCATAAGAAAATCCATAAACTTAAATCTAGAAAAAGGGATTCTTGGGCATCATGGATAAAAAGAGTCCATGAATGAACACTATGCATACCTTAGTTCATGATTTCGTGAGGATTGATGGTGAAACCTTCTTAAATTCTAATCCCCAATAGAAATCCTAGCTTGTTCTTCAGAGAAACTTGAGAGAAACTAGTATATTTTGGGTGAACAATAGCTAAATCACGTGTTATTGGGTTTAAATAGGGGTAGAAAATTGACCCTTTTAACCCTTGGATGCGTCTTTTAAAATTGTAAAAAATTCCCGAATAGGACCTTTAGCGGGATGCGGTGCTATCGCGCCATGTCACTGGATTTTGACAAATGGGAAATTGAGTAGTACCCTAACTCGTATCCTAGACCTCACCAAGACCCTCCACACTGGTCCCAATACGACTACACCACACCAACTCATGCCTTAGGGTATTATTGGTCCCCCAACATGTACCCATATCCGTACCTTGGACAATATAAATGAGTCAACTCAATAAGCTTCATACGACTTTGCATTGTACCTCTCATATTCCACCATACAACTCATATTGTGGTGAGTCGTATCTTAGAAAGTAATCAAGCCAACCCTCCTTCCCAACATATGAGTGAGTCATCAATCTGTCCCTCTAACTCTTATCCAAGGGTATGAATGGTACCCTTGAGTCGTACCAAGTCCCAAAAGTCAAAAACCCAATAAATTTTGCAAGGGTCCAAATCTCGAGGTATTTTAGTCTCCCATATTAAGATCATTCAGCCTCAAATGATGGGTAAGGGAAGATAATGCATTAACACACTTCAAACTTACCTTCAAACCAAATTAGAAAACAAGGACACATAACAAGATGAGAAGATCATCACATACCCCAGCACGATTTACATCTAAAAACCTCCATCCCATCTTCTAACTAAATAAGAAACAAAGATACAAGAGGAGCCATTCCTTACCCTTAACCAAGTTAGAAAATGAAGATATCTTGAAGAACACATACCCTTTACATGAATTTTTGGAACAAATAACCAACGCAAGCCTATTGGACTCCGTGTCCCCTTCTGCATCCCAAATGGCTTCCTCTGACTTTTGGTTTCACCATGGAACCTGTACCAAAGCCACACCTTTTGTTTGCACCCAGTGAAATTACCGCTCCATGATTTTCACTGGGACCTCGTTAAGGAATAAAGAATCTAAGTTACCAATACCAACCAAAGAAACCAACCAATAAAAGAACATCCATACCTTACATCCACACAACCATATAGAGTACCAGATGAATGGACTTATTTTAGGGAGCAAGTCCAATTCAACTTACAATTTACCGAGACACATCACTAAGAGAGATTGATTCTAACTATACACCACCACTTCAATGTTTAAACCTATCCAAAGCTAAAAAGAGTTAACTTAGGCCATTAAGATCTACTCCTTGCATCCATCTCAAAATACTACTCTGCTTCCATCACTATTATATATGAAAACTATAAGTAAAAGATATGGGAAAATCATAACCAACCATTATAATCAGAAACCCCAACCTATAATTGGAAACCCAAAACCATAACACAATCATGCCATGAAAATAATTCATAAAATATGCTTCCCCAGGCTTCTTAAGTACCCAACACAACTATTAGTATGTCAACCAACCACAACATTCAAGCCTACCACTTATATACCCACAGTATGATATATCATTCCAAAGATCTAGTACCTTTTAAAATTTCATACAGGTTTCCACCACATATTCCCTTCATAACCATTTCTCATGACAAAAACTTTACCTTACCCTCTAAAACCATAGTTCTAGTATTCACCCTCGACTCTCTCCCACTTAGGGACTTCTATATTCCTTATTTCAAAACCTCACCATGCTTCCTAATCCACTACCATCCTAACACAAGAAGAGTTATTATGGAACCAAATTATAAAAATTATCCACGCCACCTATGGAAAAATCCCCAAAACAAGACACGACACTATAGGCATTAAGTACTTCATAACAACCACCTATGTCACAATAAAGAATCATCCCGACCAAAGCAAACCATAAATGGATAGAACTGGACAGCGAAATAAACACAACCACATATACTATTGATAATGTCACATAAAGTCAAGACTCAGGTCCAGGAAATAAGGCGAATGCAGAATGTTAACCTTAGGCATATGTTCTGATAGAACACATGCAATACTAGTAGTGTACTCTCTTAACCAAGGTAGAAGAGAATCACTACAATATGCAACCCGACCTTTCCTTAAAGTCCACCACTAAAGGGAAATTTTTTGATTAACTACCAACCTTCATCCCATGCCACCTATAAGCACAACACTCTGCTCTAATGGGTATCACCAACGATGTATACTACGGACACTAGTTTCTTTTCCTATACAAAAATCTCATGCACCCAAAGTCCACCTAGAGCCTAGAATAGACACATGAGCTTCATGCCTTATCCCCATCCTATGAATCAACCCTTAACCTACCAATTCTGCTAGAACTTTCATCTTATACATCATAACTTTCCCACTATTGTATTCCTCAAGCCATCAACCTTACCTCTTTTGCACACCTCATCTAACCTACCAATTTACCTCAACCATGCCCACATTGATATTCTCGATCTAATCAAATAGATAGGTTCAAGACTAGTATCTATCAACCACTATGTACTGCTAATAGAGTACCCCATATAAGATGTACATATACATGGTCTATAATTATTTCAGCATTTGACAGAATATTTTGCAACTTTTACATGGGATAACTGTGCATTTTTAAGCAACTAATAAAGCCTTTTATGCTTAGTTTTACTTGTTCTTAGGAAAATAACTTAGAAGGAGGATTAACTTGGAAAAATAGGAAATAAATGCATATAATGCACTATCTGATGGGCCATAAACCTTGAGATTGACCATTATTGTATCCGTCAGCCTTAAGCAGAATAAAGGAAAACTAGACTTCAAGTGATGGACCAAGCGATAGAACATCAGACCAACAATGAATCATCACTGTATCCGTAAGCCTTAAGCAGAATAAAGGAAAACTAGTGTCCTAGTAATGGATTGGATGATGGGCCGCCAGTCTTGCAATAGACTATCACTTTGGCCATCATTTTTAAAATAAAATAAAGATAAATTATAGTCTCATTGATGGATTGGATGACGAGTCGTCAATCCCTTAATGAACCATCACTTTTTTCATCAACTGTGATGCGATAGCCTGTGTTTTGGCTTTTAAATTCCTATTTTCTGGGAGCCTATAGATACCCAACTTAGGGTTAGATTAGGCACCTTTCATCTCTTAAAACATTTTGTAATTGATATTTCTCTAAGAAATAAGATTATTGCTTTGGATTTTCATTTTATTTACCGTCATCTAAGATTTGGAACAATCTCTTGTATCTTTGTAAGTAATTCTAAATTATTTATGAAATTTTTAATGGATTTATTTTCTTTCATTATGTGTGGCTAAAACACTCATAACTAGGGTTATGGGAGCCTTTGTGTGATCCAATGATAGGGTTGTGAGAATAACCAAATTCTATAGATAAGATCAATTATATAACCTTTTCTTTGGATTAA
This sequence comes from Capsicum baccatum var. pendulum, assembly GCA_030864225.1. Lineage (NCBI taxonomy): Eukaryota > Viridiplantae > Streptophyta > Magnoliopsida > Solanales > Solanaceae > Capsicum > Capsicum baccatum. The sequence goes on along the minus strand of CM061559.1, from coordinate 136,336,560 downwards.
TGATTCTTATTGGTTGCAAACTCGAAGGATGTGCCTATAATCACAACCTATTTGAGTAAAAGCATTGGTGTTGGGAAAAGAGAAGAGTTACAAGAAAATTTAGGGCTTTAACCTTTGATTTATGGGTTGATGCCTTAATAGGATCAATCCCATTAACGATTTAATTGAATAATCATTATCACTCTTTAAGTTCGAAAGAATTAAAGTGTATCCATCTTTTATGGTTAAGAAATAATTTAATAGACTTTACTGCTAATTAATCTAGCATTTGGACTTGTCAATTAGAGATTTGAAATAACTCACGACCCTTATTGCATCAACACCTTGGTGATCATAATCCTAGTTTAACTAATCTCATTGATTTTATTTTGCAAAATACTTTCTAGCTTAAACACAAAGTGATATTCTCAATAATATTTGTTAACATAACCACCCTTTATTTCCAGAAACCTTTGATAAATAACCTGTTAATAATTATACGACTTAGTTCACACCATATTCCCTGTGGGATTCGATCCCAACCTAGTTGACTTATATATTTGACAACGACTGCTTACACTCTTTAAGTAGATTTATAATTTGTGAGTATCAAATTTTGGCACCATTGTCGGGGAATATGGTTGTCAGTTAAGTATATAAGCATTAATTGACCTTTGGTCAAGTTTTATAATTTTACTTTTATTTGTTGTTTTTGATCATTACAGGCTTTTAGTCATGTATGCCACTACCCAGAAGGTCAGGAAGGCCATTATTACCTTTCAACCCAGAACCGCGGTGAATTGGGAATATGGCTGCATAATAAAAAATTGAAAGATTAACTTCTTTAGCTAATGCAAAACTTAGTCAGCAAAATCTAGATACCTCAGGTCATGTGGCTAATATAGAGGATGATGACCTAGGGGATGATGACTTGAATGATCCTGCGAATAGGAGATGCATAGGGAATTTAGCTGCACCAGTGAATCAAAATCAGCCAGCTAGAGGGAGAGTAAACCGCCAACCAACTATGTAATTTGTTCTTAATGATGACGATAAAGCTGATTTATATAGAGCTGGTGCTACAAGAATGATTATTCCACCACCATTAGCACCAGGAGTGAAGTTTAATATCACAAACACTATTATATAATTGATAAATCTAAGGGTCTATTTGGTGGACTTCTAGGGGATGATTTTAATGCATTTGGTAAACTTTATAAACATCTATATGACCTTTGATAATCTTAGAGTAGGGCAGAATGCAATTCGTCTGAGGCTATTACCATTGTATCTATCTGGGGAGGCAACCTTGTGGTTGAATGAGTTATAACCCTATTCTATAACAAACTCGAGGCAACTAAAAGGAGCTTTCCTAAAAAGTTTCTTTTCGACTTCTAGAATGTTACTGTTAAGGAATGAGATTAGTAACTTTAGGCAAATACCAAATAAAGATCTTCATGAGTAAGATTAAAAAGAATTTGATGCAATGCCCAAATCATAAGATGATTGATGAGCATTTGATGGAAATATTCTATAGGGATTTGAACTATATTACAAAGACAACTATAGATAATGCTGCAGAAGGAGCGTTCATAGATCTTACTTTTACTGAGGCTATGAAGATTCTAGAGAGAATGACCAAAACAAGTAGAGCATGGCATATAGGGGATTCTGAAGTATCAAGCAATACTTATTCTAGTGGGATGTCGGCGAAACATCGTAGGAGAGAAAAGGGATGTGATTAGGATATGGATCATATAAATATCTAGATGGATTTTCTCACAAAGCACCTGCTATCAGGGAAGGCAGAAAAAGTAAAAGTTGTGGGGTCACAAAGTCGGGGAGCTAAATCAGATTTTGAGGAGGAGGCAAACAAGTTGAATAATCAGGGTTTTTTTGAGGCATTAGCCAAGGAAATCAAGGTCGGAATTACTATGAAAAATAATAGGAGTGTATTATATGTACCACTTAGGAATTGTGACAACGCAACAACTAGTTCCGATAAGATACCGATGGAGGATATGATGGCCAAATTGTTGAAAAAGGTAGAGTCAACTGATACCAAAGTAAGGGACATAAAAAGTGATTTGTCATCCATGAGTCAACTAGTTGACTCACACTCTACATATATTAAGTAATTGGAGAAGCAGATGAATCAATTGTCGACAGTGTTTAATCAAAGGAAGAGTGGAACATTGCAAAGTAATACTATGCAAAATATGAAGAATGATAACTCATGCAAGGACATTATCACTAGAAGTGGTTAAATGTTACATGATCTTTATGTGAGCACACCTATGTTAGATGATGTAGTTGACTTAGAAGTTGAAGTAGATGAAAAACATCCAGTAGAGTTTGAAAAGATGGAAAAGGTGAAAGATCTATCTAAACAGAAGCAAGCTAAGAATTTGGAGAAAGACAAAGGAAAAGAAGAAAAGAAGGTTGCTACAAGAGTACCAAAATATCTTCTCCATTTCCACACAGATTGCAGAAGAAGGCGGATGAGACTAAATTTAGAAAATTTATGGCCATGTTGAAGCAAATGACAGTAAATGTCCCTTTAGTAGAGGCTCTACTTAACACGGCTTTGTGGATACCCAATTGACCATAAACCTAAGGCTCTAATACTATCTTTGTCAAGACTCAAACTAGGGCCTGGATGTGATGGGTATCTTAAGTCTTACGTGGACCGGAGAACACTGCTTTACCTAACCTAGCTAGCACAACAACTTCAAGTGTCAGATAAATTTCAAACATATGACAAGATAACGTAATATAAAACTTATAAGATTCATCATATGTATATACCATCCACCGATAATTGGACAACAGTCCATTACCAAAATAATTAACCAAACCAAAACACCCAAGTCCACAGTAACCCAACAAATCCTCTACGAAATTGAACGTCAATAAAATATTGGGACATTCCACCCACAGTAGCTAAAGCAAAGTCTAAAGAAGGTCTAAGACATTGAAAATAAGGAGCATGAAATGAAGCTTTCGAAGTATGGAAGCTCACCACTTCAATGTCAACTCATAAACTAACTCGAGCACTTAATCACAGTATAGGAAAAGTATAAGAAGTTTCGGTGCCTGCATTGCATGGGGATATAGTGTACAGAGACGGTTAGCGGTTGGAGCTCTAACATGTAACTCAAGGATATAGGAATAAAATAATACGATGACAATAGTAAAAAACCAGTACAATATCCAAAACATGATATCATATGAATTACATATACATATACATATATATATATATATATATATATATATATATATAAACATAATATCATATGCCGGGGTAGGTAACAAGGCTTAGCATAAACTTCAAAAAACCTTAACATAGGTTGTGTAGCATAACCATCATATAACAAGGCACACAGGGGATATATAGGCCTAACTCTCCCTTAGCTTGAAGGGACTGGAGCATATAGCCATATGAACCAGAGAATATCCATATCTGTATATGCCTTTATGGGGGACTCAAAGCTCCAGACATAGTCAGGTGACTTAAGAACCAATGTATATAATATGGGGGACTAAAACCTCCCATTCATAGTCAGGTGATCTATCGGTTGCAATTAGGGACTAGATAGTGTAGTCCTTGGCTGCTGTTATTTCAAGTTTTTCGTTAAGTTCCCTACGTTAGGGAACTTAAAGGGAAATATTTAAGTGGTCAAGTGTAGGAATTCTGTCAAGGGAAAAATTTTATGCTGGTAAAGATTGGTACATGCTTTTTTCTGGAAGTTTTGTTAATGAGGCTGTTGTTTAACTTCACTTTCATTTTCTTTATGCAGTTGTGAAGCAACACTTCTGGGTGTGCTGAAATTATGTATCCAACTAATACTTCATAATCAAATCTTATTTAAGACATCTATATAGGCACAATGTATTGTTCTAGAACCATATATCATACGCTTTCAAATGTAAAAATATTGTATACTTAAACAATTAGAAAAGGAAGAAAAATAATTCAGATGTCGACTATCTAGTATAAGAATAACTTGCTTCCTTACTAGCTATGAGTCATATGTTCAGTTTGGGGGACTCGAACCTACCGGTCATATATATACCCACACCAATTAGTGCAATTTCTAGTCTAGTCCTTTGAGCTCTACTTTCACGGCCCGAATACTCATCCTGCTTTAAAGTATAATTAAAATATTCATTACAGATACACAACTATTTATCCAATTACTTACCAAAGGCATCTCATTGGTGCCATCATACCAACACCACTTTCAAGTGCATAATATGCCATAACCATTATTAATCGTGTTGGGACTCAAATCCATTATCTTAACAAAGATGTCAATTCAATTCATCCTTTAGGGACTCGAACCCATTTAGTGTTTCAAATCAATTTATGGCCAACAAGGACTTCATAAAACCATTTACCAATCATTAAAATTCTTAGGACAATGACTTAGTTCAAAACACAATTCAATATGTGACAAGATCATTCTCATTGACAATTTCACAAATAGGTTGAGGGCATACCATTATCAAAACAAAAAACCATCAAATTTAGGGTTAAACATGACCCCTTAGTTAAACCACAATTTCCATGCACCCACATGCCCAAAACCATTATTAAAACATACATAATCATAAATTAAATCATGAGAAGCAATACCCAATAATATTTATTCAAACTCCTAACCTTGGTTTTCAAAACCACTATTAATGACTTATGAACAATATTTAAATATATGATTTTAGTAAATTAACGATGAAGAAAGAGTCATATGCCTGAGTTATGTAGATTCACATAGAGAATTTAATCCTTAAGCTCTTAGATGACCACTTTGAAGAAACCCTAGCCCAATATTTCTTGAGAGGTTTTAGAGAGAGTTTAATCTTATAAAGGGTAAAATGAATGACCAAAAAAATGTATTAAGTTATGGGGTCTTAAGGTCATGGGGTGGGAAATGTCTAAAATACCCCATCTTAAATTTGTAAAAACCTACCATTGGTTACGAGTCAAGCCATTGACTCATCTCCAAAACTTACGACTCGTACTATTGAGTTGTCACCAAGATAGAGAATTGGATACTACACACCATCCATCTTACGAATTTCTAGTCCTAACCATCACTAGGACATACACAGATATATTCTAGTCGTTACCAAAATAAAACATAAGGGCTTGGACACTGGATAACATACGACTGGAACCTAACCGCTCATCACATAATCATATGACTCATGAGGAGTCTCTCATAACTAGGATAGAACTTGGCCAATAACACACTAGTTATCTTACGACAAGGGTCACCTGACCCATAACCATACGATATGACTCATGGTGTGAGTTGTAAGAAGGGACGAGAGCCTAAAGATCAGAAAATTTGCAAAGGCCAAAGTTTGGGGCATTTTATATGGGTTGAGGGTTCTGAATAGTTGTTACTTGGTTAGTTTTCCCATGGTTTGAAACTTGGCATTCTTACTTTATTTTATGGTTTTTGATCTGAATATGTGCATGGCTATAATGGATGGGATGGGGGTTGTGGATTTCACCAAAATTATGGTTTTTATGGAATTGGTATTAATCTTAACCAACCGGCATAATTTCTTTTGAAATATGGACAGTTACATGGTTTTGCTTACTTTACTAAACTATTGTGCATTAATGGAAAAACGGATAAAAATGGCTTTGGAACTCCTTGGTTTTATTTTAAACAGTTTAGAAAGGCATTGCTGGCCATATATTGGTTTCTAAATTGGAACTTTGGAGTCCATTTGGCTAATTGGTTTGGAATGGCCTAATGAAATTTGCTTGCCAGCTTAACTTTATTTGGTATGATAATACTAACAGTAAATGCCTAATTAAAACACTCCTTGTTTAATTGATATAAATGTGTAAATGGTTTTAATTTATGCTTAAAGGGGGTTATGTAGCTCGCTGTGGAAAGTGGAGGTCCCAGAGGATCGCTACTAGAAACCATGTTTGTCGGCGTAGGGGTCTTGGTGACTATGTGCATATTTCACACATTATATATTTATTTTGGAATTTTAATCCTCGACTGCTTTGGACCTTCTTCTAATTTTCCTGGTTCATGAGGCTAACACGCGCTAGGATTCTTTCAACAGGGGAAGCTGAACCAAAATAGCTTGTGGGGGTCCATAGGATAGTTAGAGTTACATAGTCCATGTTAATGGGTTTTTAAATCTTATGCTAAACCTTGTTCCCTATCCTGAAATCTTATATATATGTATATATGAATGTATGCATATGGTTTTTGAATGATTTTTGATTGATTTAATTACGACATTATTTTATCCATTCCTTAAGTTACATGATAGCTCTCACCCTGCAAACCATCCCCGGACGTTACATCATTTTATGAGATAGGGTCCTAGGCTTTCTTCTTTTATTTTGTGTAGTGTTAGGTGATCCGATTCACCGATTGGTATGATTGAAGTGGTGTGCCTCCATCTTCAAGAAGGACAGTTGCTTCTTGGTTTCAATATATCTCCTTAGACTGTCACTTTTGGATTCCTTTTTGGCTGTAGTCAGGGCCATGCCCCAACCTAGTATGATAATTGATTTTTTAGATGCTTTGTAGACAAATTGTGGGTTGGTCGTTATTTGAACTCTTACTTCCATTTGAGTTACATTGACTATCTTGTCTTTATACTCTGGTTATCTTCTGCTATTTATCTATATTGTACCTGGGTGGTTAGGTTATAGGGGTGGTCTCTAGTCTACGGTGGGCTTGAGATACTCATCACGACTAGGCCCTGGTTTGGGTTGTGATATCTAATTTCACAATGATGACCACCCACTAGAAAGAAATTACATGCCTTGAAAATGAATCTCATTTCAAGATTGTATCCACACCTATGAATCACATTGTCAGAATATTCATGAAAATGATCATTCCAATAGTACCTCTTAAAATCATGCAATATTTTTTGACATTGGTGTGTGTTTAGGTCCTCCAAGAGTATACCACATGTGAGATAGTTTGCAAAATCGATATAACATGGTACCACCTTTTATAATATATCAATGACACTTGTTGAGATATGACTCATTAATGTCAATTTCCATAACTTCGTCTCATTTTATTTAAGGCAGGACAAATGGCCTTCCATTTGATTCTTACACCCTTTTTGATTAGTCACTTCAAAATCAAACTCTTTTAGTAATATCAACCTTTACTTTGCCTCTTTCTTGGCCATCAAATATTGAATTACCGCATGATTGGTGTGAAAAATACTTTCATACCCCAAAGCTAGGATCAAAACTTTTCAAAATCATAAACCTCCTCTAAAAGATCTTTTTTTGTAATGTGTAATTATGTTTACCTCATCAAAACGTTTGTAAGGCTTGCTTGCAAAGTAAATTGGGCAAAAAGTTTATCTTTTAGTTTTCCAAGCACACCACCCAATAGTATACTGCTCAATCATACAGAATCACAAAAGGTTGGGACCTGCCCAGTGCAAAAATAATTGAAACGGTAGAGAGTTTCTCTTTCAAACTAGTAAATGCCATTGATAAATCATCATGGAATTCATAATTCATATTTTTTTCAATAAGATTGCACAAGGGATAGGCAATCTTTGAGAAATCCATAATAAAGTATTTATTAAAGACCACATGCCCAAGAAAACTTCTCATACCTTTCATGGATATTGGAAGAGGAAATTTGGATAAATCACTTTGACCGTGGATTTTCCACTTGGTATCCTTGATAGAAGACTTTGTCACCAAGTACTATTCCCTCTTTCACCATAAAATGGCATTTCTTCCAGTTGAGCAGCTATTTGCTTCCACAAAATGCTGCAACACCTTACTTAGATGATCTAGTCAAGATTTTAAAGTATCACCCACAACAAAAAGTCATCTATGAATACTTCGATATTATCCTCAACCATGTCTAAAAAATAAACATGTACCTTTGAAAGTGGCGGGTGAATTATATGATCCAAATGACATGTGTTTAAATGTAAAGGTGCCAGAGAAAGTAAATGTCATTTTCTCTTAAATTTAGATATTGTGGATAATTGGTTGTAACAAGAGTAATTGTCAAGGAAGAAATACAATCCCCTAGTCGCAATACAGTCAATCATTTGGTTCATGAAGTGCACAGGGAAATGTCCCTTTTAACCCGTGAGTTCAATTTTCTATAATTCATGCACACTCCTTAACCCATAATCGTCCTTATTGGGATAAGCTTATTGTTATTATTTAAAATAACAGTTATCCCCTATTTTAGGCATATGTTGAACTAGGTTGACCCACTTACTACAGAGATTGTGTACGTATCACCCACATCTAACATTTGATAATCTACCTCTTCACCACCTCTTACATAGGTTGGTTACATATTTATTAATGTTCAATAATAGGTCGACATTTGAGTTCCAATTAGATTTTATGGAAGAAAATACCTTGAGAAATCTAGATAATGTTGGATATAGTCTATCCAATTTCCCTAATGAACTTCGCCACCATGTAAACCAAAGCTTGCACTTGCCATTCTATCAAGTCAGAAGCAATTATCATGGAAAAATGTTTCCATTACCAAAGAAAACATAGGGAATATAAAAGGTAAGTGTTATGCCTCAAACCAAGGCCTGGCCGTTATGGGTATCTCAAGTCCACTGTGGACCGAAGATCACCCCCTGCACCTAGACAAATAATACAGTATCCCTAACATCAGATGAATTCCGAACATATAAAAAGATAGTATAGGATAAGATCAATGAATTTAAGACATGTCTATAACTGTTAGCCGGTAACCGATCATGAACAACCAACCAACATTACCCAAGTCCACAGTAATCCAACAAAGCCTATATGTAAAGACAACCAAAACCAGTCTTGGTCAGGACATGTCCCCAACTTTGATAGGTGACAATGACAATGATAATGTTAATAATAATGTAAAATCTCAATTATAATCTATTATAAAATTGATGAAATGTCTAAGTCTTTTGGATAATGAAATCTTACCACTTTACCACAACGAATCAATGAATTTATCCAATCTACTAACTTGCAAGGTAATGTTAACATGCCAAAACACTTTTCTTATTTGGGAAAATTCATAGCCCCCTTGGTTTAATTATGCATTATCTTGGGGAATCACACAACCCAATACAGTTTATTTAAAATCATTATGCTTCATTGACTTTTCAAAGTATGCAATAGTTCAAGGGTAGTTCAATATGCACACTTTTCATATTCAAAACCAATTTCACAATATGGGGTTGAGGTTATTAGCATTTCAAAAGTCACAAGTTGGGGCGAATCATAATCCCTTAGTTTATTCACCATAACATACATCAAATTGATTTTAAAACCACCATTTAAATACAACCCATACAGGGACAAACATAAAACATCATGTAAACAATAGTTATTCAAAACCCTTAACCCACATTTCAAAAACAATATCAATATCATATGAAAAATACTTTAAAACTTATGATTTTAATAAATTAGCAATTAGGGAGGATTAACATGCATGAAATACCAAGTTTCACGAAAAGAGTTCAACCCTTGAGCCCTTAGATGACCTACTTCTTAGAAACCCTAAGTATTTTCCTTGAGAGATTTGAGAGAGTTATGAAAGTGTTTGATTACATTAGGAATTAGAAATAACCCCCTTGAGTGCTTTATGAATGTGGGGTTTTAATTGGGTAAGAAGTTAATCATCCAAATTACCCTCAAATTAAAGCTAAAATTTAGTCGTTAGTGTCTATGGATCACTGTATGGCTCATAAGGTTTCATTGCTACTCGCTACCATGAGTCATAGCCAAGTCAGTCTTCAAGGCACTCATGCACTTTTGACCCAACGAATCCACTAATATGACTCATAATAGGACCCTAAGACTCATAGGGTTCAGTCATAGTCAACACAGAACCCACTTTGGGTATACAATGAACATCCTACAATTTGCTCCTAATGAATCGTAATGAGTCTTTATGACTCTTAGTGAGCCACTCGTACTCTGAGAAGAACTTAGTCACTCACACACTGTTTAGGTTATGATTGGGTTCGACGACTCATCCAGACTCCCTACGACTCATAGAGCAATTTGTAATTTGGACAATGAGGATAAAATTTCAGAAATTTTTAAGTACCAAAAACCCAGGTGTTACAAGACTTAAACTCCAACACTGGTATCTCCTAAATGGAATAGTTTTGTGGGTAAACTCTCTTTGTGCTTTAAAATGAGACTAAACTTCTTTTTGTTTTGAAAATAGGTACACAAATTGGTCAAGTCTACAACAATTTTATCATAATCAACAATTTTATCACCATCACAATTAAGCTACACCACAACCAATGGATCTCCTACATACTCAACCTTTAAGGTTCAAGCCATCATTTAATCTATAGAATCAATTACTAAATGACTTGTAAGTCATTCAGTTTCTTTATCTATTTACAGACATTAAAGGTGACTTTCTTATCGTTGACTTTAAAATTAAACTCTCTATTAAAATATCTACCAATGCCCTTTTAGTAGAAGGGAAGGGTCGACAAAGTATAATAGGTACTTCAAAATCAATCTCACAATCTAAGATGGGAAAGTCTTTTGGGAAAGATAAACTTGACCATCTCCACTAAACATTATATAAGATTCCAGCTAGACTTTTAATGGATAGGCCAGTCATAAGTAACGTCATTATCATGGGATTTGGAGCCTCTAGTCTCACATTATTGAATTTGAATATATCAAAATGCATTAAGTTGATACTTGTGCCAAATCATATAATTCTTTTCTAAATTGATACATCCCAATGATGAAAGAAATTCTAAATACTCTTGGATCATTTTTTTCACAATCGAGTGATTAGATATAATCATATATTTCATCAACTTTTCATCACTTGGAATTTGGAGAAATGTATCCACCAAGGGATATTTATGAATAGATTCTTCAACAATGTAAGGAATTTCTTGAATTAGGTGTCCTAATTGTTTCTTTAACCTTTAGGGAAATAGAGGAGGAATTTTTGCATTGGCTCAAGAATGAAAGGATTCTCAACATTTTTTGCATTTTCAACATCAACAACATTTTTTTGTTCATCCAATTTAACATCATCAGCATCAATAATCACCAATTTTTAAAATTTTGTCCCATTGGCCTTTGAATCCTCATAATTTATCTTTGAAGTAATACCAACTTTTAATAACTTCTCAAGAAACTTATGCTTTACCTTAGTTGGTTTAACATTCTAATCCTTATTAGGAGACTTATTTTCCTCTACTATTTTATCGCCAGTCACTTTCCACTTCTTGTGAAAATATCCATACATTGTGCATTGTTATTTTATAGATTGATCACTCTATCACTAGGGAGCACTCCTTTTAGCCTTGGATTAAGATGGGGTAAAATTTCGCCTATATACCACTCAAGTTGCTTGATTGATACAACATATTTATTCAAAGTAGAAAAATCACCTTTCATCATGATAAGTATATTTCTTGAACTCTTTACTTGATTTTGAATTCTAGAAAACATATCCTCTGTTCCATAATTTTTTGGGGTCAGTAGTTGATTGTTTTGCCTTTGGTTTATCATGTGGAGGGAAATATAAATCTCTATCATTGTCTCAATCCTATAGTATCTATTCCAATTCCACCAATCCCTATCATGATCACAACAATTACTATCACAACCCGAGATTATCCCCTAGTCTTTACATGGTGCTTTAGGCCACAAGTGACCCCAAGCTAACCCATGATATGACATCTACTGTGAGCACTGAATAAAGTAATAGTAAAACATCATATGTGGAAGCTAACTTGATGATATGTTCTATTAAGAGGTAATACTAAAACAATACCCAACATGTCTGAACTGCTAATACTATTAAAAATAAGTCTGAATAGCTAAAAGCCTCTAAAATATAAAGAGTTGATGGGACAAACCCCCAACTAACTCTGATTGACTAAAATAAAGAAAGTACTAAAATAACTATAAATAATTTATCCTCAATGGATGAGGACTCACCACTACTGCTGTTGAGTGGCACTGAACTAACCAAGGGCGATAGAGGAATTGAGTGTCCAAACCTAATTTTATGAAATCAATATAGAACAAAAAAGAGTATGCGGATAGTACTTGGAATGTACTAGTATGTGATATGGAACTAGATAAATTACACATAAGCACTGAATATGAATGCAGGAACATGTAAAACAAATGCCAGACCAAGCATAATCATATACTAAAATGATATGAATAACTAAATAACTGATAAACAAAAACTTAATCATGCAAAGCTAAGCTGATACAATATAAATGCTAAACAAAAACTATGGGAGTTAACATTTAACCAACATGCCCCAATCTGAGCTAATCAGGGTCCAACCTATAACCCAGTTAGAAGGGTGTCAATTCTTTGCCATAGGTATTGACACTGGCTGTGTGGATCCACTAATATGATATCACAAAGGACCAAGGTATCAAGCCTAAACTGATGGGTGACCCTTGAGAGGAAGTCAATCCTAAAATGATGGGGGACCCTTCATAACCTATGCTGGCTACATGGTTTTGGAACTAAGGGACTACTACTAACGACTCTGCCTAAACTGACAGGGGAGCCACCATCCCTAAGTTTGATCAATACTAAGTATTACCCCCAACTAAATAACACTGGTGTTTTTATACATTTAACATAATCTAGTACTGATAAGAAGTTTAGCATGTTCTGACAAATGCTCAATATGTCGATAATCTGAATATAATCATAAAATATGATCTAGTACTTATGAGTTCTTATATTGATGTTATTCTATAATTTAATGATACAAGACAAATCTAAATGACTTGTAACCTGACAACACTAATAGACAAAAGTTTCATATGTATCGAGTGTTCATATCCCACCAGCACTGAATAATACATTGAGTAAAATAACTTTATCATAATATTGTAAGGATATTCATGATTCATAGATCCAAAACATAGGATAACTCAATAAACTAATGAAATTCATGATTATGAGTATGGAGAAATATTGAACTTATGAGGACAACATGCTCACATAATTAAATTCATAAATCGTTAATCAACATGGTGTTAACTGAACATGATCTGGGTGACTGAGTTTATAAAGTATGTAAGAACATCATTCACATGGGGAATCACATTGTCATGGTTTGTATTCAAAACTATTAAGAGAAAGTTGAATAAATTCATACTAGAAATTGAAATTTCATCAAAAGAGGAAAATAGGTTTATACTTGAAAATTAAGGGATTTTTTGGGACTCAATGGATGGAAGAAACCCATTGATGAATATCCCACATACCTAAGTTGCTCACGTTTTTTTAAGATATCTTGGAATTGAAACCTTAAATGAGGAGTTCTAGGAAGAAGCTTTTGGTTTTTGTGTTCTTGAGAATGAAAGGAGGTTGAACATCATTATTTGATGATTAACGGGGAAAATAATGCCCCCATTGTGTTTTAAGTTGTGATTTGGGTATGTTGGGGAGAGGAAAAAGACCGAATTGCCCCTCACCCCTTTAATAAAGGCTATAGTATTTGTACTGCAGTGTGGCATAGTGGCTATCACGAAGGCTAGCCTCTGTGACATGCTACATATTATGGAGATTATCCTCCTTGAGTTGTTGTGTCTCGTGGAGATTATCGTTTATGACATACTAAAATTATGGAGGCTTACTGCCTCCGTGGTTAAAAAACACTCCGAACCTCTTTTGAAAATTCCAAAAATCTCTTGGATGACCCTTTTAACACCCATAATCATAATCTAACTCATAAATCAATGTTTTAAACACAAAAACGCCACAAAATAAGATGTTTGAAATTTTGGGGTGTGAAAGTGGCCATGCCACTTGTTCTTATTATCAAATAATAGGTTTGGAACCTTTAAACATAGGAAGAATAGCTGGAAACTTATCTAGAATATTGTGGGGTATTAATATATCTCCTCTTTGGGATCATTATTTCTCGAATGAAACTATCTGAGCTAAGACACTAGGAAGACTGAAATCATGTACTGACTAGTTATGAGATGATTCATGACTAAATAACTGAATCTGAAACATTATGCATTGAATTAACTAAATTAATAAATACATGCTATGACATGATGATAGTTATATAGATAAGATAGAAAATAAGGGAATCACATAAGAGAAACCATTACCTCAAGCTGAGTCTGAATTCATAGAGAAAATGTAGGGGTACTTGGCTTGCATATTTGCTTCTGTTTCCGAAGTAGCTCCCTCAATGAACTGACTTCTCCGTAGGAATTTAACCAAGGCAAATTATTTATTCCTCAACCTATGGATCTGGCGGTCAAGGATTTCAACTGGGACTTCTCCATAGGGAAGACTATCTTTCATGCCCACACTCTCTAAAGGAGCGACAAAATATATGTCACCAATACATTTCTTTAGCAAAAAGACGTGAAACACCAGATACACTGATGCCAATTCTGCAGGTAATTCTAATTCATAAGCTACCTTTCTAAAATTATTCAAAATTCTATATGGGCCAACATAGAAGGGACAGAGTTTTTGTTTCTTACCAAACCTATTTACCCCTTTTATAGGTGAAATCTTCAAATAAACTATGTCACCAACATCAAATAAAGATCCCTCCTCCTCACATCAGTATAGGATTTCTATCGACTCTGGGCTATCTTCATACTTTCTCGAATCAACTGAACTTTATCCATCACCTCAAACACTGAATCTAGACCTATCAAAGTATCCCTATCTACTTTAAAACAACCAATAAGATATCTACAACTCCTTCTATACAGAGCCTTAAACAAAGTTATTTGCATACTGAAGTGCTAGCTGTTATTATAGGTAAACTCAATCAAAGGATTGGTCATGGCAACTACCCTTGAATTCAATAACATATGATCTCAACATATCCTCTAAGATATGAATAGTTCAATCTTCTTGACCATCTATCTGAGGATGAAAAGATGTACTGATATGGACTTGGGTACCGAGACTCTTCTAAAAATCCTTCTGAAAGTGAGAGGTAAATTAGGTACCTCTATCTGAAATAATGGTCAATGGAACCCCATGCAATATTACCAACTCCTTGAGATAGAGCCTAGCATAATCCTTGGCTGAATACGAAGTATGAATTAAAATGAAATGGGATGAATTGGTTATTCTATCTATAATGACCCAAATTGAACCATGTTGACGACGTGTACGAGGTAACCTTGTAACAAAATCTATGTTCACCATATCCCACTTCAAGTTAGGGATGCTAACCTTCTGAATCGTACCACTAGGTCATCGTTGCTCAACCTTAACCTGCTGACAATTTGAACACCTACCCATAAACTCTACAACATTTTTTTTAATACCATTCCGCCAATAGATTTCCCACAAATCAGGGTAAATATTAGTGGCTCCTAGGTGAATAGAATATTATGCATCATGCGCTTCTGCTAATATTCGCTATTCAAGTCATCCACACTCGTAACACATAACCTGCCCTATCACAAAGCATACTATATCCCTCTTGGGAGAAAACCTTAACCTTCTGATCCCGAACTGCCTCATTCAATTTGACCAAAATAGGATCCCTGTCTTTTTTCCTTTAACTTTGGCCACTAATGAAGAGTCCGAACCATTCCGAACCCATCTACTACCTTCAAATAAATCAACAAATCGAACACCTAATCTAGCAAGCTGATGAACCTCACAGACTAAATCTTTCTTATCCTTCTTAATATGTACAATTATTCCCATAGATAATCTATAAGGACATCAGGCACTATATTGGATTTACCTGGGTGATACAACACACTCATATCATAGTTTTCCATAATTTAAGTTATATTCTCTGGCAAAGATTTAGATCCTTCTGAGCGAACACATACTATAAACTCTTATGATCAGTAAACACATCATCATGAACCCCATAAAGGTAGTGCCTCCAAATATTTAAGGTAAAGACAACTGCTGCTAACTCAAGATCATGAGTTGAGTAATTCTTTTCATAGGGTTTAAGATGTCTAGAGGCATAAGTTATGACCTTACCTCACTGCATTAAAACACAACCAAGGACAACTCTAGAAATATCAAAATAAACTAAAACCCCACCTAAACCCTCTGGTAGAGTCAATAATAGAGCAGAAGTGAGTAGAGTCTTCACCTCCTAAAAACTCTTCTCACAGGAATCTGACCACTGGAATTTGCCTTTATTCTGAGCTAGTTGAGATATAGGAGAAGTAATAGAAGAAAATCCTTTAACAAAATATCGGAAGTAACCAACTCAATGCAAAAAAACTCCTGATATTTGATAGATAAATAGGACTAGGCCAGTTTCTTACTGCTTCAGCCTTTTGAGAATCAACTTAAATGCCATCACTGGAAATGATATGACTAAAGAAAGATACTGATCTTACTAATAATTAATATTTATTGAAATTAGAAAATAATTGTGATCCTTAAGGTTCTATAATATAATCCTCAAATGCTCTGCATGATCGCTCTTATAATGAGAATAGACAAGGATGTCATCTATGAAGACTATAACGAACATGTCCAAGTACTTCTTGAATACCCTGTTCATCAAGTCCATAAAAGCTATAGGAGCATTCGTTAGTCTAAAAGACATAACTAGAAATTTGATGTGACCATACCTAGTTGTAAAGGTTGCCTTCGGGAAGTCACATTCTCTAACACTAAGATGATGATAGTCGTATTTGAGGTTTATCTTAGAGAAATTTCTTGTTCTCTATATAGTTTTGATGATGAGCTGCTAAACTACCCAGGTCCCTAGATGTGTAAGGTACAGTACAAGTAGCATGCACTTTTTGTACATTTTGTCATCTTTTGTAACAAACTTATAGGTACTATTTTGTGATCTTTTGTACTAACATGGATAGCTGGTCCAATGATCTTTCAAGCCTTAATAATCTCCTAGATATAATAGAAATAAGATGTCTCTTCAACAATTGAGTTTTTGCCAATTCTAAATAGAGAGAAGTGGGGCTACAAAAACTCCATTTCAAGACTGCTCAAGCATTCTCATGTTCTTAACTTTATACTTTGCTTAAAGAGTGAGTGAGTGTTTTTGATTTTTAATTTATAAAATAACTACTCATGTTATAAGAGTAGTAGTTTTTATTGAACGTGCTTCTTAGGTAGAGTTGCCTAAGCTTGAGACTGATTAGAACTAATCAGTGTAGGGGGAGTCTTAGGTATAGTAGTGTTTTTTATTGAGTTGGTAGTAGAGTTTCCTCTAGTGAAAAGAGCCTAGAGTTATGTTAAAATCTAGACTATAATTAGGAGGTTAATTATAGTGGATTTCATTGATGCTTGTGAGTGTAAGCTGTGGTTTTTCCCACACTAGGTTTCCATATAAAAATCCTTGTGTCTATTACTCTTTCTGCACTGTCTTTTGTTTTCCTAAACTCTATTGTTTGATTACCTTTTTTTTATTCCAAGTGACCTGGTCCCTTATTGTGCAGAGCAACCCCAAAGGGTTTCAACAATTGGTATTATAGCCTGCTCACTCTAAAAGGTTCACACTTAGAGTGTCTTGGTTAGGATGGCTGCTCTACCTAACATAGAAGAAGGGCAATCTACAACTAGATCACCAAGATTTAATGGACAATATTATGGGTGGTGGAAATCTATGATATTTAACTTTATTATGGCTAAAGATAGTGAATTAATGGACATAATCTTTGATGGTCCTAATATTCTTGTATAAATTCAGAGAAGGAGATGTTACAAAAATGGTCATCAAAAGTAGAAGAGAGTTCAATGTAGAAGATAGAAGAAAGATTGAGAAAAAATACAAGGCTAAAAAATTATTAGTCTGTGGAATAGGGCTTGATAAATATAACAGGATCTCAGCTTGTGAAAATGCAAAAGAGATCTGGGATTGCTTAAGGACTACCCATTAAGGTACTATTATTGTGAAGGATTCTAAAGTAGACATGCTAACTACCCAGTATGAAACCTTTCACCATGAAAGAAGAAGAAACTATTCAAGAAATACATACAAGATTCAATTCTATCATAAATGAGCTTTATTGCTTAGGATAAGTGATTCTAGTGTGTAAGCAAGTAAGAAAGATAGAGAAGGATAATGTAAAAAGAGAAAAATCCCCAGATTTAATGGCCTTAATATATGGTACAGTTGATGATGAAGATACTGATGTTGCCTATTTGGCAACTAGGATTGGTTGAGCTATGAAAAAGAGTAGCTATTTCCTAATGAGAGAAAGAAATGCTAAAGTATGTCATAACTATGGAAGTCCTGAGCATTTCATCAAGGACTGTCCCATACATAAACTAGATCATCAGGATTACCTCAAGGTAGCTGGTGACAAAGAAAAGATCAGGGACCAGGTTTCTGACAACTCTAGAAGAAAGGCTGCAGCTAATTATGCAGTAAAGCAAGCCTTGACAACATGGGGAGATATTTCCAGTGAATTAGATGAGGATAAGATGTCTAGATATATGTCTGTGCTAGCTATGGACGATAGTCAAGTTATCTATGATCACTTATTTTCTTTCATGGCAAACATAGATAATAAATAAGAAGATAAGGAAACTCTCCCTAATATAAATAAATGTTTAGATAAATACTCCTCTAGAAATATAAAAAGGCTTGCAAGTGTGTTGATAGATTCTGCGTATGAACTATCTAATCAGAAGAATGCTTTAGAAGAGAAGGTAGAGAATCAAGACCTTGAGTTTATTTTATTAATTCTTCAGATGCCTGAAACAACAAAAATATTCACTAAATTAAAATCTAAGTATCTGAGTTGTATGAGTCATCAAAAAGAGAGAAGTGACCTAGATGACAGAAGAAAGAGAAAGATTCTTGGTTTCAAATTGATCTTGAAGAAAGGTTGAAGGATTCTTAAGAACATCTCATGGAAGCACTACATAGGAATGAAAAGTTAGAGAGGGACCTGACCCACTTAAGAGAAAAGTTGAACAAATCTCTTAAATGGACTTCCTTCTCACAGATACTCTCTAATCTGACCAGTCAAAATGTTGATGATTGTACAGGTTTGGGATATCAAGTAGAACTCCAACTTGTTGTGTCTTAAAGAAAGGCTGCTTATTATATTGGAAGCAAAGGACACAAAATCCTGTGCACTCACTATGGAAGATATGGACATTTGAACTAAAAATACCAGTCCCATCTTAAGGCTAAACTAAAGAATACTAAATACATTCAACAGGAGAATACACAAGGCTTTGAGTCTTTAAAAATGGTGAAAAGGAGATCATCGCTACCTAGAAGGGATAATAAGAATTTGATCACACCATTATCATCCTACTGGGAACTCAAACTTAAGTGCGTTCCCAAATCTAACTTATGATCATAACTTAAAGCATGGGAAGGGGATTACGATCTGAAATAATGCGTTGATTGAAAGAGTTCAAAGCTCAATGATGAAAGGTTTGAATGTGTTCTCTCTCTCTTAATACACTTCAGGTGAAGGTGTCTTATTGGGAAAAGTTGATCTCAAGGACCTAGTCCTTGGCATATGTTAATCTTGAATTCAAAAGAAAAACCTAGAATGACCCTCATATTCAATAAATGAAAATGCTTTGGAGAATGAACTGAAAAGAAATTCTGTGTATTGATAGAAGGAGTGCTTACAATTTTTGATTAGTCAGGAAAATTATTGATCCTTGGTGATTCTCATATGATGAGTAAAAAGACAAAATATAGATAAGTCTTGATTATCAGGGACCCGACACTTAGGAAATCCATCTCAGAAGAAGAAGCTCAGAAGCTTGAACACGATCAAGCCTGGTACCTAGTACCTAGACATTCTTAGGGAACAAGTTCTAAAAAAAATGGTATGGAAGAATTAAAGCATAGTGTTGACTTAATCAAATATGTGAATCAATGTCTCCCCACAAAAATTTGTTATTATCAGACACTTGATGGTTTATCAGGGGATGTCGTCACACTTCTGCTCCAACTTCCTCACACTGTCTGTAGCTGATGATGACTCTGACAACTTATCATAAATTTGATGACTTATCAGATAAGTCATCAACTACACTTTCATGGCCACTTGTTCCAAATTTACCTCTTTTGCTCTTATTGTCTTTAGTTTTCTTGGATCTTGACTTTCCTACATTATCAATGAGAAAGTAATCAAAAAATGATTAAACTTGCTTAAGAATTTACAATTATTTCTAGTTAAAAGATTCAAATATGTTAGCATTAGCTCACACATCAGCAACCCTAAAGGGTTTCAACAACTTATACCCTAAAGTTGGTCGAACAAGTCATCAATTATGGGGAGAGGATACTTATTATTAATTATGACTTTTTTAACTGACAGTAGTCAATGCACATTCAGAGGGAACCATATTTCTTATGCATGATGAGAACTGGAGCACCATATAGAGAAAAACTAGGCCTGATGAAACCATTAGCTAAGAGATTTTTCAACCGTCCCTTCAATTCCCTAAGTTTAGCTGGAGTCATTCTGTAAGGTGAAATTGAGATAGGTTGGGTATCTGGGAGGAGATCTATTCAGAAGTCAATTTCCCTCTCGAGAAGAACTCTGAGAAAATCTTTTGGTAACACTTTTGGAAACTCATTTACTACTGTAATTGATTCAAGATTTGGAGTTTCAGAATTTGAGTCTTAGACTTGGATGAGATTGTAAATACATCCCTTGGATATCATCTTTCTTGCCTTTATATAGGAGACCAACCGACCTATAGGTATTGAGGTACTACCCCCATTATATGATGGGCTCATTAGGGAACTAAAACTAGACAATTCAACTTCTATAATCAACTGAGTCATAACAAGAGTAGAGCTAATCCATGCCAAAAATGACATCAAAATCAGTCATCTCTAACTCTACAAGGCCAACTAAAGTGACTTTCTGAGACCCTGTGACCGACCAATTTCTGTATACTCAACTAGATACAATAGAATTCCCTGCTGGGTTAGACATTAAGAAAGGCTATGCTGTGTCGATATTGATGCCAAAATCTACTACTATATAAAGAGTCACAAGAGAGTGAAGCTCCGGGATTTAGCATTACATAAACATAAGGATGGAAGGCTTGTAGCATACCCGAAACCACATCAGGATAACTTTTCTGATAATGCTGAGTCTGGAGAGCATAAATTCAGTTTTGATGCTACCCACTGGTGGCACTAGAAGTGGCACCCTTCTAAGTTGGGCATCCAGCTAAGAGTGATAAAGAGTTAGCTTTGCCCTGCTGATAATCATTCCTTCCATGCTGAGCAACTATAGGATATTCGCTTATTTTGTGTCCTATCTTGCCACACCCAAAGCAAGCATCACTGCCTGCCCTGCACTCTCTCAAATTGTTTTTACCACACCTTCTACGAATTGGATTTGTGTGACTACTATTCATACTGCCCTGGGACTTAGAGCTAGCATTCTATCTCTATTTCTCTGATCGAATCAAGTCACTGGAGCACTGGCTGAAGATAGGGATAAAGGTGAAAAATTTTGATGAAACTGGCAATGATTCTCTCTCTCTGACCTTCATTGAGAAAAGTTGAAGTCACCTACCCCGACCCTCTTATTATCTCTTTCCCTTTCCTTGAGTTTCTTCTTATTAATTTTCTGAGCATGGACCATCAATCTAGAAAAGGTCCATCTCCTTAACCAACATAGCTGTTCTGTACTCCTTAACCACATCCTTCAAAACTCTAGACATAAACTTACTCATTCTGGACCTAGAATCATCCACTATAGTCGGAGCATACCTTGATACCTGGGTGAAATTGAGTGAATATTCCTCCACATTTATATTACCCTGCCTCAACTTTATAAACTCTTCACCTTTGTATCCTTCAACTTGAGTAGAAAGAATCTATCTAAAAAATTCGTGGCAAACTCATTCCACTCTAAAGGCCCTTCTTTGACCCCCTATCCTTCTTTCACTACTTAACCCAAGTATGAGCTACCCCTTGCAATTGGTAGGCAGCTAAATTAACACTCTCACTAGCAGTAACACCCATGATATCTATCACTTTTTCCATATGATCCAGGAACTCTTGTGGATTCTGATCATAGTTAGATCTAAAAAATAATGGAGGATTCATCTGAGTGAAGTCTTGGATCCTAGCTGCTGCTGTGCTCACTACTAGATTGGTTAGGGTGACAACCTACTAGTTATTCTGAGCAGCCATAGTCTGGGATAAAATAGTTAAAGCAGTCTTGAATTAAGCATGGGGAACATGTTCAATCAAAGGGTCTTCCTAAACAAATGGTGCTTCGGGATGATCCCCATTCCTTTTTCCATTATTTTACTGCGAGGCATTTTCTACAAATAGATAAAAGAAAATTTAGAAAAAAATAATTCACTAGAGCATGCGCTCCTTCGTACGACATGAATACTGAAAGAAGGGAAACTTTTTTAAAGTGTCTTACAATCTTTCACCCATAAGTGTGGCGCAGTTCAAACCCATGCACAAGACTTTACTCAATGCGACCTTCAGACACCCTAGGACACTTTAAAACCTTAGTCTCTGATACCAAGATTTGTCATGACCCAAGACTACCCCTAGTCGTAACACAATGTTTTAGGCCACAAGTGACCCCAAGCTAATCCATGATCTAGTATCTATTATGAGCACTGAATAAAGTGACAGTAAAACATATATGCAAAAGCTAAACTTCTGAGAAATTCTATTAAGAGGTAATACTGAAACAATACCCAATATATTTGAACTGCTAATACAACTAAAAATAAGTTTGAATATCTAAAATCCTAAAAAACATGAAGATTTGATAGGACAAATCCCCAACTAACTTCGACTGACAGAAATAAAGTAAGTACTGAAAATAACTGCAAATAACTTGTCCTTGATGGATGAGGACTCACAAAATCTGCTGCTGAGTGGCACTAAACTGACAAATGTAGATCAAGGAACTAAGCATATGAACCTATATTGTGAAATCAATATAGCACAAAAGATAGTATGGGGTCGGTACTTGAAATGTACTGGTATGTGAGATGGAACTAACTGGATTACACATAAGCATTGAACATGAATACATGAATATGTAAAATGAATTTAAGACTAAGGATAATTATGTAGTAAAATAATCTGAATAACTAAATAAATGATTTACTAAACACTTGATCATTCAAACCTGAGCTGATATAATATGAATACTAAATGAAAACTGTGGGAGCTAACATTTAACCAATATGACCCAATCTAAGCTAATCGGGGTTCGAACTATAAACCTAGTTGGAAAGGTATCAATACCTTGCCATGGGTACTGATACTAGCTGTATGGATCCACCAATCTAATGTCCCGAAAGACTAGGGTATCAAGCCTACACTAATGAGTGACTCTTGAGAGGAAGTCAACCCTAATCTGATGGGTGACCCCTTATAACCTACGTTGTCTACATAGTTCTAGAACTTAGGGACTGCTACTAAAGACTCTTCCTAAACTGACAAGGGAGCTACCTTCCCTAAGTTCGCTCGATGTTAAGTATTACTCCCAACTGCATGACACTGGTGTCCTTATTCATTTATAATGATCTAGTATTGATAAGAATTTTAACATAGTTCAAACTAACAAATGCTCAACATGTCGATAATATGAATATAATCATAAAACATTATCTTGTACTGATGAGTGCTCATTTTGATGTTGTTATGAAATTTAATGATACAAGCTAAATCTTATTGACTTGTAACCTGATAACACCGATAGACATTATTTTCCTAGGTATTGGATGTTCAAAACCCACTAGCACTGAATAATACATTGAGTCCAATAACATGATCATAATGTTGTAAGGATATTTAAGATTCATAAATCCAAAACAGTATAACTCACTAAACTGATGAAATTCATGATTATGAGTATTGAGAAATGTTAAACTTATGAGGACAACATGCTCACATAGTTATATCCATAAATTAATAGTCAACATGGTGTCAGTTGAATGTGATATGGGTAAATGGATTTATAAAGCATGTAAGAACATAATTCATATGGGGAAACACATTGTCATGATTTGTATGCAAAACTATTAAGAGAAAGTTGAATAAATTCATACTAGACCTTGAAATTTCATCAAAAGAGGTAAAGGGTACTTGAAAATTAAGGGATTTTTGGGATTAAATGGGTGGAAGGAACCCATTGATGAATATCCCACATACCGAGTTGCTACATTTTTTTTGAAGAAATCTTGGAATTGAGACCTTGAATGATGAATTCTTTGTAGAAACGTCTAGTTTTTGTGTGTTTTGGGAATGAGAGGAGGTTGAACGTCATTAATTAATAATGAATGGGGAAAATAATTCCCTTCTTGAGTTTTAAGTCATGATTTGGGTGTGTTGGGGAGATGAAAAAGATCAAAACACCCCTCGCTCCTTTAATAAAGGATACAGGATTTATATTGCAGTGTGGTGCAATGTATATCATGGAGGCTAGCCTATGTGACCCACTACATATCATAGAGATTATCCTCTATGACACACTGCATATCGAGGAGATTATCCTCCGTGACACACTGAAATCGTGGAGTCTTACTGCCTTCATGGTCTAAAAATATCCTGAACCTCTTTTGAAAATTTTGAAACTCTCCTGAATGACCCTTTTGACATCTATAATCATATTCTAACTCATAAATCAATGTTTTGAACATGGAAAGGCAAAAAAATCAGATTTTTAAAATCTCGGGGTGTTAAAGTGTCCATGTCACTTGCTCTTAGTGTGAAATAATAGCTTTGGGACCTTTAAACATGGGACGGATAACTGAAAACTTATCTAGAATCTAGTGGGGTATTACAATTACCTTCTTTATCCTTATCCCTCTAATCATGATCTTATTATTTATTCCAATCTTGCTTCCTTCCTTGCCATTGTTAGGTAGGTCGAGAGCCCTCTATTTGTATGGTCAAGAATTGACTTTTTCTTTGTATAGAGCATGACAATTATCATGCTCATAAAGTCATCTCACTTTTGTAGTAACGATGTTTATACTTTTTGTCACGACCTGGTTTATGAGTCATGATGGAACCAAATTTATCCCAGTGTAGGTAAGCCGAACCGTAGCCTGGACCTATTATGCAATGGGCTAACTTGGTGAAAAATTCTCCTAAAAGGGTGAAATGAGCAATGCAACTCGAAAATAAGCAAGGCAATAAAAATAGTCTGAAAGGTAGCCATAACATAAAAATCATCCAATGACCTGGTAGAGCCAGTGCAAATGCTACTATAATACACCATAGGTCCTAAAATAGTCAATACAATCTTTCATAAAACAAAAAACTAAACATTGATAATAGAAGGAAAAAAAGAGAACTTCATCTCCAATATCTCACCCTATATTTGAAATCCAACACAACATGATCATTGAATAATCAACAACAACTAGTACTCGTATTTGCACTAAAAGGGTGCAACGATGTAGTATGAAACCAAAATCATAGGTACTCTGTAGGCATCATCGACCGATTGAGTTAAATCATGATATGAATAAGATAAGATGCAAAATAACATAACTAAGTCAAAGTAAAAGCCAAACCTGAGCATAACTCCAACATCTCCGTTCCTAATTAAACAAATAAACCAAAACAATAACATAAGAAACATGTAATTATAACTATAAGATTTAGCGCCATACGCCAATAAGTGCGGAAAAGTAATTAACCCAATACAGGCCCCCATAAGCCTGGAGGGTACAATCAAGGAAATTATAACTGAACAACTATAACTTTCCCACTCTTGAAGATATCACTGGGAACCCATCTATTTTATGTCACATTAAGAATCACTCCCTCTATCAGACTCAAACTGGTACTCATATCATCAATATCAAATCAATTGCTTGACACAAATTGATATTTATCACATCATAAAAATCAATCACCGAACTCGAACCAGTACAAATATTATCAATATCATAATCAATAGCTAGACTCAAATTAATACATATATGTTCAGTATCATAATAAATAGTCGAACGTAAATCGATAACTACCGAGTTTTACCATAATTAACATCAACTCCCAATATCAAACCATCATAACTATTAATTACTTAGACTTATCAAACCTTATAATAAGCATTACAAAATATATAACAAGCGTATAAAGATATAACAAAACTAGCATAAGTCTTTTCCTAAAGTAAGGCAGAAGGGGGCCCACTTCTAATCCTTGAAATTCATTGTACGGTAAACTCTACCCCAGGATAGACTAAGGTATCTAGATCCACTATTAGATGTTAAGAAGGTGTTAATCTTCCCTAAGATAGAAATTCTACTAAGAACCTAAGCAACTAAGCCAACTATACCTAAATCACGATTTTAGGATGGCCTAAACGGCCCAACTAACCCAAGTGTTTTCAATCGTATCATCACCACCTAAAACCCATCCCAAATCTAACTTTTTTCATAAACATACTATGAAATCACTCAGTCTATGAAGGGTGAAAAACCTAGCCTACATAGATACTAAAGAAAGCTTGAACAATTTGGCAAATCACTAATTTTCCCTTACGAGAAGCTTTTGTAAGGTGCCAGGCTATCAAAATCACCATCTACTTATCAAAACAAGGACAATGCTACCCATATTTCACTATTGTGCCTCCTGTCCAAAGTTACACTAAAATCCTATCAGGGGCCCATTTATGAAAATTGCATTTCTAAAACCACCCCAATGCTCCCTATGGCCAAGAAGCATTTAACTTCAAATTTGGGTGAAATACGAGCTATATTAGAGCTAGAATCAAGTCACCTAGATATTAGAGATTTAAGGTAGAAAGGGGAAATCAACCATGAAAATGAAGGAATCCTTATCCAAGCTCCCAAAATCACCCACAAAGGCTATTCCAACTCTTTCCCATTTTCAAGGTTCAAATATCTTGGGGATGGATAAGAAATGGTGAAAAATGGCATAAAGGTATTTATACCCTTCCCAGGTGTACCAGTATCACTTATGCAATCGAGCATTCACATACACAATATATGGTCTTCTAAAAGGGAAGTCGCTTATGAGACATTATTAACGCGAATGCGATACCTGGCTTTCTATAGGGGATGTCGCTTATGCAACATTATTATTGTGAATGCAATATTTGGCCTTGTACTGGGGATGTCGCTTACATGACCACAAACATTAATTATGCGACACTTACTGGTGTCTGCCAGATCACATACGCTATAATTGGCTCGCAAATAGTGCACCAGTCTTTTCCAACCCCTAGCAATTTATCTAGAGTCTTTTATATACAAATGGACTATGCTACCCTTTCAAATTCAATGTTTCAGACTCAATGGCACCATCAAAATTTCCATCCAAGGTTGTTTCAACAAAAAGTGGGTTCCACACCCAATTTACCATTTTCTTAACTCCCGCCCAATAGCTCAAAATGATTGAGCTCGAGTGACTCAAAACCCAAAGAAAGAGTCTACCTAGCCTAAAATCAATATTCTAGAGCTGCTGGAATAGTTAAATTTAGTATATGAGATGATTTAACAAATGTTTTACCCGATTGCTATTTTGAACCAACGAAGACTTCAAAAAGGGGAATTGACTCTATAAACCGATCAAACTACCTGGTAATCAAACTGTTAGTCCCAATAAGTCATAAATGACTTAGGGTAGCGATAGCAAATCTCTAACAACAAAAATAATAGGAAGTAAAGAAAATGACCAGAAGGGTCATTATAATATCCACTATAAAAAGAACTTTCTTTTGTGGATGTAAAGGATTAGGATGCACTTGACATCTCGAACAGGTGACGATACCATATTTGTATCTCTCTCTCAATCTCCTAAGTTTCCTCCTTCACTGGCGGTGCCTCTACTGAGCCTTTACTATAAGAATCTCCCTAGTGCACAACCACATGGTATCACTTGCCAAAATGATCATATGCTCCTCCACGAAGGTCAACTACTCATCCAACTGGACTGAATACCATCTAAGCAGCTGAGATGGATCAAGAATGTATCACCGCATGGAAACATGGAAAATCAGATGGACAATAGAAAAATCTGAGGGTAAGGCTAACTCATAACCCACTTCACCAGTACGCAAAAAATCTCAAAGTGTCCAATATATCTAGGACTGAGTTTACCCTTTGTCCTGAAACTTATCACACCCTTCATGGGTGATACACAGAGAAATACCTGATCACCAACTCCAAATATCAAGGCACGAATCCTACTGTCTACATAAGCTTTCTTCCTACTTTGTGTTTCTCTCAACCTGTCCTGAATCACCCTGACTCTATCCAACGACTCCTGAAGAAAGTTAGTACTACGGGGTCTAACCTCCAAAGTATCAAGCTATGCAATTGGGGAAAGACATCACCTATAATAAAAAGCCTCAAAAGGCACCATCTCAATACTCAATTGATAACTATTATTATATGTGATCTCTATCAAGGCTAATTGCTACTCCCACTGACTTCGAAAATACATAATAAAAATTTAGAGCATATCGTCAAGAACCATACTAGTCCACTCCGATTGGCCATCGATCTGAGGATGAAAGGTTGTACTAAGGTTCACCTGAGTACCCAACTCCTCCTTGAAAGCTCTCCAAAAGATAGAAGTGAACAAGGAGCCTCAGTATAAAATGATAGATATAGGCACACAATATAGATGGATTATCTCACACACATAGATATGGGATAACCTCTCGGCACTAAAGGACATATGGATAGGAACAAAATATGCTGGACTTAGTCAACAAATCCACAATAACCCAAATACCATGTAACCATAGGAAGTCCGAGGAAAACCATTAAGAAAGTCCATGGTAATTTGCTTCTATTTCCACTCGAGAATGCCCAAGCTCTGAATTAATCCACCAGGTTATTGATGCTCTTTTTTCACCTGATGACAACATAGGCAACAAGTTACAAAAGCTGCCATATCTTTCTTCATGCTAATCCACAAATTATGTTGTCTCAAGTCTCTCTCTCTCTCTCTCTCTTTATATATATATATATATTAGTTGTACTCAATTAAATAGAATACGTAGAGTTATAAGCCTCGTTCAAGATCAATTAAATCAAACAAATCTCAAGACACCCTTAAAATTAATGGTATCTCTCTTAGACTCACCTCTCAACACCTAATCACGGAGGATTCAAATTCTCTTATCCTTAAATTAGTGATCTAGAATCTACTCAAATAGCAAAGACCTCACCTGAAACATAGTAAAAATCCTCCTAGGGTTTGAAATATCAAGTTGTACCATCAAGTTTCCCAAGGACTGAATGTACCATACCAACAAGCATTGAGAAACTCAAATATAAGATAAGCTACCGATACTCACTGCCTTTTAGATCAAGAAATCTACTACCACATTTGCCTTTTCCTGATGATAAAAGATAGAGATATCATAATCCTTAAACAACTCTATCAATCTATGTGGCCTAATATTTAGCTCCTTTTAGTTCATAAGATGCTAATGACTTTGATGGTTTGTGAAAATCTCATAGTTATAACGCCCTGAAGATGGGTCCCGAGACGTCACATGGTGGTTAGGATAACAAGTGATCCCAAGTTAACCCTTCTACTGGCATACTTACAAGCAACTGAATAAAATACATAAATATGAACGAAATTAGCGAAAACATAAAACTTTTCTGAACTAGATCAATACAAATCTGAATTTAGAAGATAACAACTGCTGTTACAAACAAAATTGAAATTAAAGACATTAAGACTACTGACTGTCTATGAAGCCTCTACTAGTACTGACTATAGGTAGTCGGGTCATGAATCCCAACTATCCTAACTCAATACGACTAAATAAAGAAAATATAATACTTCTCAAATTGTATAACTAACTCAAGCACTGGAATCAAAAGGACTCATCACCTACTGACTAGAATCTGCAAATTGACTAAATATGGTATATACGCTACAACTTGTACCGACATTATGAGATAATGTAGCAAATAGACATTTATATATAGATCAGTACTTGTACTAAGTATATAGGGGCGTATGCAATAATTAAAGAAATTATGACTCTTTATAAAAATCATGCACGCTGATATAAATGACTCACATAGCTTGAATAAATATGAAATATAAATCTCACAAATCATGAATCATGAAACATATAGTGTAAATCTCATGAGTCATTATATTTAGTTTTTAAAATCTGTATTCTCCTCTTATTCTCAAAACTTGCAAACTGAAGAGATCTCAAAACCATAACTCTCAAAACATATGCTTTTATCCTGAGGAGAATAAAAGACTTTTTTTGAAACTTAAGGACTTAAAAGACTTGAGATTATGGAATTTTGGGACTTTAGAACTTTGTAACTTTGGGATTGGGAGTTTCTTCTAACCGATATAAACCATGTGAGATGACATGGAGTCCAACGTCTTACCCACATTAGGGAGATTTGTTCTACCTTTGCCATCAGAATAGAACCTTAACTTTAGTAATCACTATCTCGTCCTCGAGCCCATAAATCTTAATCCTATGGTGCCATATAGTTTTGGGGTATGAGACCTTGGAATCATACCCAACTTGGTGCTAAATACTACTCCCATACTTAGGCTCAGAACTTTTAGGAAATCCACCTTAAAATAGCATAAGGGTTTATAATAAAAACCAATTACGCTTCTCTTTGCTGTAAATCATAAACTATATGAATAATGTGGATTCCTTATCTTAGATTAGGATCAAATTATCAAATCTTTCTTATCAAAGTATGCTAAAAATATAAGCTTCTTGAAATATCAAATCTCAATATTAGGGATTAAAGCTCATGCTTCAAACTTATGTCAAAACATCTCAAAATTCATGCTTGATAACATAAATATTCGTAAATCATATTAAAATTTGAAAATTTCAGCAAGTATGAATCCCAATTTAGAACTCATATGTAAACATTCAAAATCATAGAAAAACATCCAACTAAATATGCTTCTTGAAAATAGTTCAACACCATCAAAATAATAAGATCAAGAATCTCAATATCATACTTAAACTCACTTTCAAAAATCTAGAAAATTTTGTTACAGGCATAAATACATGAAAATAGTCATACAATTCAATATTCAATCACTTGTAAACTCATAATCTTCAAACAATATAAATTGGGTATAAACCCTAACTTCAATTTCATGGAAAATCACACAAAATTTAGTAATTTATAAGTTAAAAAACAAGTTTTGGACACAAGGACGAAAGAATTGTCCTTGTTGAAACCCCACATACCTTAGATGATGATCTTAGATGAGAAAGCTTGAATCTTGGATTTCCTAGGATGAATTGAATGTAAAAGCTTGAACTTTTGAATCCTCAATGGTGTTCTTGAAGGTAGACACTTGAAGCTCTTGGTATAGGGATCTTTAATCTTGAATCAATTTGGAAAAACCATGGTGGAATTCTTGAGTTTCTTGAATTTTGGGTTGAAACCCTAAGGTGTATTCTTGAGAGAATTTGAGAGAATGAGGGTGTAATTTAGAGTTTGGGGGCTGAATCTCATGTTATTGGGGCTATTTAAGGGTGGGAAATGACCCAAATACCCCTCTTGGATATGGAGCTTGACTGCAGGAAATTACACTGGCCGGAATAGGTAGGGTGCCGCCTCGCTTATCGCCTCGGCTTACTGCCTCTTTACGAAATTAGGTGTAACTTTTCGCTTAGGTATCAAATTTTTGCAAAATTGGTATCGTTGAAAATGTAAATAAATTATCTACAATCTGGTGGGTCATGAGATTAAAAATTCCATGTATATAAAGAGGTATACATGTTTGAAGTAAATCCTTGAAGAATCAAATATCGAATTTTGGATGAATCAAATGATCTTAGTTGAACTTTATTCTAAGTCATTTCTATGAACATTTTTCACCTCTAAAATACTTCATAGACTAGGATTATCATCATGAAACTTTTATTCACATGAAAATCACTTGGATTGGAGCTTATACACGACTAGCCCAAAAATGCAAGGTATTACATTATCTCCCGCTTGGGAACTTTCGTCCTCGAATGTTTATAGGAACTTGTTGAAGATTTAAAGGTATGGAATAACATGAGCATGATATGTATTCTAAGAAAGGATATAGCCGAGATTAAACATTTAAACTTCTATTCTGAAAATGAATCCTAAGCTGACTTGACTTAAGTTGCTTTAAGGAGCTGATTCATGCTGAGAGTTTAGGATTCACTTGAAGTGTTCATGATCCAATCATACATATTGAATTGGGAAGTTATAACTGATGCAAGTACAAATTACAAGACAACAAGACTTAGGTCGTACAAGGTATTACACTGTCTGAGCTAAAATACTTTGGAAAAATTGAGATTATGCACTGAACACTTATGAATTGAGTCATGACTAAATAGTTGAAACTGAAACTGATGCACGAGCTGAACTGAATTCGCAATTTACATGGATGGAATAGATTATATCTTGGAATGGTCATACGCATGAGACTTCGGATAGTAGGACTGAGTAAAAAAGGTGTAAAACCACACGAGCTTGTCTGCCTTAACGTTAAACTGAAGTGCCGGCTATACTGACTGAATTATACTGGAAACTTATACTTAACTAGAGTATCTCTTCAACACACTTTCTAAAGAAGTTCTAGTAATATTAGGGATCAAAGAATCTTGGGCATGATCTAAACAAGACATCTGACTAAGGAATCACAACATTGACACTACTCTATAGCATGGAATATAGAAATATAACTCATAAACTAGGATAGAATTACTAGGCTTTAGGTAATGCAACACTTCTCGAATACTCCCTCAACTATACTATTCCCCTTAAATACCATACTCATTTGATTCAACTTATGATTCTCACATGGGCCCTGCAAATGTTTTTACTAATTTCTAAACTAGATTAAGTCCTCTCACCATGGTTAAGCCTAACTCAAAATCACAAGATGCAATATGCCACACCACAATAATAGTCTAAACCACATGATTCAATATTTTATATCCTCTTAGAGCCTACACCCTTAGCATAACATGCCTTACCACTTCAATAACTAACTTGAAACTCTTGCTATGGACTCACTAGCATATATTCCATTCATCCACTTACACCCACAATGACACATTTACTCTCTCTTATCTACATAAGTGCTCAATATCACTATCTTGACATAAGAAAAAGGTCACTAAAAGGTTAGAACATGAGGACCTGAAGCATAAAGGGATAACATGCGTAACTTGGGCACTCATCTGAGGCCTGAGGAATAAAGTATTTAACATCATGATCGTATCAAAGAAGTCTAACCCGAGGACATGCATGAATATAAATTTGAATTTCGCTGATCATTAAAAGTGCTGCTTGAGTACTTGAAATGGACATACCATAAAGCTTGAGTACATGACTCATGAGCTGCATGACCCAAATTTGGAGTTCATAACTTATGGAATGTGATTCCAACTGCAAAAAGAACTGTAACTCCTCATTTTGGGAACTAGGAGAGTACATAATTCTCTATCATATGCATGAACATGAATTAAGATCATGGAACTGAAATGTAATGCATGAGTAGGTATTGGGGCAGCTGAAAATACTGAAAAAAGATTGGGTCAAGCATCAATCTTTCTCAAAGCTATCTTATAACTTACTGGAACATCTACTTGAATATGACAGCTCTACTTGGTTACTTGTTCTATCATCTCCCCTTAGATTTAAGCCATCATTCTAAGGCTGTGAACCACTATATAAACTCTAGTCTAATTGCAATTACTTTACTCTAGAGTCTAGGATATAACAATGCACATGAACAAAAGAACTTAACCCAAATGACTACACCTGAAAGCATAAATCTAACTTCTAATACTACCTTCTGAGCTACACCCTATCTTTCTATAGCCCTATTTGTCATCATATAATACTTGGACACTTACTAACTTCGAATCTATATGAGCATCCTCATAGTCGGAGTGCATACTATCTAGTGCTTCAACTTTTATGTCTATTAGCCCAATCTTCAAAATTTCAAACTTAGATTCTAACGCTTAACATTGGTAACTCCAAACCTTTGATGGACCATACTACTTCTGTCATAGCCCACCACTATCGCACCTATAAACTTATATTTCCAAACCATGGGAATTTAAATTATACTAAAAGATCAACATCCTTAATCATAACTCGTTCACTTAGCTATCAAGAACATTAATCATTATCTAAATAGTCTTTCTCCACCTATTAACTCCACGGTACTACTAACTACACCACATGCAATGATACTCGAAATTAAGTAGCCCCATAGCACCTTGGATGTACTTCTACATCATACATACAACATCAAACTTGATAATGAATCAAACAAACTTAAGCTCTTGCATACACTATTCAAGCCTATTAGATCACTTCCCTATAACTAGTACCACTAACCAAGAAATCGTCACATCCACCTTTATGACCACCAATCATTCAAACTTAATGTCTAGCGCTCAACATGATTTACAACCCCACTCACACATAATTCTCACTTGGAAACTATAAAACAAAGCATCAAGAAACACTAGACTACTCAAACCTCATAACAATAATAATCGATCAAAATCATATGGCCTATCTTATCTACAATCCATTAACACATCCTTCTTCTATACATCATTACTATCTACCCTTTTTATACAACTAAACTTAGTTCATAGCTCTATAAGTGTTAACTAAACTCCCTCTTGCAATCTCAGGGATGCCTAAATTAACAACACTCATCCACCAACTATCTTCATCAATAACCAATACTTTTCTTGCACAACAAACACCGCCAATAACTCTTTGCATACTTCAAGAAAACAATAATTTACCTTAACTAATTACTTCTTCTCTACCTTCTACTAAACTAATACACAAGGACATATCACTTCATTACTAACTCAATCATATGCTAAAAAAAATAAAAGATTCAGCTATACATATATTCAGTAATTTGCCATTACCACTTTTCTCCTCACTACACCTCTAAACCCCTAATTCCAACCAACACAAGAACAACAAGATGAACAACAAATTGCTAGTGAATTGAAATAGGCCTCACACGGCTTCTTTAGACTTTGATTCTATGTTTCGAATGAATAACAAAGCAACTATGCTAGTGAATCAAAAGATCCCCACACGGCTTCACTAGACTTTTAGTTTGAACCATACAATGATAAAAAGATTACAAGAGATAGAAACTTAATACACAATATTCGATGATCTAAGAATACATATCTTACTCTATATTAACTAAATGAATCATAAGAATGAGGACATAACTTTAAACTTGAGGTGCTTATAGCACACTAGAAGGCTTCTCTCAACCCGCTTTGTGAGACTTCTGAAACTTCTTTCTAGCAAGTATGAGAGCATTATCAGGGGAGGAACTGGAAGTGCTGATCATGCTATCTAAAGAATAATACATGGATAGGGAAGTATATATTCACATTATGGATTCTGAGGAGGAATCTAAAAGCATATTTGACTTGGGCTTAGTGTATAATTTTTATGAAAATGAATAAAGCACTTCAATCTTTGGAACTCAAAAGCACTGATGGGATACTTTTTAGCTCGCTTACAATATCATAAGTATCTGTGAAGACTGTCTGAGAAAGCACTATCTATAAAGATTTAAGCTTGACTATTTATGATATCTTGAAAAAAAGGTAGAGATGGCCCGAATAGAGTAAGATGAGAATCTGTATAAGTTTCTTAGAGAGCCTTTCTATAGAACGATCTAAGACTTGAAATATTGGATATATTTCCTAAATGCTTTGTAGCCTCTCGAAGAAAAGTATAGACATCTCTGTACCGTTCTACAAGACTCTGCTAGACACTATTTAACAGACCCCCTAGGACTCTTAAACCCTATGCTCTGATACCAAGTTTGTAACGCCCCAAAAATGGGTCTCGAGACATCATATGGTGATTAGGATCACAAGTGATCCTAAACTAACTCTTCTACTGGCATACTTATAAACAACTAAATAAAATACATAAATCTAAACTAAATCAGTGAAAACATAAAACTTTTCTAAACAGGATTAATACAAATCTAAATTTATAAGATTACAACTCTACTTTTACAAAAAAAACTAAAATTAAATACATTAACATTACTAACTGTGTATGAAGCCTCTACTAAAATTGACTATAGGTAGCTGGGTTATGACTCCCAACTATCCCAACTAAATATGACAAAATGAAGAAAATATAATACTTCTCAAACTGTATAACTAACTCAAGCCCTTAATCAAAAGGACTCATCACCTGCTGACTGGAAGCTGCAAACTGACTGAATATGGTATATGCGCTACAACTTGTACCTACATTATAAGATAATATAGCACATAGACATGTATGTGGATCAGTACTTTGAGGATGTACTGAGTATATAAGGGTGTAGGCAATAGTTAAATAATATCATCACTCTTTATAGAAATCATGCATGCTAATATAAATGGCTCACATAGCTTGAATAAATCTAAAACATAAATCTCATAAATCATGAATCATGAAACATATAGTGTAAATATCATGAGTCATTATACTTAGTTTCTAAAATTTGTATTCTCCTCTTATTCTCAAAACTAGCAAACTGAAGAGATATCAAAACAATAACTCTCAAAACTCATGCTTTTATCCTGAGGAGAATAGGAGACTTCTTTTTAAACTTAAGGACTTAAAAGACCTGAGATTAAGGAATTTTGGGACTTTAGAACTTTGTAACTTTGGGATTGGGAGTTTATTCTAACCAACATAAACCATTGAGTTGACATGGAGTCCAATGTTTTACCGATATTGGGGAGAGCTGTTCTACCCTTGCCATTGGAATAGAACCTTAATTTTAGTGATCACTATCTTAGCCTTGGGCCCATAAATCTCAATCCTATGGTGGCATATATTTATGAGGCATGGGACCTTGGAATCATTCCCAACTCGGTGCTAAATACAACTCCCATACTTAGGCTCTGAACTTTTAGAAAATCCATTTTAAAATAGAATAAAGGTTTATAATAAAAATCAACTACACTTCTCTTTGTGATAAATCATGAACTATATGAATAATGTGGATTCTTTATCTTAGTTGAGGATCAAAAGATCAAATCTTACAAATCAAACCATGCTAAAAACATAAGCTTCTTGAAATATCAAGACTCAATCTTAGGGATTACAGCTTATGCTTCAAACTCATGTCAAAATATCTCAAAATTCATGCTTGATAATATAAACATTCGTAAATCATATTAAAATATGGAGATTTTAGCAATGCTTATGAAAATATAAACAAACCATGAAATTTATCTTCAACAGCTCTCAAAAACTCAAAATCTTGTAAATAGTGATAATGGGTATGAATCCCAATTTAGAACTCATATATAAATATTCAAAATCATAGAAAAACATCCAACTCAATATTCTTTTTGAAAGAACTTCAACACCATCAAAATAATAAGATCAAGAATATCAATATCATACTTAAACTCACTTTCAAAAATCTAAAAAATTTCGTTACGCACATAAATACATGAAAATAGTCATGCAATTCAATATTCAATCACTTTAAACTCATAATCTTCAAACAATATAAATTGGGTATAAATCCTAACTTCAATTTAATGGAAAATTACATAAAATTCAGTAATTTAAAAGTTAAAAACATGTTTTGGGCACAAGGATGAAAGGATTGTCCTTGTTGAAATCCCACATACCTTACATGATGATCTTAGATGTGAAAACTTGAATCTTAAATTTTCCAGGATAAATTAAATATAAAAGCATGAACTTTTGAATCCTCAATGGTGTTATTGAAGGTAGACACTTGAAGCTCTTGGTCTAGGGATCTTGAATCTTGAATCAATTTGAAAAAACCATGGTAGAAATCTTGAGTTTCTTGAATATTGGGTTGAAACCCTAATTTGTGTTCTTGAGAGAATTTCTGAGAATTAGGGTCTAATTTGGAGTTTGGAGGATGAATCTCGTGTTATTGGGGCTATTTAAGGGTGGTAAATGACCCAAATATCCCTGTTGGATGCGGAGCTTGACTACAGGAAATTACACTGGCCGAAATAGGCAGGGCGTCACCTCGCTTATCGCCTTGGCTTATTGCCTCTTCACGAAAACGGCTATAATTTTTCGTTCAGGTATCAGATTTTTGCGAAATTGGTATCGTTGGAAATCTAATTCAATTATCTATAATTTGGTTGGTCTTAAGATGAAAAATTCCATTTATATAAAGAGTTATACAATTTGAAGTAGAACCTTGTAGAATCAAATATCGAATATTGGACGAATCAAATGATCTTAGCTCAACTTTGTTCTAAGTCATTTCTATGAACATTTTTCACCTCTATAATACTTCATAGACTAGTATAATGATCATGAAACTTTTATTCATATGATAATCACTTGGATTGGAGCTTATACATGTAGGAACGATGGATCAGAGACTAGCCAAAAAATGCGGGGTTTTACAATAATGCAAACCATACAGATAGTACCTCCAATCTTAAGCATAAAAACTACCACTTCCAACTCCAAATCATGAGTAGGGTAGTTGCACTCGTGTACTTTAAGCTACCTTAAAGTATAAGAAATAACATAATCCTACTGAATCTATACACAACCCAGACCTACACTTAAAGCATCACAATACATGATGAATTCCTTATCCTCAATAGGAAGATCCAAAATATGAGTCAAAGTAAGGAACTCCTTAGGCTCCTAAATATCAACTCGCACTCCTCGGACAATTGTAAAGGAACCTCTTTCAGATGAAATCTAGTCATAGGTGCAGAAATAGTAGCAAAACCCTCAGCGAATCATTGATAATAACTGACTAAGTTGATAAAGCTATGAACCTTAGTCGAAGATGTAGGATTGACCTAATTATGAATAGCCTCAATGATGTTGGGTGTATTTATGCACTCTAGTGTTACTATTCTAGCTTATTTCGCCTTTTTTTGAGGATAATTTGAGTGATTATGGTGTTGATATTGATATAAATATGAATCTAAGTGATAAAGTGTGTGATTACAATGTGAAAAGTGCATTCCAAACAAGTTTGGGTTTAATTGGATCACTTAGAGGTTTTTTAATAGGCCAACATGGCCTTTTATTGTTTTTTAACAAAATTTGTACAAAATGTTGGACCATTAAGTGGTCTAGATCTGAATACATATATAAAACAAAACAAAATGACCAAATGTGAAAGTGGACAGTCTCTTTCCTTTACTGCGTCTTCATCCATGGTACAATACTTCGATATCTCCGATGAAATTCCGACCTAAGCTCTTCAATTTCTTCTACAAGCAATGATGAGAATATTCTGAGCTTATATAATTCTCTTCTTAATTTTGCATCTTGAATAGATAATAACATTGAGTTGGAAATATCCTTCTCCTTTTGGATTTTAGAAGTGTAAATCCATGAAATTAACTGAGCTTTTAGTTTATTTCATCTCGGGCTTCTTAAATTCTCACAAATGCCATGAAATCACTCAATCGGAGACTTCTCCATCTCACTCATCACGAATCTATACTTCTTCTTCTTAGATAAGTTTATTCTATTTTCTTTCTTCCATTTACTTGATTTATCCAAGAATATTACTCATTTTCAATTTTTAATAGGTTGAGCTCAGCAAAAGAGCTAATACCAATTTCCTACAACCCAAATCGAGTATTAATCTAAATGAATCAGGTAAATCCTCTATACAATTATAATTATCACACATTGTAGTTACCGTCTATTATTTTTGCAAGTGACGTATGCTTTGCTATCAACCTTTTTAAAATTGAACAACCTACGTAACTATTGTTGTGGTTTATTGAAAATGAATTCTTCTTTCATAATTTGCTATCCAGATGATATTCCGCATTTTACATGTTTCTAAATCTGAGATTAGGGACCTGAAATTTATCCATGTTCAGTAGAAATTTAGCATTCTTTGGTAATTGCTGATAAGTTGAAAAAGTTAATCTTTCTATTCCTGCAAAACCAAATATTCTGTTTGTAATAAAATTATCTACTTTGTTTCCCTCCCTGTAGATGTGATTCAGGACCACCTGTACCTCTTTTATTAACTCCTAAATTCTTCTTATTTCCATATCTATTAACCAAGGAATCTCCCAATTTCCTTTTACAAAATTCTTAACAGCCAACGAATCAGTCTCTAAAATCAAATGAAATAGGTTGTGATCAGCACAGTATTCTAATCCCAAACTAATACTTCTACATTCTGCAAACACCCGATTTCCTTGATCATCTCAAATACAGTATGGACTCAAACTGAAACGAGGATTCCCTTTAGAAGTTCCATATCACTATTTCATTTAAAACAACCAGCTCTAGGAGCTGACCAATACACCACAAAACAAGAAAGTCTAGGAGAATAATTTGAAAAAAAATCAGTAATTTCGGCCATGATTCTGGAATAGATCTAAACCAGGGATATAGTGTTTTAGTCAAAAATACTAATTTTCTAATTATTTCTCTTTTTATGATCCATAATGTCATCTTACCTCCATGTTTAATGACATTTAAACCTTTCCAAATTTGCCACAAAATAAACATAGGAATAGCCTTAAAAATAGGATTTAACTTTGCACTTATGGACGCATTCCACCATTTAAATACACTATCCTTTATTTGTAAGAAGGGACTTTTAATACCCGCACATGCTGCAAAATAAACTCATATATCATTAGCCTTAGAACATGTCATAAATAGATGCTCAAAAGTTTCATCAATCCAACTATCATAGCAACAACAGAGAGCCTCTTCACAAATACCAATTTTGACAAAAACTTCACCCACTGGTAATCTTTTCTTCCACAATCTCCAAATGAAAAATAAAACCTGAATAAGAATTCCCTTCATCCATATTCTTTTATAGATTAAAAACTCTCTTTCTTATTTCTCACAAGTTCCCAGGCAGATCTAACACTGAAATTTCCAGAAACATTCAACATCTACCATGCTTTATCCCAATGTTCATTGTTTTGCTTGCACTTCACATTCTGCACAACATAATTACATACTTCATTCCCAAAATTTAATTGCAAGAGATCATAATTCCATTCTTCATTACTAAAACATTGACTCACTTCTTCTAGATGATAATTCCTATATAAATCAATAGGAAGTACTGTAATGCCCCCAACTGTGTCCAATTATCATACCAAACACTTGAATGACCACATTTAGGTTCCCACCATATGTTTTGATAAAACATGTCCCTAGCTTTAAGTATGTATTTTTATGTTAAAGAACCACCCCTCCACTCCACTAGTTAAGGTCTAACTTTCTTATAATATTTAGTCCACATGAAATTGGTCCATAAAGATTTTTTAGTTCCAAGAATCCACCATAGTTTAGTAAACATGGCTTTAGGAACATCAAATAATGATCTAAAACCTAACCCCCTTCAACTTTAGGGCTACAAATATCATCCCAAGCCACCCAATGATATTTCTGCCCATTTCTTTAAAGTTTCATAAAAATCTAGCAAAAATTCTATGTAAATCATGAATAACACACTTAGGAGGATTAATGGTAGATAGTAAATAAATGGGAATATTTGATAGAATGCTATTAATTAAAATAGCTTTACCACCAAATGATAACATCTTTCCTTTCCATGCTTGCAACTTTTCTTGAACTTTCTTCATCAAATCAGAGAAGTGCACCTTTCTTTTCCTTGCATGCCCTATAGGACACCCCAAATACATCAATGAAAAATCCCCTTTAAAAAATCCTGTGCATTCTTCCACCCCTCTAAAGTGTGAATGAGCATCTTTATGATACATATAGAATGAACTCTTCTATTTATTTATCAA
Source organism: Capsicum baccatum var. pendulum (assembly GCA_030864225.1). Taxonomy (NCBI): domain Eukaryota; kingdom Viridiplantae; phylum Streptophyta; class Magnoliopsida; order Solanales; family Solanaceae; genus Capsicum; species Capsicum baccatum. Next base: position 136,294,817 of record CM061559.1, on the reverse strand, counting down.
TTGTCTAGATTTCTCTTCATATCTCCTGATAATCCCCATTACAAGCTTCAAAGCATTCTTATCTTCAGATCCAAATAGGATGGTATCATCTGCATAAGCTAGATGATTAATATCATCATTTCATTTTTGTAAACCAAAACCCTTATAACCACTTTCTATATATAATGAATTCAGAGCTCTAGAAAGCACTTCTGCAGATAAAATGAATAAAGTAGGTGATAAAAAATCCCCTTGCTTCACCCCCTAGCGGAATAAAAGAAATCATATGCTTGACTATTTATTAGTATAGAGTACCAATTAGTAGCCAGTAGTCTTCAAATCTTATCAACCACCTCATTATCAAAACCCATTTTTTGAAGCACTTTGACTAAAAAATTCAAGCTTACCCTATGATAAGCCTTGGCCATAACCAGTTTGATAACTACATTTGTAGGTTTTCCTCTTTTCCCAATATCTGTAATAATCTCCTGAGCTAAAAGAACATTTTCAGTAATGCTTTGCTCTTTCACAAAACCAGATTGATTCTTTGATATAACATTAGGAAAAATATCTTCTAATCTATCATGAAGAATCCTTGAAATCACCTAGTTTAGAAAATTACTCAAACTAATTGGTCCCATGTTTGAAAAATATTGTATGATATCTTTTTAGGCAATAACACCAAATTAGTATGAGCGATGGATTTAGGAAGAGTATAACCTTGAAAAAAATGCAATAACCACTCTATACACATCTTCCCCAATAATATCCCAGCATTGTTGACAAAATAAACCAAAAAATCCATCCAGGCCTGAAGCACTATCACCATTAAGTTCAAATATAACTTTTTCAACCTCTTCTTTGGATGGCAGAGCATTAGTAGCCCTATTTGTATCAACAAATACAAAACTAGGAATAAACTTTACCAATGAATATTCATTAGTAGTCTGAGTTTCTGTGAAGTGTTCTTGATAGAAATCCATAGTAGCACTAGCCACATAATCAAACCCTTCAACCCATACTCCCTTTTTGTTTTTGGTTCTGTTGATAGATAATATTCTTCTTCTTCTTCTATTAACAAGACTATGAAAAAATCTTGTATTCTTTTCCCCTTCAGTAAACCACTTGATACTAGCTTTTTGCCCCAGAAATCTTCCTTATAATGGACATATTTCAGAATTCTTCCTTATAATGGACAGATTTCTTCAGCTCAGCTTGTGCTTTATGAAGAACCATCCTGTTTAAAGCTGATAGACCAACTTCAAATAATTCCTATTTCATTCTCATAATTTCCTCTCTAATTACCAGTTGCTTGAAAATATCTCCAAAAGTATTTTTGCTCCAACTAGAGATCCAACTTTGTTCATTTTAATTTTTGATTTAGACTCACAAAAATGTCACTGTCAACACTTGCTATCCAATTATCTCTGACCACCTTTTTGAAATTTTCCCTTTCAGATAAGAACTTAAGAAATCTAAAAGGCTTTTTAATAATGTAGGACTGACTCCCACAAAATAATAGCAATGGTGCATGGTCTGATCTAGTTCTAGCTAAATGTTCTGATTCTATTAACCCAAAACAACCTAAGAAGGACTGATTCACCAAAATTCTATCCAACCTTTTGAAAATATATTCATCATATATTCTGCCATTCCACCAAGTAAATAGACTACCCTTAAATTTGACGTCAACAAGATCACAGGAATTCTCACAGAAAGAAAAATCCTTATATTCTTGAGGATAAATAGGCAGTCCTCCTAACTTCTCTTCATCGCTCAAAATGACACTAAAAGCACTACTAATCAACCAAGGTAGTTGCATTTACAAATTAAAAGTACATAAATCATCCTATAATGCCATTCTTTATTGTGCATCATATTTGGTGTATATCACTGTAAGTAAAGTTTATTGACCAGATTCCAAAAACAACAACCTTAAAGTCAAATGTTGTTCAACATCAAGAATAATATCCACATGAATGCGTTCCTGAATAAATACCCAGATCTTACCATTTTAATTTTAATTTGCATAAGGCATGCCTAATATTCTCTTGTATCTTTGAATCTGCATCACATTCTAAAACGAGTATGACTAGCTTGTGCTAGGTGTTTGTTTAATCACTTTTGTTGGATTCTATTATGTCTAATATATTCAAAATGGTTTTAATAACGTCATTATATGCGGAACAACTTTTTGGTAGTGTACAAGGTTTAAGAGAGTCAAGTATAGAGTCAAAACATTAAGTGAAATATCATGGAGATAAATTTAGTCTAAGCTCTTATTTTTGATTTGTTGTGATGGATGTTGTGTTGTTTGAACCTATAATATGTTTGGTGCATTCTTGTAAGATCTTCTATAAGCTGTTTATGATGATATATCGATGAATTGGAGGTTGTAAAACCAAAGGAAAGACACCAAAATGTCAAGGATGAATGGAGGAACGTCCAATACTTAACCAATTTTTGAGAAGCAAATTACAGAGAGGTGTGGCATAGGGGCGCATCGGGACCCCCATTTGACTCTAGATATCCTCGAGTCATGACCCCTACTTGACCCAACCAACAAATGAATCTTGAACCCTATTCAAATAAAGAAAGCATCGCGTTGCGTCCCCAACTCAAACATGACTAAAGAGTGCAATTTAAATCATATACGGCTTGGGCTTTGTTGTCTACTATAAATACATCATTGTACATATTATTTTTCATCTTTGGACAACTTAAGAAATAAAGGAGGCTGCTACAACTTCATAACTTAGGATTTTATCAATTTTATTTAGGTTATACATGTTCTTAGTCGTTAATTACAAACTAGTGATTACGATTATGACTATGAGTGGCTAAGAACCCCTTTTTGGGGTTGAAGCTGAATATATGAGTACTATGGTTTTGATATTAGTTCATTGATTTGTTTATAATTTTTGGTTGTGTGTTCAATCTTATTTCAACTATTTTGAGGTTTGATTACCCGTAGAATACACCCATTGTCAACCTTATGAACTCAGGAGAGGGAATAGGGAGATAAAATATGGGATAGAACAAAGTATGGTTCGTAGTCTTTTATAAAATAAGAAATATAGATTAGTGTCTAGGATAGGGATGTACTTAAATGCGTTACTTGATTCAAACATATGATGGTAGCTTAAAAGACTTAATTGAATTATTACATCCCCACCCAATGATGTAGTTGTAATGTCCACATTAGGTAATTGGTTCGAGGCTAGGAGAACATGATCATGCGATTAACCCTACAAATCGAAAATCAAGATAAGTGAATTTATGATTGAAAGTCAATAACATAGTACAATTGTTCAAAGAGCTTCAACCCTGGGTTTTGCTCCTATTGATTGTCCAAGATCTTCACTTTACGCACTATTTACTTTACTTGGAATTTACAAACTCTAATCTCTCTTTGGTTAATTTTACACTAAACTAATCTTAAAAGTTAAACTAAAATCAAATCATTATTGAAGCAAGTTCCTGTGTGATCAATACTTGGCTTCTTGAAGGCCACTTTACTACTTCATAATACCACGTACACTTGAGTGTGCACTTGGGCGGTGTCAAGTTTTTGGCATCATTGTCAGGGACTTGCTATTTGCCAATTGTTTGTTTTAGTTTTACTTTTATATTTATTTGGTATTTTTACACTTGGTCTTGGTTTTGTGATTGCAAAAAATAGGTTTTAAGATTAGGATGCTGGCAAGGGATAGGGATTTGGTTGAACCAAGACCTGAAACTGAACAACACTTTCATCAATGAAAGAGAGACATAATTTGGATTTTTGTATTTCCGCAAACAGAAGAAGACCAAGTAGATCCTGCTCTAATGGCTACAAAACAACAAGCACATAACGGTTTAAGAAGTGGCAGTCCCACTTCTGACAAACTTGACTTCTCCAATTCAATAACCGGCCGGTGGGGGGAATTTTGCGTTAAAGCACAACATGGAGCAGGTTCTCATCAGCAGTGAACAGTTTGTAGGGCTTTCACATGAGGATACACAAGTCCACTTGCAGAATTTCATTGTGCTTACTGACACATTCATTCCGACTAGGGTGAGTACAGATTATGTAAGGTGGATACTTCTTTCCCATTTACTATTGGCAAAAGATAAAAGAAGGTTGAATATGGAGTCGGCCAACTCAATCACACCATGGGATGACTTAGCCAAAAAGTTCCTCATCAAATTCTTTCCATCAAGCAAGACTATGAGACTTTTCAGTGAGACAGTGAGCTTCAAATAGAAGCCTGATAAAAATCTATATCATGCTTGGGAACGCTTCAAGGACCTTCTTCGGTATTGTCCACACCACCAACAGTCCAATGAAGTACTTACTCCTACTTTTGTTGAAGATCTTTATCACAATACAAAGATTTTTCTAGATTCGAACGCTGGTGGTCAAGCACTGGAGTTGACTTATGATGATCTGTATACATTGGTGAACCATATAGAACAAGGAAATCCATAGTTGCTTTCAAATTCTAGAAGTGCCTCGAAAATAATTACGGGTGTATTTGAGGTAGACTAGTTTACTACCTTATCAGCTCAAGTTGCAGCATTGCAGAATATGATAAACACTTAGTTTAGTAGCCTAAAATTAGGAGCTCTACAACCTGCAGCCATAGTTAATACCAACTAACAAGATATAGGTTGGTGTAAAGTTTGTGATAATAGTGGTCATGTAGCGGCTATTTGTGCATCTAATAAAAAATTAGTGATTATAGTAGGTAATTCTTAAAGGACAAATTATGGTAATTACTACAACATGAAGTGGAAAACTCAACCTTGGAACACATAACAACAACAAATTCAGCAACTATAGGCACAAAGAAGTTAGTCAACTAGCGACATAGAAGAGATGGTGAAGCATCGTCTTACTAGTCAGATGCAATTCGCTATAGACATGAAATATTCACAAGCAGCTCAAAGAATCTTAGAGATTCAAGTAGGGCAATTGCAGCAAGTGTAGAATACTAGGCCACAAGGTGAGTTTCCAGCTGATACAAAAAATCCAAATCAGGTTATGAAAATTACCTCGAGTAGTGGTAAAAATCTTCAAGGAGAAACTCCAAAGTCAACTAAAGAGGTAGATGCTGATGTGGTGACTCAATACTTTCGTGAAGATGTTTTTGTAAAATATAGAAAGTCTGAGTACTTGAAACAAAAAGTTGTTGTAGAAAAAGTAAAGAAGACACTGCCACTACCCTTCCCTCAAAGGACAATTAAAGCAAAGGAGGAAGCAAAGTTCAAGAAGTTATTTGATATATTTAGAGAGCTTCACATTAACTTACCTTTGTTCGATGTTTTGTAGGGTATGCCAAAGTATGTAAAGTACTTGAGGGATGTGGTTGCTAATAAGGTGAAATTTTAGGATGAGGGGAGGGGAAAATAACACTCACTGAATAGTGTAGCACTATAATGACACAAAAAATACCTAAGAAATTGAGAGATCTAAGGAAGTTTACTCTCCTTATTAAAATCAAGAGTAAAGTGGTCCATGCATTTAGTGACGTAGGGGCTAGCATAAATCTGATGCCTCTATTTTGTTTGATATATAGGGGTTGGGAAAGCCCAAATTGACCAAGGTGGTTTTGCAGCTAGCAGATGGATCCATGGCATATGCAGAAGGAATTATTGAGGATGTCCTCATAAAGGTTGGTAAATTTGTTATTCTTGCAGACTTTATTGTTCTTGATTTTGAGGCAGACAAACAAGTATCAATCATCTTGGAGCGTCCATTATTGTCAACTGGAGGAGTTAGAGAAGGAATGCTTAAAATGAGGGTAGAGAATAAAGAGGTGGTATTTGATGTATATAAAGCACCCACTCTAATGTCCCAATATAAATATTTATGTATAGTCCATATGATTGACGGGGATGCGTGTGGAGTGGTTAGTCCACCAAAGACCTCTTTTGACCTCGAAAAAGGCTAAAGTTGAAAAATTTGCTACTCTTAAAAATTCGTATCCAAGAGGGGTGAAGGGAATAAGAAGATGGGGACCAAGCATGAGAAAGAGAAGCAAAGAGAATGACTAAGTTGGTATTTGGGTTGTGTCGCGACACTAAATCAGGCGCTGCTTGGGAAGCAACCCAAGTTAAGTAGGAATGTCTTATTTTTTAGTTTTAAGTTTTTCTTTCACATAGTTTTTATATTTGATTGAGTCGCAGGTTATTGGGAAGTCTGAGTACCGAAAACTTGAGCTAAGGAGCATGAAAAAGACTGAGTGTGGGGTCCCACAGGTCACATAAATACATAAGATGCTACTAGCTAGGCCTAAAGGACTCAGGGAGTATTTCTATCTATAATTTAATCTTCACTTTGGGGACAAAGTAGAATTTTAAGTGTGGCGTGGGGAAATTCCCAATTTTTTGGATCAATTTAAATTTTTGTAGGTTACGAATAAGTGAGATATTCTTGTTGGTGCTATTTTTGATTGCATAATACAAGTGTGTTTGCTTGTAAAAACATGTTGAATGAGTGAATTTGTAACACCCCAAATCTGGTACACCGAATTCTACACATCGCACACGACCCGAAGGACCACGAGCTAACCCATGACTGATATTTGTACCTGAATACTACATAATATACTGTGTAAATGTGGAAATAAAAGATGAAAGGCCATAAGGTTAAAAACTATAACATAACTGATAAAACATAACATCTGGAGGGGGTATGGAATTCCCAAAATAACTGAAATAATTGTCTGAACATGCTAGTTTGAAAAGCCTCTAATTGACTGAATTTTCTAAATAAGGAGTTGATGAGACATGTACCCAAATAACTCCAACTACTAAAATAAATTAATTAATGAAATAATAAACAAATGGTCATGTCCTCGAAGGATGAGGACTCACTGCTAACTCTGACTGCTGAGACTGGAATGCTACTGATGCTCTGGATCTCGTGCTTCTGAACCTATGGTATGAAACACCATAGCGTAAATGTTTCAGTACGATTGAATGTACTAGTGTGCATATGAGGTAGGCTGAATGCAGAGAGTTCATATACATGAACTATACAAACTGACTGGATAACATGAATGTCAGAATGCATGCATGAATAAATAATAACTACAACTGAATTTCTGATAACATGATTACTGAGCCTGCATACTGATAACATGAGATACTGATAACTGTATAACTGAAATAACTGATACTGAGCGACTGTGTCCGACAGTCTAGGTTCTAATGGATCTAGCTAAGTTCCACACTGTTCTGAGTTGACTGCATCTGATAGTCCTAAATTCTTGACTTGGAATTAAACACCTAGGGTTTCTTGTCCTTGGAGATTGATCTTTGAGAGAAACCCCAATTTGATGTTATAGATGAGTAATAAAGTTATGAGCTATGGTCTAGTATAATTAGGGGTTAAAATAATTGAAAAAAGACCCAAAATACCCTTTGGAAAATGACTTTAAATTGATGAATAGGATATGCAACGGCTCATGCGATGGTCTATCGCTGGCTCGACGGTTCGTCGTTCTGACCATCGCACATGGACCAGAATAGGGACTCACTCCCTTAGTAGCGATGGCTTGGGCAATGGTTCGTTAAAAGTTTGGCGGTTCATCAACCTGTCCATCATACCTTAGCCAGAAGATTGACTTACTGCCTTAGCTGCGATGGCCTAGGCAACGGTCCATCGCTAGATCAATGATCCATCAACCTGTCTGTCGCACCTGGGCAGTTTTGACATCTTTCGGTAAAACGTCCATAACTTTTTACTCCAATACCGGATTTGGACTAAATTGGTATCGTTGGAAAGATAATTAAATTTCCCACTTAACAAAAAGTGAAAATCTTAAAAAATTATATCTATCAAAGTAAGTTTCTAACATTCTTGGGATGATTTCAAGGTAGGTAAAAGTATGGGGTATTACAATATCTCCCTCTTGAGAACATTCATCCTCGAATGAGACTGAATAGGAGGGGAGAAGATAAACTGACATACATAATAAACATGAACAACTGGAATATAATCTCATGACTGATACGACTGATAACTGAATCTTTATCATACTGAACATGCATATTTGATGCATGAGTAACTGATTCATGAATGCATGACTGATTATGAAATGGTATTTAATACCAAGTTTATAATGGAATTCTGAACATGAAATATATGCCAAGCTTGTAATTGAAACTTGAACATGAAACTAAAAAGCTTAAGGAGAACTATTTTCTTTAGCTAGATCTGAGTTAGCGGAGAAGAGGTGAGGATACTTGGTACACATGTCTACTTCTTCTTCCTAAGTAGCTACCTCAACGGACTGATTCTGCTAAAGAAATTTGACTAGAGGGACTTCTTTGTCCCTCAGTCTACAAGTATGATAGTTTAGGATTTTGATTGGAATCTCTTCATAATAGAGGTTGTTCTAAACATCTATGCTCTTAATAGGGACTACAACTGTTGGGTAACCTATGCACATCTTGAGCACAAAGGCATGGAGGAATGGATGAACTGAGGCTAGATCTAAAGGCAACTCAAGCTCATAAGCTACCTTGCCGAATCGACTAAGAATCTTCAAAGGACTGATATGTCGGGGACTGAGCTTTCCCTTCTTTCCGAAATGCTTCACTCTCATCATGGGATAGATCTTTAGATAGACATAATCACAAATCTTAGACTTGACATCCTTTCTGCACACATCTACATAAGACTTCTATTGGGTCTGAGCAGCCCAGAGTCTTTCTCTGATCAACTGGACTTTTTCCAAGGCATCGAATACTAAGTCAGGCCCTACAAATGAGGCCTCACTTACTTCAAACCAACCAAGTGGAGATCTGTACCTCCTACCATAGAGAGCTTCTAATGGAGCCATCTGAATGCTAGAATGATAGCTGTTGTTGTATGCAAACTCAATCAAAGGCAAGTGGTCATCCCAACTACCCTTGAAATCAATTTAACACACACTTAGCATATATTCTAAAGTTTGAATGGTCCTTTCTTCTTGACCATCTATATGAGGATGAAAGACAGTACTGAGATGAACTTAGGTACTAGTACCCTTTTACAATGCTTTCTAGAAATACAAGGTGAACTGGGAACCTTCATCTGAGATAATATATAATGAAACCCCGTGCAATATGACCATCTCCTAATGTAAAGTTTGGAATAATTCTCGGCTGAATAAGAGGTATAGAATGGAGAAAAATAAGTTGATTTGGTCATTCTGTCTACAATGACCCAAACCAAATCATGGTGGTGATGAGTACGAGGTAAACTCATCACGAAGTCTATGTTCACAACTTCCCACTTCTAAGTAGGAATAATGAACTCCTTCATGGACCCACTATGCTTCTGATGCTTTATCTTAACTTGCTAACATGTAGAGCACTTAGCCATAAACTCTGCAATATCTCTCTTTATCTAACTCAACCAATAGATCTCCCACAAGTTATAGTACATCTTTGTGCCCCCTGGATGAATAGAGTAACGCACACCATGTGCTTCTTCAAGAATTCATTGCCTTAAGTCATCTACACTTGGGACAAACAGATGACCCTGATAACACAATACACTATCTACTCTTTAAGAGAAAACCTCTACTTTCTAATTCTTGACTAACTCTTTTAACTTGACAAGGTTGGGATCTCTATCTTGTTTTTCTTTCACCTCGAAAACTATAGATGATTCTGAATTTCTCTGAACCCATAAGTCACCCTCCTCTGTATCAACTAAGAGAATGCCTAGTCTAGAAAGCTGATGGATTAACTAAGATAACTTCTTCTTACTATCCTCAACATGAGTAACACTACCCATAGATAGTCTACTGAGAGCATCGACCACTACGTTGGCCTTGCTAGGATAATAAAGGACACTTATGTCATAATCTTTCAAGAGCTCTAACCACCCTTTCTAATGAAGATTAATATATTTCTAAGAAAATACATATTGAAGGCTCTTATGATCTATGAGCACATCTACATGGACACCGTATAGATAATGCCTCCAAATCTTTAAGGCAAATACTACGGATGCTAACTTAAGATCATGACTAGGATAGTTATTCTCATGGGGTTTAAGATATCTGGAGGCGTAGGCTATGACCTTACCATGCTGTATGAGGAAATAACCCAAGCCTACTCTGGATGCATCACAATACACTACAAACCCATCTGGACCATTTGGAAGAGCCAAAACTGGGGCTGAGGTGAGTCGAGTCTTCAACTCCTAAAAACTCTTCTCACAAGGATCTGACCATTGAAACTTGACTTTCTTCTGAGAAAATCTGGACATGGGGGATGCAATAGAATAAAATCCCTCAGCAAACCATTTGTAATAGCCAACCAAACCCAAAAAAGTCCTGATGTCTGATGGAGAGACAGGTCTGGGCTAATTTTTTACCACTTCGATCTTTTAGGGATCTACTCTAATGCTATCAAAAATGATATGGTCAAGGAATGCTACTAAACTTATCCAAAACTCACACTTACTGAATTCAAAAAACATCTTATGATCTTTGAGAGTCTTAAGTATGATTCTAATATGGTTTGCATAATCACGCTTACTATAGAAATAGACCAGAATATCATCTATGAAGACTATGATAAGCATGTCCAACTACTGCTTAAATACTCGGTTCATCAAGTTTACTAAAGCAGATGGGGCATTGTTAAGACCAAAGGACATAACTAAGAATTCAAAGTGACCATACTGAGTATGGAAAACTATTTTCAAAATGTCACATTCTCTGAGTATGAGTTGATGATAGCCTGATCTAAGGTCTATCTTAGAAAAATAACTGGCACCCTAAAGTTGGTCAAACAAGTCATAAATTCTAGGAAGAGTATACTTGTTCTTGACCATGACTTTATTGAGCTGATGGTAATCAATGCACATTCTGAGAGAATTGTTTTTCTTGCGAACAAATAAGACTGGTGCACCCCACGGGGACATGTTGGATTTGATAAATCCATTATCTAAGAGATCCTTTAACTATTCTTTCAATTATTTGAGTTTTGATGGTTCCATTCTGTATGGAGGAATAGATATAGGCTAAGTATCTAGAAGAAGATCAATGCCAAAGTCTATTTCCCTTTCGAGAGGCATTCTAAGAAGATCTCCAGGAAAGAAATCTGATTATTCATTCACTAATGAGACTGATTCAAGACTTGGAGTCTCAGGACTAGAATCCTTAACATGAACAAGATGACAGATGAATCTCTTAGATATCATTTTCCATGCACGAAGGTAGGAAATAAACTGACCTCTGAAATCTGTAGTGTGACACCTCCACTCTTGGATGGGTTTATTCAAAAACTAGAACTGGACAATTTTATTTCTACAGTCAACTATGGAATAGTAGGAATAAAGACAATTCATGCCGAGAATGACATCAAAATTAGTTATCTCTAATTCGACTAAGTCTACTGAAGTGACTTTCTGAAATATCATAATCGGGCAGTTCCTGTATACTCACCGGGCTATGATAGTTTTACCCACTGGGGTAGAGACTTAAAAGGGCTCTACAAGAATTTTGGGATTGATTTTGAAATCTCCTACTTCGTAAAGAGTAACAAAATACAAGGAAACACCTAGATCTAGAAAAGTATAAACATGAACTTGAATGATCTATAACATACTAGTAACTACATTAGGAGAATTTTCTTTATCTTGCCTAGACTGGAGAGCATGAAGTTGGTTTGGGCATTGCCTACTAGTAGTACTGAAGGTGGCACCCTGCTGGTTTGGGTGACCAGATTGGGCTGAGGAACGGTTATGCTGACCCTGAGGACCTGGTTGAGGATAGTCTCTGACTCTATCGATTGGCTTGCCACATCTGAAACAAATACTACTTCCAGCTCTGCAAATACCATGATTATGCTTGCCATAAGTCTGGCAAAGAGGATAGGCATGGGCACTACTAACACTGCCCTAAGACTTATATCTTGGTGCTCTATCTCTGTTACCATCTCTGAATCTAGGAGATGGAGCACTAGATAAAGAAGGATCTAGAACTGATGACTTTAGACAAAACTGAGAATGGTTTCCTCCTTCTAATTTGGGGTGAGTAAAGTTGAAACAACATGTCCTTGCTTTCTTATTCTGCTTTTCCCTCATCTTAATCTTTTTGTCCTCTATTTGTTGAGTATGAGTCATAAGCCTGGCTAAAGTTATGACACTATTCAACATCGCAAACCTATACTCGTTGACCACACTATCATTCATCCCAGAAGTAAACTTACTCATCTTAGCTCTACTGTCTGCAACCACATGAGGGGAATATCTGGCTAATTGAGTAAACTTAAGAGAATACTCTTTCACTATCATGTTTCCCTGCCTAAGGCTGATAAATTCTAACACCTTAGCCTCTCTCAGTTCTTGGGGAAAGAATCTATCTAAGAATGCGGTGACAAACTCCTCTCACTCAATAGGCGCTGCAATATCTGGCCTTTCTGACTTCCACTATTTAAAATAAATATGAGCAATGTCCTGCAACTGATATGTTGGTAGCTCAACACTCTCACTTAAAGTAACCTCTATGATGTCTGTAACCTTCTAAACCTGATCAATGAATTCCTGAGGGTCCTCATCTGACTTTGACCTAAAAAAGGACGGAGGATTCATTTGAGTGAAGTCCTAAATCCTGGTTATAGCTGAATTGTCCACTGGGTTGGTCGGAATAACAACTGGTCATTCATTCTGAGCAGTAACTGACTGAGCAAAAATAGTGAATGCATATCTAAACTCTGCATGAGAAATATGTTCGCCCAAAGGATCTTTGGAATGAGGGGTTGGCTGATTCTATTTTTTCTTTTAGGAGGCATGTTCTATAGAAGAAACGGAGAAATGGATTAGACTGAGAGTTATACTTGAGCTCACACTTATTGGCATGACATGAATACTGAAAGAAGAGAAACTATTCCTAAAACATCTCATATCCTCCTGCACATAAATGTGGTGTGCAACACACCCATGTACAAGACTCTACTAGATGCAACTTTTAGACTTCCTAGGACACTATTGAACCTTAGGCTCTGATACCAAGTTTGTAACACCCCGTATCTAGTACCTGGAATGCTACACTATGCTCATGACCCCAAAAGACCACAAGCTAACCCATGACTGATATCTGTACCTAAACACTACATAATATACTGTATAAATGTGGAAATAAAGGCTAAAAGGCCATAAGGTTAAAAAATGTAACATTACTGATAAAACATAACATTTGGAGGGGGTATGAAACACCTAAAACAACTGAAATAACTATCTGAACATGCTTGTATGAAAAGCCTCTAGTTTACTAAACTTTCTAAATAAGGAGTTGATGGGACATGTCCCCAACTAACTCCAACTACTAAAATAAATTAATTAATATGATAATAAAGTAATGGTCATGTCCTCGAGGGACGAGGACTCACTGCTAACTCTAACTACTGACACTAGAATGCTACTGATGCTCTGGAGCTCGTGCTTCTAAACCTATGGTATAAAGCACCATAGCGCAAATACATCAGTACGATTGAATGTACTAGTATGCATATGAGGTAGGCTGAAAGCAAAGGGTTCACATGCATAAACTATACTCACTGACTAGATAACATGAACGTGAAAATGCATTCATGAATACCTAATAACTGTAACTGAATTTGTGATAACATGATTACTCAGTTTGAGTATTGATAACATGAGATATTGATAACCATATAACTAAAATAACTGATATTGAGCGACTGTATCTGACAGTCTAGGTTCTGATGGAACTAGCTGAGTTTCGCACTGTTCTGAGTTAACTGTCTCTGATAGTCCTGAATTTTGTAACTAAAACTATGGGAAGTAGTCATATAACAAATATTCCCTAAGTAACGCAATATAGTTGAGTCTAGGTCTAATCTATAACCCCAATTGGAAAGGTGCCAATACCGCACCACTGGTAAGGACAATCTTTGAGTAACCCTTATATAACAGGTAACTTTAGTGAGAACGGTGGGGACCCTTATCTAATAGGTTAAGCCACCTTATCTACCCTCAGATAATAGGCTATGATGTCTCAACCTACACTAGCTACGTAGTTCTAGAATGCAAGGATTGATTCTAAGAATCACATCCTCATATAACAGGTGAGTTCCCATCCTTGGGTTCACTCGATGCTAATTCTTACTTCCATTTGGATAAACACTAAACATGATTAACTGAACTGGTCTAGATTGAATTCATTGAGTTCCATTAACTGAAGGAATACTACTGAGGTTACTGAATTACTAAGCTTTCCCAAGTCATTTGATTGACTAAGTTCGATGGATCATGGCTTGACTGAGGATATCATGAAAAAATAACACTAGCTTTGGGCACACAACTATATTCTTCAGGTACAAGTACCCCCAGTACTCGATGAGAAAAACTGACAAATCATGATCTTGAATACATGACCAACATCACAATCCATAATCCAATAAGTTGGAGATTTTATGAAGTACAAGTTCTAAAGCACCTTAATGAATACACATATATCCATAATTCATTGACTAAGACATTCCATCAAATACTTGACATGCATAAACATGTACATGAATAAGGATTTGATATTATTATGCTAGTATGGCACTTTTCCTTCACATGGGCTTTTAATCAAATTATGGGAAACATGCTTTGGTTATACAATCATCCACACATCTAATAATCATGGATATACAAATAAACTGTAATTTGAAGGGTTTATCATGAATATAGCATAAATCATTACATATTAGAGTCAATTCTTATAATTAATAGTCTATAATATGGAACGAAACCAACCAACAACCTGAACATCAATTTTCAATTCAATCAAATCATGAACATTCATAAATATACAATTCTTAGATTTTAAAAATAGATTCTTGAGCTTCATGGGTGAAAGGGACCCATGAATCAACACATGACAGACCTCGGTGATGATTTCTTAAAGATTGGTGGAGGAAAACTTAAATTCTTGACTAGGAATTAAATACCTAAGGTTTATTGTTCTTGGGAATTGATCTTTGAGAGAAATCCTAATTTGATATTATAGATGAATAATGAAGTTATGAGCTATGGTCTGGTATAATTAAGGGTTAAACGGGTGAAAAAAGATCCAAATACCCTTTTAAAAAAACTTTAAATTACTGAACGAAATCTGCGATGGCTCGTGCGATGGTTTGTCGTTGGATTGATGGTCTGTCATTCTGACCATCATATATGGACTAGTATAGGGACTCACTACCTTAGTAGCGATGGCTTGGGCGATGGTTTGTCAAAAGTTCAACGGTCCATCAACTTGTCCATCTCACCTTAGCTAGTAGATTGACTTACTGCCTTAGCAACGATAGTCTAGGCAATGGTTCGTTGCTAGTTTGATGGTCCGTTAGCGTACCTATCGTACCTGGTCTATTCTGATAGCTCTTGGTAAAACGTCCATGACTTTTTACTCCGATACCAGATTTGGACAAAATTGGTATCATTGGAAAGTTAATTCATATTTTAAAGTAAGTTCCAACATTCTTGGGATGATTTCAATCTAGGAAAAAGTACGGGGTATTACAAAATTGCTACTTTTGAGACTCGTAGGCTCATGTTTTGACTCTTGTACTTTTTGGCTTAAATTGGAATTCATGCTATTATTTGATTGGGAGTCTGTGATAATCGTTTTGAGTTGAGCATGCTCCATGTCTGTGTTAGTTTTTTGTATATTCCTTGTTGCATGTGATGTCTAGAACGAACTTGGTATGTATGCAAAGCAAAAACAAGACTGTCGGTTTAGGAGATGATATAGGCATTTCTATCATAGCCTTGTTTTTACCTTCTATTTGACCTACCCTTTGTACATTGTCCTAATTAACCCCATTAATCCTTTAGCTTATTTTAATTGATAGCCTCATAAGTAGCCTAATCCCCTTCTTTTATAGACCATAATTTGATCCAAAAAGCTCAAAAGTGCTTTACTGAAAAATTGACTGAGTAAACAGTTTGAGAAGTTGAAAAGAAAAAAGGTAAATTTGGTGCCCAAGGTAATTGTTATTGGTGTTGATAATTAATGAATGGTGGACGGGTATGATATAATTTATGCTAGAAATATTCCATGGTTGTGATAAAAGAGAAAAATTGATTTATGTGGTAATAAACAATACATCCACCATGTGTTTGTGAAAATGCTTAAAAGAGATGGGGCAAAACAAAAGAAAGAGGTAAATAAAAATTGTATAAATTGGTTGTTGGATATTGGTTTAAACGTATAATGTAGTCTATTAAAGCGCTTAGAGAGGATAGTCACTATACCCAAATAGTTCCTACCAATCCCTTAGCCTACATTTCAATCCAAAAAACACATAGTTGATCCTAAGTTCATCATTCTGATATTAGTGGAGCAGTATACTAAGGGCATGCCTATAGTTCATTATGTATAACTTGTGAATTCTTTGTGAGAGGGATTGAGAATTTGATTCCTGTACCCATTATGTAATGAATTGCTTAATTTTGAGTGATTATGGGTTGCTCTCTTGTTATGAGGGGCACATTTTTGATGAATGTGGGTGATTTGTATGATGTCTTTGATTGGATGATAAGCATGAGTTTTCCTTCTAGGTGCCATTTCTTGAGGCTAGGATATTTTGGAGTAGTATTCATGAGCTATCAATTGTGTAAATAACATGCTTGGTGTAGAAACTTGCATTCTCTGTAGTCATTGTAGTACTAGCTTGAGTGTCTTGCATTTATTAGAAGTGTAGAGTCTCCTCAACTTATGATGCTGAGAGTAAAGATTTATTCGAGGACAAACAAAGGGTTAAGTGTGGGGTTGTGATGTTGGGTGTATTTATGCACTCTAGTGTTACTATCCTAGCATATTTCGTCTTATTTTGAAGATAACATGAGTGCTTAAAGTTTTGATATTAGTATAAATAATCATATAAGTGATAAAGTGTATGATTACAGTGTGCAAAGTGGATTCCAAACAAGTTTGGGTTTAATTGGATCACTTAGTGTTCAATCAATGAAACTAGTATGACTAGCTTGAGCTAGGTGCTTGTCTAGTCTCTTTTGTTGGATTCTATCGTGTCTAATGTGTTATAAATGATTTTAATGGTGTAATTATATGTGGAAAAACTTTTTGTTAGTGTACAAAGTTCAATCGAGTCAAGTATAGGGTCGAAGCATAAAGTGGAAGATCATGGAGACTAACCTAGTCTAAGATCTTGTTTTTGATTAGTTGTGATGGTTGTTGTGTTGTTTGATCCTATGATAGGTGTTTTATTTTCTTGTATGATATTTTATGATCTGTTTATGATGATATATTGATGAATTGGAGGCATTCAAACCAAGGTAAAGACACCAAAAAGTCAAGGATGAATGGAGGAACGTCCAACACTTAACCAATTTTTGAGAAGCAAATTCCAGAGAGGTGTCAGTATAAGGGCGTGATGCGGCGCCCATTTGACTCAAGACAGCCTCTCATCGCGACCCCTACTTGACCCAACCAGAAAGTGCCTCATGACCCCTATTCAACTCAAGCAAGCATCGTGTCATGACCCACCTCAAATGCGGCCAAAGAGTGCACTTTGAATCCTATATGGCTTGGGCTTAGTTGTCTACTATAAATACATCATTGTAAATATTATTATTCATCTTTTTATGTCTTAGAACATCAAGGAGGCTGCTACAACTTCAAAACCTAGGTTTTTTTTCTTTTTTTTTTAGTTCATGCATGTTCTTAGTCATTAATTACAAACTAGTGATTACGATTATGACTATGAGTAGCTCAGAACCCCCTTTCCGAGCTTGAAGCTGAATACATGAATACTATAGTTTTGATATTAGTTCATTGATTTTTCTGTCATTTTTTGATGTGTTTTCAATCTTATTTCGACTAATTTAAGGCTAGATCACCCTTAGAATACACCCAGTGTCAACTTTATGAACTCGGGAGAGGGAATAGGGAGATAGAATGTGGGATTTAACAAAGTATGGTTCATAGTCTTTTATTAAATAAGGAACACAGATTAGTGTCTAGTACAAATATGTACTTAGATGCCTTACTTGATTAAAACATAGGATGATAGATTAAAAAACTTAATTGGATTATTACATCCCCGCCTAATGGTGTAGTTGTAATATCCACATTAGGTAATTTTTAGAGGTCGGGAGACCATGATCATGTGATTAACCCAATGAATCGACAACCAAGATAAGTGAATTTATGAATGTAAGTCAATAACATAGTATGATTGTTCAAAGCGCTTCAACCCTGGGTTTTACTCCTCTGGATTGTCCAAGATCTTTACTTTACGGAATATTTACTTTTTTTGCAATTTACAAACTCCAATCTTTCTTTTGGTTACTTTTGCACTAAACAAATCTAAAAAGTTAAACTAAAATCAAATCATTGTTGAAGAAAGTTCCTGTGGGATCGATACTTGGCTTCTTGAAGGCCACTTTACTACATAATAAGACCACATACACTTTCGTGTTCACTTAGGTGCTATCAAGTTTTTTGCGCTGTTACCGGAGACTTGTTATTTGGCAATTGTTTATTTTTGTTTTACTTTTAGATTTTTTTTTTTTTTTACACTTTGGTTTTGTGATTGCAGAAAATAGGTTTTATGCTTAGAAAGCTGGCAAGGGATAGGGATTTGGTTTATCCAAGCCCCGAACCTAAACAACACTTCCATCAATAAAAGAGAGACACAATTCGTCTTTCCTTATTTCTTCAAATAGAAGAAGATCAAGTAGATCCTGCTTTAATGGATGTAGAACAACAAACACGTAGGACAGCTCGAGAAGTGGCAGTCTTACTTTCGACAAACTTGACTTCTCCAATTCAAAGACCGGCTGTTGGAGGGAATTTTAAGTTAAAGCACAACAAGGTGAAACTTCTCATCAGCAGCGGACATATTGCAGGGCTTTCACATGATGATCCACAAGTCCACTTGCAAAATTTCATTGAGCTTATTGACACATTTATTCTGACTAGGGTGAGAACAAATTATATGAGGCTGGCACTTTTCCCCATTCCCTATTAAGGGAAGGTAAAAGGTGGTTGAATGTGGAGCCGGCCAATTTAATTACATCATGGGATGACTTAGCCAGAAAGTTCCACATCAGATTCTTTTCATCAATCAAGACTACAAGACTTTTCAGTAAGATAGTAAGCTTTAAATAGAAATCTAATGAAAATCTATATCACGCTTATGAATGCTTCAAGGCCCTTCTTCAGGATTGTCTACACCACCAATAGTCTAATGAGGTACACGCTCATACTTTTGTAGAAGCTCTTGATCATAATACAAAGATTTTTATAGATTCGTTCACAGGTGGTCAAGAACTAGAGTTGACTTATGATGATCTATACACATTGGTAAACCGTATAGCACCAGAAAATCCAAAGTGACATTCAAATTCTAGAAGTGCCACAAAAAGAATTGTAGGTGTATTGGATGTAGACCAGTTTTCTACCTTCTCAACTCAGGTTGCAGCATTACAGAACATGATAAATACTTAAATTAGTAGCCTAAAATTAGGAGCTTCACAACCTACAGCCATAGTCAATGCTATCCAATAAGCTGCAGGTTGGTGTGAAGTTTGCAGTAATAGTGGTAACATAGCGGCTATGTATGCATCCATTCCAGAATTAGTGATGTATGTAGGTAATGATCAAAGGCCAAATTATGGTAATGCCTACAACATAAAGTGAAGGATTCAGCCTTGGAACATACAACAACAATAAATTCAACAACTACAGGCATAATAGAGTCAGTCAACTAGCAACATGGAAGAGGTGTTGAATCATTTTCTACCTAGTCATATGTAATTGGTTGCATACATGAAAAATTTTCAAGCGGCTTAGAAAAGCTTAGAGATTCAAGTGGGGAAATTATAGAAAATATGGAATAATAGGCCACAAGGTGGGTTGCTAGGTGATACAGAAAATCCAAATTAGGTTATGGAAATTACCTTTAGGAGTGGTAAAGAGGTTCAAGGAGAACCTCCAAAGGAAACTACAGAGGTATATGCTGATGTGGTAACCCAATAGGTTCCCGAAGAAATGTCTAAAAAATCAAGTAAGTCTCAGTACTTGAAAGAAAAAGTTGCTGCAGAAAAAGTGAAGAGGATGTCGCCACTACCCTTCACTCAGAGGAAAATTAAAGTAAAGGAGGATTAATTTGATCCAAAAAGCTCCAAGGTGCTTTAATGAAAAATTTATTAAGGAGTTTGAGAAGTTGAAGAAGAAAAAAGTAAATTTGATGCACCAAGGTAATAGTTATTGGTGTTGATAATTTATGTATGGTGGATGGGTGTGATATAATTTAAGATAAAAATATTTCCATGGCTGTGAAAAAAAGAGAAAATTTATTAATGTGGTAATAAACAATACATCCACCATATATTTGAGAAAATGCTTAAAAGAGATGGGGCAAAACAAAAAAAAGAGGTAGACAAAAATTGTATAAATTGGTTGATAGAGATTGGTTATAAAGGTATAATGTAGTGTATTTAAGCTCTTAGAGAGGTTAGTCACCTTTCCCAAATAGTTCCTACCCATCCCTTAGCCTACATTACAAACTGGAAAAGACCTAGTTGATCCTAAGTTCATCATTCTGATATTAGTCTTGCATTACACTAAGGGATATTCTATGGTTCATTGCGTGTAACTTGTGAATTCATTGTAAGAGGGAGCATGAATTTGATTCTTGTAACCATTATGCTATGAATTGAATAATTTTGAGTGATTATGGGTAACTCTCTTGTTGTGAGGGCACATGTTTGATGAATGTGGGTGATTTGTATGATGTCTTTGATTGAATGATAACCATGAGTTTGCTGACTAGGTGAGTCAATTCTTATGGCTAGGATGTTTTAGAGTAGTATTCATGAGCTATCAATTGTGTAAATAACATGCTTAGTGTAGAAACTTGCATTCTGTGTAGTCATTATAGTACTAGCTTAAGTTTCATACATTTAGTAGAAGTGTGGAGTCTCCTCAACTTATGATGCTTAGAGAAAAGAGTTGTTCGAGGATGAACAAAGGTTTAAGTGTGGGGTGGTGATTTTGGGTGTAGTTTTGCACTCTAGTGTTACTATTCTAGAATATTTCTCCTTGTTTTGAGGATACCATAAGTTCTTAAGCTATTGATATTGATATAAATAAGAAGCTGAGTGATAAAGTGTGTGATCACAATGTGCAAAGTGCATTCCAAACAAGTTTAAGTTTAATTGGATCACTTAGAGTTCAATCAATGAAACTACTATGACTAGCTTGAGGTTGGTGCTTGTCTAGTTTCTTTTGTTGGAATCTGTTGTGTCTAATGTTTTTAAATGGTTTTAATGGTGTAATTATATGTGGAACAACCTTTTGATAGTGTATAATTTTTTTGATTAGTTGTGATGGATGTTGTGTTGTTTGAACCTTGAATATGTGTTGTGTGTTCTTGTAGGATCTCTTTTGAGATTTTTGTGATGATATATATATGAATTGGAGGCCTTAATACAAATGGAAAGACACCAAAAAGTCAAGGATGAATGGAGGAATGTCCAACACTTAAAAAATTTTCAAGAAGCAAATTCCAGAGATGTGTTACGATAGGGGCGCGTTGCAACCCCCATTTGACTCATGACATCCTCGTGTCGCAACCCCTACTTGACCCAACCAGCTAGTTCCTCGCGACCCCTATTCACTTCAAGCAAGCATCGCATCGCAACCCCACCTCAAACACGGATAAAGAGTGCATTTTGAATCCTATACGGATTAGGCTTTGTTGTCTTCTTTAAATACATATTTGTACAGATTATAATTCATCTTTGGACGTTTTAGAACATCAAGAAGGCTTCTGCAACTTAAAAACTTAGGTTTTTAGAATTTTAATTTAGTTCATATATGTTCTTAGTCGTTCATTACAAACTAGTGATTACAATTATGACTATGAGTGGCTAAGAACCTCCTTTTCGGGGTTGAAGATGAATACATGAGTACTATGGTTTTAATATTAGTTCATTGATTTGTTTATTATTGTTGGTTGTGTGTTCAATCTTATTTCAAATATTTGAGGCTTTATCAGCCTTAAAATACACCCATTGTCAACCTTGTGAACTCGAGAGAGGGAATAGGGAGATAGAATGTGGGATTGAACAAAGTATGGTTCGTAGTTTTTTATGAAATAAGGTATACGGATTAGTGTCTAGAACAGGGATATACTTAAATGCCTTACTTGATTCAAACTTAGGATGATAGCTTAAAAAATATAATTGGATTATTACATTCCTGCCCAACGATGTAGTTGTAATATCCATATTAGGTAATTGGTTAGAGGTTGGGAGACCATGATCATGTGATTAACCCTACAAATCGGCAACCAAGATAAGTGAATTGATGAAGGAAAGTCAATAACATAGTACGATTGTTCAAAGTGATTCATCCTTGGGTTTTACTCTTACTGATTTCCAAGATCTTTACTTTTCGCACTATTTACTTTACTTGTAATTTACAAACTCCATTCTCTCTTTAGGCTACTTTTGCACTAAACTAATCTCAAAAGTTAAACTGAAAATCAAATCGTTGTTGAAGAAAGTTTCTGTGGGATTGATACTTGGATTCTTGAAGGCCACTTTAATACTTGATAAGAATAGTACACTAGCATGTGCGCTTGGGAGCTATCATGTTTTCGGCGCCGTTGTTGGGAACTTGTTATTTGGCAATTGTTTGTTTTAGTTTTACTTTTAGTTTTATTTTGTGTATTTACACTTAGTCTTAGTTTTGTGATTGCAGAAAACACATTTTATGGTTAGGAAGATGTCAAGGGATAGGGATTTGGTTTAGCCAAGCCCTGAACCCGAACAACACTTCCATCAATGAAAGAGAGACGCAATCTATTTCCCCTATTTTAACAAATAAAGAAGACCAAGTAGATCCTGCTATAATGGCTGAAGAACAACGAACACGTAGGATGGTTCGAGAAGTGGCAGTCCTACTTCTGACAAACTTGACTTCTCCAATTCAAAGACTGGCTGCTGGGGGAATTTTGAGTTAAAGCACAACATAGTGCAGCTTGTCATCAATTGTGGAAAGTTTTCAAGGCCTTCACATGATGATCCATAAGTTTACTAGAAGACTTTCTTTGAGCTTACTGACACATTCATTCCGACTGGAGTGAGTAAAGATTATGTGAGATTGACATTTTTTCTCCATTCACTATTGGGGGATGCTAAAAGGTGGTTGAATGGAGAGCCATCCAATTCAATCACATCATAGTTCAACTTAGCCAGAAAGTTCCTATTCACATTCTTTCCATCAAGCAAAATTATGATACTTCTCAGTGAGATAGTGAGCTTCAAATAGAATCTTGATGAAATCTTTATCAATCTTGGAAACGCTTCAAGGCCCTTTTTTGGGATTGTCCACACCACCAATAGTCCAATGAGGTACTTGCTCATACTTTTGTAGATGCTTTTGATCACAATACGATAATTTTTCTAGATTCGGCCATAAGTGGTCATGCACTGGAGTTAACTTATGATGAGCTGTACACATTGGTGAACCACATAGCATGAGAAAATCCAGAGTGGCATTAAGATTCTATAAGTTCCATATAAAAATTTTTGGGTGTATTGGAGTAGACCAGTTTACCGCCTTCTCAGCTCAGGTTGCTACATTGTAGAATATAATAAACACTCATTTTTTAGCAACCTAAAATTGGTAGCTCCACAATGTGCAGCCATAGTCAATGCCATCATACAAGTTGCAGGTTAGTGTGAAGTTTGCGGTAATAGTGGTCACATAGCGGCTATGTTTGCATCCAATCCAAAATCAGTAATGTATGTAGGTAATGCTTAAAGGCTAAATTACGGTAATGCCTACAACATGAAGTGGAAGACTCATCATTAGAATTCACAACAATAAGAAATTCAACAACTACAGGTACAAGGGATTCAATTAACTAACAATATGGAAGAGATGTTGAATCATGTTCTATCTAGTCAAATACAATTGGCTATAGACATGAAAAATTTACAAGCGGCTTAGAAAAGATTAGAGATTCAAGTGGTGCAATTGCAGTAAGCATGGAATACTAGGCCACAAGGTAGGTTTCTAGCAGACACAGAAAATCCAAATTAGGTTATGGAAATTACCTTGAGGAGTGGTAAAGATCTTCAGAGAGTACTTCCAAAGGCAACTAAAGAGGTAGATGTTGATATGGTGACCCAACAGGTTTCTGAAGAAGATGCTAAAAAATCAAGAAAGTCTGAGTACTTGTAAGAAAAAGTTTCTGCAAAAAATAAAGAAAACACCGCCACAACCCTTCCCTATAGGCAAATTAAAGCGAAGAAGGACACAATGTTCAAGAATTTCTTTGACACATTCAGAGATCTGCAGATTAACTTACCTTTGTTAGATATTTTTTAGGGTCTACAAAAGTATGCAAATTTCTTTCAGGATATGGTTATTGATATGGTGAAATTTCAAGATGGGGGAAAATAACACTGATTGAAGAGTGCAGAACTGTATTGACGTAAAAAATTCCCAAGAAATTGAAAGATCTGAGGAAGTTAAATCTCCTTATTCAAATAGGGAGTAAAGTTGTCCATGTATTAAGTGACTTAACGGATAACATAAATCTGATACTCCTATCTTTGTTTGATACATTGGGGTTGGGAAAGCCCAAATCGACCAAGGTGGTTTTGCAGTTAGCAACGAATCCATGGCATATCCGGAAGGAATTATTGAGGATGTCCTCATAAGGGTTGGTAAATTTGTTATTCCTACAGACTTTATTTTTCTTGATTTTGAGGAAGAAGAATAGGTACCAATCATCTTAGAGCATCCATTCTCAGCAACTGAAGGAGCGTTGATTAATGTTAGAGAAGGCACGCCTAAAATGAGGGTAGAGGATGAAGAGGTGGTATTTGATGTATACAAAGCACCCATACTAATGTCCTAATATAAGGATTTATGTATGGTCAATGTGATTGACTAGGACGAGTGTGGGGTGGTTAGTTCACCAAAGACCTCTTTTGACTACTAGATTGAAAAAGCTAAACTTCTACCACCTAAGCCTAACTTGATGCTAATTAATGATACTGAAAATGCTAAAGTTGAAAATTTTATTTCTCTTGATATTTCATAACCAAGAGGGGCGAATGGAATAGGAATATAGAGACCAAGTGTGAGAAACAGAAGAAAAGAGAACGACTAAGTCATTAGTTGGGTCGGGCCGCAACACTAAATCACACGCTGCTTGGGAGACAACCAAAGTTAAGTAGGCATGTCTTATTTTTTAGTTTTTAGTTTTTATTTCACTTAGTTTTTTGTTTTTGATTGAGTCATAGGTTATTGGGAAGTTTGAGTACCGAAAACCTGAGCTAAGATGCATGCCAAAGACTATGTGTGGGGTCCTGTGAATTTAGTAAATATAAAAGATGTTACCAGCTAGGAGTAGAGGCCTCAGGGAGTATTTCTATCAATTACTTTTATTTTCACTTTGTGGACAAAGTAGATTTTTAGGTGTGGGGTGGGGAAATTACCAATTTTTGGCTCAATTTAAATTTTTTTAGGTTAGTAATAAGTGAGATATTCTTGTTGGTGCTATTTTTGATTGCATAATGCAAGTGATTTTGTTTGTAAAATCATGTTTAATGAGTAAATTTCTACTTTTAAGACTCCTAAGCTCATGTTTTGACTCTTGTACCTTTTGTCTTAAATTTCTATTCATGCTATTGTTTGGTTGGGAGTCTAAGATGATCGTATTGAGTTGAGCATGTGCCATGTGTGTGTAAGATTTTTTTTTGTACATTCCTTATTGCATTCAATGTCTAAAACTAGCCTGATGTGTATGCAAAAGCGAAATAAAATGTGTGGGTTTAGGAGATAATATAGGCATTTCTTTGATAGCCTTGTTTTTGCCTTCTATTTGACCTACCCTTTGTGCATTATCCTAGTTAACCCCATTGAGCCTTTAGCTTATTTTCTTTGGTAGCCTCATATGTAGCCTAATTCCCTTCTTTTATAGACCATAATTTGATCCAAAAAGCTCCAAAGTGCTTTAATGAAAAATTGATTAAGTAAGGAGTTTGAGAAGTTGAAGAGGAAAAAGTTGAATTTGATGCCCCAAGGTAATACTTATAGGTCTTGATAATTAATGTATGGTGAATGGGTGTCATATAATTTATGCTATAAATATTGCCATGATTGTGAAAAAGAGAAAAATTAATTAATGTGGTAATAAATAGTACGTCCACCATGTGTTTGTGAAAATGCTTAAAAGAGATGAGGCAAAACAAAAGAAAGAGGTAGACAAAAATGGTATAAATGGTTTGTTAGAGATTGGTTATAAGGGTATAATGTAGTGTATTAAAGCGCTTAGAGAGGTTCGTCACTATTCCCAAATAGTTCGTACCCCTCCCTTAGCCTACATTACAACCTCGAAAAGACCTAGTTGACCCTAAGTTCATCATTCTGATATTAGTGGAGCATTACAATAAGGGAAATCCTATGGTTCATTGTGTGTAACTTGTGAATTCCTTGTGAGAGGGAGCGTGAATTTAATTCTTGTGCCCATTACGTTATGAATAGCTTAATTTTGAGTGATTATGGGTAACTCTCTTGTTGTGAGGGGAACATGTTTGATGAATGTGGGTGATTTGTATGACATATTTTATTGAATGATAAGCATGAGTTTGCCGAATAGGTGGGTCAATTCTTAAGGCTAGGATTTTTTCGAGTAGTATTCATGTGCTATCAGTGGTGTAAATAACATGCTTAGTGCAGAAAATTTCATTCTGTGTAGTCATTGTAGTACTAGATTGAGTGTCTTGCATTTAGAAGAAGTGTAGAGTCTCCTCAACTTATGATTCTTAGAGTAAAGAGTTTTTCGAGGACCAACAAAGGTTTAAGTGAGGGGTGGTGATGTTGGGTGTATTTATGCACTCTAGTGTTACTATTCTAGAATATTTCTCCTTATTTTGATGATAACATGAGTTCTTAAGGTATTGATATTGATATAAATAAGAATCTAAGTGATAAAGTGTGTTATTACAATGTGAAAAGTGCATTCCAAACAAGTTTGGTTTTAATTGGATCACTTGAAGTTCAATCAATGAAACTAGTATGACTAGCTTGAGCTAGGTGCTTATCTAGTCTCTTTTGTCGGATTCTATTGTGTCAAATATGTTCCAAATGGTTTTAATGGTGTAATTATATGTGTAAAAATTTTTTGTTAGTGTACAAAGTTCAAGCGAGTCACGTTTAGAGTCGAAACATAATGTGGAAGATTATGGAGATCAACCTAGTCTAAGCTTTTGTTTTTGATTCGTTGTGATGGATGTTGTGTTGTTTGAACCTATAATATGTGTGGTGTGTTATTGTAGGATATTTTGTGATCTTTTTTTGATGAAATATAGGTGAAGTGGAAGACTCATCATTAGAATTCACAACAATAAGAAATTCAACAACTACAGGTACAAGGGATTCAATTAACTAACAATATGGAAGAGATGTTGAATCATGTCCTATCTAGTCAAATACAATTGGCTATAGACATGAAAAATTTACAAGCGGCTTAGAAAAGATTAGAGATTCAAGTGGTGCAATTGCAGTAAGCATGGAATACTAGGCCACAAGGTAGGTTTCCAGCAGACACAGAAAATCCAAATTAGGTTATGGAAATTACCTTGAGGAGTGGTAAAGATCTTCAGAGAGAACTTCCAAAGGCAACTAAAGAGGTAGATGTTGATATGGTGACCCAACAGGTTTCTGAAGAAGATGCTAAAAAATCAAGAAAGTCTGAGTACTTGTAAGAAAAAGTTTCTGCAAAAAATAAAGAAAACACCGCCACAACCCTTCCCTATAGGCAAATTAAAGCGAAGAAGGACACAATGTTCAAGAATTTCTTTGACACATTCAGAGATCTGCAGATTAACTTACCTTTGTTAGATATTTTTTAGGGTCTACAAAAGTATGCAAATTTCTTTCAGGATATGGTTATTGATATGGTGAAATTTCAAGATGGGGGAAAATAACACTGATTGAAGAGTGCAGCACTGTATTGACGTAAAAAATTCCCAAGAAATTGAAAGATCTGAGGAAGTTAAATCTCCTTATTCAAATAGGGAGTAAAGTTGTCCATGTATTAAGTGACTTAACGCATAACATAAATCTGATACTCCTATCTTTGTTTGATACATTGGGGTTGGGAAAGCCCAAATCGACCAAGGTGGTTTTGCAGTTAGCAACGAATCCATAGCATATCCGGAAGGAATTATTGAGGATGTCCTCATAAGGGTTGGTAAATTTGTTATTCCTACAGACTTTATTTTTCTTGATTTTGAGGAAGAAGAATAGGTACCAATCATCTTAGAGCATCCATTCTCAGCAACTGAAGGAGCGTTGATTAATGTTAGAGAAGGCACGCCTAAAATGAGGGTAGAGGATGAAGAGGTGGTATTTGATGTATACAAAGCACCCATACTAATGTCCTAATATAAGGATTTATGTATGGTCAATGTGATTGACTAGGACGAGTGTGGGGTGGTTAGTTCACCAAAGACCTCTTTTGACTACTAGATTGAAAAACCTAAACTTCTACCACCTAAGCCTGACTTGATGCTAGTTAATGATACTGAAAATGCTAAAGTTGAAAATTTTATTTCTCTTGATATTTCATAACCAAGATGGGCGAATGGAATAGGAATATAGAGACCAAGTGTGAGAAATAGAAGAAAAGAGAACGACTAAGTCATTAGTTGGGTCGGGCCGCAACACTAAATTACACGCTGCTTGGGAGACAACCAAAGTTAAGTAGGCATGTCTTATTTTTTAGTTTTTAGTTTTTATTTCACTTAGTTTTTTGTTTTTGATTGAGTCATAGGTTATTGGGAAGTTTGAGTACCAAAAACCTGAGCTAAGATGCATGCCAAAGACTATGTGTGGGGTCCTGTGAATTTAGTAAATATAAAAGATGTTACCAGCTAGGAGTAGAGGCCTCAGGGAGTATTTCTATCAATTACTTTTATTTTCACTTTGTGGACAAAGTAGATTTTTAGGTGTGGGGTGGGGAAATTACCAATTTTTGGCTCAATTTAAATTTTTTTAGGTTAGTAATAAGTGAGATATTCTTGTTGGTGCTATTTTTGATTGCATAATGCAAGTGATTTTGTTTGTAAAATCATGTTTAATGAGTAAATTTCTACTTTTAAGACTCCTAAGCTCATGTTTTGACTCTTGTACCTTTTGTCTTAAATTTCTATTCATGCTATTGTTTGGTTGGGAGTCTAAGATGATCGTATTGAGTTGAGCATGTGCCATGTGTGTGTAAGATTTTTTTTTGTACATTCCTTATTGCATTCAATGTCTTAAACTAGCCTGATGTGTATGCAAAAGCGAAATAAAATGTGTGGGTTTAGGAGATGATATAGGCATTTCTTTGATAGCCTTGTTTTTGCCTTCTATTTGACCTACCCTTTGTGCATTATCCTAGTTAACCCCATTGAGCCTTTAGCTTATTTTCTTTGGTAGCCTCATATGTAGCCTAATTCCCTTCTTTTATAGACCATAATTTGATCCAAAAAGCTCCAAAGTGCTTTAATGAAAAATTGATTAAGTAAGGAGTTTGAGAAGTTGAAGAGGAAAAAGTTGAATTTGATGCCCCAAGGTAATACTTATAGGTCTTGATAATTAATGTATGGTGAATGGGTGTCATATAATTTATGCTATAAATATTGCCATGATTGTGAAAAAGAGAAAAATTAATTAATGTGGTAATAAATAGTACGTCCACCATGTGTTTGTGAAAATGCTTAAAAGAGATGAGGCAAAACAAAAGAAAGAGGTAGACAAAAATGGTATAAATGGTTTGTTAGAGATTGGTTATAAGGGTATAATGTAGTGTATTAAAGCGCTTAGAGAGGTTCGTCACTATTCCCAAATAGTTCGTACCCCTCCCTTAGCCTACATTACAACCTCGAAAAGACCTAGTTGACCCTAAGTTCATCATTCTGATATTAGTGGAGCATTACACTAAGGGAAATCCTATGGTTCATTGTGTGTAACTTGTGAATTCCTTGTGAGAGGGAGCGTGAATTTAATTCTTGTGCCCATTACGTTATGAATAGCTTAATTTTGAGTGATTATGGGTAACTCTCTTGTTGTGAGGGGAACATGTTTGATGAATGTGGGTGATTTGTATGACATATTTTATTGAATGATAAGCATGAGTTTGCCGACTAGGTGGGTCAATTCTTAAGGCTAGGATTTTTTCGAGTAGTATTCATGTGCTATCAGTGGTGTAAATAACATGCTTAGTGCAGAAAATTTCATTCTGTGTAGTCATTGTAGTACTAGATTGAGTGTCTTGCATTTAGAAGAAGTGTAGAGTCTCCTCAACTTATGATTCTTAGAGTAAAGAATTTTTCGAGGACCAACAAAGGTTTAAGTGAGGGGTGGTGATGTTGGGTGTATTTATGCACTCTAGTGTTACTATTCTAGAATATTTCTCCTTATTTTGATGATAACATGAGTTCTTAAGGTATTGATATTGATATAAATAAGAATCTAAGTGATAAAGTGTGTTATTACAATGTGAAAAGTGCATTCCAAACAAGTTTGGTTTTAATTGGATCACTTGAAGTTCAATCAATGAAACTAGTATGACTAGCTTGAGCTAGGTGCTTATCTAGTCTCTTTTGTCGGATTCGATTGTGTCAAATATGTTCCAAATGGTTTTAATGGTGTAATTATATGTGTAAAATTTTTTTGTTAGTGTACAAAGTTCAAGCGAGTCACGTTTAGAGTCGAAACATGATGTGGAAGATTATGGAGATCAACCTAGTCTAAGCTTTTGTTTTTGATTCGTTGTGATGGATGTTGTGTTGTTTGAACCTATAATATGTGTGGTGTGTTATTGTAGGATATTTTGTGATCTTTTTTTGATGAAATATAGGTGAATTGGAGGCTGTAAAACCAAGATAAATACACCTCAAAGACAAGATGAATGGAGAAACGTTCAACACTTAACCAATTTTGAAGAAGCAAATTCCAGAGAGGTGTCGCGATAGGGGCGCGTTGTGACCAATATTTGACTCAATACAGCCTCATGTCATGACCCCTATCTGACCCAACCATCTAGTGCATCACTACCCCTACTCAACTCAAGAAAGCATCGCGTCGCGACTCCACCTCAAACACGGCAAAATAATGCACTTTGAATCCGATAAGACTTGGGCATTGTTGTCTACGATAAATACATATTTGTACATATTATTATTCATATTTGGAAGTCTTGGAACATAAAGGATGCAGATAAAACTTCATAACTTAGCTTTTATAATTTTAATTTAGTTGATACATGTTTTTAGTCATTAATTACAAACGAGTGATTACGATTATGACTATGAGTGGCTAAGAACCCCCTTTCCGGGGTTGATGCTGAATACATAAGGTGTTTTCAATCTTATTTCAACTATTTTGAGGCTTTACCACCCTTAGACTACACCCATTGTCAACCTTTTTAACTTGAGAGAGGGAATAGGGAGATATACTGTGGGATTGAACAAAGTATGGTTCGTTGTATTTTATGTAATAAGGAATACAGATTAGTGTCTAGGACAAGGATGTACTTAGATGCCTTACTTGATTCAAACGTAGGATGATAGCTTAAATAATTTAATTGGATTTTTACATCCCCACTACATGATGTAGTTTTAATGTCCACATTAGGTAATTGCTTACAGGTCGGGAGACAATGATCTTGAGACTAACCCCACGAATCGACAACCAAGATAAGTGAATTGATGAATGAAAGTAAATAACATAGTACGATTGTTCAAAGCGCTTCAACGTGGGGTTTAATCCTTTGGATTGCCCAAGATCTTTACTTTATGCACTATTTACTTTTCTTGCAATTTACAAACTCCAATCTCTCTTTTGGTTACTTTTGCACTAAACTAATCTCAGAAGTTAAACTGAAATCAAATCGTGGTTGAAGCAAGTCCCTGTGGGATCGATACTTGGCTTCTTGAAGGCCACTATATTACTTGATTAGACAACATACACTATTTTGAGGCTTCTTTACCGGGTTTACCATAATCCCTTCCTTAGAAAACACATGGCTAAAAAATGTCACCGACTCAAGACAAAATTCACACTTAGAGAACTTGGCAAAAAACATTTGATCTCCAAAAGTCTAGAGCACTACCTGCGATTTTGCCCGCGCTCCTCTCTATTCCTCGAATACACAAGGATGTCATCGATGAACACAATCACATAGGAATATAAATAGGGTCAGAAAACTTGGTTCATCTAATCCATAAATACGGCTGGGGCATTAGCAAACCTAGAGGACATCACTAAGAAATCATAATAACCGTAATGGGTCCTAAAGGTCATCTTTGGGATCTCTGATCATGCTCACATATACCATTGTTTTGGTGCAGGAAAATCATTATCAAATTTAATATCCCAACTTGAGTTGGGGTCGAATCCATAAGGAGTGTAACTAGTATTCAAAATCTATATGTGTTGAAGGCTACTAATAATTTACCTATAATGTAAACATAAATTACAATTGGGGGGGGGGGAGGGTTATGGTTTGAAAGGTTGTTGAACCAAAAACTACTTAAACTACAATTTTAGAGAAATTAGATAAGATTCCAATAAGAGAATAGCCTTAGGATTATGTCTTCATAAGGGTAAATAGTGCATGGGTACATGAGAATCAAATGCAAACTCAAGTTAATAAATATATGGGCAGGCTAGGTTAGGGGTTTTGATATTAGTTTTTCAACCAAACACCATAATAAAACCCATGGATCCTTTTGGATACCTCATGTAAGTGGAAAAAAAATCAATCCACAACCTCAATTAGGCATTCCTATTTCTAGAAAGATGCCTAAGACATAGGAAATTAATAATCCATCCTTATTTCGAAGACAATGCAAAAGAATAAGCTAATATATAATTATTTTTCACAAATACTTGCAACCCATATCCCTCTTTCAAGGATGATATGGGATCTAAATGAATACCCACTTTTTTTATTCAAGGATGATGTAGAATTTTTGGAATTCGGGTCTTTCAACTACAATTTACAATTTAACAACCAAGCATTAGCGAAATCCAACATCATTAACCAAGAATATACACTAATAATCAGGACACACACACATTTGCATCCTATTCCAATGTAACCCTAAGATAGATGTTTAGCTACTCATGATTTTGAGAGAAGAAATATACCAAAATTGACATTCAAAGTTTCCATTAAAGAGGTAAAGCAAGGGTAATCTTGAATTCAACTTCAATTACAACTAAAATCCTTGAAAAAATAACTACAATAATATTTTCCAATTTAGTTGGGGTTTTACAATGCAAAAACTTGAATCCTAGTTGCAAAATATGTCTAACTGAAAGGGTTTTGCCCATTTTAGGATTGGAACCAGCTGTGGGAAATTATGAATCTTCCCCTGGGCTATTTCTTATTCCACCGAGATTGCCGGTGCTTGATCATAATCGCAGATCTCGCGATTGAATTAAACTTATTGCGATGGCATGCTTTGACCTTGCCTTGAGTAGATGTGATCGTGACCCTCAGACCGCGATCGAGGTAACTCAGGTCGATCCTAGCTCCTGATTTTCAAGTTTTTGCACTCCTTTTCCTTTTTTGTTCCCTTTTTAGCTCAATTCACTTGTTTTCTTCCATTTACCTATGAACCTTGAAACCTAGGGTATTAGTGCATTCAAATGGTAAATTTGCCTCATTTACACCATTTAATCATAGTAGTAAGCACAAATTTAGATGTATTTGAGTGGGACATTTACCACTCATGAACACCCCAACTAAAACATTTGCTTGTCCTCAAGCAACACTACTTCTTACTCAATGAGACTTGTCAAATTTAAGCCCATTTATATGACCAAATGATCACAATGGCTTCAAATATGATTAACACTAACACGTAGCTCTCAAGCACGAGCAAAGCTATTCTCACAACTCCCCTTAACATAAAGCACAATCTCAAAGACATAGAAGACTTCAAATAACAACGATACAATAATTGCTAACTCTCTAGAAGTGACTCTCCATCGATATCAATTCAACTACACTCCTTTACCTCATTTTTATAAGATAATAATTTCACCAGCCTCAATTAGTCTACATGCCTCTTCACAAAAAGAAAATCTCACACA
This sequence comes from Capsicum baccatum var. pendulum, assembly GCA_030864225.1. NCBI lineage: Eukaryota > Viridiplantae > Streptophyta > Magnoliopsida > Solanales > Solanaceae > Capsicum > Capsicum baccatum. Next base: position 136,260,699 of record CM061559.1, on the reverse strand, counting down.
CCAAATTTTCTATCATGCAACAAGGGATTTAAGTGCAAACACTCACTCTCATAAGGAACCTCTCAATGAGAATGAATATCATATGCTTGCCCGTATTTTCAATCGCCACTACTATCAATACACTTGATTGGTGATCTCAAAGAACTTTTTCAAGCTTGTAATGTAGGCTCAAGGAAGAGTATGATATCATTTAGGGAATGAAGTGACTACACACTCCTTTAACATCTATATCACACTATTCAATCAAACTTTAGACCATGGGCCACTTCATTCGTTTCCAACTTTAGAAATATCTACTTTCCCTACCTTGATTTAACCACCTCTTTGAAAGCATTTTTTCCCAATTACTTCTTTTCAGCAATCTATGTTTTTCCTTTTTTTGATAATTCCTTAATTTCACATTTTCACTTATTCTCTTTGCTTAGATTTTAGGCATGCACTTACACTACCATGGCTTAAGGTCACCTCTTCCAAAACATACCACCCCCAACTTAGGATTTTGGCCTTAAGTTGTATTTTTAAGTTCAAGGAGGGTAGGGTTCAAAAAAGAGTTAAACTCCACATGATTCAAGGTTAGAAAGGCTTGAAGGCTTAAAATAGGTGACTGGGGATATTATTCTATATTTGGATAGGCTATTTAGGTTAAAGTGGGTTTCCATGTTCCCAAGGAAGTCTTAAGATCATTTCACCAACCAAGCATAATCACAACTATCCTTAAGAGACTAACAGGGAAAGTTCTAGATGATACAAGTAATCATGAGAGTTAAACAACTATGCTCACCACACATGACATGCAACCTTTTCAAAGAGGCTCAATTGTATTTCCTACTAGAGAAAAAATAAGGTATTTACCATGTACTACAAACTAAGGAGTATGGAGTCACAAAAAGAGGTAAAGTTACAAAATTATTCACATCCATGCCCTTGGTTTTAAAAATTTTAAGATCCGGGGGGTGTTTGCTTCGCATTTACAGCACGTAAAATATCAATTGAGCGCACTAAACCAAGCCGTTATTTCACATTTTTGCTCTCATGAGGGAAAATTGTATGGATACTCAAACTTCACCATAGGTATAAGAGTGATCCCAAAACTCAAATGCTACGTGTACTTAGACTTCCACTACATCTATGGCTCCAAACCTAATCACGGCGATTTTAAATTAAGAATGTTGTCATTCGATGTATCATAAAGAAAGGCCCGTCCAATATCATCACAAATAAGATAAAAATCTAAGAATTAAACAAACAACTAATCCATGAAATATAGATACCATCAGGGTGCCAAATTATTACAACCCAAAAATAAAATTCATCCAAATATACATCAAAACATCCAAAAAAATATCTCAATAATACAGACCAAGGAAAAATAAATAAATATAGAGATGGTCACCCGCAACTAAAAACTTACAATGACCCCACTGCATGCTGTTATTGCACTCGATCTCTATACCACCTTCAACATCATTTGAATCTGACCATATAGCTGGTACCTCATGATAATTCTCAGCTCTAGGAGAGTAAAGTTTGTCCTTAGGTTTCAGGAATTTCTAGAGGCCCTTCACTCCCTTCTACAGCTTTGTAAAGAATTTATATCTCTTCTTGTCCCTCTTCTTCATCTTCTCACGAGAATTCCTAAGATCCCTATGTGACTATGCCAAAGATAAGTAGGCCCTATCAAGCCTATAAAAAGTGGCACCCATTTTCTTGTGTTCCTCCATGTACTTCTCATAATCAGATTGAGCAACATAGGAGTGACGGATGGTGGAAGGATCTTTCGACCCCATAGGAAACCCAACCACAAGCTCCTTGATTGCTCTCATCTCAAATGAGATCTCATTAAAAGGCCCTGCTATGGATGGCCTTCAAGAGTTGGGGTCTTCATCTATCAACTTGCCTAAGTCGATCTTTATCTTCTTGTTCTTACCCAATAATCCCTCACCCTGAATCTTAAGAGGGTAAATAAAGGTGTTTTCATCCACCCAAGTATCTCTAGGGTACTCGTCAACCCTGGTTCTCCTGCAAAGATCAGTAATTAATGATGGAAATCAAAGAAAAGAGACACCATTGAGCTTGAACTGTTGCATGTATAGAAGAATAAAGCACCCAACATTCAGAGAAATGTTATCCAAAATGCATGCAATTATTTAGGCTCTTACATAAGGGACGTTGTTCATATTTGTACAAGAATAAATCCAACTACAGATGATAGCCAACCAAATCTAAGCCTCGGTTGTGAAGTCATGAAATGATATCCCCATCTTCGTGGTGGCCTCCGAAACCTCTCCATCAGGACTCAAATTATTACTGATCCAACTCCCAAGTTCATAAACCTTATACTTATATAGTTTTAAGTCAGCATCTAGTATCCTATATATGTCATTTATCTGCTTATCCCAAAGTGAACTACCTTTTCTCGAATCCTCATAACTTGGTGAGATAGAGACTACGCTGAGATTTGCGTAGAACTCTCTCACCCAATGCTTATTTTCCCAACATGGATCCAGGGCAAAGCCCTCCACCTAGTGGCTACCAAGAGGTCATAAAAGGATGAGATCTTCTCCGAAGTAGATGCCTCTCTCTGAGAGAAAGTTAGCCTATTACAGATTCTGGCACTCAACAACTATAAAATGAGTTTGGTCATAGTCTCCTATTTTAGCTTTAGAAACCTGAGAATATCATTAAAGCATATTAAACTAATGGGGTAGTGCTTGGCAATTTCTAGGCAAGAAATGGACTTGAAAGATTTTTGGTCCTAGCTGAAAAACATCCTTACATGCCGCAATTGCGAGCAACTAAGCCACGATCATGCAAACACAATCATAGTTCTATGATCGCGATCGCAATCAAGTTACCACAATCGCGGTAATTAAGGCATTATCGAACCAAATTCTTTAAAGTTCAAAACATCCAATTTCAATGCCTATTTGTGTTCCAAATCAACAATTCACATTATAAACATGAGACATAGTCCCTAGATGTTCAATCATGCCCTTAGAACATATGAAAATAATTAAGGAACATCGTCCCTAGATGTTCAATCGTGCCCTTAGAACGTGTGAAAATAATTAAGGAATTCATTTGGGTATTTAATTGAACACTTGGTGTGCATATTCTATTTCTATCATTTTGAAAAACTTTGGGTACTTTAGACTTCCCCAAGTTTGTGCACGCCAATATCAACAACGAACCACACCAAACAAGCACAATTTAGACAAAGATGAAAATCAAAATTCTAGGACATTCCAAAGACATAAAATCTAAGGCACACACATACACATAAAAGAAGAATGTAAAAGCACATACCAGATTGAGAGATGCAGAGGGGATGTTGATGCACTTTTAGATACACAGGATACAATCAAAATCAGTTGCAAGTTGAGAGAAAATTTTAAAGGAGTATTGGGAAAATGGGTCAACTATTTATTTTAAAAACTAACTTAACCGTGATAACAGTCAAAGTTCCACGATCATGGTTATGCAACAATATCAATTGCGATAACATACGTATGCTATTGCAATAACTAAGGCCAATTTATGATCCTCTATTCTTCCCTATTCAATCCACTACTAAAATGAAACACTCTCTCCCTTTCTCCACCTCATTCAAAACACCTCATAGTACCATAATTTCATGGATTAATCATAAATAAAAATAAAACCTACTCTACTAATATAAATTAAAATGGCATGGGCCACTATTGTGGCATTGATGGGTTGCATCCCACCTAGCACCTAATTTATTATCGCGACACGATGTTCTTCAACTTTCAAGTTAGATCCTTGAGGGATACTTCATCTACCTCTTTGTCCACCACATCAATGATGGACACCACTTGAAGTTCCATTGGTCATTTTTAGTTTCACAAACCTAGAAAGACACTTCATTATTTTTAACCCAAAATTTCATTTGTCCTTGCTCCATATCAACAATTGCTTTCCTGATTTCCAAAAAGGGTATCCCAAGAATGATCGATATTTCTTGGTCAATTTAATAATCTAGGACCACAAAATTCATCGTCTAAATAAAATGATCAACCTGAACCAAGACATCATACAAAACTCTAATCGATTTCTTAATTGAGCTATCTTCCATCAAGAGTCTTATTGTTGTGGGTTAAGAGTTCCTAAACCAATCCTTTGGAAAATTGAATATGCCATGAGATTAATGCTTGTACCAAGGTCACACAAAGTTTTATCAAATTTGTGTGCCCCAATGGTTCAAAGGATTGTGAAGGCTCCCGAATCTTCTTTCTTTTCTGCCATAGAACTAGTCATAATAGCACTACAACCATGGGTAACTTCAATGGTATCACTATCCACCAAGTGATTTTTGGACATCAATGTTTTCATTACCATAGGATATCCCAGAATTTCTTGAATGGCTTCTAGCAATGGGATATTGATTGAAAGATTGCTAAGCTTGGCAAGGAACTTCTTGAATTTTACATTTTCCTCCAGTTTCTTGAGTCTTTTAGGGAAAAAAGAGGGATTTTCAATTGGTACATGGGTAACATTGCATTTCATTACTCTTAACTACATTAGAAGTTCCCTCCTCATCAACCATATTTTCATTTATCATTGGTTTTTTATCATTCTTTTCTTGAGACTTTCGTGCCTTATCATTAGACTCACCCATATGCTTCTTCTCTGTGTTCACTAGCTCTTCATGTGACTTTTATTTGACCTCAACCTATTCTGCACCAAGTTTTTTTACTGCTTCGGGTAACAATTGCTATGACTTGAGCATCATTTTTTAGATTTGCCACCATATTACTAGGAAGGCCATCGTTGCACCTAGCATTGCGTGCAGTTGAGATTTGGACAATTTGAGTCTCTAATTTCTTGATTAAAGTGGAGTGTGATACAACTATTTGGTTGATTTTAGAAAAATCTCCTTTTAATTCTCAGACTATCTTGTTCGTCCCTTCCACTCTCATCAAGATTCTAGTAAGCACATCCTCAACCTTGAACTTTTTGGGATCCACGGGATTTGACTCATTACTTTTCACTAGGTCATGGGGGAATATATCTATTATAATTCCTTTTTTATCCCTCCAATCATGATCTCTATCTCTATCACGCTATTTCCTTTCTCGATCATGATTAGTCCAACCTTGGTTCCCACCTTACCTTTGATAGGACAGGCGAGAACCCCTGAGTAGTTTACCAAATATCTAATTTCTTCAACAAGCTTCTTGGCTTCTTCTTCATCATATCCTTTGGATGCCACGACATTTTCCATTTTTGTGGGTGTACCCATCACATGCTTTGTAAGGAGTTCTAATTCTGTCATCATTTTCTCCATATTTTCTTCCCTATCTTCTTCTTCCCTTTTTGGCTCTTTATCCACATAGGAGGTGGTAGGGGAACCTTTAGCTACCTTGGTGTCTTGGGTGTGCCTCCTCCTATTTTGATTTGTGATTTGTTCAATCAAAGTTAAATCCACTCCATATGATAACCTCACAAGTGATCTACCAGCCGTATTATCTACCACGGTCTTATTGAGTTAGCCCAACACCCTATTGAATATTTGTAGGGTTATCTTATATGGTACCTTATGGTTAGAAAATTTCACAAGATTTTCATTAAGCCTCTCCCTAACTTTATATAGAGGCTCCCATTGAGTTGACAAAAATTTTCATCTTCCATTTACAACAACTTTGATAGTGGAAAGTAATAATCTAAGAAAACATCAATAAGATCAACCCACGATATGATTGACCCAGCGAGAATAAACCTTAACCACAATACTACATCACCCATTAGGGAGAGTGGAAAGAGGTGCAACTATCTGGATTCTTGTGAGATGTGAGAAATGTCTAATGGGGTACATACTTCCACAAAAATTTTCAAGTGCAAGTTTGGGTCTTCATGAGCTTGACCCCCAAAGTGTCCTTTCATCTAAAGCATGTGTAAAATCATACTTGTGACATAGAAAACCCGATTCCCTATATTTGGTGGGATGAGTATGGTGCTAGAATTCCTCGTATCATGGAGATGGACTTCATATTCAATGGGCCCCATAAAAGGTGCCGACATTACTTGCATGATCACTCATTGTGTTGTGGACACTATTGAAATCACCTATAAGGAAACAAAAACAACAACCAAAATAAATAAAACACACTATGGTCAAATCCAAATTCACTATCAACACCACACAAGTGAAAACTAAGTTTAACTCCCTAACAAAAACACCATTTTGATCTCATTCACCTATACCATTATTTTGGTGTAGGATGATCATTGTAGAATATAATAACCCAACTTGATTTAGGGTCAAATCCACAAGGAATGTAACTATTAGTTTAATCCAGTGCGTGTTGAAGACTACTAAGTATATACCTATAATATAAATATAAAGTAAAACATAAATTAAAATTAAGGGTAAGGTCTGAAAGGTTGTTGAACCAAAAAGTACTTAAACTACAAATTTAGAGCAACAATTTTAGACAAGATTCCAATAGGAGAATAGCCTTGGGATTGTCTTCCTAAGGGAAAATAGTGCATGGGTACATGAGAATCAAATGTAAACTCTAGTTAATGAATGTATATGGGTAGGCTAGGTTAGCGGTTTTGCTATTAGTTTTTCAAAAAAAATCAAAATATCACCCAAGGATCCTTTCGAATACCTCATGGGTGTGGCAAACAAATCAAACCACAACCACAATTGGGCATTTCTATTTCTAGGAAGATGCCTAAGTCATAGAAAATTCACAATCTTGTAACCCGTATCTCTCTTTCAATTATGATATGGGATCTAAATGAATACCAACATTCCCCTTTCAAGAATGATGTGGGATTTTGGAAATTTGGGGCTTAGTGAAACCCAACATCATTAACCAAGAATCTACACTAATAATCAAGACCTATACACATTTGCACCTTATTCCAACATAACCCCAAGATAAATGTTTAGCTACTCATAAAGTTTGAGAGAAGAAATATACCCAAATTGACATTCAAGGCTTCCATTGAAGAGGTAAAGCAAGGGTAATATCAAATTTAACTTTAATTTCACTTAAAATCCTTCGAAAATTAACTAAAATAATATTTCCAGATTTAGTAGGATTTTTACAATGCAAAAACTTGAATTCTAGTTGAAAGATATGTCTAAGTAAAAGAGTTTTGCCCTTTTTAGGATTGCAAACAACTGTGGGAAATTACGAATCTACCTGTGGGCTATTTTACACTATATTGTAATCAGCGGTGCTTAATCACAATCACGACTTTCACGATCTAATTAAACCTATCACCATTGCTTTTCTATGACCTGGCCTTGACTAGACGCAATCGTAACCCTTAGACCATGATCGTGGAAATTGAGGTCGATCCCAGTTCCTGATTTTCTAGCTTTTGTACTCCTTTGTCCTTTTTGTTACCTTATTTGCTAACTTGACTTGTTTTTTTCAATTTACCTATAAACCTACTAACCAAGGGACTTAGTGCATTCAAATGGAAAATTTTCCTTATTTACACCATTTAATAATAGTAGTTTACAAAAATTTGGATGTTATGAGTGGTAAATTTACAACTCATCAATATCCTTGACCCAAATTCTTAACTGATGGTAGCCAGAACTCAAATCAACTTAGAAAACACTACTTCCCCTAAAAGTTGGTCATATAAGTCATTAATGTAAGACATAGGATAATAGTTCTTCACCGTCACCTTATAAGTTTTCTATAATCAATACACATATGCATGGATCCATATTTGTTCTTCACGAACAACACAAGGACCCCTAAAGAGGACACACTTGATCTAATAAAACCCTTGCCAATAAAATCCTCAAGTTGAGAATTTAGCTTCTTAAGTTCGATAGGAGTAATATGGTATGGTGACATAGAAATAGGTCGGGTTCCCGACTCAAGATCAATAACAAACTCAATCTTACAAAAAGAAGGAATACTAAGCAGATCGGTAGAGAAAACATAAGGAAACTCATGAACTGTGGAGACAGAGTCGAGCGACGAACCCTACATACTAACATCATCAATATAAGAGAGATAATACTCGCAACTCCTCGAGATAAGTCTCCTAGAATGAACATAAGAGATAATCTATGGCGTCTTCCATTTTGATCCATTATTAAATTTAATCACTTGAAAGGTCTAGTTTAAATTTTCTAGCTCCCACTAAACGATTGGGGGTATGTCAGGCATAGATAAGGTAATGGTCTTGTAAAAATAATCCATGATCGCATTGTAATGGGATAACCAATCCATGCCAAAAATCACATCAAACTCTATCATGTCAGATATAATGATATCAACATGACTATCAATATCTCTAACAATTACTATACATGATCTGAAAACTCGATCCACTACTAAAGAATCTCCCATGAGAGTAGATACACATAAAATCACAAATAATGAATCCCAAGATAACTCTAACCATAGGGCATAATAAGTAGATAGATAAGAGTAAGTTGATCCTGGATCAAATAAAGCAAAGTTCGACTGACAGCACACAAAAATTTTACCTTTGATAATAGTATCCAAAGACTATGCCTCGGGCGTAGTAAGTACTACATAAAATTAGAAATTCTTTCCACCTAGCTGGGATCCTAATAAATCTCCTACCCTACCTACCTAAGAACTGCTACAAGCACTATGGGGACCATCTCTACAACTATGTATACCACCCCTAGCTGAGGGATGAACTTTTCTAAAAGGAGTAATACTTTAAGCTGCAGTGATAACTGAACCATGACTAGGTCACTCTTACGAGTAATGACTAAAAGGTCCATAACTATAACATGCCCTATGAGCTGTGCCAGAAACAGAAGATATGAATGACCCAGAATAACTAAATTAACGAGAATAACTAAAAGATGGTCCCCTCAAAGACCGATTACTACCCTAACTAGGGTGACAACTGACACAAGACTAACCTTCATCTATAATATGGAGTGCTATATAAATGGGTCTACTAGGCAAACTCTAAGGCTTATATGGTGTTTGTTGAGATTTCTACCATGAGGACTACTATATTTGAATCGGGAGCTACTGCAGCTCCCACTAAAACTACCATGATATTGACACCTGATCAACACCCAAACTACACCTCCAATTGAGAATAAAGTAATCACTGTCAAGTAAATAACCTAACTAGGTTAGGGTCGAACCTATAGAGAAGACTTGGACTTGTATCTCTTATTTACTGAACTCAATAGGCAATGTTAAAAGTAAATAGGGGTTGTTGATGTAATCTTAAACAAGTAACAGTATGTAACTTTAGTTGTAAACAGTCGGAGATGAACACTAGAGCTGTGTTCCCCCTGGATTCTTAAATCTATAATTTATCGTACTTTTGTTGAACCAATCCAGTACCTTGCATATAGAATCTGATAAGTTATGTACCCTCAATTGTCCTTTGGACTTAATAATGATTTTTTTTACCTTTTGAATCATAGGATATCGCACTACTAACCCTTATCCTAGATCCTAGTTAACTATTACCTTTTGAGTCTTAAGTTATTAGATGATAGTTAACTATCTTACATAGATAATAATGATTATCTTGGATGGCAATTCATCTTTAAATTAGTATTATAATTATCATTTTATAGTCACTACTCCTCTTTTGGAGTAAGTAGCAATAATATAAGTGGGATCCTAATGTTTGTAATCATTAGAGAATCTATCAAAATAATGATAATACAATACATGCACCGATACTGATTCAGAACAACTTAGAACTTCCCCTGCTTTATTAATATGATAGGGTTTCTATAACTATAACTAAGGCTTTTAGCTGCTCATGCTTGTGAAATGATCAACAAAATCTATAATTGAAGCCATTCACATAATATCACAAGTATAAATAAATAAAACTCAAAGACTAAAATAGAATTATCAACAAAAATCAATACTAAAGCAATCCCAAGATCAAAATTGAATCTTGGAATTAAAATATATATTTGTAAATGTTAAGAGTGAGTAAACTAACTATATAATGACAAAAGGGTATATATAGGATACAAGGAAACCATAAAAATCAAATCCCAAATGAAAAGGGAAATTTGAGGTCGATGGGCACTTACTTAGGCCACATACAGAACATATATACCACATACGGACTATATGTAGATCTATGTAAGTGCTAGAACTTCTTTGTTGATCCCGCAACTCATTGGACTTGGATTTTTGTAATATATTTTGGTCAAATACGAAATGTATGTACCATATATAAACCATATGTGCCCTTAGTAAGTGACATAGTCTTCTTTTTCGTGCCCCTGAGCCTCTAATCTTCATGTTCTATTACATACTTTGATTACCTACATCTGATAAGTGGTACATACTCACAAATTTGCCTCGGTAAGTAGTCAAAAACATCAATTTTATTTTTTTATTTAGTTTATCATGAAAAACCTAATTTCCTACCAAACAAACCTAAAACAGATCATATCTCACAAAATAACTTAAGAAACTTGTATATTCATAAAATTTTATGGGTCAAAAGTATTATAAATTAATACCCTATCAACACCCTCAACATAGAACATTTGTATGTACTCAGGCAATAAAACAAAATAAAATAAAAACATGGCCCTTAACTATGATGGTCTAAGCTATATAAGGCAGTCAATAATCACTTTAAGCTCTAACACATTACTCCCCTACTATTAAGTAATTCAAAACAAATTGTGTATAAATATAAAGAACAACAATATAACATAATGCGATCAAGATATGGCAATTACACTTATAATAGACAGACATGCATATATACAAGTTATACTACTTATAAAAGTGAACTACTAGCAAAACAAACTTTGTGCCCTCGCAATCAAAGAAGTCCCACTAACTCATATGAAATAATAATGCCAATAGGGGGATGGTCAGGAGACACTCACACTCAAAAGAGAAGTTCAACCAATGCACATCAAATACCATAGGATTTCCCTTATTATCTTTACCTTGGCTTTCAGAAAGTCAAGTTAGGATCACTATAGAACTTCATTTGGCTTGTAATATAGGCTTAGAGAGATGGTATGGAAATATTTGAAACATCCTAGGTTTTGACCCTTAGAAAATTTCCTAGAAATCCATTCTTCGGACATAATACGACTCATGGGTATGAGTCGTATGCAGGGGTATGCGTGGTATGATTATTTGAATGGGTATGACTTAGAAGTGTGAGTCGTAGGGCTTGGTACAAGTCGTATCAGGTACTTATATGGTAGGGTGTTCTTGATCCTCCTGGTATTTTATTCTGATAGGGATATAGGTTAAGGGTATGGATTGTATACCATGGTTCAGACTTGGTTAAATAAGTTATATACTGCACACTATTTGATCCAAGGGTTGAGGCTTAGATATGAGTGGTGGATACTGATCATATATAAGGGTACAACTTATTGGGTCAGTCGTATCCCCATGATGAGTTTTTAAGGGATTTAAGTAGGGGTATTTTGGACATTTCCATATGTACCCTAACAAGGACCCACGACTTCTAATATACTTAGGAGGTTATTTTCCCTATTATTCTTTTCATTAGTACTTAGAAACTATTCCAAAATACTTTATAGTTCTCTTAAGAGCTTTTGGCACAAGAAGGCTAGGGTTTCATCTTATGGATTGCTTTAGGGCTTGTCTTGGTGATTTATTTTGATCAATTGTTATGTATAAGGAATGATTCTCTTCCGTAATTATAATTTCAACTAAAGGCATGATTTATATTATTGATTTCATGGTTTTACTATTTCATGATTAAGGTTTTCAACTATTATTTGGGGGTTTTGATATTAAATGCTTGGTTATGATTCCCTATGGTTTTAATTATTCTTTTATATTCATTAATGGTGGTTTTGGACAATTGGATTACATGGTAATGATTTAATGGTCCTTGGAATTTGTTTTGATTATATTATGGCCCTAAGGTGTTTGATAAAATGCTTATAAAGATATATTTATTGCATTGACTTTTTTCAATGAAACTCTTGCATGTTTTAAATTGGATAAATGATTTATGCATGGTTTAAATGGTTTGAAAAGCCTAAAGGATAAATGTTTATACTTGTGGAGAACATGGAAATCTTCCAAGTGGATTCAATATGGTATATGGAAGGGCACCTAAGGTCCCCTTAACCTAAATTGTTTGTCTATGGATATTATTTACAAGTAAGGGGTGGTATAAATATACTACCAATATTGGACTTGATTAATTAATGGTAAATGGATTTTTTGGAAATAGTTATAATTGGGCATTAATGGCGGGGTATGTAGCTATGCTGTGGAAGGTAATAGTCTCAGAGGGACCAAAATAAAAAACTAATACTTTTCGATATGAGGGGTCCTCAATGACTATGTGCATGTGTCACATTTTATATTGGGTGATGTACTAGTCATCCCATAAGATATTTCCTGGCCATGAGACTACATGTACTAGAGCCCTTTCATCATGGGGAGCTGAACCCATATGGCTCGTAGGTGGTTAGGACGGTAAAGCTACACAACCTAGGTAAAAGTTTTAAGTGCATGATAAACCTAGTCCCCTTTCCTAACACTTATATATGTATAGTTGTATGCATTATGGATGGTTTTACTTTGTTTCATGACTGGTATTATTTTATCCTTATCCTGAGATACATAGTAGCGGTTATTTACTAATCTCATCTATTGGCAGCTATATATACATGCTAGGTAGGAATTGGTCATTCTAACCCTCCTATTTAGCATGCAGATTCAGTATTAACATTTGGACTAAAATGGTGAGCTTTCATCCTTTTGGGAGGCATTTCTTCTTGTTATGGATTTTATTAAGCACTTTTATTTTATTTTGTATATTGGTTATGGCCATGGTTGGGGGAATGTCCCAAACAAATTTATTTACTCTTTTGTATAGAGGATTTATGGTACTCTTTGGGGTTGGTGTGGGTAGGATTGGTAGAGGTGTCATCCTTGGCATTGGTATTGATATCGAGGCTGGCATTATCGGACATGATTTCTCACTATTCTTTCATATTACATTTTGGGATTGATTTTCATATTATAGTTTGGTATTTTCTTTGCTTTATGGTCTATGGTTTGTTTTGGTGTAGTTGGGCGGTTGGTGCGGTATGGCTAGACTCGATTGGGTCGGTCAGGATTGTGACCCTATCCCAAAGTCTTAATGAGAACAATAATACTATCTTGTTATATATTAAAAATTTAGCCCATCTAAGGCTGGATATAGGTGGTTGGGTTGGGTATCAGAGGGTGATCAGTCCTGGTTGGACTTAGGATGCCTATTATGAAAAGGCCTAGGGCCGAGTTGTGTCAAGTTGGTATCAGAGCCTAGGTTCATGGTCAACTAGGAAGTCCACAAAACCATGTCTACTAGAATCTCTTTTAAAGGTGTGAAGTGCGCCACACTCATAAGATAGAGGTTGCAAGACATTTAAGAATATTTCACTTTCTTGGTATTTTATCTTCAAGCTTGATAAGATGGGTATCACTGGGAACCTTTCCCCACATATCACTGGGAACCTTTCACCCCGGATATACCCAAGTAAAAATCATACTGCACAAGTGAAATCTATATTCCACTCCTCCGCAACGGTGTCATTTTAATTACGCTCAACTTACTCTCATTCTCAAGGGGTAAGGCAATTGTTGTTAGTATTCAAACTCACGTTGTGGTTGAATCCCCAAGGAGTTAAATGCAAATTTAAAGTCCTATAGTTGTTCTAATTACTAAAAGAATACTCAGAATGCAAATAAAAAACATTTAAGTAATATGGGAGGTTTGGTTTGTAGGTTTTCTAATAACAATCGTAGGTCAAACAACTCATTAGTACAACACTTTTGATTTAAAATCAAGTTTGGATGAGATCTTGGGATTATGCCTATCTAAAAGTAATGTGCATGTGGGTTAATGATGACTAAATATGAATCTTAGTTGTTATGTGAGAGATAGGTTAGGTCAAAGGTCTTTGTGGTTAGTCTTTCAACAAGAACACAAAGATATAACCCATTGGCTATTTCAATCACCTAACAAGTTTGTCATGTATAATCACCCAGAACCATAATTAAACATCCCTATTTTTAGGAAAATGCCTATGATATAAATTACTCTCCATTTGTACTTATGTCTAAGCTTGTAAAAGGTAGAAAACCACATACTCAATTGTCCACCATTGGTTTGTCCCCCTATAACGGTCTTTCAAGGATGCTATGGGTTCCCATATGTTCACCTTCATCCCTCTTTCAAGGATGATGAAGGGTTTTTAAAGTTTGGTGTTTTCACCCATCAAACCCATTTGAAGATTTGATGTTTTCACCTATAAATTCCAACTAGTAAACTCAAGAAATGGTGGAATCCATACTTAACAACTAAATAATCTTACAAATGGACCAATACCCATACATAATTACACTATAGTTCAACCTAATCCCAATACTAGAGAAATTAGCTACTCATGAGATGAGAAGGAAGAATTATGACAAATAATTAATCCGTGGCTTCCATAATAATCGATGGTAAAGAAAATCTTCACTTCCACAATTTATTTTTCACCAACTTATCCTTGGAATAACAAGTATAATAAAGATGGAAATAGACTTTTCCCCAAATTCTAGGGTTTTAACAAAGTTAAGTTTTTTTCAATCTACTCTATTTCATAATGTCCAAGGGGAAAAGAATTTTGTGTCTTCTACAAGAATTTGGATCAGTTGTCCCATTTGATTGAAATTCCCTTGCTCATTAATCTCGCTAGGCTGCAATCGCATAGCTCTTCAATGACTGCAACTACCGTAACCATGGTCAGATCTATGCAGTTGTGTCTGAGTGACCTTTTTTACTAGCTGTGATTGCAGTCCTCAATCCGCAACCTTAGTAATTGAGGTTATGTCTACTCTAGGTATCTAGCTATACTTATTTTATTCCATTTGACCCCTTCTTAGCTCCAATCCACACCTTTTCATCTCATCAACTATGTGCCTGTAAAATATGGGTATTACTGCAATTAATCATGATTATGTCTTCTTTATTCCTTCAAAACATGGTTGACTACACAAATAATGAGTGTAAATATGTGGTAAATTCAAATCTCGCCATGGTAGTCCCCTGTACTCTCTTATCAGCTCCTGGTTCCTCTGGTATATCAACCTCATCACATAACCTTTGGAAAATATAGAGGAATGGTAGAGTTTTAGTCCTACAAAATCTCTCTCATGAAGATCACGCCGAATAATAGCTAAAAAATCAATATCATAGCTAGTCATTATGCTCATAATCAGCGCAACTCTATCCCAAGTCAATACATTGTCTGCAACAGTCGAACATAATCTATAATGAATAAGTAGCCACCAAAACCTTATGAAAAAGTGAGTAATGCCTTCTTTATCATACCCTACCCCTTGATCTAAGGGGTATTATCACCCAGTGGTGAAATATAGCTAAAGATCTATCTAACCATCTTAAATCTCTCACCTTTGTGCTTAGCATCACACATAATGTGTCTGACTCATGCAACTCTCATTCTTGAATCACACGCTGCTATGGATGTTGGAGTGACATAATTGGCCCAAAGAGAACATGAAAGATAGCCGCTGTTAAATTATCTAGCATAACCCTCCTCCCATAAGTCTACTGAAGCTGGGGATGCTCAATATACCTCAAAAGACCCCTACTCTTTAATATAGTCAATGATGTTATGGCGTAGTGTGATTCATAGAATTCCTACACCAAAGACGAGATGTAAGATCCTAGGGGTTGAGTCATCCACCAAAACTGATATTAGTCGAATATAGCCCGCAATAATAGTTCTCTAGCCAAACCAAACAAATCAATCTATCTCTCCTCATAATAGCCTAATAGGACAGCCAACTCGGTAATATAATTGTCCTGCTAAAAAATAGTCTAAAGTCCTCTACACATCATCTAGAGTTCATCTCATCAATAGGCTCCTTCGAGATATGTGTCGGGTCAGACGTATGATCATGCTGAGCTATTATCTCTATATTTGATGCACGTACTTATTATTTAACCTAGTTTGTACCCTTCTCAGACTGAGGTATAGCTGATAACTGCTTCTCATCCATTGCATTAGACTCATCCTGGGACCTTTCCTCAGACTAGGGGTCTTGTATAATTGCTGCAAGAGGTAACTCTACCTCCTCATCATCCTCATCCATATCATCATCATAATCATCACCACCACCCTCAACAGCTGGGGAGTATGTGGTGGAGATCACTGGGTTATCGTCATCCTCGGCCTACCTAGGAACTCAATTACTTTACCATGGGTCTTTGGTTTAGTAAAAGCTGAATATTTTCCCCAGTGTGATTTCTCTATAATATGTCCACCTTGTTTCTCCATAATGATAGCCTCAACTACATCATGCATCCGTTCACTAGTCCTGGCCTTATCACTTTGGTGGGGGTAGTTCTGGATTGCACACATGGGTACTTCTCCTTTGAGTGCTCTTGGAAATGTCATTCTGTTGCCTAGTAGGTGCAACACACTTCTTATTTGTTGCCATGTGTACCTAAAAAATCAAGTGTTAGCTTCCAACAGATAACGAGTGATTACAAAATTTGAAGAAAAACTCAAAATTCAAATATTTCAATATTTTCCTTAATTGTTTCATCCCTATCACTTATTATCAATACAAACAAGTTCCATATGCACACATTTACTTAGAAACAAATTTTAACACAAACTAGCATTCAAACTTTTAGTGTTCCTCTACTTTTTCAAATTCAACTTTCATTTAGGGTATGATTTTGATGTTTAAATAGAGAACAATGCTCGACATTATGATTGCAGACTAATTCAAGTCTCCTACATAAAAGCATGATGGTTTCTACATATTTTGCATTATAATAAACATACCAACTTAATTATTTAATGTTTAGCACAAAATACTGCTATAGGGCCAAGAATATTACCTTTTAATTAGAGAACCGGAAGTGAACCCTAAGAAAGTGAAGTAAAACCAAAGATTGAATGCATTTTAAGTACTTTAGAGCAACTTGGTACCTAAAACAAGTGACAATTTTGGATTTTATCAAGTGTAGGGAAGTGGAATAGTCTGAATTTTACGAAGAAGAGGGAATTTTTAGGATTGGTAAGTTAAGAATGATTAATAGGGCTTAAATAGCAAGGGGGCATTAGTTTAGGGTTTAAATAGGTAGAAGAGCATCCAAAAATTTTAAAAATAAATTGAGCCTAAATTTGCCCACTTACACTAGCCATATATGGGTTGTATGTGTTACATACCGTCAGTATGTGCCCACCATATGTGGGTCTAAAATTTTGGCCAAGTTCCTTCCTCTTTGGACTTTGTATTCTGACACGTACTTTGCTACTTACTAGGTCATAAGTTGTATTTATGACCCTATAAGTAAGTTCATTGGTTAAATTCCAGAAATTTCCCAAAAAATCCTAAAAATTCCATCTTTTCAATTAATGCACAACTTACCTAGACCATGCAGGACTTATGACCTTGCTGAATTGGTCACCAAGTCCCCTTACCTTGAAAATTAAGAATCGAGCAATTTTTACCACATTCCAGGCCTGTGCTTATTCTATTTTACCTTAAAAAAAGAAAAACAAATGTAAACACTAAATTAGTGGGTTGCCTCAAACCCAATGCTTGATTTAACGTCGCGGATCGATGTGGCTATGTTAGTTACTCAGACTTCACCAATAAGTCCGTAGGTTTTCTCCCATGCAACACTTGATTTAATGTTGTGAGATGATGTGGATGCCTTAACTACTCAAAATTCGTAAGTTCTTATAGGAATACCCTTCAGGGTCATCAATACAATGGATCACTAACACAAACATCATGTCCGTAGAATACTTCATTGTTCTTCATACTTTGAAAGTGACTTCTTCATTAATGACTTTGAACTTGATCATCCCTTATTCCATATCGACCATTTCCCTACCTATGGACATAAATTATTTTCCCAAAATGATGGGCATCTTAAAGTCAACCTCACAATCCAAAATGACAAAATCAGTTGGAAAGATGAAGTTATCAACATTTACCAATACATCAATTAAAATGCCCATGGTTTTTTATAGTCCGGTCAACCATCAACAATTGCATAGTAGCCGGATCTAGAGGGATTAGTACCAATTTCTTGAATATAGTCAGCGACATAAAATTAATGTTGTCTCCTAGGTCATAAAGGCTATAGTAGATCTGGATGTCTCTATTGTACATGGGATTATGAACGTACCGGGATCACCTTTTTTCTGGGCCATAGACTTAGAAGTGACTGCACTGCAGTGGTGCAATCCACCAATGCCATCAAAACTAGCAGTCCATTTATTCACTAACAATTCTTTCATTAACTTGGCATATCCAGGAATTTTTTCTAATGCCTCAAGGAGTGGGATGCTTAAGCTCAGATCCTTTAGCATCCTAATAAATTGCTTAAACTTTCCTTCCTTTTTTTCTGCTTTAGTCTTTGAAGAAAAGGTTGGGGAAATCATGGAATTTGTATCACAATAGTCTCATCAACCTTGCCCTTACCTGTATCCTTACCAATACTAGCATCAGCACCTACCACCTTGTCAGTTTCCACCATAAGTATCTTATCTATCACAGTAATACCATTTTTTAAAACCTCATCAGTAGGAAATGGTGGATCAACTATAGATAAACCACTCTGAGTGGTGATAGATAAATAGTGACCATCATTCTTTGGGTTCTAAACCGAGTTTACTCGAAAGAGCACATGGTTTTCTCTAATTTAATATAGCCGACATCTTCCTAAACTGGTGCTCTAACTGCTTAATAGCAGTCACATGAGACTTAAGCTTTTAGGTTAATCCTAAAATATAAATCTTGATATCCTTAAGGCTAGCCTCCTAAATCTCCTTCACCTTCAACAGTTTGGACAACATCTCCTCCATTCTTGATTCGGTATCACGGCTACTCGATGGAATGTACTGGTCTTCCTTCTCATTGTAGTCATCTTTATATCTCTTTATTTACCATTCACTCCCTACTGTGATCTCTGTATCTATCAACATAATAGGTTTGACCTTGCTTTTATTTCCCTCTAGATTGGAAACCTACCAACTTACAAGCAAGATACTTAGACTTCTCCTCTTAGTCAAACTCATAAGATCTAGAGGCTGAACACTATGCACCTACCATATTCACCTTTTTGGAACTCACAGCTGTAAACTGCTTAGTCAGTAACCTAAAATTGGTCTTCAGTTGTGTAATATATTACGTGACAAACTCTCAAGTCGACAAAAGCTCTGATATCATAAGTGCCAACACCCCTCTCAGCTTCTCGAGTATTCTAGCCCCAGTTAGTGAGAGAGACCTGATCTAGAACCTTAGAAGCTGCATTCCAGTGTAATCTTATAAATACTTCTCCAGTGATTGTGTCTACCATGACTCGAGAACTGATATTCAGGGATCTATAGAATATCCCCAATAAGATCATCCATAAAATTTGATGATCAGGTACGATGCTTATCTTCCTCTTAAATTGGAACCAAGCAACGTATATCAACTTTAGATGAAGCTATCTGAATATCTCATCTTTAAGATAAAATATTCTGGATCGAGGAGAGAAATGGTTTAAGAATTGCTTGCGCAACTCATTCTAGGTAGTGGTAGATTTTCTCAAAAGTTCCACCAATTATAAAGAAGCCTCTCCAGTCAACGAGAATAGGAACAACCTTAATCTAAGTGCCTCCTGATCTACCCCCAGGATCTTATAAGAAGTGTAGATCCCAACAACTTTAGCAAGATGCATATTAGAATAAACTATAGCTGAGCACTAAAATACATCGTTCAAGTTTTAGATCTGGATCATGGCACTGCTTATGTTGAATTTCACATTGTTGGTAGTGTAGGAGGAATGATAGCTCCTATTTCTGTAGGCTCAACATATCCCATATCCTCTACATTATTATACAATTGAAAGTACTAGAATGCTGGGATTACTTGAGCCTGATCACCTAGAACTCTATTTCTATTAGCATCGAGTACTGCTCAATGATATATAACTGGTCTTGGCCTATCTAGCTTTGCCTGCTGAGCCAATTGGGCCTCCTCCCTTCTCTAGTTACCAACTTCTGCTAATATCTGCTCGTTTTGTCTATCAATAATTTTCTTTGGATCACCTAGGGCAGGGGGAGGTACAATATTGGGATCATCCTGAACCCCTTCTAAATTTCCTGTATATATAGGTTTGGTCGTCATATGATTGGGCTATAACAATCACTCTGGGTTAGGATTCAATTGGATTAAGTAATTGACTTGAATCTTGGTGTTAGGCAAACACCGATGTATACCTAAATAAGAATAGAAAAAGAAAAGCCTGCAAACTCCGACAAACTTCAATCAACAGTTTACCATTTTCCTTGACAAGAACGCAAATATTTTGATCAATGCCAAACTACATCTCCAATTAAGGAAAAACAAGTTGCTATCAAGTGAAATAACCCAAATAGATTGGGGTCGAATCCGCATGGTAGACTTAGACTGGTATCCCTGGTTTGCTGAACATAATGAGCACGACTTAAAGTAAATGGGGGGTTGTTATTGTAATCTCAAACAAGTATCAGTATGTAACTTTCATTGTAAATAGACAAAGACAAACACTAGAATTGTGTTCCCCCTGTCTTCTCGAATTCGTAGGCTTATCATGCATTGTTAAACCAACCCAGTACCTTGAACACAAAGCCTAATAAGTTATGTACCCTTAACTATCTTATGGACTTATTGATGGATTTCATCCTTAACCTTTTGAGTCTCAAGATGGCACATTACTAACCCTTATCCAAGTTCCCAATAAACTATTACCTTTTGCATTTCAAGTTATTAAATGATAGTTAACCATCATACATAGATAATACTGATTAGCTTAGATAGATAGTTAATCTTCAAATTACTATTGTAATTATCTTTTCCCACTCACTACTCCTCTTTTGGAGTAATTAGCAATAATCTAGGTAGGATCCTAACGTTTGCTATCGCTAGAACATCAATCAAACCGAATATACTACAATATATGCACCAATACTAATTCAAAACAACTTACAACTTCCCCTACTTCATCAATATGACAGGGTTCCCACAATCATAGCTAAGGGTTTTAGCTGCTCATGCTTGTGAAATGATCAATGGAATCCATAATTGAAGTCATTCAAATAATATCACGAGTATAATTGAATAAAACTCAAAGTTTAAAATAGAATTATCAACCAAAATCAATACAGAAGCAATCCCAAGATCAAAGTCGAATCTTGGAATCAAAATATATATTTTTGAATAGTAAGAGTGCGTAACCTAACTACAAAATGACAAAAGGGTGTATATAGGAAACAACGAAACCCTAAAAATCAAATCCCAAATGAAAAAGGAAATTCGAGGTCGATGGCTACTTACTTAGGCCACATACGGATCATATGTGGATCTAGGTAAGTGCCAGAACATCTATGTAGATTCTGCAAATCTTTGGACTTGAACTTCTATAACTTACTTTGGTCACATATAGACTATATGTGCAACATTCGGACTGTATGTGCCTTTAGTAAGTGACAGCATCTTCTTTTTCCTGCTCCTGAGCCTCTGTACTTTAAGTTCTGATGCATGCTTTTATCACCTATGCCTGGTAAGTGGAACTTACGCCCATATGTTTCTCGATAAGTAGCCATAGGCAGAGCCAATCTAAAGAAGCTACCTAAAATCTACCAAGAATCTAAACATCTACCCAAAATCTACCATGAATCTAAAGAATCTACCCAGAATCTATCCAAAATATTCTTCTTCTCAATAGACATAGTAGGCTGGGAAACCACTGGCTGAGCAACTACCGATGCATGAGGGACCTTAACTCTGGGAGCTGCAGCTATAGGTTGCACCCCTTCCCAGTACCACTCTGATTTGTAGATTATACACCATCAGATGGTTCATCACCAACAAAATCTAAACATAAAAACAAAGCATCCTTGAGCACTAAATAAGAAATAAAATATCGGTTGATCTTAGGTTTATCCTTGGTCCACCGCTGGCTGAGGTAAAAGAATCTCTAGCTGAGGAGTGGGAATAAGGTCTAGTGAAGACCCTCTATCTGCCCGCTAGCTGGGGACACATATTAAGGCTGTCCACAAACTCTAGGTTATACATGAATTACAATAGGATCCCCAGGATCGATCTCAGGACCCTCATCTCGTGTAGCGGTACGATGTGTCCTGGCCGTTTGTAAAAGACTGAAACCAAAAAAATGCTTTAGAAACCAACTCAGAAACTTAGCACAAAATGGATAAAAGAAGTGAAAACTCTTAAGAATTTCCTATATTTTCCAAAAGATAAGAAACCATATGTCATCATTCCAGTCCTTAAGACTCTACTATACACTTGCTCTTGTACCAACAATACTAGTGAAACCTAGGTTATGATACCAACTTGTCAAGACTCAATTTATGACTCATGATGTTACTTACTCTATCCCAGTGTAGGTAAGACAAACCGTAGCTTATAGCTAGTTTGCAATAGGCTAACTTGGTGGAAAATACCTAAAAAGGGGCAAAGTAGATAATGTATCTCAAAAATAGACAAGGCAATAGAAATAGTCAGAAAGGTTTCCATAACATAAATAACCATCCCACGACCTAGTAGAGTTAGTACAAGAGGGACTATAGCACACCATAACTCCTAAAATAGTCAATACAATATGTCTCAGAATAAAAGACTACACATAGATAAAAAGAAGGAAAAAAGGGGCAACTCTTACTCCAATGGCTCACTCTCTGAAATCCAACAGAGCACGGTCAACGAATTAGCGACAACAACTAGTACTCAAGTCTACACCAAAAGGGTACAGAAGTGTAGTATAAGTGCCAAAATCATGGGTACTCAGTAGGTATCATTGACCGATTGAGTTAAATCATGATATTAATATGATAAGATGCAAGATAATACAAATAAGTCAAAGAAAAGGCAAGCCTTAGCATAACTCCAATATCATTTTACATAAATAAACAAATAAACTAGAACAATAATATAAGAAAAATGAAATTATTACTATAAGATTGGCCTCTATAAGCCAATATGTGGGGAAAGGTAAGTAACCCAATGCTAGCCCCCATAAGCCTAGAGGCTACAATCATGGAAATTATAACTGAACAACTATAACTTACCCATCTTATAAGATATAACTAGCATCAACTCCAAATATCAAACAATCTTGACTATTAAGTACTTAGACTCATCAAGCCTCATAATAAGATTTAAAAATATATAATGAGTGTATAAATATCTAACAAAAATATCTCAAGTCATGACATAAGGCGGGATAAAATTGCCCCAGATATAATCCTCAAAATTTATTATAAGGCAAACTCTACCCCGGGCTAGACTAAAGTATCTAGATCCGCTCTTAGATTTCAAAAAGTTCTTAATCATCCCTAAGATATAAATTCTTCTAATGACCTAAGGAACTAAGCCAACTATACCTAAATCATGATTTTTGGATAGCCTAAATGGTCCAACTAACCCAAGTATTGTCAATTGTATTACCACAACCTAAAACCCATACCAAATCTAACATTTTATCATAAATATACTATTAAATAGTTAAATCTATGATTAGTGAAAAGCTTAGCCTACCTAGACGCCGAAGAAAGCTCAAAGAATCTAGTAAATCAATGATTTTTCCTTACGAGAAGCTTTCGAAAGGTGCCACACTATCAAAATCACCATCCCCTTAGGAAAATAAGGACAATGATAACCATATTGCACTATTGTGCTTTGGGTCCAAAATCACACTAAAACTCCATAGGGGGCTCATTTATGGAATTTCCATTTCCAAGATCACCCAACTCTCGTCTATGCTCAAAAACTATATACCATAAAGTTAAGTAAAATCTGAGGTATATTGGAGCTAGAATCAAGTCACCAAGCTTTTAGGAAGTTAAGATAGAAAGGGGGAAATTAACCATTAAAAATGAATCTTACCTCAAATTTGAAGGTGAATTGAATAATTAATCTGTATCAAGCTCCCAAAATCACCCACAAAGGCTATCCCAATGATTTCTTAATTTTTAGGATTCAAATGTCTTGGATATGGATGAGAAATAGTGAAAACTAGCCTAAAGGGGGTATTTATACCCATCCCAGGTATACGGGTATCACATACATGATTTGGTATTCGCATATGAAATACTAGGCCTTCTGCTGGGAAATTCTCTTACGTGACATTATTATTGCAACCACAATACCTGGCCTTTTATTGAGGATATTGATTACGCGACATTATTACCGCGAATGTGATTCCTGGCCTTTTACCGGGGATATTTCTTACACAACTATAAGTCGCTTATGCAATACTTAGTAGTGTCTGCCAGATCGTGTACATGATCAATGGCTCAAGAACGTGGGTACACAAGTATCACCTGAGGCTTGGAAATTTTCAAGCCTCCTCCAACCCCTTGGGATTTATCCAGAGTCCCGTATATGTAAACAAACCATGCTACACTATAGTATTAGACATTCCAAACTTAATATTGAATTCAAAATTTTGTGAGGTCGTTTAGATGAAAAGTGGGTCCCATAACCAACTTACCATTTTCTTAACTTTCAATTAGTAGCTCAAAATGAGCCCAGGGGTATATAGACCCAAACAAAAGGTCCACCTAGCCTAAAATCGAAATTATAGGGCTACTGAAATAATTAGTTTTAGCATACAAGATCGTTTGGCTAAAGTTTTCACCCGATTGCTATTTTGATCCTGGAAAGACTTCAAAATAAGAAATTGACTCTAAAAACCAAACGAACTGTCTGGTAACCAATCTATTAGTCCTCTAAAGTAATAAATTACTTAGAAGAGACTATAGGAAATCTATAACGATGAAAATAGGCAAAAATATAGAAAATGGCCTGAAGGGTCATTACATTTTTTGAACTTAAACCTATAATGTAGTAAGTTCAAAGATTCGTGTTGATAATACTATTAGACATATTTTTATCTTTCTCCTTGTACTTTTATTTTGATTTTTGGTACTCGATAAGGATGATAGAGAACTCACTCCCATGTCAGCCTCTTGAGTATGCCAAAAAATATTGATTTTTATCATTCTATTAGTAAACCAGTAGCCATTCCAAAAGATTGACTCATTATGATCCAACTACAAGGTTGTCTTCAGTTGCTTTGGTTAATAAATCTAAGGAGTAATAGAATGTTCGTAGAAACACATTTTCATGTAGTCCATGATTTTGGCACTGAAGAAACTTTTTCTTAAATAGAGGCATGCTTCATAAAGAGGCTTATTGCTTAGCCTGCAGAAATTGGTAATCTCATCCCATAGTTGGAGCATCCAAGATAAAGGGAAGAAATGGTTGAGTAAGGACTCTGTGAGGTAATTCCAAGATGTGATTGACACCTTGTGAAACTCTCCAAGCAATATAGTTTCTTCTCTTACCAAGGAGAAGGGAAAAATCTATATTTTGATAATTCTTGAGTGATATTTTCTATGTTGAAGGGATTGTAAATGTGTATACAGTTCTTGAGTTGGTTATTGGCTTCTTCATGTGGCTAGAAATCTAATGAACCCTTTATTTTCAACTAATGAAGCATAGTAACTATGACATAAAAGATGACATTTCCTAATATATATGGTAGGTGAATGAAACTTGTACGTCTAACATCACCTAACCAATCCTCATCATTACGTTGTCGCTTAAAACTTGTTGTGTCATTACCATGATTATCATATTATCACCTAGAAATTAAAAAACAACAAATAATGTAAAATTTAACAACGACAAAACATAAGTGAAATAAACACTTCAATAAGGGAAATCAAAATCATTCTCCTATAATAACACCATTTTTATAAGGTCTAATTACACTTCTACGATTATTTATAAAGTGCATATGGTCATTCACAATGTATTGATCCAACTCAATTAGTTGGGATCGATCCTACAAGTAATGAAACGAAAGTTTTACCATAGAATGTTGTCAATTCACTTAGATGTCCGCATTCCTTGAAAAGCAAGTAAAGTAAATAGGGTGGGGGTTAAACCACATAGTACAATTTGTATCGATACAATTATTAAATATAAAAAACTTTATGAATACACTTCCCTTTTATTAACTTTTAATAGAGTATGAAAATATTTTAGGGATGTGATAGTATAAATATAAGCCTTGTAATGGAGTAATTAATATTGCTGCAACAACATTATTCATATGGAGAGGCTAGGTTTTTGATATTATTGATAATTTCTCAATCAATCAATAAATTTCACATGAGTTTTTCTCAAAACCTGATGTGTATGAAATACTATCTAACCTACTACTTAAAATTAACTATATATCTCTAGAATTAGCTATTAAATCAAGGAGATCAAGTCTTCCATTATTGAAACAAGTTTATCAACTAGTACATAGCTATTTATCTCATGAAGCCTCTATCACTAAACATGAGAGTCATTCAGAATAATGTTCTGTAACATTTGATAAGATAAGTCCGAGTTAAACTAAAGAGAAAACTAAAATTACTCTAGATCTACTGTATGATGGGGAATCCACCAATTTGTTAAATATATAGCTCTACCAAACATCTAACAACAAGTATTAAGCTAGAGTACCTAAATTTACATCATGAAAAGATATAGTGCAAAACATAGTCAATACAATGTATGTATTGATATGTAAGATATATATCTAACACCTTAGATTTTGAGCCTATGAATATTTAATTCTTAGAACAGAAAATAAAATTAGAAACATCAGTCC
This sequence comes from Capsicum baccatum var. pendulum, assembly GCA_030864225.1. Taxonomy (NCBI): domain Eukaryota; kingdom Viridiplantae; phylum Streptophyta; class Magnoliopsida; order Solanales; family Solanaceae; genus Capsicum; species Capsicum baccatum. Next base: position 136,233,975 of record CM061559.1, on the reverse strand, counting down.
CTAGGTTCTCACAAACTAGTTCACAAGTCGTGAACCAAATCCATAATTTGTGGAGTACCTCATGAAAACTAGACCAAGAACTTAGTAAATTGTGAGAGGGTTCATGAGCCGTGAACTTAATCCATGGTTCATAGATCAATTTGTTGAACCAATCCCTTAATAATCCTAGCATGTTGTTTAATATGACACACAATATGAATCGAGGTATAGAACAATAAGTCATGAAATTAATCATGAAACCATGTGTAAGAGTTGACAAAACTCCTTAAAACACATTAATCTTAGTGCAGACCATGGAATAAGTTTCTATTCCTATTATAAATCATGGAAGTGAGTAAGAAATTTTGAAAATCCTCCAATAAATCATGAATAGGACCATAATTGATGGAACCCTTCCACGAGTAATAGAGTCCTCTATATGATGTTTTAAAAAAAAATAATAGCTTAATTTATAAAGGGTATTTTCAACTTTTCCTTACTATAATACCCAATATCATGACATTTTGGCTACCAAAAAGTATAAATATGAGACCTATAAGACAATTATCACCTTTGATCCTTCCAACAAGTTAAGAACAAGTTTTAAGGAAAATCAAGTATCCAGGGTTTTAGATTCAACAAGCTTTTTTGAGTTCTTCTGTATGTTAAGTTGTATTAATCAAGTACATAATAATTAAGTGATGGATTTAGGTGGTATAGGAAAGTTGAGTACTCAAACTGGAAAGCAACTACTTAAAAAGTGGTTGCCTTTAGCAACAGAGGTGACCCCTAAATCTAATGGAATAATATTCATGTCGAACACCTTGGACTCCCAAAAGGAAGAGGCGGTGGTTATGGAAGAACAATTAGAGGGATGATTGAAGATGTTTTCTAGGACTGCACTAATAAGACTAGATTTACCTAAAGAACTGGCTAAGAGATGGATAAATCTATTTGCTACTAATCACATGTCATTTAAAGTTATTAATTTAAGCTATGTACATCTATTGGTTAGGGAAGAAAAAAGGGTTATTAAGTTACACAAGGAGGAAGTTAATCATGCTTCTGAGGAATGGAAGTAGACTCTCATACTACATATTGTAGGGGATTCACTAACAATTGTCGTGATTGTAAGATACATTGGGTGAACACTATAAGCTTATGGTTTGATACCATAATGATGACTACTTTTTAGAAAAATTTTCAACTCTAGATGATCGTAATGAGCTTCTATACTCTGGGATACCTTTGATGAATAATAGACCAATTATAGTTAAAGTTTGGAATGAAGACTTTGATTTCAACAAAGAGGTATTACAAGTTGTTCTAGTTTGGGTGAAATATCCTTATCTACCATTGAATTACTGGAGTATGGACTCTTTAATCAGAACTAGTAGTGCTCTAGTTGTCCCTCTTTATGTTGATGAATATACAACAAAGATGGATTATATATCATTTGCTCATGTACTTGTGAAAATGGATGTGGCGAGGAAACTACCTTAGAAGATTAAAGAGGTAGAAATGGTAGGACTTTTGAATAGGTAGTGACACATAAAGTATTTGCAAGTTGGTCATAAATGTCACATCAAGTAGGTATTTAGAGGTAAAGATCTCCTAGAATGGTATAAAAATAGCAGGGGAAGCCTCTCAAAAATATAGAAATAGGTCCTTCAAAAGGTATTAGAAGTGAGACTATAGTTCAAGAATAATAGGTGTAGAAGGTAGAGAAATCTTGGAAGCAGGTGACAATAAAGTCAGCAACTAAAAAAGGGTTAATACCATCTAAAAATAAAGTTCACAGCTATTACTAATGGATTTGAGTCTCAAGCTAATTCTGATCATGGAATTATAGAGATAGATATTAGCCAAAGGTTGTAGAGGAAAGGTGTTGGAGGTACTAATATAAATTTTGTCAAATGAATTTGGTAACATGGAACACTAGGGGAATAAATAAACTTCATAAATAGAAGGACTTAAAAATATTTTTAAAGGACAATAAAGTTAGCATTATTGCTATTATAGAGCATAAAGTAGAAGTAGACTAATCCAAAAAATTATTCTGGGATGGTTATATGAAGCTAATTATGAATATTCTAATAAAGGGAGAATTTGGTTGATGTGGACCCTCATGTAATTGGCTATAAAATAATGAACAAAACTAACCAACTCATAAAAGTAGAGTACTGATAAATGGTGGACTATGGTCTTCTATTTTATGACAGTTTATGGTATGCATACTATTCATGATAGAGCAAAAATATGGGATGATTTTAAGGTAATAGTGACCAATTAACAATGCCTATACTATGTATGGGAGACTTTAATGCAATTTTAATGATAGGACACAAGGAAGTCTAATGTAGAAGGTTGAAACTAAGGATTTTGCAGAATTTATTATTGATACCAATATAACTGAGTCGAGGAAAATTGGTAGGGACTATGCATGGAAAAATAGTCATACTTGTAGTAAATTTAATAGAGCATTCGTGACTGCTAAATGGATGCTACAAATGTACGTTATTATGTGTTGAACCTTGGGATCCTTAATCACTCTTCTTTAAAGATGCATCTAGATAGGGCATATTGAGGTGTTGGAACACCATTTAGGTTCTTCAGTTGTCTTGCAGAGCATCCAACCTTTATAACCATAGTAAAAGAGTCATGGAAGGTAGACAACAAGGGAGATATGTAGCAAGTCAGGAAAACTTGAAAAAAAAAGAAAAACAATGTCAAACAACTTAATAATAGTGAATTTAAAGAGGTTGGGAGAAGGTAACTAATCTAAGAGGTCAAATTAGTAGTATACAAGAAGAAATTATGATGTATGATGATTTTCATATGAACAAACAATATGAAAGTGAGGTGAGGAAAAATTTAGAGAAGTGAAACTTGATTAAAGAGATTGAAATGTAATAAAAGTCAAGAGTTCAATGTTTGAAGTTAGGTAATGTTAATACTTCATATTTCTTTGCCCACATAAAGAATAGAGTATCTCAGAATACCATTATTTGATTGGTTAATGCTGAAGGAATTAGAGTGCATACATATGAGGATGTAAAGTATGAGGTCACTATATTTTACAAAGGCTTGTTGGGATAGCCAACATCCAGAATAATATGTATAGACTCTATAGAATTTTGTTCATTTTATTTTTGACCCTCCCATGCACATAACGTTTATTTTTGACTTGAATTATGGTAAATGATGTTAAGAGGGTGTTTTAGAAAAGTTTTGAAATTTTACGAAGGGGTTCAAGGATATTTTCGGACCCAGAGGAAGTGAGGGTCCATGATAGTGGCGTGTACCTCCACTTATACTCTGTGATAGTAGCATGGAATGGAGTCTAACTTTCATGATAGCAATATGCCACGCTGTTATGTTAATTTTGTCCATTTTTTGTTTTTTTCACTAGGGTAAGGGCCTTTTTTGTCTTTTACCCCTTAAACGACTTTGAAATACTAGATTGACCCTTTTTCTTTAGTTTTCAAGATCACAAAATTACTCTTCTCTTGTTTAACTACAAAACCAAGAAAGTTCAAGGGCTTTACAAGGAATTCACCCTCAGGCTCTAAATTTCAAATTCTCTTCAATTTTTTCTATATTTCAGGCATGTTCTCTTTTCTTAACTTGAATTTATATTATGTCATCAATTTACTGAATACTAATGTGATTTGAATTGATGGGTTTGAAATTAGATTGAGAATTTTTTGTTGTTATTTCTAGAATTACTTTTCCTATTTTTTAAATGGATTATTCATACTTTAATTGATCGTTTTGAGACTAAATTGGTGCATTGTATTCCTGGCTGAAATGAATAACATGGGTTTCACCCAAATTGATGATTGTTTATCTTCTTAGTGGCATTAAACTCAACCCACGTTATAAATTGATTTTTAATATGGATATTTGCATAACTCAACATATCTTTTAAACTCATTGCATTGCATTTAAGGATAAATGGATAAATATGGTTTTGAAATGCCTTTGGTGGCAATGGTCTTTGATTTTAAATGGAACTTAGGAGTCTAATTGTTATATGGATTAGTTTGACTTAAATAGAATAGATTTCAAGCATATTGGTAGGATGATATGATGATAGGCGAATTTACACGCCTATAGTACTATATTTTACCCATATTTTAGCTAAGTTTTGAGGACAAATTATATAATTCATGCACTTTTAGTCCTTTTTCCTGTAAGTGAGCTAACAAACATGATTAGCAAATTTTCAGGTATAAATGATGCAGAATTCAGCATTTTATGGATAACTTGACGCCAAAGAAAGCTTCACAAAATAAGGAAGGGAAAGCTTACACGCTAAGGACCAAAAGTGGCGCATGAAAAATCTGTCCCGGGCAAAAACAACAATTTTGAAGACTTTGGGGACTGGTAGTAACTTAGTAGGATTAGGATAATGATACATTAACCTAGTAGGATTGGGTTAAGTAATGCAGTAGCTTAGTAGGAATAGGATATGGGTGTTATAAATACCCTATTTTGCTAGAGATTTTAATACATTCCTCACAATTCCCCCATTCCATCAATTCCCATCCATCCACCATCCATCCATCCATCAAAACAATTCTCTTTATTAATTCATTGTTGACATTATTTTTCATCTATTCGACTTTTAATTTTACAACAAGAGTATCGCTATTTTGCAAGGAATTCACGCGTAACACCACACCATACTACACGTGAGATCTTTTATTGTGGTATAATGATAATGTCTATTGTGATTTCCATCGCACTCATGAATAGCTAAACTTCTCTGTTGGGGTTATGGAAGCCTTATGAGATACTATCTAAGGCTATGAGTTTGTGAATTCGTGACACGTGTGTTGCTTATATCATTATTCTCTCCATCTTAATGCAAATTCTTGTGGCTGCAGACGCATAGAATAACACCAGTATAGCATTAACTTGTTCGAAAGAAAAGTTATATGTCTGGAAAAGAGATAATGTCAAGGTAATAGTGTCCCATCCCCTATTAAAAAGTTAGTGTCGTAACTGGATTAACCTCTTAGAGAATTTGTACCGTTAGATGCGTTTTAAGCTCGAAAGAGTTAAAGTGAAATAGTCCTTGTTGAGGTCGAAAGACGCTTGGATTTACCATCGAATACAATTCTCTATAAGCACATACATGTCTGAATTCCGCATAACTCATAGCCAATAGAGACGTAAAACTCATAAGGTGGACATAACCCCAACTTCTCAATTCTCATTGATTAACAACCTACCAAGCAAATCGTCTTTACTCTTCTATTTTCATCTTTTACTTCATTATTTTGTTTACATTACTTGCACGAATAAAATCCCCCCTTTTTTACGAGACTTGCACTAAAAGTCTAGTAATCCTTGCTTACTTGTTAACCAAGATATTCCCTGTGGGATCGATACCCAACCCAGTTGGGTTATATATTTGACAGCGACCTCTTTACACTCCTACGAGAGCTGTAGATTGAGCGTTATCAAAAATTGGCGCCGTTGCCGGGGAATACGAGTGTCAATTAAGTTTGTGATAATTACTAGACCCTTTGGTCAAAGATTCTCGTACTTTTACTTTTAGTTTTTGTTTTTGTTCTCTGCAGGTTTTTATTCAGTGCATGCCCCATACTCGAAGTTCTGGTCAACCATTATTACCTATCAATCCTGAACCACAACGTATTGGCAGAATGGAGGCACAACACGAAATTGAAAGGATGGCTGCTTAACAGGAATAGGCTAGACTTGCTGCTCTAGCAGCTGCTCAAGTACATCAACAAAATATTGATAACCCTGGGCGAGCAATAAATCCTGACGATGAGGACCTAGGTGATGACGAGTTACTAAACCTTAGGCATGCTGCTGAGATCGCAATACCTGCCAACAGAAGAGATCGTCAAGCTAGGTTTAGGCCTGAAAGCCGAGTTATGCAACCAGCTTTCGACGATGATGATGATGATCTTGATGGAGCCGGAGCCACAGGAGCCATTATTTCTCCACCATTGGCACCCGGAGCCAAGTTCAACATCACAAGCACCATGATTCAGTTATTGCAACTCAAGGGATTATTTGGTGGACTAGCAGGCGATGATCCGAATATGCATCTCATCAACTTTATTTCAACATGCAAGTCGTTTGAAAATCCTGGCGTTGGTCAGAATGCAATTCGATTATGCTTATTTCCATTGTCTCTGTCTAGGGAGGCAACTCTATGGTTGAATGGGCTGACTCCTGATTCTATTACAAATTGGAGGCAATTGAGAGATGCTTTCCTAGAAAGATTCTTTCCGCCATCCAAAAGAGCACAATTGAGAGACGAAATCAGCAACTTTCGTTAGCTTCCAACTGAATCCCTTCATGAAACATAGGAGAGGTTCAAGACGAAGCTAATGAGGTGACCAAACCATCACATGACTAATGTTCACCTAATGGAGATACTATACAGAGCCTTGAATTCAATAACTAAACCAGTGGTGGATAATGCAACTGGAGGATCTTTTATGGACCTCACCTTTGGTCAAGCAAGCAATATGCTAGATCGGATGACGAAGCAAAGTAGAGCCTGGCATACCAGGGATTCTGAGGTAGCAAGCCCTACTATACCTATTGGCATGACTGCAGAACAAAGGAGAAGAGAAGAAGAACGTGATCAAGAGATGGCGCACATGAAAACACAAGTGGATCTTCTTACAAAGCATTTATTATCAGGGAAGACCGAAAAAGTCAAAGCTATTGCGTTGAAAGGAAGAGACGAATCTGATTCGGAAGAAGAGGCCAACTACTTAAACAATCAGGGGGGTTTCCAAGGCAATGACCAAGGAAACCAAGGTCAGAACTATTATGATAAATCTGGAAACAAGGACCAAGGTAGTTGGAAGAACAACAATGACAAGAGTGGTTTATACGTTCCCCCAGGACGACGGGACACCACTACATCGGGTTTTGGAAGTATGGAAGACATGATGGCTAAACTATTGAAAGGAGTGGAAGCAATTAGCGCTGGAGTAACGGAGGTAATAACTGACTTGTCCTTGATGAAGCAATTAGTTGACTCACATTCCACTTCAATCAAGCAAATAGAGCAGCAATTGAGCCAACTTTCAGCAGCACTCAATCAAAGAAAGGCTGGCACTTTACCTAGCGACACTGTGCAAAATCCAAGGAATGATGGATCATGCATGGCTATTACTACCCGAAGTGGTAAGGTGCTGAAAACTTTATCCAAAGGCAAGCAAGTGGTTGATGAGGTAGCGGACATTGATGATAAGGCTAAAGGTCAAGACGCCGCAGAAGCTGATCACAACGTCAATGACGTCACACCGAGTATGTCGCAGCCTGAAAAGGCTGAAAAACGGAAGCAAGAAGAGAAGAAAGCCGTGGAGAAAACAATTCCTTATCCACCACCACCTTTTCCTCAAAGATTAAAGAAGTTTGTAGATGATACAAAGTTCAGCAAATTCATGAATATGTTAAAGCAGCTAACCATTAATGTTCCGTTGGTAGAGGCACTAGAACAAATGCCTGGGTATGCAAAATTTATGAAGGATCTTTTGACAAAGAAGCGAGCAGCAAGCTATGAGTTGAAGGATACTGTTCATCACTGCAGCGCAATCGCTACTCGATCACTAGTTCAGAAGAAGGCCGACCCTGGTGCCTTCACTATTCCTTGCACTGTTGGATCTTTGAACTTTGCCAAGGCATTATGCGATCTGGGTGCTAGCATTAATTTGATGCGACTATCCATCTACAAGAAGTTGGGGTTAGGCAATCCGACACCAACCAATATGAGGCTCGTGATGGCTGATAGGTCGGTAAAATGACCTGTGGGTATCTTGAATGATGTGTTGGTGAAGGTTTCTTTATTCATCTTTGCTGCAGACTTCGTTATTCTGGATTGTGAGGCGGACTCTGAAGTTCCCATAATCTTGGGACGCCCTTTCCTTGCAACAGGAAGTGTGCTTATTGACATGAGAGCTAATGAGCTTTTATTTCGGTTGAATGACGAAGTGGTCCATTTTGATATATGAAAAGCAATGAAGCAGCCCAGCGATATTAATGTGTTCTCTGTAGTTGATGTTCATTATGAGGATAAGAAAGCATTATCTGTAGTAAAACAGCTTACTGTTGAGCCATTGTCTTTTGCGCTACTGAATGTTGAGCATAAGGATGATGAAGATTATGAAGAAACTATATGTGCTCTAACAGAAATAGGGTCTTATTCTCGTATTCCTAAACAGCCGGACCTTGATCTTAAGAATCAACCATCACCAACAGCGAAGACTTCCAATGAAGAGCCACCAATGCTAGAATCGAAAGAGCTCCCCAATTATCTAAGGTATGTGTTTTTGGAAAGTGTAAATATACTTCTGGTAAGTATGGAGGATGATTTAAGTGAACAGCACGTAGAGGCTCTCATCTCTGCTCTGAAGAGATACATGAGAGCTATGGGTTAGACTATTGATGATATAATTGGTATCTCCCCTGAGGTATGTATGCCCAAGAGTCATATCGAAGAAGATTGCATGCCTACAAATAAGTATCAGCGTCGTCTGAATCCATTCAGAAAATGATGCCCCACTTATATCGATGAAGTCTAAGTAATCGAGATAGCTATGTCATGCCGCGACAATAAATCAAGCGCTTGGTGGGAGGCAACCCATTGTTTTTAATTGTTTTTGTTTTCTTAGGATTTTGTCAAGCCACGACCAAAACTAAGGCGCTTGATGGGAGGAAACCCATTGTTCTAATCGTTTTTGTTGTTTTTGAGTAAATGTAGGTGTAAGAGGTATAACGGAGGAGATTGGTTTCAAATTTTGATTTGGAAGTATTGCATGTTGAAGGTGGTAAGTTAGGAATGAAGAAGCAAAAGGCTATGGATTGAGCATTGCTCATGAAAATATAGGCATCGAACAAGGCTCATCCTAGGTAAAACTAGGCCACGAACAAGGCAAGGCCTATACTATGGCCTAAGGTCTCAGAATCTAGTGTGCCATAGCATAGGCACCGCCTATGCTAATACCTTTTGTCTCTGAATCTCATATGCCATGCTAAAGGCGCCACCTATGCCTAGGAATGCCATGGCATAGGCGCCGCCTATGCTAGACAATGCTTTGCAAAAGGCGCCGCCTATGCCAAGCATAGGCAAAGCTAAAGGCGCCGCCTATGGTCGCTTCTTGTCTCCAAATCCAATTTTAAATGGGTCAAAACCCGACCCAACCTTTTCCTATAAATATGAGACTTAGTCCTGAACCAAAAACACATTGGAAACCTAGCTTATGCACCGCCTATAGCCTCCAAATCCTCTCAAAAAATTTCCTTTTACTCTTTTTCTTCACAAGAACATCATCCAAAGGCATCAATCAAGTAAGTACTACTTTGTTCTTCATTTATATTCCGTAAGTACTACGTTACTATGCCTATTATGAATTGTTGAATCTTGAAAGAAGTAGTGGTGATGTGAATATGTTTGAATTGTTGTGATACAACTAAGTGAGTGAATGAATACGTAAGGATAATCTTAACTTGTTCCCAACTTGAATTTGATTTTGATGCATTGTCATACTTTTTCGGAATTGATATGGTCACTAAAATTGCATAATCTTGTCACTTGCATACTTACATGATGGAATGACTTGTTCATCGGAATAAGACTTATAGTTGCCTACCGACATAGGAGGTTGTGATTATTGATAGATACTATACCTTGATTCAATCCCTATGTAGTAGTCTTGATATATCTAACATGAAAGTATTGCAAAGATTACAAGAAGTATGACTACACTGATTTTATGGTTGGATTATAGTACCTAAAACGTATGCCGATGAAGTCTAAGTAATCAACCACTTTCACTTCACTAGTTTGTGCCAACAAACTAAGTGTGGGGTGGTGCCCCTACTGCTTGCTTATAGATTGTATACATCGAGATGATGCTAACATGAACATTGTTTTAGTCTCAGGTACAATGGCACCCAAAGCAAGATAAGGCAAAGAAAAGGCAACCACTTTACAAAAAGGCAAGAAAAGAGGCCGAAAAGAGCAAGGAGAATCATCCTCGATGCAATTACCACGCCGCATGTTCGGAATTAAATGGGTTTTAGAGGAGGAAGCAAAGGAATGGTATAGGAACAACAAAGAGAAGAAATATGTTCATGTGGACTTGATAAACAAGGAAAGCCTAGCAAAGAAAGAACCGCGCATGTTGGCCAAAATCATGGCGTTACATCTTGATTTCATCTTCCGAGACATGGGAGAATGCAACCTCAATTTAACAAGATAATTCTATGCCAACTGGTCACCATAAACCACAGGAAGCGAGGTCAAGATTCGGGGCCAAGTTTTAAAACTCAACGCGGATTTCTTCAACTCCTTTCTTGGCTTGCCTGCTGTTTATCCATCACCATTCAAAGAGCTGTATAGTAGACCTCCATACAGAGCCATTCGACACACATTTTGTGGAACAAGATCCATGGAACTATGGAGCAGACATAAAGACACCGGTCGACATAACACCTTCCCATATGCTCCTTTGAATAGGGAAGCAAGGATATGGTTGCGCATAGTCAACTCTTGCCTTATTCCAGAGATGCAATACACCAAGATAACAAGAGATAGAGTGTTCCTGGTATATGCATTGATGACGAATGTCCCTATCAACATCGGGACAATCATTCGCTCCACAATGCGGAAAGCTAGGCTACACAAGCGGTCCTACTTCAGCTTCGGCAATTTGTTGACTGCAATCTTGAGGAAGGAAGACATCGAAGAGGAACCGGCTGATCATAAACTCCCACACTACCCGAAGAAGGTTGACCTTACAAAGGTCAAAGATGTTGAATCAACACATGGCGTCAACCTTACTACGGCAGAGAGATATGCTCGGGATAAGAGTTTCTTTCGCCATCTTTATGGCATGATTTGGTTTACAATGATGAGAGGAGGTCGTGTTCCAACTGCTGCAGAGCTCCAACAGCTGGATCATGACTATCCCATGAATGTGCATGCCAGGGAGATGTGTAGAGTAGGTACATATTTTGAGGAACCTCTTGATGACGATGTGCCAACCGATGATAATCGACGAATGCCAGACTCCAACGTGGAGGATAATTCTGATGACGACGACTCCTATGATGATTCCAACGAAGGGGGTATGACCCCTGACATAGAGGAGGAGTCCGACTGACCAGGTTCTTCGTATTTATTTTCCACTGAGGGCAGTATGTCCCGTCTAAGTGTGGGGTGGTGGTATTTGCATGCTATACTTCTCTATCTGCATTTGCATTTATGTTTGTTTTGTTTTTCTTTTTAGTAGTTATTTTTTTTTTTATTAGTTAAATTTTTTTTTCTTCTTAACTTAACTTCGCATGAAATTATTCTAATAGGCAGCATGAGATTATGACAAGAGTTTGTGCTAAAATCATGACTATTGAGACGTTTAGGCTCTAATTGTGACTCACTATGTGATATTGTGTGGTTCAATTCCTTCATCTGTTGGGTCGAGAGTCTATACTACTCCCAATAAAGTCGACCATGTGCCTTGTATAGGTGAGATAATAGTATATTCTATGCTTTTGGCTGATGCTAGAACTTGCCTGGTATGTATGTAAAGCAAAAATAAAGAGTGTAAGCTTAGGAGATGATTTAGGCATTTCTTTGGCAACCTATACTTGTTTACCTTCTTTTTACCTACCCATGGACATTATCCTAGTTAACCCCTATAAGCCTTTAGCCTATTTTCTTTGACAACCTCATATGTAAGCCTAATCCATTTTTTCAGGACCATAATTTGATCTAAATTCCTAAGTGCTTTAAATTGTAAAGTTATGTGACGAAATAAGAGGAAAATGGGTGAGTATGATTCTTTAGAATGTATTGGTGCTTGAATTTGTTATAAAAAAGAAGTGCTATCATAAGAGGTATGTTATGAAAAGAAAAAGGAAAGAAAAAAATAAAACTGAAAAGTTAGTTATGTTCAAAATTGAAAAACAAAAAAGGAGAAAAGGGGTGGTAAAATAAAAGAAAGTAGAAAGGTTGTTTGAAAGAAAAGTGTTAATGGCATAATGTGATGTATTAAAGCGCTTAGGAACATAGTCACTATTTCTGGCCAAAATAGTCCTACCCGTCCCTTAGCCTACATTACAACCTGTAGAAGACCTATTTGATCCTAAGCTTAGCATTCTGACATTTAGTGGAGCATTACGCTAAGGGCAAGCCTATGGTCATCAGTTGCAGCATATGAATTCTTTGTGAGAGCGAGAGCAAGGATACCCTTCTACCCATGTTTCGACAAATATATTATGCTTGTGAGTGATTATGGGCAATATATTGTGAGACACACATGGTTGACGAGTTTTGGTTAGTTGTGTATGATTCTTTGTACCTTAACTTTTGGATACGAATTAACTACCATCACGTGTCTATGCTAGAGGTTAAATTGTTTCTACTAATGATCGGAAAACTACCCTTTGTTGATAATTGTTGTGCTTGTCTTGATGAATATTTTGTGTTGATACTGTGAAACCCTAAGTCGATGTTTAGATGGACATGATAGTTTGTTCGAGGACGAACAAAGCTTTAAGTGTAGGGTGTTGATGATAGGCGAATTTACACGCCTATAGTACTATATTTTACCCATATTTTAGCTAAGTTTTGAGGACAAATTATATAATTCATGCACTTTTAGTCCTTTTTCCTGTAAGTGAGCTAACGAACATGATTAGCAAATTTTCAGGTATAAATTATACAGAATTCAGCATTTTATGGATAACTTGACGCCAAAGAAAGCTTCACGAAAGAAGGAAGGGAAAGCTTACACGCTAAGGACCAAAAGTGGCGCATGGAAAATCTATCCCGGGCAAAAACAACAATTCTGAAGACTTTGGGGACTGGCAGTAACTTAGTAGGATTAGGATAATGATACATTAACCTAGTAGGATTGGGTTAAGTAATGCAGTAGCTTAGTAGGAATAGGATATGGGTGTTATAAATACCCTATTTTGCTAGAGATTTTAATACATTCCTCACAATTCCCCCATTCCATCAATTCCCATCCATCCACCATCCATCCATCCATCAAAACAATTCTCTTTATTAATTCATTGTTGACATTATTTTTCATCTATTCGAATTTTAATTTTACAACAAGAGAATCGCTATTTTGCAAGGAATTCACGCATAACACCACACCATACTACACGTGAGATCTTTTATTGTGGTATAATGATAATGTCTATTGTGATTTCCATCACACTCATGAATAGCTAAACTTCTCTGTTGGGGTTATGGAAGCCTTATGAGATACTATCTAAGGCTATGAGTTTGTGAATTCATGACACGTGTGTTGCTTTTATCATTATTCTCCTCATCTTAATGCAAATTCTTGTGGCTGCAGACGCTTAGAATAACGCCAGTATAGCATTAACTTGTTTGAAAGAAAAGTTATATGTCTGGAAAAGAGATAATGTCAAGGTAATAGGGTCCCATCCCCTATTAAAAAGTTAGTGCTGTAACTGGATTAACCTCTTGGAGAATTTGTACCGTTAGATACGCTTTAAGCTCGAGAGAGTTAAAGTGAAATAGTCCTTGTTGAGGTCAAAAGACGCTTGGATTTACCATCGAATACAATTCTCTATAAGCACATACATGTCTGAATTCCGCATAACTCATAGCCAATAGAGACGTAAATAAGGTGGACATAACCCCAACTTCTCAATTCTCATTGATCAACAACCTACCAAGCAAACCGTTTTTACTCTTCTATTTTCTGCTTTTACTTTATTATTTTGTTTACATTACTTGCACGACAAAACTCCCCCCTTTTTTACGAGACTTGCACTAAAAGTCTAGTAATCCTTGCTTACTTGTTGACCAAGCTATTCCCTGTGGGATCGATACCCAACCCAGTTGGGTTATATATTTGACAGCGACCGCTTTACACTCCTACGAGAGTTGTATATTGAGCGTTATCATGATACCATGTTGGAAAATCCCATAATAAAGACACCTTGCTTAATTGTTGGGTTTATGTGTAAACTATTTTAATTTAGGCTTAAAGAGAATTGTTTAGCTCACCGTGAAGGTGTAGTCCAGAAGGGACCAACACTAGACACAATATTTACCGATGTTAGAGGTCTATATAACTATGTGTTTGGATATATATTATATTTTGGATGCTTATCGCCTTGGTGTCTTTAGCCTTTTCTCGATACATGCAACTAACATGGAATAGGGCCCTTTTGGTAGGAGAAGTCAGAACTATATAACCCGTGAGTGCCTTTAGGATAGAGAAGTTACAAAGTTTAGGCTAATGCCTTAAACTATCATGTTAATTTACCCTAGCCCCTATCTCGATATCTTATAGATATGTATAAATTATGCACGTAATTTATGGCTGGATTTTTGGTAACTGTATTATTTTATCCCTATCCCTTGAGTTACATGTCAGTGCTCGCCCCACTGACCATCCCCGAACACTGCATCATTTCATGATATAGGTTTGGAGGATTTTTCTATTGCTCATGCGCAACATTAGGTGGCTCTATAGATCTGTTGGTCTGCTGTGAAGTGGTAAGTCTCCATCTTTCAGAAGGCTTGATTATTTCACTGGTTTTTTTATTATTATTTTAGTATTTATTTGTGGATTCTCTTAATTATAGTCGGGCGCATGTCCCAACTTTGTTGGTATTTCTTGTTTAGAGGCTTTCATGGATTGTTTTGGGATGGAATGGTTTTCTTTTTTTGACTCTTATCTTTTTTTTTTGGATTCGTATATATTTTATAGAATAGTTTGGCTTTTGCTATCTACATTTATGTTCTCTTGATGTAAGGCAAAGGGAGTGGTCTCCTGTCAAGACTCGAGGCTACCCCCTAGTCGCGACACAGTGCTTAAGGCCACAAGTGACCCCAAGCTAACCCATGGTCTGGTACCTGCTATGAGCACTGAATAATATGAAAGTAAAACAACACATGAGGATGATGAACCTATAAAGTACTGTCATTCTGAATATGAAAACATATAAAAGACATGTCTGAAGTATCTGATAAATGCTGGAAACTAAATTGACTGTCTGAAAAAACTGATAATAACTGAAAAACAAAACAACTATATAACTGTCTAAAAGCCTATAAGAATCATGAGGAGTTGACGGGACAAACCCCCAACTAACGGAATCATAATCAAATGCCAAAATAAATAAAATAATGTATCACGTCCTTGATGGGTGAGGACTCAACACTACTGTTGGTGAGAATTGCTGCAATGTCTAAGGATGGTCAGGAAATTGTACGTCTAAACCTATGTTATAAGATGACATAGAGCAACAGAAAGGTATGCGATAAGTACTTTGAATGTATTGGTATGTGAGGTAATGACTAACCAAAATAGATGAGGAAACAAAAAATAATTACATGAACATGCAAAACTGAATATACAAGACCAAGTATTAAAATACATTAACATTATCTGAATAACTGGTACAGTTTGTATAACTTACTGAATAAATGGTGAAAATTGACTACTTGGTCTAGTAAAATTGAACTAAAATAGACTGCCAATATAGACTGAAACTGTCAGAGCTATCACGTAACCGACATAAATTATGGAGTCCAACGTCTGACCCATGTTGAGGAGGGTTGTTCAATCCTTTCCATCAAAGTGGAACCTCAACTCGAGTGATCAGTATACTAAGACCAAATTAATCAAAAAAGGGAAACACTCTTTGGCGAGTCCCTAAATCCTATGGGTATACATAGTTTCTGGGAAGTAGGATGGGTTGAACCCACACTTCCCTCTTGGTGCTAAATCCTACTCCCAGCGTAATGAAACTGGTGTTATTTATGGTTTAACATAACATGGTGGTGTACTGACAAGGATCAACTTGAACTTGAATATAGTAAGTAAGCATATAGGTATCGGGTGTTCATAACATGCCAACATTGAATGTTTTCAAAAATACAATAACAACTCTTAAAGCAGTAATATGAAGTCATAGTACAGAGACCCAAAACATTAGATAGTTCAATTCATGTATTTAATAAATGAGTTTAAGCATGGGAACATATTAAACTTAGGAGCACAACAATTTCTCATCAAAATGAAATTCAAGATAAAACATCAAACTTGTAGTTGAAAACATGAATAAGTACAACGCTTATGCTCTTTAAGACATTAAATCACATAATAATGGTATGATTTCAATACATGAGTATTTGGAAATGAAACTTAACTTAAAACAAGCAAATTTAACTTGAAAATCATACATTTGGGCCCAAAGTTTAAAAATTTACCTTGATGAAAACCCCATATACCTCAATAGCTAGATTCTTGAAGATTGCTTGAACTTGGAAGCATGAACTCTTAGATTCTATGGGAAAGGAGCTTGGAATTTGTTTTTGAGAAGGAGAAGGGTTTCTAATGAGTAATTTTGAGATAAAGGGGAAAATAATGCCCCTATGGATGTCACCAAGCATTTTATGAACGACTTGGGTTGAGGGAAAAAGACTCAATTTCCCCTTGATCTCTTTAATAAAAAATTTAGATGTATTACACCAATGTGCCATGGCCATTATTCTGAGGGAAAGACCAATATACCACGTACCTTTCTCCAAGGAAGAGATGAACATGTCGTAGACCTTATCACAATGGGAGATAACAACACGCCAAGGGCTTATCACAAGGACTCTCTATCTCCGCTATCCAAACACATCCTGAACCCTATTTAAAAATCTCAAAACTTTCCCAAGACATACATTTAACCTCTTTAAACATGAATAAACTCAAAAACCAACGTCCCGGGGTCAGTAAGGCTAAAAATAAAATCCATAAAGCATTGGGGTATTGAAATAACTAAGTCCTCGATACTTGGTGAAAATTTCAAGCATTAGACCCCTTAAGCATGCAATTACAACTGAACCAAACTTAGAATCTTATGGGGTATTATAATATGTCCCCCTTGGGATCATGTATTCAAAAATGAGAATGGTTAAGCTGAGATACTATGGATATGAGAGTCTATACTGAATAATGATAAGATGAACAATGATCTAATAACTGGGCCTGAAACATAAAACATACTACATGGGCTGAACTAACTTCATGAATGCCTACTGTGACAAGAGAATAGTTGCATAGCTGAAATAGAAAATGAAAAGATCAACCTAAGGAAAACCATTACCTCAATCTTTTGAATTTGTGAAGAAAATATGAGGATATTGGGCTCGCATATCTGCTTCTACTTCAAAAGTAGATCCTTCTACGGAATGATTCCTCCATAGAACCTTAACCAATGAAACTTCTTTATTCCTTAGCCTAAGAATGTGATGATCAAGGATCTCAACTTAGACTTCTTCATTGAAAAGTCAATCCTTAACATTTACACTTTCTAAGGGAACAATAAAAGCTGAATCACCAATGTATATCCTTAACATAGAAACATGGAACATCGGATGCACTAATGTCAACTCTGTAGGAAACTCAAGCTCGTTAAATACCTTCTAAAAAATGCTCAAGATTCTATATGGGAAAACATAGCAGGGATTAAGCTTCCCCTTATTTCCAAATCTCTTTACTCACTTCATAGAAGAAATTTTTAAATAGACCAAGTCACTAACCTCAAGCTAAAGGTCTCTTGTCCTCACATTTGCATAAGATTTTTTATGGCTTTAGGATGTCTTCAGCCTCTCTTGAATTAACTTTACTTTCTCTATAGCCTCAAACACTAATTTTGGCCATATCAAAGTAGCCTCGCCTGCTTCAAACCAACCAATAGGATATCTACATCTCCTTTCATATAGAGCCTCAAATAAAGCCATCTAAATACTGGAGTGATAACTATTATTATATGTAAACTCAATCAATGGCAAGTGGTCATCCCAAGTACCTTTTAAGTCAATAACAATGGCCCTCACCATGTCCTCTAAAGTTTTAATGTTCCTCTTTGTTGACCATCTATTTGAGGATGAAAAGTTGTACAAAGATGAACTTGGGTACCAATACCCTTCTGAAAATCTTTCAAGAAATGAGAGGTAAACTGAGTACCTCTATCTGAAATGATAGACAATGGAACCCATGCAACTTCACCAACTCCCTCAGATAGAATCTAGCATAATCCTAAGTTGAATACGAAGTATGAACTAGGAAGAAATAGGATGACTTAGTCATTCTTTCTACAATGACCCAAATTGAATCATGCTAAGACGAGTACGACGTAATCCTATCACAAAATTCATATTCACCACCTCCCACATCTAAGTGGGGATGCTGAAATCCTGAAGTGTACCATTAGGCCTTTGGTTCTCAACCTTAACCAGCTGACAGTTCGAACACTTAGCTACAAACCCTTCAATACCACTTAACCAATAGATTTCTCTCAAATCATGATACATCTGAGTGGCTTTGAGATGAATAAAATACTGTGCACCATACGCTTATGCTAATATTCGTTGTCTCAAACCATTAACATATGGAACACATAAACTGCCCTGACAACAAAGCACACTATATCCCCTTTGGGAGAAAACCTCCACCTTCTGATCTCTAACCGTCTTCTTCAACCTAACCAAACTAGGATCCTTGTCTTGCTTTTCTTTTACCTCGGCAATCAATGAAAATTTCTCTCAATTCAGAACCCATATACTACCTTCGACCGAATCAATCAACCAAACTCCTAACCTAGCAAGCTGATGAGTCTCACAGACTAACTCCTTCTTATCACCTTCGATATGGGCAACACTACCCATAGACAATCTACGAAGGGCATCCGCCACTACATTGGTCTTGCCCGATAGTACAACATACTCTCTCTCTCTATATATATATATAGCATCTGACAATCGTTACCACCTTTATTTTCTCATTTGACAAGCTATTTTTGGGTTATCCAATTTGTCCTTCCCACAAAGGGATGCACCAAATGTGTCACTATATAAGGGGTGTTGGGTAACATAGATTTCCAGTTAATAATCCTATTTGTTCAGTCTATATTCTAATTTTGACACTGTTTTGT
Organism: Capsicum baccatum var. pendulum; assembly: GCA_030864225.1. Lineage (NCBI taxonomy): Eukaryota > Viridiplantae > Streptophyta > Magnoliopsida > Solanales > Solanaceae > Capsicum > Capsicum baccatum. The sequence continues at coordinate 136,215,012 of CM061559.1, read as the reverse complement.
TCCATGGATTGTTGAGAGAAAATTTTCCTATCTCTTATGATTGAACTAAGACTCCCATTCTCCATCTGTTACCCTACCCCCACTCCCCAAATCTCTACCTTCCAAGTTTGGGAATTTTTTGATGTTTGATTAGTTGCAGAGTGAAAACATGATCTGCGGGTCACTGGTCCTTTTCTTCCACTTTTGAGGCTCCACATTATTTCTGTGATTTGATTCATATATTGGCTCCATACTTATGAATTTCTCTTTTATCTTGGCATCAAATAGTGTTATTTTTTAAGCTTTTTTGGTCAAATTTGCTGAACACTTTGCAAATAGTGTTAAATGAAGACTAATTTGCGGCACTATCATCATGAGAAACTGAAAACTACTTGCGAAAAAAGAACATTCTTAAGGCATTTGTTACAAACCTTCCAGCCTTTGCGACCATTAAAGACCTTAAAGAATGTGGTTAGGCTCGCAAAACTGGATTTATGTGGATGAAACAGAAGGCTAAGTATGTACATTACTTCATTGCAACTAACACTGCAGTTAACTATGACACAGAGGTCACCACCTACGTAGAGAAAAGGAGAATGAAGAAATGACTGGAGTTAAGAGTAAGAAACTACTTTTGTGGGTGCCAATATCTGAGATGAGCATTGAGGATCCTGCTCAGAATAAAATTCCCTTCAAGATTTCTTTAAGAATCAAAAGGTCTTTTCCCCTCACGACTTTCATGACTGATGAAGAAAAGAAGTATCTGGAGAAAGCTAACGAGTAGAACAACTTTCTATATGACTATCCATTCTGCTTCTTTTTTTAGCTCAGTATATTTTCTGTACTTTTTTTCTGGCATTAGGATACTAATGCCTTTTGTTTATCTGTTTTACATATGAATTGTAAATGATTGATCTTTATGGACCAAGTATAAGTTTCTACTTCTTTTGCATCAATTAATAGATTAAACTCTTTAAAGCTGATTGTATTCATGTTTATACAAAAAACATTCACCTGGACTTTTGTCTTCTAATGGTCTCAAAAAATTATTTTCACATAAATGTTGTTTCCCCACTCACTGACATGATCTAGTCTATTTCACCAAGTGATTTCAAGAAGGGTTTAACATATAGTGAACAAAACAGGTTAGAGAGATTCAAGTCTAGCCTATATTTCAGCAAGTTCAACTATGGACTGTTTCACCATGCATTCACTTTAAAAGTTTAACTAGATGAAAAAAGAGGAAAAAATGCAACCTTAATGTGAGAATATATTGAATCTGGTGGCCATTATATTTTAGATAGTCCTTGCTAAATTGAAATTAAAACTCACAGTCAATGAATGGATGTCATGATGGTTGTATGATTTAAAGATTGATCCAAAGAAAGTAAGATCTTATGATTGATGAGACCTTCAAGGATACAATGAAGATCCTTTAGAAACTTATTTTAATGCAGACAATTTTTAAGGAAACTGGAGCAAAGAGATGATAACAGTTCCGTGATGTTTGTGTTAAATGAATATCTAGATTAGAGCCTAGGAAGGGAGAAGATCTTTCTGTTGAACACTTCGAATGATATTCCCAATAATCTCTAAATTCTCGATTTCCATATATGTTAGTCTTGGACACTTTTCTTCATCTATACACCTTCAAACTTGTAATCTGGTTCATATCAAAGAATCAGACATAACTTTATGTTTAAGCTCAACATTTTTGTGGAGGATTAACCTAGGAAAAGTAGGAAATCAACGTGTATTTCCATTTTTCGCATCAAAAGGAGTTCTGTTCTTGATGTGTACTGTAGCTTTCAAAAGTCTGGTTATCATTGTAGCTACCCATTAAACTTTTGATCTTTTTGATAGTTAACTCCATTATTATCATTATAGACCCGTTAGCATATAGAAAAAGATAATTAACTCTATTCCCAAATTTGGTCGGCTTTATTTCTCAAATGGTACTGGTCAAAAGTATTCTAAAATTTTCCATTGCAAAGCTACCTCACAATTATGGCCTCTATTTCTATGTTTAACAGCCATCAAGTAGTCTATGATTGAATACACATAAGATCTCTTAAGCTTTTGGATTAGGAGCGGGGGTAGTAAAAGTAAAAAAAATGGTGGAGAGTAATTCCATTTTGCATTTGGTTGACAATTATGAAGCAAAGAAATGTAATATGTTTTGAAAACAGAATCAACTCTATTCAGAAATTCTAAGATAACTGTATTGTAACATTTTATTTTTGGTTTAAAGGACATTGAATAGAAGAAGTTGAACAGTTAGTTGATCTTTTAGGTTCGTTGTAAATAATTTAGGTTGATTGCAACAAGTTTTTTGGAGGTCTCCAACATGTCTGTGATGCTGAGGAATACAACATTATCAATTTCAAAGAAACGTATTCTTGAGTTTTTAGCTTTTCAATTATTTAAGATGAAACATACAACTGGCCATGAGTTAATCGAATTAAAGTGAAACATATTATTTTAAGATGTTACTCCTTTTCTTCAAAAGCAATGTCAAAATACAATCTTTGAAATGTAAATTTTTTTTTTTATTAATGAGCTAATGCCTGCAGTTCTATTCAGCTTCATTTCTTGGTAATATTTATGAAGTGGTGGCATATGTTAGCACCCGCTATCTAGCTGCAAACTTATATGCAATAGGATGGTCTCTTTGAGCAAATATTCTTGTTCTCTACTTGTGACAGGGAACTCAATTTTGCCAGTTTGTGCTTATCAATGTCAATGTTCCTCCTCCATTTTTCCTAACTTGCATCTTAGTATGATTTGTTTTAAAGAATTTGTCTGGTATGATGCTATGCTGAAATTGTTAGCATATTTAAACTAATGTTGTAACTTCTATTGAGAATTGCTGATCTGGCTAACATCATACAGTTTATTGAGAAAAGGTGAAGACTATACATAGATGCTTGCATAAATACCTCATAGATTATATTGGAAAAAATGTTTCATTTCTTATTCAATTATTTCTGGTGCTTAGTATAGCTGGATGTGTCCCCATGTAATTTGGTTTCACGAGCTTTTGAATGATTAGACCATCTAGTAATGGTGTCCCATTTTTCTTATAACAATCGTGTACCGGCCAACATGCTATGTTGCTCAAACTCTTCAAAAATGTTAATGGGCATGCTAGATTCTACAAAAGTAGTGTATTTTTGGAGAATCAGACTCAGATGCAGCATTGAAAGTGTAGAGTCCAAGAAACATAGCTAGCATGCGAACATCTTAACTATTTAATGGGATATTTTCTAACTTCCATTAGCACAAGTACCGGGTAACTTTATCCACTAAGGCCTAGGCAGATGGTAAGACTGAGATCACATAACATTTTTGTCTGTCTCTCTCTATATATAGCATCTGATGACCGTGGCCGCCTTTATTTTCTCATTTGACAAGCTATTTTTGGGTTATCCAATTTATCCTCCCCACACAAGGTGTGTCACTGTTGAAGGGGTCTTGGGTAACATGGATTACCAGTTATTTAATGTTGATTAGATGATAAATAAGTAGTTATTTTTCCTTGATTTGTTTCTCCATGAAAATGCACCTAGCTGATGTACAATAGTTTATTTCTTTTATATCTTTTTTTCTCATATAAGAGGTATGATCTTTGTTATAGAAATTTAAAGAGGATAAATAGTATAAAAGGTTTATATATGTGTATCTGTTGACACATACTGCACACATGTTGGTTACCAGCTTAATAGCTATCCAATTTCATAGTTGATACACAATAGTTTTCATAATCTGTTGTACCATTCTATTTTATATTTTGTCAGCAAATTTTGAAGTGTTCCGTAATTTTGTTATGTTTGTAAAACTTTATTTTTGTGGTTATGTAAAGATAATTTCATTTGACAACTATTGTATGCATGATGCTAAGTTGTTTCTTCAGTTTGACAATTCCATTGTAAATTGTAAGCTATACAATTCCCTTTTGCAAAGATATGTTTGCATTAGCCTTGCCATCTGCTAACGTACCTTAGTTTATATCTTGAATAGAATGTAAGCTAATCTGTTTTGAGTACTATTTAGAGGTAACAAATATTGCTTAACTTGCAAAGTTTACTGATGGAAATAGGAATCTCACACACTGTACTGTTCAAACAAAGATAAAAAATACTGCGATATACTTTTTAACTAATTGAATTAGAGACATCAACAAGAGTGGTTCTCCATATAAATTTGAAGAACTTTATCAACCTGAAGCAAAATGATAATATATCATAATCTACTGAGATTTAACATAGTTGGAGGAAAAAAAACCATTAAGGCCCAATCACCAACTTACTGTTATGACTATGGACTATTGCATAATTAATAAAGTTCACCAACACCTGCAATATGACAAGAATTTATGAATTGAGATGGCCTCAAGAATTTGTGGTTGTGAAGCATTCTATTGTTCAGGATTCTGGACATAAATATCATAGAAGTCTTGGTTTGGTTTCCGAATTGGTGGTCCAGCTCTCTTTTGTGTTTTTCTTATAGCTTTTGGTTGGATTGTTTTTAGAAATGGAAAGGTGTTAATTGAGAGTACTTTAAAGATGAGCTTGTTACTCGACTAAGGTTGCATAATACAGATCATTGGCCATCAAACCTTTACAGACATGGCAGAGCTAGAATTGTTTGAGTTTGAAGTTATTATGGGCATGAGCTAGTTACCATCATGTAGCTATTGTTTGTTTCATTACTATAGTAATAAAATACTATAGCTATTTTTTGTTTCGTTACAGCAGTCCGAACATTATATTACTATAGAACTTACTATTCTGTGTCAGTGTTTGTTTTACTTTTTTTGACAGTTTGAACTTCAGAATCATCATAATTCTGGGAAAACACCAGATGATTCATTCACGATAGTGTTTGGAAAGGAGAAGGCTGACCGACTTAGAGGCTATGGTAGATCAGTGCCAACAAGATCTTTGAAAAAGATGAGGAAATGAACATGCTTAAACAAAAGTATGATAATGAAGTCAATTCTGTAAAGGAAGAAATAAGTGAATTGAGAGAATAAATGCGATATTTTTTTACTCATTGGTGCAAAACATTCCTGGGTTGAATATTTAAGATGAAAAATTCTTCTGTCCAACACATTGTTCAGTTCATAGAAAGGTATTTTATCTCTCAAATCCACAAGAAACTTCAATCCTGAACTTCTAACTTGTTTGAATGAATTAAAGAGACTTTGGATTCACATACTTCCCCATTCCAGATTGGGAAAATATTGAATGTTTGACTAGCATAATTATTTTCTAACCGGTTATTTCTTTTGAATATGTATGAAAACTGCGAGTGATCAAATATTAATGGTGCCCACCACAAGTTAAGTTTATCTAGATTGAAGAGAATGATAAGAAATTTTTGAGCTATATTCTGATATATGTTTAAATACATTCGGTTTTTATGTGGAACTAAGTACAAATCTTTAAAATTTTATTTTCTAATTAGTATATGTAGTAAAAGACATGTTTTTTGAAGTTCATTGCAAAACTATGCATTTGAATTATTTAATAGATTATTGGTGCGTGAGATTACATGTGTGTATTTATATATATAATGTGATTAGTGATGTATACATTTGGATCAAAATAATTATTTTTTAGGTCTAAAGCCATTTCTCTAAAAGGTAGCTTGAACTACAAAATTTTAGACAATAATACCACAGTTCAAAAGTGTGGCTTATCAATTAAATTGTGGCATGTACCTACAACATGCTTACACTTTACAAGTGTTGTCATAGAGGGTGTATAAAACGCTATGATTTTGAAGCGTGGCCAGTAATAAAGAAAAAGTCACGTTGTTTAAGTTTTGTTGTAGAGGTGCTATATAAGGCTACACTTGTAAAGCGTGCCTAATAACAACATAAAGGAAACACTTAAAAGTGTAGCTTTATCAGATAAAAGTGTAGACAAATAAAAGCTTCAAAACATGGCCTTTGCACTTTAATGGCCACGCTTTTTAAACATAGCTAATATGGAAACACTTTAAAAGTATGGTCTAAAGTCAAAGGTTACGCCTTTTTAGGGAAACTTCCAAAAAGTTTTGCCTAAATTCCAAAAGTGTAGCCTTTGATCAAAGGCCACACTTTTTACTACTTTAGGCCATACTTTACGACGGTGTCAGTAGAACTAAAATATTGTAGTGGGCCGAAAGTGAGTCGAATCTTCAACTCCTGAAAACTCTTCACGTAATAATTTGACCACTAAAATTTAACCTTTTTCTGGGTTAGTCTAGACATAGGAGAATAAATAAAAGAAAACCCTTCAACAAACCATCTGTAATAGCCATCCAATCCCAAGAAACTCCTGATATCTTATAGAGAGATGGGTCTAGGACAGTGTCTCACTGCTTTGGTCTTATGAGGATCAACTCGTATGCCATCACTAGAAATGATATTACCAAGGAAAGCTACTAATCTCAACCAAAATTTGCACTTACTGAACTTAGCGAAAACTGATAATCTCGAAGAGTCTGTAACACAACTCTAAGATGATCTGCATTATCATTCTTACTATGGGAATAATCAAGGATATCATCACTGAAGACGATGAATAACATGGACAATTATGACTTGAACACCCTGTTCATCCAGTCCATGAAAGATGGATGGGAATTTATTAGTCCAAAAGACATAGCTAGGAATTTGAAGTGACCATACCGTGTTGTGAAGGCTGCCATCAGAATGTCACATTGTCTGACTCTAAGCTGATGATAACCAGATCTGAGGTCTATCTTAGAGAAATAACTTGCACCCTGAAGTTGGTCGAACAAGTCATCCATTTTGGAAAGAGGATACTTATTCTTGATGGTGACTTTGTTCAATAGATGGTACTCGATGCACATTCTAAGAGATCCATCTTTCTTGCACACGAATAGTATTGGAGCACCCCATGTAGAAATACTAGGCCTGATGAAACCCTTATCCTTCAACTATTCCTTCAATTTCATAAGCTCAGCTGGAGCCAGTCTGTAGGCTGGAATAGAGATAAGATTGGTATCTGGAAGGAGATCTATTCCAAAATCAATTTACCTTTTGGGAGAAAATTTGGGAAGTTCTTTGGGAAATACATCTGGAACTTTCCCTACCATTGAAACTGACTCAAGACTTGAAGTTTCAGAATTTGAGTCTTTAACTCAGATGAGATGGTAAATGCACCCTTTAGATATCATCCTTCTTGCCTTAAGATAGGAAACAATCTGACCCTTAAACACCGGTACTACCCTCAATTCGATAACTGGCTCATTAGGAAACTGGAAATGGGCAATTTTATTTCTCCAATACACTGAGGAGTAACATGAGAGTAGCCAATCCATGCCAATAATGACATCAAAATTAGTCATCTCTAACTCAACAATCAACCGAAGTAAATTTTTGAGATGACAATGTAATTTCTATATACCTATTTGCTACGATAGACTTACTTACTGGGGTAGACACTGAGAAAGAATCTACTAACCTTTCTGGATTGACACCGAAGTCTATAGCTATGTAAGGGGTCACAAAGGAAAGTGAAGCTCCAGGATCTAATAGTGCATAAACATGAATATAAAAGGCTTTTTATGTGCCTGTAACTACACTAGGAGAACTTTTCTGATCATTTCGAGCCTGAAGAGCAAAAAAGTCTATTTTGATACTGCCCACTGGTGGCACTGTACTGAGTCAGGGGACCTACTAGTTCTACTGAAGAATGAGACTGGCCTTATTTGCGTGAATCACCCTCCTTCAAGGCTACTGCTTGACATTTCTTGATCATATGACCTAGCTTGCCACACCCAAAGCACACATTACTGTCTTTTCGACATTCAACCTGATGGTTCCTACCACACTTTCTGCAGAGAGGGTTAGTATGACCACTGTTTACACTACCTTAGGTCTTAGAACCTGGTGCTTTATCTCGACTATCCTTCTTGAACTTAGGTATTGGATAACTATCTATAGATGGAGCTAGGGATGAAAAAATTTTAGTGGAACTGGGAACGGTTATTGCCTTCCAACCTTTGTTGAGAAAAGTTGAAACTACCTATTCTTCCCCTATTATTCTCTCTCTTTCTCCTTAATATTCTCCTTCTCAATCTGCTGAGCATGAACCATAAATCGAGATAAGTCTATCTTCTTAATCAGCATAGCGTCCTACACACTTTAACCATACTATCAGATACACCAGATATGAACTTACTCATTCTGGATCTATTATCCTTCATCATAGTAGGAGCATACCTTGCCAACTGAGTAAATTTGAGCAAGTACTCGACGCTTATACTTCCCTACTTTAAGTTTATTAACTCCTGAACCTTAGCTTCCCTCAACTCTAGTGGGAAGAACCTATTTAGGAAAGTCATGGCAAACTCCTCCCACTCCATATGCTCTACTTCCACACCCCTATATTCCTTCCAATGCTAAAACATGGTGTGAGATACTCCCTGGAAATGATATGCAGTCAACTCTGTGCTCTCATTTGAAGTGACACCTAGGATGTCCGTCACCTTCTATACTATATCCAAAAATTCCTGCGGATCCTTATCAGACTTGGATCCTGAGAACTAAGGGGGATTCATCTAAGTGAAATCCTAAATCCTAACAGTAGCTGTATTTGCTACTAGATTTTCTAGGCGAACATCCTGCTGGTTGTTCTGAGCATCTAAAGAATGGGCCATGGCAATGAAAATAGCCCTGAACCTAGCATGATAAACATAGTCATCCAGGGGATCTTCTTGAATAAGTGGTGGTGCGGGATGATCCCCATTCCTTCTTTCGTTATTTCTTCTAGGAGTAATTATCTGTAAATAGAATGAAGTATGAGTTAGAAAGAGGAATTTAATAAAGCTCATGCTCTTTCACACGATATGAAAACTAAAAAAAGGGAAACTTTCCTAAAAACGTCTCATAGCCTCTTGTCCATAAGTTTGGCATGCTTCACACCCATGCAAAAGACTCTACTCAATGCGTCTTTTAGAAACCTTATGACACTTTAAAACCTTATTCTTTGATACCGAGTTTTTTCATGATCCGAGGCTACCCTTAGTCGCGACATAGTGCTTAAGGCCACAAGTGACCCCAAGCTAACCCATGGTCAAGTACCTGCTATGAGCACTAAATAAGATGAAAGTAAAATAACATATGCAGAAGATGAACCAATAAAGTATTGTCATTCTGATATTGAAATATATAAAAGACATATCTAAAGTATCTGATAAACACTAGAAATTAAACTGTTAGTCTGAAACAACTGATAATAACTAAAAAGATTAACGACTATCTAACTGTCTGAAAGCCTCTAAGAATCATGAGGAGTTGATGGGAAAGCCCCCCAACTAAGTCTAACTAATTAATTCATAATGAAATAGTGAAATGAATAAAATAAACATATCATATCCTCAATGGGTAAGGACTCACCACTACTACCTTTGAGAACTGTTGAGCTGTCTATGGATGGTCGGGAAACTGTACATCCAAACCTATGTTATAAGACAACATAGCAAAAGAGAAAGGTATGCGTTTAATACTTTGAATGTACTGGTACATGATGTAAAGACTAACTCAAATACACGAAGAAACTATATTTAACAACATGAATATGTATAACTAAATATGCAAGACCAAGTATTTCAATACACTGACATTATCTGAATAACTGGTATAGTTTGTATAACTGATTGAATAAATGATGAAAGCTAACTACTTGGTCTAGTAAAACTGACCTAAAATAGACTGCCAATACTAACTAAAATTATGGAAGCTATCATGTAACTAACATAAACCATGGAGATTATTACCATGGAGTCCAATGTCTGAACCACGTTGCAGAGGGCTGTTCTATCCTTGCCATCGGAGTTGAACCTAAACTGGAGTGATCACTATACTGAGCCTAATTTGGGAAAAAAAAGGAAACAATCTTTTTCAAGTACCTAAATCCTATAGGGGCACATAGTTTCTAGGAAGTAGGATGCGCTGAACCCACACTTCCCTGTCAATGCTATATGCTACTCCCAACTGAATGACATTGGTGTCATTTATGGTTCAACATAACATAGTACTATATTGAAAGGATCAACTTGAACTTGAACATAGTAATGAAATACTGGTCTAACTAACTAGTATTTAAAAAGTCTAAAATAGTAGGTGAACATATAGGTATCGAGTGTTCATAACCCGTCAACACTGAATGTCTTCAAAAATACGATAACCACTTTAAAGCAGTAATATGAAGTCATAGTTCAATGACCAAAAGCATTGGACAGTTCAATTCATGAATATAATACATAAGTTTAAGCATGGGAACATATTAAACTTAGGAGAATAGCAATTTTTAATCAAAATAACGAAATTCAAGATAAAACATCAAACTTGTAGTTGAAAACATGAATAAGTACAACTTTTATGCTCTTTAGTTCCTTAAATCAGATGATAATCCTATGCTTTCAATACATGCAGATTTGGGAATGAACCTTAACTTAAAATATGTAAATTTAACTGGAAAATCATACATTTTGGCACAAGTTTGAAAGATTAACCTTGTTCAAAACCCCACATACCTCAATAGTTATATTCTTGAAGATTGCTTGAACCTGGAAGCTTAAACTATTGGATTCTTGAGGAAAGGAGCTTGGATTTTGTTACTAAGAAGGAGAAGGGTTTCTAATGAGTAATTTTAATAGAAAGGGGCAAATAATTCCCTTAAATATGTCTGCAATCGTGTTATGGATGACTTGGGTTCAGGGAAAAAGACTCAATTGCCTCTTAATATCTATAATCAAGAAGATGGATGTAATACACTAATGCACCACTACCCTTACTTCGAGGGAGAGACCAATGCATCACATCCCTTGCTCTAGGGGAGAGACCAAAATGCTGCGGACCCTTAACAATGGTAGAGACGAACACGTTGTGGGCCTATCGCGAGGTCTCTCTGTCTTCACTATCAAAACACATCTCGAAACCAGTCCAAAAATCTCTAAACTGTCCTGAGACTTATCTTTAACATAACTAAACATGAATTAGCTAAAAAACCAATGTCTCAGGGTCAGAAAGGTCAAAAATAAAATCCATAAAGTCTTGGGGTTTTGAAATGACTAAGTCTACAACACTTAGTGAAAATTTCAAGCCTTGGACCATTTAAGCATGTAACTGCAATTGAACTGAGCTTAGAATATTTGGACCATGGTGGTCTTGAGATTCCTTATTACAACTAGGCCCAGGTTTAGGTGGTGATACCATGTGTCAAGGTAAGCATGATGAGCCATGGAAATACTTTGAATAGAGAGCAATAATTATTCTTAACCCAACTACTAATTATAATAAAAGTAACTAATACACTCAATGATATAAATTATTTGAAACCCCAGGAAAAGATTGTTTTAATGCAATCTTTCTTAAGATGGCCTAGTTAGTGGTAGGGAAAGATGTCTTAAATGTGGTGTTGATGTTTTTTAGCATAGATAAAATATATAATCCTATAAACTATACTTTTGTAACATTTATACCTAAAGTGAATAATTCTACAATAATTGGTGAATGGCCTATCTCATATTGCTCCACTATCTATAAGATCATATCTAAGGTCATTACTTTAAGGCTATAACAAGTGAAGAGTTCCTTGGTAGATCCAAATAAAGCAACATTTGTTCTAGGTAGAGCTCTCAATGATAATATCATACTTAAGTCATGAATTAGTGAAAGGATATGAGCGAAAAAGAATATCTTAGAGATGTATGATCAATATTGACATGAAGAAATCTTACTATTCCTTAGAATGGAAATTTTTAGAGCATATTACAGTATAATTAAAGTTTCCTGATATGATTATTATGTGGATCATATAATGTGTCACAACTATTACATACTTACTTATAGTTAATGGTAGAGCTACCAGACCTTTTCATGATAAGAGAGGAGTGAGGAAAGGTGATCAATTATCACCCTATATATTTGTACTAGCTATGTATTACCTAACCAGGATTAATACCTTACATTTTGACCCTGAGTTTTATTACCATTCTAGATAAAATCCTCAAAGAATTATACAACTCAATTTTATCGTTGAATTGTTGCTATTTTGTATGGTTGACCTAAAATCTATAATATGTTTATATACATGCTTTAAGATGTTTAGGAATGGTAGAAAATATAGGTAAGAGTAATATATATTTTGGTGGTGTCAAGTAGACTATACAATTATAGACTTTTTAGGTTCTAAATTTTTCTAAGTGTGAATCACCATTCAGGTATCATGGAGTTTCTTTAAGCACTAAGAGAATGTCTTTGGTCCAACGCAAGACTCTCATTGACATGATGCTAAGGAGAATTACCAATTGGAAAATCAGGTTTCTGTCGTATCCTTGGGGCCTCAACTTATAAAGAGTGTTTATTTTCAATACAAATTTTCTTGTATCTAGTTTTCTACCTCCCTAAGAAGATCATTTAGACTATTGAATCTATATGTAGGATATTTATGTGGACAAGTCATGTTGATGCTTCTAAGAAGTCTATAATTGCTTGGGAAAAATTCTACAACCCCAAATCTAGTGGAAGGTTAAACTTTTAAGACATTTGAATTTGGAACAAGGAAACTATAAACAAATGTTTATGGAATTTATATAAGAAGAAGAAGAATAAACTCTAGGTAGAGTGGGTTCATATTTATTAAGGGTATAAAAGGATATGAGGCACCCAGGATACATGCCTCTTGGATAATGTACAAGACATGAAAAACGCACAAACATCTGGAGAAGGCAGGATATTATGAAGATTCAGTAATGGCTATTAATACTTTTTCTATAAAAAGGATTTATTTACAGTTAAGAGGAGACATACTAAAGGCGGAGTGGAGAAAATTGGTATGGTCCAATTATGGTACTCCAAAATTATTATTTATACTATACGAACCAGTTAATAGAAGGTTAACAACCAAGACAAGATTAGAAAAATAGGGACTCTTTGAAAATGTCTCTTGTCTATTATGTTAGGAAAAAGATAAAGACATAGATCACTTATATACTATGAATGTGCATATCTTGCAAATGTATGGGATTAGTTGTTGGTTTGGCATGTTGTTAGAAGAACTAGCATGAAGTGGTAAGACGAACTTCAATAGACATTGCAGTACATGAATGGAAATGGTAGAACAACTCAATTGTATTGAATGACATTGGCTAGTGCTATTTACTTAATTTGGTTGTAATGAAATACAAGTGTGTTTCAACATAAACAAACAAAATACCAAATCATTTTCAGGTAGGTTATAAATGATGTGCATGGTAGAGGGATCCACCAGGTCAAATTAGCTCATAAATAAGAGGAGTTATACAGATGGTGTTGATTTCAGCAACACATGGGTCTATGCTTGTCCATGTCTGCTGTTTTTTCTACTTTATAAAGTTTTGATAAAGTTCTATAGAATTCTTAAGTATCTACAAACTACGATATTTTTTTAGGAAGTTTTCATGTTTAATCTATATGCATAGATATAAGGATGTATTTTGGATATAAGATTTTTAACACATTATTCATGAACTAAAATTTGAACATAAGCTTCCGACAATATAGTTTTACAAACATATTTAGTACAAACTTAAACTATGATTCATTTATGCTACATGTCATGATATAAACACTAGTATATTTTGAGAATATTATTTATCACCGAGTGGGTTTGCGTTCATATTACACATGACCCATACCTAAATTGTCGCCATATGTTTTATCTATAATAAGAGGCTCAATTTTAGGTCCATATGTTAGGTCTTATTCTATACTCTGGCAAGGTATAGGATGACTCTCCCTACTGTGGTAAGATGTTGGTTAGTATTGACCATACATAATGGTTGTAGGTTATAAAAAACTTCCACAAGTTTATGTTTTTATTTTATTTATTTACGTTTATGACTTTATTATCATATTATATATGTATTGAAGAAAGAGATTTTTCTGCAAGACTTTTAGATATCATATTCTGATAAAATTTTTAGCATGTTTGAATTACTTTAAAAACTTTTATCATAATTCATGATTTAGAATTTACTCTTGTTTTAAGGATTTTTGATTCTCATGTTGTCATGCTCAATTTTTAACTTTGTAGTGTGTGTGTACACATACTACCTTAAAATCATAAACTATCAAACTTTAAAAGTGAAATTACTAAAATACCTTATTAAAAACCTAAGTGCTACTTATAACACTTACCAACTACTCCAAAACTAAATGCTTCATGCAAATGGATGCGATACTTCTATTTTCATAACTCAAATTGGTATGTAGAACAAACACCATTGTATAGTGTTTAATTAGATTCAAGTTAGGATATGAGGAGATGATAAGATGAAATTGGTAGAATCACATGGATAAGAGACAAAAAACAAAACAAAAACTTCAAAACTTACATTGCCATTGCAACAGAAGATGGTTGTGTAGTGGACCTGGATGAAAACTAGAGACAAAAAGAAAATCATTTTGTTGCAGCGAAATCTTTTGCTGACTTGAAAAATATATCTTCGATATTGCATGATGCTTGTCAATATGTGTATAAAAGATAAATTTGATTTCTCTAAACTCCAAGAATAAGTTGGCAGAATATTAACTACATTTAATATCTGAATTCTGACAACTAATAAGCTATTGTATAACAAGTATTATTAGAATAGTCTTTGTGAGATACCATTATCTTTAACTCTTAATTCCTTGTTATTGTCTTTCTTTACAACATAATTGTTATGACCCAATTTATCAGGTCACGGTGACACCAACCATAACCCATCAATAGGTAAGCCATCCTATATTTTAGAATAACTAGTAATAGACTAATAAGAAAAGAAAAAACCAAGACTAAATAAAAATAAGAGAGAAGAAAATAAGAGATTAAATATCCAATCGAGACCTGTTGAGGTCAGAACTAAAGTTAGTAACAAAACAAGAGTACGAGGGAAAAGTGATATATATATATATATATATATATATATATATATATAAATATCTCTAAAATGAAAAAAAAGATCTGTCTAACAAATGAGAGAGATTGGGAACAACTAAAAATGCTTAGAGCTCACCCCAAGTCCTTGATCTATGGTAGAACTGCACAATGCACATGTTAGTGATGAGAAATTTTACTATAATCTGCAGGGTGCAAAAATGTAGTAGAGTACCAAACACAAGGTAACACTGTATCCATCGACTAATTGAGATCCAAAGATAATAAAAGTATAAAGGACATGTGAGGGAAGAATATAAATAACAACCAACTATCTATCAAATGAAACATAATAGTGCTAATAGATAAGTAAGGATCAACTATCATATATTTCAAATAACTAGGGATGGAAGAGCGATACAATATGTAGTCAACCGATATACGAAGAAGAGTAAAGACAAAATATAGAATAGTAGTACAAGGCAAGGAGGTAATATACAATCAGGACAGATAAGGAAGAAAATGAATATTCAAAGGTACTATATAATATAAACTAAACATGAAGGTAATAACTTAAGGGAGATAACCAAGAATCTTGAAATTCATAAACTATAAAGGAGATAACCCTAGCACTATTAGAGTCTCTAATCAAAATACAAATAATCTAAATAAAAATAAAGATAACTCAAGAATATACCTACCACCTTGGGTACCAATCCATAACAAACCTTCCATGAATTATACAATGATGGCCACAAAATAACATAATTGGCTAGCTCAGAAAAATAATAACCTAATGGGTCCCTCATAAGCCCGAAAGGTAATAATCACTCAACAAACAATAACCAGAACCTATACCTATTCAACCCCTCATAAGACTGATAGGTAAAAGCCCTAAATAATTATACTTGTGATAGGTAAAAGATATATGAATAAATGTTATGAAAATCCAAAACTACCATACTAACTACATGCTATTTCATATTAAGTATATGTAACTATTTCATCTTACCACCTCATAAGGTAAGACCTAAGGGGTATCACCTCTTTATATATATAGTTCCCCATCATAGAAACCTATAAGGGACTTTAGATATCTATATTTATTGACAGGTCCCAAACTAGGACTTCAAAATATCAACCACCACCATTTTGGTTCATCTAGTACCATATAGATATAAGAATATAATAAGTCCTCAAAATCAAATCGAGACTAATGAGTAAAAATTCATAAAGTTTAGTTCCCGAGATCAAATTTGAGACTAAAATAATAGATAAGTGTAAAAAGGTTCAAAATTTCCCTCGACTAATATCTCCCAAATTATACCTCTAAAAAAAGTATAAAATGGTTTTTGATAAAATATAGAACGTAACTAAGTTGAGGTTAATCCCTTTAGAAATAGGTCAAAATACCTATCAAGTATTTATCTAAGCAATCAGTAAATAATGTCCTATAAAAAGGGATTTTGTAAATTAAAATTCCAATAGTAACATCTATTGATATCATTGATTTATGACCAAGATATAAGAGGCACTAGGAATGTGTTCCCCATAACTTCATAACTCCATGTATGTTCTTTGTACCAGTGATCTCTTCTAGTGCTTGGCTTATAGAAAATTGGGTTATGTATATTTACCTAAATATCTTTTCATACTTTTTGAAGTAACTATACTTAGGTAACTTTTGTCTTCTTGTGAGTTTTTCACCAATTAACCCCTGTCTTAGATTACAAATTAGCTTTATTGATTATTGGCTCATACTATTAATTTAAAGTTAATAGCTTTAAGTCTCTGTTGTTTATTCTTTTTTCCCATCAGTTAATCCTTATTTCATCACGTGTAAAGATACGCCGAGTTCGAACGTCTGCAGCCATTAAAAAATCAAACCAAAGAACAAACACATGCACAAACAACCTTTGAGAATCACTCGTACTATTAACACTACTTTGTTAATCCATCATGGTTCCCATAACCCTGGTAGTGGTGTTTAGCTACTCATCATTCACACAACAATAATTTTGGGAAGAAAACATAAGGATGAACTTACAAGATTAAGCTGAAAGACACAAATCTCACTTCGGATTGAAACCCTTAGAATTGATGTTTATACTTCAAAGAATAATAATATATCTGAAAACTACCAATAAAATACTAACTAAAACAGTAAATCTAATAAGAGTATTTATATACAAACATAAAAACAATCTTAAACTTAATAGAATTTGCTAAGTCGACACCTCAGATGAAGAAACGTACGATCGTTTGTAGATACCATGATCGTCTATATGCTCGTAGGTTAAAACTTGACTTTTGCATCTTTCAAATCTTGGCTATCATGATGCCTCGTATGAGATTGGGCTTTTATTATATAATCGTAACATTCTCTCAAAAGTTACACTTTTGATTTTTTATGTTGTTGATTAATCCTCCTATGAGTTTCAATTTGAGCTCTTGGTACCATGGTACAATTGTGGAAACCCTTAATTTGAGCCTCGTCATCCATTACATCTAAATGCATTGTTACTGGACTCTTTTCTCATGATGTTTGTAGCATCTATCTATGATCATGGAATGTATCCTTTATGTGAGGAACTTTTTAGGGATTTTCATTTCCTATAATTTACCTCAAATAAGCTAAGTTACAATTAGAATAATATTAGTTTCTTTCTCTTTGATTGAGAAAGCTATATTTTGTTGATAGAGTTTCCCTAGGGATCGATCACTACTAGGAATAAATTATGGACTCAGTTCTTGGAGAGATTTTTCCACCTTCTAGAATGTTTTAGTTGAAAGACGAGATTTATAACTTTAGGCAGCTACACTCAAAGGTTTTTTATGAGAACTAGTTGAGGCTTAAGAAGAAGCTATAGAATATCCCAAATCACAAAATATCAGGTCATATTTTTCTTGAGACTTCTATAGAGATTTGAATTCTAACACCAAATCCATAGCAAACACTGTCATAGATGTTACTTATATAAGCTAGCATTAGGATTAGGCTTTAGAGATTCATCGAATCACTAAAACCAACTAGGATTGGCATACTTGTGATACAAATGTGCCCATACGCACTTATATGATTGGTACATATGCAGAATAGAAACCTCTAGATGACTTAGATGCTAAAGAGGTAGCTTTGTTGAGGACTGAGCTTAGGTTTTTTACTAAGAAATTAGCATCAATAGGATAAGAAAAGTTTAATGTAGTTGGTTCACAAGGAAAGACACCTAGACATAACGAATTGAATTATGAGGTGGAAACTAAGTATCTAGATAATCAAGTGGAAGATTTCCAAGCTAAGGGCAAAGGGTATAATCAAGACAATAGAAACTCTAGGCAATAAAATAAAGGTCGGAACTACTTCAAAAATAACAACTATAATAGGTTTGGGTATAGAGATAGGAGTAAGGGAAGAGATGGTAATGGGAGCCAAAAGGATGAATATAAGGATAGAGTGACCTCTACAATCCATTGAGGAACCAAGATACTTATTCGAGCTATTTGAGGATGGAAGACATGTATGCAAAATTGGTCAAAGTGGTAGAGAAGATGGAAGACTACCTTAAGGAGCTTAAAGAATATATTTTTGGGATGAGTCAAATGGTTGAATGACATGATATCTCTATTAAGCAACTTGAGAAACAATTTGGTAAGATGCCCAACCTATTAAAGTAGCATAATAAGGTATACTTACGAGCAATATCATTCAAAAATACTAAAGATGATGGTCATTTCTTTTTTATTACTAGTAGTAGCAGGAAGATGACCACCGTTACACCTATGCCCATAGTTGTTGAGAATGAGGTCGATTTGATGATTGTCATTGGTGAGAAATTACACAAATCTGAATATTTAGTTGTTGATAAGAATACAGTTAAACAATATCTAGTTTCTGAAAAGAGGCTAAGATAAAAAGGAGAAGGAAAAGGAGATCCCATAAGTATTGACTCTCATTCCATGACCTCTTCCTCCTTTTCCAAAAGGAATGAAGAAGAAAGTTAAAGAGGAAAAGTATCACAATTTCATATCCATATTGAAAGAATATTTAGTGAACACCCCTCTAGTTGATGCTCTTAAATAAATGTCAGGTTACATACAATTTATGCAAGAGTTGGTGACGAAGAAGAGAACTATGAGTTTTGAGCTTATTGATAATATGCACCATTATAGTGCAAATACTTCTCAATATTTATGTGAGAATAAAAAAATATTTGAGATTAAACAATTCCATATACCATTGAATCTTCTAATTTTTCTAAAGGTTTAAGTGACTTGGGTGCTAAAATTAATTTGATGCCTCTAGAAGTTAATAGATAGTTGGGGTTGCGATCACTAATATGCCATCATTTTGTGGAACTTTGGATGCTAAGACTAAGGAAAATATGCAAGAAACTAGTTATTTTTATTTGGTATTATGTGTATTTGTGATGTTGTGTAGAAAAACAGGGTTAAGAGGCATAGTAGAAGAAAAAGGATAAAAATTTACCAAGTAAGGAAGAAGTGAGAATTCCACAGGTATGGCCTATGAATTGTGAATTGGACTCATGTACCATTGAAGAAATTCAGGAAGAAGTTTTTGAGGGTGAAAAAGAAGATTGAGTTCTACAAATATGACCCATAATTTGGGGACTTGATCCATGACTCATGGAACCAGTTCGTGAATGAGAAGTTATAGGTGGTGACAAAGTCTGATTCTCATGGAAGGACCCTACAGCTCCACAACCTGATCTATGATCTATGAATTAAAATCATGAACCTAATACCAAGGAAGACAACTAAAGCCTGATTTCTAAAAGAGAGACGTATGACCCATAGACTGATTCACAGCTCTACTCTACTAGTCATAGGAAGTTACCAACCCTTTTCTCCTACACATTTTAGGATAGGATACATTTTGTATCTATAAATATTCCCATTTGGTTTTATGATTATTTTATACACTATTACATTATTTTAACGTTTTTATGAATATTCTTGGTCTTGGATTGTTAACATTGATTTTTAGGGTTTTAATTCAAGTTGAGATTTTAGATTTTTTAATATTATTATTGAATGAAAAATTATTCATTCTTATCAGAATTATTCTCATGTTCTTGCAATTATGAGGAGCTAAATATCACAACTAGTGTTATGGAAATCATAATAGATTAACAAAGTGATGTTCAATGTAAAAGGTGTTTCTCAAAGGGTATTTTGGCATGTATTGTTGTTTCTTTTAATTTGATTGATTTTCAATAAGTGTAAACATTGAGACCTATCCTTTCTCTACCATGTAATATTGAAAGGATAGTTGGATCAAAATAGAAATTCAAAAACAAGACTTAGAGTTATCTTCATTTAATTAGTTTTGAGATGATAAATGGGAAAGACTATATTAGGATCACAGGTAGGGGTCAATATTGCACCACTCATGACATATTGACCTTTGTATTTGAGGATAGTCATCTACAAGGAGTGTAACATAGTCAGTTAGATAATACATAGCCCAACGATTCTGTATGTCGAATACCATAAGAGATCATTGAAGCACGTAGAATATATAGAGTTAGGGTGTTATTAGGGAACACAATCCTTGTTCCTTTATCTCATACTGATTGCAAATCCAACCAATCAACACTTGTTACTACTGCTACTTTGTTTCACAAAACCCCCTCTTTTAATTATTTACTAATTACTTAGATAAATAATTTATTGAACCTTGTCCTATTCCCTATGGGATCTATCCCGACCTCATTGGGTTGTATATTTTATTAGCGACCACTTATACTTCCTGGAGGTGTAATTTATGTGATAAAAAAATTTGGTGTCATTATTTGGGAATATGATTACAAAGTTAAATTATTGTGTTTCTCAAGTTGTTGGTTTCATTTGCTGATTTTATTTTTTGTTGTTTCTAAGAATACCTTGGTGTATGCCAAGTACTCAGAGTCAAGGAAATCCTTTGATTCCATTTGATATTGTACTTAAGAGAAATTTAAGACATAATCAAACGATGTAGAGAGAAGAAGTTCTTGATCAAGGTGCCATGCTTGAAGGGGTTCATAGTAATCCAACATTTATAAATTGGCCACTCTAGCATAATTTTTAGAAAACTACAAAGCAAGTTATTGCTCGATTAATTTCTATGGTAAATGCTTGGAAATAAGTTGCACAGTTAGTATCTATGGAAGAAAGAGCTAGACAAAAAAAAGAAGGATTGTCTCGCTGCACTTAATTAAAAGGATAGATTTAGAAGAAACAGGGGATAATAGCTCATCTAACAATATCTGCTAGTTTATGATTATCCAGAAAAATATTTTGGTTATGTTGAGCCAGTTGAAACTAGTGTAGTCATTCCTCCAGAATTGCCTCAATGGAGTAAGTTTGATATCATAAGTGCGATGATCCAACTATTGAATTTGAAAAGGATGTTTATTGTCCTGCCTAATGATGATGCAAATATGCATATTATGAATTTTATGAAAATCTACACTTTATATAATTTGGTTGGTCTAAGTCAGGAGGCGATATGACTAAGATTATTCCCATTCTCTCTGATAGAAGAAGCTACTTTATGATTGGGTGAGTTGCTCTGTGGATCTGTCACTACTTGGAATGAGTTAAGGACTAATTTTTCCCTTCCTCTAGAATTTTTCTATTAAAAGATGAAATTTATATCTTCCAAAAATTGTATTCATAGGCACTAAACGAGACATAGTTAAGGTTTAAGAAAAAGTTACAAAATGTGCCAAACAACTGTATTATGTGTATAAACTTGCCTGAGATACTTTACAGAGCCTTGAATTCTATTACAAAGGCTATAACAAACATTATCACTGGTGGAGCCTTTATGAGTCTACGATGCAAGCATGATTCTAAAATCGTAGACTTGATCAATTAAATCAATTGAGGGTGGCATAATCGAGTGGTAGATAGATCAATTGATACTTATAAAATTATAGCCTATAATGAGTAAAGAGTACTAGATGAGGTAGTGGCGTAAGATGTGGCACAACTAAGGATTGACATTGTCTTGATTATCAAGTGGTTTTTGGTATTTAGATAGATAAGGTCAATGCAGTAGGATCATAAGGTAAGGCTTATAGACATAAGAATTCCAATCCTAAAAAGAAGCTAAGTATCTTGATAAAGAAGTGACAGGTTTTTAAGCCAAGGGCCACGAGTCTAATAAATACAATTGAAACTCTAGGTAGTAGAATCAAGGTCATAACTACTATAGAGACAACTATAATAGGTATAAGGATAGAAGTTGAGATCATAATAGTGACTGGAGGTGGAATGATGAATAAGAGAAAAAGGATGGTTGTTATGTTCCACCAATGAATTTTGATGCTGATTCGAGAAACTAAAAGATGGAAGCTTTGTTGGAGAAATTGGTTAAGGGTTCAGAGATCTAAAAAAGCCACCGAAAAGAAATTAAGGCAAATATTATAAAGTTGAGCCAAAATATAGAGTTGCATGAAACTGCTATTAAGCAACTTGAGAAATAATTTAGGCAGATGTCTGCTATATTGAAGCAACTTCAACTGGGCAATCTTCCAAGCATCACTTTTCAAAATCCTAAGAATAGAAATCATTATCTAGTTATTACTACTTGGAGTGGTAAGGCAACTAGTGAGCCTCCTATTCCTGTTGTGACAACATAAAGAAAAACCTGATGAGATTTGATGATATGGATGTAGATGAAATAAAATATTTGGTAATGAATGATGAGACCTCTCAAAAGTCTCTAATTGCAAAGAAAAAAGCTGAAACTAACAAAGGGAAGGGTAAGGGGTTACACCAGGGGTGAATCTTATTCCCTAACCTCTTTATCTTTTCCCCAAATATTGAAGAAGAAAAACTAAGAGAAAAAATATCAAAAGTTTATTTCTATACTGAAGGAGTTATCTTTGAACATTTCTCTTTTGGAAACTCTAGAGAGAATGTTGGGATATATGAAGTTAATGAAATATTTGGTTACAAAGAAGAAGACTGTGAGTTTTGAGCTTGTTGATAATTTGCCCCACTATAGCACCATTGCCTCTGATATTTTTTTGTAAACATTGAATATCTTAGAGCATTCACCATTCCTTGTACTATTAGGTATTTAAAATTTTCACAAGCCTTATGTGATCTAGGTGCGAAAATTAACTTGATGCCTCTAATATCAATAAATATTTAGGTTTGGGGTTGCCTAAACTAATCTCTATCAGATTTCTAATGATGGATCACATTGTGAGAAAGTTCGTAGGTAGCTTGTGTGATATATTGGTAAAGTAAGTATCTTTCATATTTTTAGTTGATTTCATGATTCTTGATTATGAGGTTGACTTCAAGGTTCTTATCATATTAAGAAGGCCTTTCCTAGCCACAGGTAAAACATTGATTGACATGGAGATAGGAAAGATAGAGTTTAGACTTAATGATAAGCAAGTCATCTTGAATGTATGTTAATATATGAAGTATTCTAAGGAGATGTGTGTGGTTTCTATTATGGTCCCTTTAGATAAGGATTAATAGGAAGCACCTATTAAGGAGTGACTTTGTCTGGGGTACTGACAACTATAATAAGATGGTGAATGAAATAATTGGTAGGGGTTCATACACTTATTCACTAAAATTGTTTTATCTTGATCTAAAAAATAGAGCAATACCATCGGCTAAATTGTCTATCAAAGAGCCTCCAATTTTAGAGCTAAAGGCTCTCCCTTTTGATCTGCGGTATGCATTCTTACGAGCTAATGACCCTTTGTTGGTTATCATTGTAGCTAATTTATTAGAGTGGTAGGTTGAGGCCTTAGCATTAATTTTCAGTGGTTCAAGAAGGCTATTTATTAGACCATTGCTGATATCATTGGAATTCCACCAGAGATTTGTACTCACAAAATCTAACTTGAGATAGAATGTATACCTAGCATTGAGCATCACTGTAGATTTAATCTATCTATGTAAGAGGCTGTGAAGAAAGAAATCAGCATGTGGTTAGATGCATTATGGTTTACCCAATTATCAACAGCAAATGGGTGAGCCTAATTCAACGCATGCCAATGAATGGTGGAATCACAATGATTCCCAATGAGAAGAATGAACTAGTTTTATTAAGAGTAGTCACTGGACAGTGAGTTTGCATAGTCTATAGAAAGCTAAATACATAGACCTATACGGATCACTTTCCTATGTCATTTATGGATCATATGTTAGATCGCCTTGCTGGTTGATGATGGTATTGTTTTTTTTATGGTTACTTGGGGTATAATCGGATCTCTATTTCTTCTAAGGGAAAAATAATACCAGTTTCACTTGTCCATATAGGATGTTTGCATTTAAAAGGATAGTTTTTGGACTTCGTATGCTCCCACAACTTTTCAGCGTTGTATGATATCCATTTTTTGACATGGTGGAAGAAACTATTAAGGATTTTATGGATGATTTTTTAGTTGTGGGTGATTTATTTTATTATTTCTTGGATCATTTATCGATTGCCTTGCAAAGATGTGAAAAGTGCAATTTGGTGCTTAACTGGGAAAAATGCCATTTTATGGTAAAATAAGGGATAGTTCTCGCGCATAAGATTTTGAAAATGGGGATAAAAGTTTAAAAGGCTAAGATTGAATTCATTGAGCACTTGCATCCACCAATTTCTGTTGAAGGAATTCATAGTTTCTTAGGTCATGCAGGTTTCTACAAGGAATTTATTAAGGACTTCTTTAAAATTGCTAAACCATTGTGCAAATTATTAGAGAAGGATGTGAAGTTTGTGTTTGATGAAGCTTGTCTAAAATCCTTCGAGTGTTTGAAGGAGAGGCTGACTTCAGCTCCCTTAATTGTGTTCGAATTGGACCATGCCGTTTAAGGTAATATGTTATCCTAGTGGTGTGGAACTAGGAGAACTCCTAGGCCAAAGACTAGAAAAGATACTCCATTCAATATACTATGTTAGCAAAGCACTAATTACTATGTAGAAAAAATATAATATGACTAAACAAGAGTTGCTTTCAGTGGTGTTCACGTTTATTAAATTTTGGTCATACTTGATTGACACCAAATTCATTGTTCACAACAACCATGCAAATCTTACACATCTTATGTCATATAAGTACATAAAGATGGGGTTGATTTGATGGGTACTTCTATTATAGGAATTTGATTTTGAGATCAAGGATCGAAAGGGCACTAAGAATCGTCACTGAGAATGAAGTAGCTGGACATTTGTCTCACATTGAGGAGGAAACAATGATTAACTTAGGGATGAGCTTGAAATTGATGATACTTTTCCAGATGAGAAAGTGCTGGAAGTATCATAAGACAAAATCCCTTGGTTTGTAGATTTTGCCAATTATTATCAAGTGACCTAGTTCTAGAAGATATGTCATTTCAGCAGCAAAATAAGTTTATGTATAAGGTTCATAAATTCTTTTTAAGATGAACCATAATTGTTTTAGGTCTATGAAGATGTTGTAATTACAAGACTTTTCCCAAAGGTTAAGATGATGAGTATCTTAGAGGCATGTCACTAATTAATAGTTTTCGATCACCATGGTGGAGAATGGATTTTGCATATGATCTTGAAATATGGATATTACTATCCCACATTCACTAAAATTACCATGAATATGCAAGGGCATGTGACAAATGTCAAAGGGAAGGGAACATTTTGTAGAGGCATGAACTACCTATGACTACTATCTTGATTTTAAGTTATTTGATAATTGGGGTATCGGTTTTATAGGACCCTATGTGAGTTTGCATGATATGAAGTATATTTTGGTGGCTTTAGACTACATTTCAAAATGGGTAGAATCAGTTGCGCTTCCTAACAATAAAGTTAAGAGTGTCACAACTTTCTTGAAAATGGACATATTCTCTAGATTTGGGACACCTAGAGTGATATTAGTGATGGAGGATCCCGCTTTTGCAACCATTTATTTAAGGCCTTTCTTGATAAATAAGGTGTTAAACACAGGGTGGAGATGCCTTAACATCCATAAATGAACAAGAAAGTTGAGGTCTCCAACTGAGAGATCATGTCCATTTTGGCAAAAAATATGAATGTTGGTAGGACAAATTGGGCAAGGAAGTTGGATGATGCACTATGAGCATATTAGAATGCATCCAAAACTCCTATTGGGTAATATCCATATTAGCTTGTGTATACAAGGCATGCCACTTGACTGTTGAACTTGGGCATAAGGAATTATTGGCACTGAAGAGGTCAAATCTTGAATGGAGTGATGAACTAAGTTGAGGATTGAACAGATAACTGAGATGGATGAATTCCATATCCGCATATATTAGAGCCCAACCTTGTATAAGGAGAATATGAAGTTATATCATGATCGAAATATTGAAAGAAGAGAATTCACAACTGGTGACATGGTATTACTATTTTACAAAGGGCTGAAGCTATTTCCTGGTAAGTTACGATCGAAATGCTATGGCCCATACAGAGTGATTACAATATTCCCTTATGGAGAATTTGGAATTGAAAATAATTATGGGAAGAAGTTTAAGGTGAATGGTCAATATGTTAGACATTACTTGGGTGATAGAAATTACACAAGGTCGGTTTGTGAAAATAGACTTAAAAGAGGCTTGATGTGAGGTCGAGTCAAGCCATGATGTTAAATCAAGTGCTTCATGTGAGGCAAACCATAGGCTTGTTGGTGATGCCTGAGTACCATACATAGACATGCCTGCTGCCACCTTAGTGTTAACTTTTTTGTTTTTCTTAGGTTCAGAAGTATGCATGAATTACTAGTCTATGAAAAAGATAAAAAAATTAGAAAGTCCATGTAAGTGCACTCATGAGTAGATTCTATGAGTCATGACTCAGGTTTCTGAATCATAGACTATACTCGTGATAATCGGAGTGAAACTTCTTCTCTAAAATCATAACCCATGAGTGAAACCCATGAGTCATGAACTTTGTGTATGACCCTTAAGTTCAACTCATGGGAATTAGAACAATTTTAGAGGTTGTAGGACATTTTCCACAAGTGCAACCCATCATTCGTAGACCTTGTCCATGACCCATAGCTTGAACCCGTGGGACTCAAAGACTCTTTAAGTCTCCGAACATAACCCATGAGTTAAACCCATGGATTGTGAACTTTTTCTACTACCCATTAGTTAAAATCATGGGTACCATGTGACCTTTTTAATTATAATTTATTTTATTTCAAAAACTTAATGTGACCCAACCAGGCAACCCAAAACCCGCCCCTTCCCAAATTAAAACCCCTTACCCAATATCCTCAAACCCAGACCTATATAATATAAAATAAAACCCTACTACTATATTTCCCTCTTCCCCCATTTCAAAATATAAGTACCACCTAAAACCTCATAGTGATTACCACCCTAATACACTAATCAAGAAAATTGGACGTCCATTCCTACATACCAATCATTAGATGTTCCAAGTGAGGAACACACCCATTTACTAATTATTTTAGGTTCTCTTCCATGCACAATTATGTTGTGTTCTATCCATGACTATTTTGGGTTAATTCTCCATTGACACAAGTAAGGTTGAAATTGTGATTTAGTATTCTCAAATTGGTAAGGGATATGTGTAGTTAAAGTGGCTTGATTTAATACGAAATAAGTTGGTGAACATTTTTACAAGTCAGGATAAAAAAAATTGTTCAAGTATGTTGAGATTTGATTTTAAACTACAAGTGCAACCCATGATTCATAAATTGGATTCACAAGTCGTAGTTTGGACTTGTGGGAATATAACTTAAGGCTCCTTACCTTTTACTCTACCTCTGAATTTCATAAGTAAGTACGGTTCATGAAGAATGAAACCAGTCTATGACTCATATATTGGACTTCTGAACTTTAATACTAAAGTCTATAAGTGGTTTTCATGAGTTATGAACCCTGTATATGATTTATAGATCAGACTCGTATCTCAGACCTGCAACATTTTATATTTCTTAGGTGTTTATCTCAATGCCACTAAAAGGGACTCAAAAGTAAGGAGATATTGTTCCCATATCCAAAAGAAGGGCAAGAGCCTAGGGCCCAAAGTTTAGAGTCTGAGAAGAGTCTTCTAAGATAAATAGGTCAGTGGAAGACTACGAGAGAGATAGTGGACTTCTTGTACTTAACCTTATATGGTGCCAAACATAAAAGGAATTTGCTGCTAAGGATGCACCACAACCTCAGACACAGGTTCCAATGACTACTACTGTGCAAGTGCCTACCTCTCCCCATTTTGGAGAGGGAGAAAAATTATTTGAGTCTTATTTTAGTGAGGATAACACTATCTCTCCCTAATCTAAATAGGGAGGGGAATTATCTAATCAGTTAGTGGTGAGAGAAAATGGATAATCTCTAGTTTGAAGAGGGAGATAAGTCATCCTATTTTTTTAATGGTAAGGATAATACCGTTGCTTTATTATTTTTTAGGGTTGAGAAAAAGTATTCCACACACACTTCCACTAAGACTTTAGCCTAATAAAATAAGAGGTGCTGCATTCTATACATGAAAGAAATATATAATAGGGATGATGAGCCGAATGAGAAGGGTGGTTTCAAAAGGGATATTACTGAGGAACCCCATATTTAGAAAACTTATTTTTCCATTATTCCAAAGATAAAGACCTTATTTGATAGGTACAAGTTTAGGTGGATACAAGCTAAATCAGGATCAAGATCTAGCCCTCAGTACACTCGTGATCATGCCGAATCAATCTAGTCAACCAACTACGATCGCAATTGATTAAATGCAAGCAGGGTGAGTGCGATTGCGACCAATCTTCTATGATTGTATGAGGGCAAAAAATAGCCCAAAGGTAGAAACATCATTCTGAACAGTAGACCCTAAATCCCACTTAAGTCACAAAACCTTTTCATTCTATATCCATCATTCCATAACCCAACCTCCCATCCTTCGCTTATGGTTTTGCAATTTCTTGAAGCTTCGAGCTTAGATTTGTACTAATTTGAGGTAAGAAGTGATTAGAGAAACTCTGAAGTGTAGATTTAGCTTTGTCTATGGAATTTTCATTTGAATCAAAAGTGTGCTTTATCCTATCTTTATTTTCTTATGCATAACTTTAATAGACATCTTGGTATATTTGATTTCATTATCCTTATGATGTACTCTGCTAGAATAGGGTGCAATTGCATATGGAATGTGATGTATTTTTGTAGATTTTAGTCTGTTGATGATGGATATTACTATTTCTTGGGTTGACTAGTTGGGATTTGTGGGTGAAAACCCCAAACACCCAAAATGGGTTTGATGGGTAAAAATTCCAAACTCTCGAAAGGTCAAACCATCATTGAAAGAGGATTTTGGATGGAGTTTTGGAACCCATATCATTCCTGAAAGAGGGATTTGGGAACTAAGGCAATAGTGGACAATTAATGGGTATAGTTTTATAATTTCACTATCTTAGACATAGGGGTAGTTGTGAGGTTAACTATAGCATGTGTATCATCCTAGAAATAGTGATACCCAATTTAGCTATTGGGTGGCTTTAATTGACATAGTTGTTAGGTACTTGAAGGAGTTAATGAGTGATATCTTTAAGGTTTTATTGAAAAACTAACCTCAAGTAGTTTCAACCTAGCCTACCATATTATCAACAATTGAAATTTGCACTGAATCTTCATAAATCCATGCATAACTTGACCCTAGGAAAGTATAACCCCAAGATCAATTCCTACTTTAATTCCCTCTAATTGATTTTAGCCTTAAATTAGCCCCTCAGAATCCCAAGAAATGATTTCACACTCAACAAGATTAAAAACCCCCAAACTATCTTATACCCTAGGTTTGAACATCGCAAGTAACTTTTATTTCGAACCTACTCAATTGTCACACATTTTTTTCCTCATGGATTCAATCCCAACTCTTGTTGGGTAATTATATTGACAATGACCACCTTGCACTCAAATTAACGTATAAGTTGTGTGTTATAAAAAATGGCCCCATTGCTTGGGAATAAATTGGTGCATTAATTTAGTTTGGAATTTTAGTTTACTTGATTTGATTCCAACTTGTAAATAGTTGTTTGTGATTTTATTTTGTTTCTTTTGTTAGTTAGTTTTTTTTTTTTTTAGATGTTAATATGGCATCGTGTAATGAATGTGCGTTTGGTGGTTGGAAATCATACCTTGATGATCCATGTCCATATTGTGGTGGACCTCACTATTTGCAAGATTTTAGATATGCTCCTCGAAAAAATACAAGTGGACCATCTCAATCTTATTGGGGGTATGGTTGTTCTCTAAGTGGTGGTCGAGATCGACATTGGAGTGATTTTTCAAATGCCCCTTTCCCCCATTATACTAACTCGGTTGCTAATGAGAAACAAAGGGGAGAATGAAGCACAAAACTATTGGTATTGAATCAATGCTTCAACGTATCTTGGTACGGGCGAAATCAATGGAGGATGATTTATGACATTGGAGTGATTGTGAAAAGATCAATCCTCTTGTTTTGCTAACCCAAATGATTGTTATTCTTATGGATTTGGTAGGTCTTATAATGAAGAAAGAGAGGAACAAAGCATGGGAAATAGTGGCATTGAAGCAATGCTTCAATATGTCTGTGAGTAAACAGCAGTGATGGAGGAGGACACAACTCTTATACTCTAATCCAACTAGGCATTTGGAGAGTAAATCTTT
Organism: Capsicum baccatum var. pendulum; assembly: GCA_030864225.1. Classification (NCBI taxonomy): domain Eukaryota; kingdom Viridiplantae; phylum Streptophyta; class Magnoliopsida; order Solanales; family Solanaceae; genus Capsicum; species Capsicum baccatum. Next base: position 136,184,485 of record CM061559.1, on the reverse strand, counting down.
AAGCTAGAAGATGTAGGCAAAGAATTTATTCATTCAAACACCAAAACCATGCCTACTCATTTAAATGATCTCGATATTGAAAAACCCTCACTGATTTCGCAACCAACCAAACCAAACATGAGAGATAATACCAAAAAGGAGGAAATGGTGAGAGAGTTAGAAGAAGAAGCCAAGCAAATCCCTTATGAAGACTCTAGTCCATTTTGGGCTAAATATGACCAATGAAATGCAACTCTAAAATTTAGGGAAAGACCCCGTACTATCCACTTTTCAACATTATGCTTGGTAGATTTGATGAAAGTCAGTTCACCCAAGCACGTGATGAATATTGGAGAAAAGGATCAATTTCCTTATATTTTGGAGTTTAACATTCCAAATGAGAATGATAAAGCCCAGAAATTGAAGGACAAGAAGCTTAAAGATCGATGTCAAAGTAGTGGCCTTCTAATTCTCTCACTGTTGTCCACTAAGCCCATACAAAAATTTGATGAAAAATTGGGCAAATAGTTTAAGTCTTCGAAGTGGCATAATAGAACATGTGTTGTCGTGCCCCTAAAATCCCCCAAAGATCATCAAATATGGAATGATCAAAAGTTAGACAAAAGGTTTACATACTCTAAGTGGAGACACAAATGAGTATTAAAAAGCGTCATGATAGGACATTAAACCAAGCACTTGATGGGAGGCAACCCATCAATTTCATGTTTACATAATTTATTTTTGAATAAGTAATATAATTTTGATGTTTTATAGGTACTTTGGACAGGATTGGAAGGCAAAAATAGGGGAAAACCAAGTTTGAGAGGTGTGGCAGCCCTGCAGAAAATAGTGTAAAATAGGGGAGCAGAATGCCTCAGCTACCCTAATTGCGGTATCTATGCCGCGATTGGGATAGTCTCTCCATCCTGTACCTTTGTTATCACTGCATTTTTAGGGAGCCCTTTAATACTTCTTATACTTTTGTGTTATTTAGTGAGGTCACTACAAGCCTTACGGTTGGGGGTATGGCCCTACCCTTTTGTGTATTCATTGATTTGCAATTGTCAAACTTAGTTCACTAAAAGCATGAAAATTTTATAAATTGATTGTTTTCATTTGTAGTTGTCTATTTCTTTTAATAATAATGTTGGACGACCCTTTCCCTATGATAGATTGAGTGAGGTCATTCTTAAGGGAAAAGTGTCGTGCCTGGGTTTTGAGCCATGAATGCAGGGGAAGTATGAGTATCCATGGAATCAAGATAACAAATGCAAGGAAAGTATGAGTACCTATGACATTCTAGATTTGGGATCACAATCACGCCATTGGTGAAGTTTGAGTATCCATATGGTTTATTTGCCCATATGAAGCCAAAATATGAGACAAAGTCTTAGTTTGTTGCCATGGTTAGCAAATTATGCAGGGTGAAAGTGCAAAGAAAACACCCCCATCCATCCAAAATTCTTTGAAAATCAAGGGCATGGGCATTGTAACAATTCTTTTTCTCTTTTCGTGACTCCAAATTTTTGACTTGTGAAAATTGGTAGACACTCCATTTTTTTCTCAAGTGAAAGGGGCAATTGAGCCTCCTTGGCAAGTTCGCATGCCATGTGTGATGAGTTGATTTGTCAATATCTCATGTATAACTTGTGACATCTAGAACTTGACCCATTAGTCTTTCAAAACTAATTTCGATTGTATTTTGTTGGAGAAATTATCTTATCCATCTTTGTGACATTGGCAGTCCACTTTAGCCTAAAAAGCCTACCCATACATAGATGTTACCACTAGTCACCCACTTTGAGCCATTGAACTTTTCTTTGGCAAATACATTGCAAGCCGTGAGCCTTTAAACTCTTATTCCTCTTTTGAACCTTGTCCTTCTTTGACTTAAAAAAGTAAATTAAGGCTAAAATCCTAAGTTGGGGGTAGTTAAGGTTGGAAGAGGTGACTTTAGGAAATGAGAATGTAAGTTAGTGCCTAGGAGATAAATTTTGAGAACAAATGAATAGGAAAAAGAAGGGACCCAATAAAGGAAGGAAAAGCATGAAATGCACAAGGAAAAGAGGTGAAAAGAAGATTCTTTCAAAAATATGGGTAAATAAAGGTAGTAAAAGTAGGCACATGCTTAAAGAGTGAAAATAATAGAAGTGACCCATGGTCAAAAGTTGGATAAAAAAGGGTATAATGTAGATGTTCAAGGAGGGTATAGTCACTTTATTCCCAAATAATATCCTACCCTACCCCGAACCTACGTTACAAGCTCAATATGCTCTTTGTGATCTCCAACCAAGTGAACTCATTGTAGCGGCTATTGAAAATTGTGGAAATCCTATGGCATGTACTTGTTAACATCGAGAGTTCTTTAGAGAGAGTTTTGTACTTAATTCCTTGTTGCATATGTGATAGCTTGGTGTGTGGAATTTTCCTTCTTATGATGAGGCATGTAATCAAGTTGAGCTGGGTGATTTTTTCATCTCATGCAAAATGAGGAAAAAGGAGTATAATATAGTTGAGGTCAAAGATGAGTCATTTCTTAAGTATTAGTTATTGTTGCATGATTTCTCTTTGAAGTCTTTTGCATCCGTGAAAATTACGGGTGATGTTGAGGGGTGCCGTGAAAATAGTCTTGCCTATATTCGAAGTACTATTTGTGGTAGTAATCAAGTTTAAGTCATCATGATCATTTGGGTCATCTAATTTGGGCATAAAAGTGCATTGTCTCATGGTAAAAGGTCACTACCATTTACTATTCATTTACACTCAACATTCATGCACACTACTATGATTTGAATATAAAGTGAGACACATTTGATTTAAATGTACTAATTCCCATATTTTGCAGGTACACAAATGGTGAGAAGAAAAAAGCAAGACCGGGCTGAAAAGGATCAAAAAAGGAATTGAAATGCAAGAGCTAGACAAGCTAAAGCAGGATCAGGATCTAGCCCTCTGTATGCCCGCGATCGCGCCAAGTCAAGCTAGTCAAATAACTACGATCATGATTGATTAAATGCGATAGCGGTAAGTGCGATCGCGACCAATCATCCTTGATCACGTGATTTCAGAAAATGGCCCAAGGAAGAAATATCATTCTAAACAGCCGACCCTAAATTCCATTTAAGGCTCAAAACCCCTTCATTCTAGATTTATCATTCCATAACCCTACCTCTCACCCTTAGTTTAGGGTTTTGTAATTTCTTGAACCTTGGATCTAGTTTGGAGCTTAAATTTGTACAAATTTAAGGCAAAAAGTCATTAGAGGAACTCTGAAGTACAGATTTAGCTTAGTCTATTAAAGATTCATTTGAATCTAAAGTGTGGTTTTTCCTATCTTTATTTTTATTGTTCATAACTTTGATAGATATCTTGGTATATTTTATTTCATTATCCTTATGATGTACTCGATCTACCTTTTTGGATTATGTTAGAATAGGGTGCAATTGCATATGGGTTCTGATGTATTTGCGTAGATTTTAGTCTATTGATGATGGGTATTACTGTTTCTTGGGTTGACTAGTTGGGATTTGTGGGTGAAAGCCCCAAACACCAAAAATAGGTTTGATGGGTGAAAATCCCAAACTCTCAAAAGCTCAAACCAACCTTGAAAGAAGAGTTTGGGTGAACTTTTGGAACCCATATCATCCTTGAAAAGGGGATGTGGGAACCAAGGCAATAGTAGACAATTAATTGGTGTAGTTTGCTAATATTTACTATCTTGATTTTGAGGTTGACTATAATATAGGTATCATCCTAGAAATATGGATACCCAATTGAAGAATTGGGTTGCTTTAATTGATACACTCGTTAGGTACTGGAAAAAGTCAATGAGTGAAATCTTTGAGGTTTTGTTGAAAAAGTAACCTCAAGAACTTTCAACCTAGCCTACCACATTATTAACAATTGAATTTTGCACTGAATTTTCTCGAATCCATGCATAACTTGCCTCTAGGAAAGCATAACTCCAAGATCCATTTTTAATTTATTACTCTTTAATTGATTTTAGTTTTAAATTAGTCCCTTAGAAGCCCAATAATTTCTTTCACACTTGACAAGATTGAAAACCCCAAATGATCTTGTACCATAGGTTTGAACATACCAAGTAACTTTTACTTTGAACTTGCTTAATCTCCACTCAAATTGTTCTTCATGGATTCGACTCCGACTCTTGTGGATAATTATATCGACAATGACTTCCTTGCACTAAAAATAATGTCTAAGTTGAGTGTTATGAAGTTTTATGCATCGTATTCCACTTTAGTTGATTTGATGACATTTTCATGATAGTGAGATTAGTACCAACCTCCATTGGACCATGTTTTGGTTTGAAGTACTCAGGTTTATACTTCTGATTAGACTATTTAGTGGTTTTGTTTGGCCCCAGACATGAGTTTCTAGAAAGTATAATAAATTTTGACTATTGCATGGAGATAGTGAAAAATAGGATATAACACCTCAAAATCTAATTCCCAAGATGCCACATGGTGCTCCTAACTACAAGTAGTCCTAAGCTAACCCTGACTGCCTTATACTAAATCTGAATCTCAAAATAGGGGGATATGAATATAAAATCATAATAAATGCAAAAAAAAAACTATCAGAAATGTGAGTATATCTATAAATATTATTCCCATCAGTCTGACAAGGTAAATACTAAAAATCTAAATACTGCAACTAAAAATTTAAAATTGGATCTAGTAGTCCGACAAGCCTCTATTAACTGAATCTAGAGAGTCACTGGGACAGGCCCCAGCTGACTCAAACAGTCTAAAATGAATACTAAATCACCTTATAATAAATTGGAAATCTGAATAGCTATGTCCTGAGATATGAGGACTCACCAACTGCGGAGATATAGATAAGATGCCTGAACATCACGTTGCTGAGACTGAGCAGCTAAGACTACATTACGAAATACTGTAGCACATAGACGTATATATTGATCAGTACTTTGGGAATGGACTAAACATATGGGGGTGAATGCAATAAGTAAGAAATATCATCACATTTTATAAAATCATGCATGCTAAAGGTAAATGACTCATAAAGGATGGAGTAATCTGAAAACTTAAGGTCATAAATCATGAACAATAAAACTTATATTATAAATCTTATGGGCCATTACACTTAGTTCTAAAATTTGTATCCTGTTCTTATTCTTAAATCATACAGGCTAAGTGAAATCTGTAAGTCTGTATTTGAAGGCTTATTTAAAGCAATGTTTTAAACTCAAGAACTTCAAAGTTGTAGAGAAAATACTTTATTTTAAGGGTTTAGAAATCTGAAAACTTATTCATCATGGGAGATTCTTCTAACCGACATAAACCATGTGAGCATTCATGGAGTCCAACGATCTTGTCCCCCTAAGGAGGAATCCTCACGCCGGGGAGATGAGTCACACTCTTGCCTGGGAGTATAACCTATCTAAGTGATCACATATCTACCATCCACGTAGAAGTGGGAACAATTTAAATCCTACATTGGCATGTAGTTCTGGGTTATAAAACCATAGTAACATACCTTTCACTGTGCTAAATACTGCTCCCATTAAATTTGTATGCTCATTCTAATGGAAATCCACTTCTAAAATAGTATAATGGTTTACAATGAAAACAAACTGTATATCTGTAAAGCTTAATCTGTAATCTGAATCTGCAAAGTGAATTTCATATGTATTCTTGAGACCAAAAGGTCAAATCTTTATCAATAATCTGAAAAGAATCTAATCATAAAGTGCTCATAGAATAATCAACCTTGACATAACAATCTCTAATTAGGGCTCAATGACCCATGCATCAAACTCATGTTAAAACATCATAATATTTATGCCTGGTAATGTAAACATTTATAAATCAACTTAAAATCTGGAAATTACTGCTATATGCATCAAAATATGAACATAGACATGAAATTCAACTTCTAAATCCCTTGAAGTCTCATAATCTCATAAATAGCCATATTGGGTGTAAACTCTAACTTTAATTTCATGGAAAATAACATAAATTCAGTAAATTTGTAGTTAAAATAAGTTTTGGGCACAAGGATGAAAGGATTATCCTTATTCAAAAACTCCACATACCTCAATTGATGATCTAGATGCTAAGACTTGAATCTTGGATCCCTATTGATGCTTTAGAGATGAATTCTTAGAGTTCTTGAATTGGGAATCCAATCTTGAATTTCCATGGAGAATTTTAATGGAGAAATTGGATTATCTTAGAGAGATAGTTTGATGATCTAGGGTTTTCTTTTGAGAGAGAATTGATGAAATAAGCATAAAGGACTTTAGAATATGCTTCATTCTTTGTTTAAGATAGATTGGGACCTTGGGGATTGACCATAATACCCCTTTTAATATTTAAAAGCACTGAAAAAAATATTTTTCGAACTGGGTGGCCAACGTGATACGCCACTATTGCAGTGGCTCACTGGAAATTGACAAATGGGAACTGGGCTTCCTCCGCAATGCACCACTATCGCGGTGCCCCTTCGGAGTGCCATTTTGGCTACTAGCGTGACGCACCAACATCGCGTGGGTCTACTGGAAATGGACAACTAGGAATTTAGACTTCTCAGTGATGCACAAAAATCATAGAATCACACTGGAAATTGACAATTGTGATTTTACACTTTTCCAGGACGAGTTACGGTCGCAAATCATAGTGTTTTATGATGGAAAATTCAAATAGCCATAACTTCTTACTCGGTTATCGGATTTAGGTAAATCTTATATCATCGGAAAGCTAATTCAAAGTCCTACACTTAAAATGTCTAAATCTAGAAAATTTTATCTATATGAAAAGTTATTCTCTCTTGAAGAAAACACTTGACATTCTCAATGTTAGATTGAACTAGAAAAAGTACGGGGTGTTGCATAGGACAAAGGTAAAGGATCTTGAGTAGAGATGACAGTTATTGAGAAGGGTTTCTCGCTATATTGTCAAGAATAGGATTGATGACCCTTGAGTCATAGGGAAAGTAGATATTAAAAAGTCAACTTTGCACTTTGTGAGAAAATTGTACTTGTCTATTGTGAAGAACAGGTTGGGCCAGAGTGGGGTAGATAATTTCCTCATACTTTATCGAGGTGTTCTTGTGGCTAGAATCATGGAAGGATATGATATTAATTTATTTTTGATAAATATGTAATGAGATTCATGAAAAGTCATTAAGAGAGGTCACGAGCATCCCGTTCCCATACCTAATTAAAAAGCTTTGTGATGCATCGAATATTGTAGCGTTGCCAGTAGTGATCATATATTAAGGTGAATCATATAACTGATGTAGGTTTTATTCGAGATGATACCAACTTGATTGCCTAGAGAAAAGCACAACCTTCTAATTCATTAGGAGTGGCCTTATTTAGGGGATTTTGGATACGACCAAGAAGGTAGATACTTTAACATCAGTTGGTAAGAGAGAGTGTAAGTTATCCTACTGAGAGTACAACCTTTGTAGGTAGTAAGGGAGTAGTAGGAACTATAAGTCCATCATCTACTTATAATGTGCCCCCTTATCCACCTTTATTGGAATTGTTACAGTGTGGCATCTTCTTTTATAGTTGTAGGTTGATAGAAAGACTAAGTCGGTTTAGCAACAAACTTACACTGATACACTATTGGCTATGTTATTGACCTAAATTAAGCCATGGGTGTAGACTAAAATTGAGACTTCTAAGGCAAGGATAGAGGCGCTAGAGATGACCATAATAGAACATTTTATGAGAGAGTTGCATAAGAGATTGATAATGTTAAGATTAGGATGGAGGATAGACTATGCGAGGCCCAGATTCTAGATCTATACAGTCTAAGGAAAGAGATGGCTATGTTGAGGATCGAGATTTGAGCTTTAGAAAACAACCACACTCCAACATACCCCCTGTGATACCACCTATATGAAATCTACTTCCTACAACACCAACATTGGTATTTACTTATTTAAGGATGACGATCCCCCTACTGCTAGAGGTAAGAGAGCACAGGCCTATCTGAATGCTAGTTCTGATGAGTTTGAGTAGAAATTCAAGAGTATTTCTAAAGAGTCCTAAATTGAGTATCATTTTGAATAGATTGAGTGTGAACAATGTGAGTTGGGAGCCTCGTCTAGTCGATGACGACCACCACCTGGAACAAATCCCGATGTGCCTCTTAACACCACAACTACGAGCGAGTCCACATCTGATGCCTAGAGAACTGCAGATATGTCTTCACTTTCTTTTTCTTATTATATTCATAATTATGTACTGAGGATAGTGCATTATTTCATAGTTGGGGGTGGGTGTATACACCACTCAGGGGTTTTTGTTTCTGTGACTCTTTTCTCTTGAGTGTGCTTTCATAATTGTGGTGACATGTTTAGGATATTATTTATCTTGTTATCATTTTTTTCTTATGTGTTGTCTTTTATTAGGAGAAAAATAGGGAACCTAAATGCAATAAAGTTTTGAATGATTCAATATTAATTTTAGATGCTGAAAATGGTTTTGATGCTTTAAGGATACCCATCATAATCTTTTCATTGTGTGTTGTGATGGCATGAAAATTGAGACCCCTGTTGGATCTTCTGATGATATTAATATTACAGGCAGAATAACTGTAGCTTAGCAATGCATGAATCAAGATAGGTAATAGTTGATGGTGTAACCCTGTTCTATGTGGGTGTGAGGTTGTATACATAATTCACTTTGTGTGTGCGATCCAATATGTCACAATGCAATTCCTCAGGTCATGAAAGCACAACCTATAACCCACCAGTAGGCAAACCAACCCGTAGTCCAAAACTACTAGTAATGGACTACCACAAAAATCGAAGAAAGAATGAAGAATAAATGAAATAACAGACTAAAATACATAAGATGGTCTCTAAACTTAGTAGAATCAGTATAAGATCTTCTACATATTAGGGAGGAAAGTAATACTCCAAACGCCAGGACCACACTGTACATCTCCAAACCATAGTTGCTTCGCTCGACACACACAACAATGACGATAACCCATATTATGATCTGCAGGGTGGTATGACTACCAAACACATGGTAGTCAGTAGGAAACTGCCAACTAATCTCAAAAGATAATGCAAATATACATAACATGTAAATATAAATATAAACTACACCCAAATATCGAACAACTGCATAATAAAGCTAATGAGATAATTTGGATAAAAAATCCTATCACATCTATGAAACTAACATAATAAGGAAAAAAGGTATTAAGGATGAAATATCCTATTTTAGCCATACTCAGGAACCTCAGCCTCATACCATATATCACTGGCCAAGATATGAATAAAGGGTGAAAGAAGATATATAATAATACACAAAGCCAAGGAATGAATATACAATCCGCATAAAGAAAGAAAGAAAGGGATATACTATAATACCATATCTACATATAGATAGATATACTTATGATCATAAATAAGGTTAAATCAATGGTACAAATTAAGTAATCACACTAGCATATCCTGGCCTCCTAATCATAGTAGGAACTTGTGCAAACAAATTTAGGGTCTAAATCCATAATGCCTAACCATGGGATAGTCATGCGTAGTAAAATAACTGTAAGAGAAAAAGATCAAAATCATACCTCATATCTTAATACCAGATCACTAACCAAACTTTCATGAACTACACATAACAATGATCATTATAATAACCATAATAATGAAAATGTGAGTAACCGACTTGTTCAGATAAACAATACCTAATAGGGCCTTTTACGAAACACTACTGACACAGGCTTAGAAGGTTCAATCAGCAGTTAACAAATAATATTCTGAGCCTAAATCTATGAAACCCCCTATAAGGCTGATAAATACAAGCTCCAAATAATATACTATGAGCAAAACTAATGCCTATACCAATGCCCACAAAGCTGATAGATATAGGGCATACTAATGATAGGTAATGCATAAGAAAGAATGACTACCAAGGTATAATCTATAATAACATCACCGATCCAACCCCATAAAGTAACCAAGTGTATACACCTCCTCTAACTCAACGACTCATAAAGGAAGGACCTACAACAACCTTTTTTCTCTGACATAATGGCTCACAAATGAAGGGGCCCCTAGGGGGTTCAAGATTACCTATATACATTGACCTAGTCCCGATCTAAGATTTTAAATCATCATCATAATCAACATTCTCTGTCCAGTATTAGGGAAATGTATATATCTAATAAATGTATAAACTCAAACCATGGATAAAAAATATCTATTATCTGGGGTAAACTCCAAGACAAATCATCATAAAGATATAAAAAGGGGTCGAGAATCTCCCACGACAGAAGTAAATAGTAGTTACAAAACCATGGACCGAAATATATATCTCAGTCAAATCTTTTATTCAACATTTTTAGTCTTAAGGGCTCATAAATCATTCATTAAGATTGTACTATTTCCACTATGAAGAAATTCATTTTAAAAGTGAAAAGTGGGATTTAATCCCTTCTTAGGAAAAAATAGCAGTAAAACCCTATTATAGTTGGAATCATACCATTTACCCTTTTTAGTGATCATGAATGCAAAAAATCGATGTATTATATCAACAATATCAAAACAATGCAATCATGAGCATCAAACCATCTACAAACCATAGTCACATCCTTTACAAGGATGAACCATTTTGCAGAATCTAACCAATATCATAAACCGGACTAGGGCCTAATAATAGGTACATATCCAACATAACCTCATAATTCAGGAATAATCTACACATTCCACTGAGCATGCAATAACCTTATATTAAGTTTCATTAATCTCAACTATATCTAATATGTTATTAACCTAGGGTAATAGAATCCCAGATGCCTTATACGTATTTCACCTCAACAGATAATTCTCTCATCTAATCCCTAAACGTCAACAATATAGGCTAAGTCAGGGTGTTTTACCAATATTCAATCTAACATTCCCATTTAACATGCAATACATAAAATACACCATCTCATAAAGAAGAGTAGAAAGAAGCCTTCCTAGATGTCGAACCCTAGATCCTTGAACCCTCCATAATCATTGGTCTTCACTCTATGATACCAAATTGCCACCACACTATTACAATCATATTCTATATATTGTTAGGAGTTATCAAGATCCATATCACTATATTCAGGGTCATGTTGAATTTTAGGTCAAGAACTAGCGTACGAGGCCCACAAACAACATACTAAATTGGACCCTTCATGAAGTCCCTCAAAGGACAAGGAATGTGTGGTCAAAAGAAGGAAAAATTGGGTCTCAAATCAACCCTTAAAGTTTAGGAACTAAGGCCCTTATTTCTATGAATTTTACCATGAATTTTGATGGAAATCAAAGGGAAAACCAATGTGGAATGACCTAAAAGAGCTAGGCTAGCTTACCTCATCTTATTTGGAAGATTCCCTACTTTTTCTCTATTTGAACTTTTAAATAAGAGTAAAAATGGTGTAAAGAATTGTAGAAAGTCGGGTGCAGAAGAGGGGTTTTAAACCCAGCAGGTGTCACTTAAGTGAAACCACTCTAGCTAATGCAATAGTTTCTCCCAAGACACCTATCACTTACACAATATGGTAGATGAAGGACGAGTGTCGCTTACACAAATCTGAGTACTGCATACATGATATTTGATCGGGATGGCCAGTATAACTTAAGTGACATATTGTCGCATACGTGATGATTGCAAAAGTGATCAGACCATTGCATATGCGGTCACACTAGTGACCTGATGCACTAGATTTTCTATGTCTGAAATAGATTTGACTGGATGCTTAAGATTTTTACAAAATACCGTGAACAGTTTCATCCAATATTGTTTTTACTAAATATGGGCCCCAAAAGCCCTAAAAGAGTTTGTAAGCCTCAGGACCAGAACCAAGGGCCCCCTTACCTAAAAATAAATGTTTCGGAGTTGTGTGATTGTCACAATTCTAAAGGTCATTTACTAGGAGTTTTCCTAAAGGTCATTTACTAGGCGATGTGGTTCTATTCAATTCTTAATGTCATTTACTAGGTGTTGTGGTGCTATGCAATTTCATAAATAACCTATAAGAAAAAACAAAACTTCCTAGTGATTTTGCTACAGGTATTCCCTTTTTAACCAACTTCCTTGCTTCACTCTCACAAAATCAAAATGAATCCTCAACCACCAACTTGCTTACAATTGAACTGAGGAAGGATGATGCACATGAATCCAAGATACGACACACTGATACCACATCATTACGAGTATAATCAAATAAAAACTCATCCAACCCAAAGGAAAACAAAGGACTGAGTCATGCAGCAACCTCCAATTAAAAATATAGCTATTTTTTTTGCTTTCCAAAGCTGCTAACACTCAAAATGAAGCAAAAAGTCACCCAAGTCCTGTTCGCACAAATTCATCACACTAAACTCGAAAAACTGAAACTGATCTACTAAAAATCCATATGCCAAACATGAGAATAAGCTTATAAAGCACTACATGGGCACACAAATAGAGATAACCAAGGTCTGCGATCTATTTCAAAGCTACAATTGGTCCGGATGACCCTCAAAACTGAAACCCAGGAGTCCAAAGCACAACAACTTACCACTGAATGATCCACTGTAGGATGTCCCATCTATAGAAAATAAAGCCTTGCTTAATCAAACATAAGAATACTACTCTCATTGAGTATATCATCCATAAATCTCAACAAAAACTAAAAACCTGAGGTCAAAGCTGAAGGAATTCGTGTCCATAGACTATCCTCTGAACTCCTATCAACCATAATCAATCCAAACTCAAGAAGATCGAATAGGTAACCACGAAGGATAAATCATACGCTGAAAACATAAGAAATCAACTCCATATCTATTGGAGGGCCTACACCACCAAAAGATACTCATGAACTCCCCAAGGCTACAAAATGCACTAGTAATAGCAAAAGTTTAGCAACACAAAGAAATGCAACCTTAGCTGGAATCTAATCAACCCTATAATCCATCTCGGAAATGAATAACTGTAACCACATATCATCAAGGAGAAGCACTCCACCAAGTCTCTTTAGGATGAATAAATTTAGAATGTGGATTTCCTAAATCCACCCAAGTAGTACTATCTTAACTCAATCAACCCATGAATCACCTCACCGAGGAAGATAGTACCAATATCAATACCAATGTCTCTAAAACCAATGCTAAGGTCAAGACCATAGTTGGAAAATTAACCCAACAAATTTGATGATGAATCCAAGACTTCTCAACATCAACATCAAAACCACTATCATATGATGAACTAGTCACATTAGAAGAGTATACCCCAAACTAGTTAACCTCAAAAAAGGGCTACATAAGGAGGAATAGCTAATGCAATAACATCTGCAACCTACGAGGAAAGTCCAAGAACCTCAAACTCAAGAATGGGTAATGTAAGTAAATTGCTGACTCTAGAGCCATAAATGAACCACAACCACAGAAGGTCAACTTACCTTTAGTGCCAAAATTCATTCAACAAATGATCTAGTATTCCTAATGTAAGAGAAAAATAGCTAACCTTACCTCGCTAAAAGAGAGAAAACATCCAACCAAGCTAGCTGCCCAATCTAATGAATAAATACTGCGTAAAAGGGAAAATTTTAACCAATTGCTAATAGTCTAGCATCTACCAAGCGAGGATCAATTACATCAAAAAATGACAACAATAACAATAGTAATATAAACATCAATATAAAGAATAAGTGGTACAAAAAATGAAAATCAATATAAATTACCACTCGAGGGACATAATAAGAGCAATATGCCAAGGTAAATAGGGGTCAAACCCAAATGCTACGTACATAGGGGAAAATATCAATACAGATCCACTCCATCCACTAATAAAATAATCATCTATAGGGTAGTCATATAATCATGCACTCTATATAAAGGTACATAACAAACAATATAAACTTACCAAGACATATAGTCATTGAAGATACAATAACCCAATACATATAAATAAAGAGTGAAGGCAGGAAATAAAAGCCATCTATGATAGTGAAATGAAAATTCACATGCCTGATGGGTCCTAGGGAGAACAAATCTGAATAGGTCCCAACATAGATTGAGTGACTGAATCATCCACGAAGGCACAAAGCTCATTGCCTCCAAAAAATGGTGCCATACAACCATGAGACTTATTTGAATAAGCTAAATGAAAATGAATCCCATATAGGGGACATTCTCTATGCCAGTGACTAATCCCCTTAAAGTCATAGCAAACCCCTGAAGCCCTAACCTGGCGAGACATATAGGCTGACCCCGACTGGCTGACCAAATAACATTAGAGCATGCCCTGCTACAATAATTGTCCTTCTAATAGTCATAACAAACCTCAAGAAGTCTAGGATGGCATGAAATACGTACTAACTCTATTTGACCAACTTGCATCTAGGGCACACTCTAGACCAATGTCCCATTTTTCCTCAACCAAAATAAGCGTATGGGATACCTTAATATGTTGTCTCTACTCATCCAGAATGACCATCATGGCTTGAAGACCCATACAAAATACTCCATAAGGTCCAATAAGAACCCTACACACTACTTCCAACATGACTAACCTGAGAGCCACCCATTGTCGGACACTATATACATAGAATCAATAGGCTTCTAGTAGAGCTGACCTTTGTCGGAAGAATCCTCACTCCCAGATAAACTACCAATAGCACTATACTGATGACATGGCCTCTTACCATAATCTTCATAAGTCCTAATACATACTCTCTCTGTGGCCCTTGCATGGCTAATAACGTAAGAGAAAAAAGACCCAGCTGCTAGCAAATGTTTTGAAGCCAAACGGAGTGGCAATATTCTCTAATAAATCCACACACCATTTTATGATCTAAAGGGTATAGCATAGAAATATGCCTATCCCAATCAAGGAACCTAATATCATACTCAAAAATTGACTAGGAACCTTCTTGAACACCAACAAACCTACTTTAACTTGAAAACTACTTAATGAATTAGATGTCATCCCAAGCTCTAAGAGGTCTGCAAAAGATCTCAAGATACCCAATGCTGAATCTCAAAGGGCTGGAGTAGTAACGAACTTCACTAGAGCTTGAGCTGCGGCCAGATCCTCTGGATAATGCTAAAGATCTTTGACATTCATCCATAACTTTCTGGTATGATTCTGATTGAAACTTTAGAAACGCATATTGAATTCCCATCCATATCTATTGATAACCTAATATCGCCCATCTAGGACAGAATAAAGTCAAAGGACATAATTGGGGCTCATAAAAATATGGACACATGACAAAGAGCCAGGAAGAAAATTTCCTAAGACTACTTTGTAGCCTCTTAACAACAACAACAAAACAACAAACTAGTATATTCCCACACAGTAAGGCCTATGGAGGGTGAAATATACGCAGTCCATACCGCTACTTCTGAAGAAGTAGAGAGGCTACTTTTCATTGACTCCCGAATCACGAGAGAGAATAGTATAGCAAGGTCGTAATGCAACTCAAAATAGGATGTATAACATAACAGAAATAAGCGATAAAATAATTATAGTAAATATCAAGGAAATACAAAATAAGTAAAGTACAAGCAAAACAAAATAAGAAATAGGAAAAAGGATACTCTCCTAGTAGTAAACAATACACTCACAGACCTAAGAGGACTACCACCACCATACTCTCCTAACACCTATCCACAACCTACACACTCACACTAGCCTTCAACCCTAGTCCGCGACCATCACACCTTCTTGTCTAGGGTCATGTCCTTAGTAAGCTGCACTTGCTCTATGTCATGCCTAATTACCTCCCTCCAGTATAGGTTACAAATGTCTCCATAGCGATCCATAGGACTCTACTAGTCACTCAGCTCTTGTACCAATGGATTGATAAACCTAGTCTCTGATACTAATTTTTCACAACATAACTCCTCAGGTTATGATGGCACGTACTATAACCCATCAGTAGGCAAGCCAACTTATAGTCCGGAACACTAGTAAAAAAATACCACTAGAATTGAAGAAATAATAAGAAATAAATAAAACAATAGATTGTAATACTTAAGATAGTCAATGCTTAGTGGAATCAGTATAAGAGCTTCTACTATTAATATAAACACAAAATGAAGTACTAAATAAACATACAGATACAACTATCTCTTAATATAACATAGAGATTAGTCTAGTACATAAGAAGGAGGAAAGTAATACTCCAAATGCTAGGATCTCAACCTACATATCCAAACCATACCTGATTTACATGATACACAAAATAATTATAATAACCTGTTGTATGATCTGCAAGTTGCAGAAGTGCATTATAAGTACCAAACACGTTGTACTCAGTATGCAACTACCGATGGAGCTCCAAAGATAATATTATAAACATAATAAGCAAACCAAAATATAAACTACACCAAAATATACAAAAACTACATAATAAAGTTAATGAGATAACATAGGTAGACTATTGTATTCATATCTATGAAACTAACATAATAATGCTAAGGAGTTACTAAGGATGAACTCTCTTATTCTAGGCATACTCAGGAACCTAAACTTCATTCCATATATAATTGAACAATATACAAATAAAGGGTGAAATAAAGATTTATAATAGTATACAAAGCTAAGGACTGAATATACAATCTGCATATAGAAAGAAAGGAAGGGATATATGGTAATACGAAAGCTACATATAGATAGATATACAAATTCTCGTAAACAAGGTTCACTCAAGGGTATAAATTCAGTAAACACACAAACATCTCTAAGCCTCCTAATAATAGTAGGAACTATGATAACAAATTTAGGGTCTAAAGGCATAATCTCTAATCATAGGATA
Source organism: Capsicum baccatum var. pendulum (assembly GCA_030864225.1). Lineage (NCBI taxonomy): Eukaryota > Viridiplantae > Streptophyta > Magnoliopsida > Solanales > Solanaceae > Capsicum > Capsicum baccatum. Next base: position 136,167,710 of record CM061559.1, on the reverse strand, counting down.
ATTATGTGTAGTAAAATAACTATTAGAGAAAGGGATCAGAATCAAACCACAAATCTTTATAACAGATCATTAAAAGAGCTGTTAAAAACTAGCCATAACATTGATCATATAAATAAAAATAATAACAATGACAATACGAGTAATTGACTATCCTTGACAAACAATACCTAATCAGGACTTTTATAAAAAACCAGCGACATAGCTCAGAAGGTTTAATCAACACTAAACAAACAATAGTCTAAGCCTAAACCTATTCAAACCCCCATAAGGCTACTAGCTAAAATCTTTACGCAATATACTACGAGCAAACTCATACTTATTTGCATGCAATCCCTTATAATGCTGATAGATATAAGGCATACTGGTGATAAGAAATGTGTATGCAAGAATTAATTCCAAGATACAATCCATAATACCATCACTAACTTAATACTATAATGTAACCCAGTGTATGCACCTCCTCCATCTCGATGGATTGTAAAGGCAGGACATACAACGACTTCTGTTTTCTGGCATGATGACTTATAGTCTAAGGGGCCCCTAGGTGTCTTTGGAGTACCCATATACATCGAATTGGTCTTGATCAGGGATTACTATTTATGATCATTATCAAACTTCTCCATCTAGTACCGAGGAGATGTAAATATATATAATAAATAGATAGACTCAAACCATGGCTAAAAATAGTATAAGTCAATAAATCTATTGTTGGGGGGTAAAATTTAGGACTAAATCTTCATAAAGGTATATAAAGGGGTTGAGAATCTCTATGATCAAAGTAAATAGAAATAAAAAAACCACAAACCAAAATATATATCTCGGGCAAATCTTTAATTCAACATATTAGTCTAAAGGGCTCATAAATTGTTCATTAAGATGGTATGATTCCCGCTATGACGAAATCTATTTTAAAGGTAAAAAGTGGGATTTAATCCCTCGTTAGAGAAAATAGTAGTAAAACCATATATTTGTTGGAATCATGTCATTTATCATTTTTAGTGATAATGTACCAAATCTATGCATGTCATCACCATTATCCAAACAATGAAATCATGACCATGAAAAAATCTATAAGCTACTACCACATCTTTTACAAGGATGAACCATCTTCCAGAATTCAACCAATATCATAACCAAGCCTTGGGCCCAATAATAGGTATATATCCGATATAACCATAACTTTATAATCCAAGAATAATCCTCAAAATTCACCGAGTATTTAGTAACCTAATTCTAAGGTTCATCAATCTCAATTATACCTAATATTTTAGCAACTTAGGGTGAAAGGATCCTAGAAATAACCTAAGCATTTAGTCTTAAGGGATAATTCACCCATCTAATCTCCAAACTTCAATAATCTAGGTGATGTCACGGTGTTCTACACATAGTTAATTTTAACATTATCATTTAATATGAAATACATAAAACACCATCTCATGAAGAAGAGTATACAAAATCCTACCTCGATGCTGAACTGCAAATCCTTGCACAATGTAAAATCTCCCGTATTCACTTCATGATCCCAAAATGCCACCATGCTATCAAAATCATATTATACTTGTTGTTAGGATTCAATTAGAACCACATTGCTACATTAAGGGTCGGGTTGAATTTTGGGTTAAGAATGTGCCTACGAGGCCCACAAATAGAATCCAAAATTGAACCCATCACAAAGTGTCTCAAAGGTCAAGGAACATATGCTTAAAATTTGAGAACTAATGGAGCACAAATTGGGTATCAAATCTCAAATCAACCCTTAAACTTATGGAACTAAGGACCTAATTTCTAAGAATTTTACCATGAATTTGGATGGAAATTAAAGGGAAAATCAATGGAAAATAACTTAAAAGTATTAGGATAGCTTACCTCAACTTATTTGGATAATTTACCACTTTTTTCCTCTCTTTGTGCTCTCAATTTAATATAAAAATGGTGGAAATAATGGGTGAAAATTGGGTAAAGAGGAAGAGTTATAAACCTAGAAAGTGTCGCTTAACTGTTACCCCTGTCACTAATGCTACTGTCGCTAACGTGGATCACCTATTGTTGATGTGATCTTGTAGAGGAGGGATAGGGGTTGCTTATGTGACTATGAGTAACACGTATACAATTACTGACAAAGATAAACAGTTGTAAAACTCCACAAAAGTCTAAGCTTAATTTAGTCCTTTAGGCTTGTTAAGGGGTCCCATAAATACAATATTTTAGCTAAGTACTCAGACTTAGTATCATTTTAACCTATGAAGGTTTTCAATATTATTTTATGACCTTTACATCCATTAAATGTTGATGTTTAGGTTGATTCATGATTAGAAATGTCCATAGGAATTTTTGAACAAGTTTCAGATTTTTCAGACTTTGTTTGAAGCTCCTTTGGAATCCCAAAATAGTAAATTAATGTTATTTTGGCGTTCCTCATCGACTATCATTTTGATTACTATTTTCCCTAGCTACCAGCGTCCAATTACAGTGAATCAATTCAAATATGGTGAAACCCTTTGTCTATCACATCGATGCACTACATCGACCTGTACGTCGGTAACTCAGTTTGTAGTAATTAAAAGACCATATTATTAGGGTTATTTAGGTCTTGTAACCTAGACTCTCATCCCTCAAAACACAAAATTAAACTCCCTATAGAGCAAATATAGTCATTCTTTATCAAATTTACTTAAGAACAAAACCCTAGAAGATCTAATTTCAAATCAAGAACTCAAGATTCAACCATAAGCCTTTAGAAATTCTTTAACAAAAGTATGTGAAGTATTCATAGAGGGTTCCTTCCACCCTAGGCATCCAAGAATCTCTTTTGAACTTCAAGTAATTGATTTTATGATTTCCATGGTTGGAATTAAAGTGTATCCATGGTTGCTATTTGGATTAAGATCCTAATTCATGATTATATATATATATATATATATCTTGTGAAATTGATCATTATGTGTGTAGATTCTTGTGAATCTATGATAAAACCTTAAATTGTGAAATTAGAGATGAATTATGATGCTCATTTGTTGTTCAATACTAAGTGCATATACTATGCTCACTAAGTGCTTGATAAATTATCCATGTAAACTATTAAGAGAATGAAAACATGTCAAGATAGCTTATGTGCAAGTTATATTATGCAAGTGTTTGTCAAAATGCCTTAATGAATGAATGATGATCAAGTTTATAGTTTACATGTTTCATGTTATGCCATGTCTTTTAATTTATGATATCGAGTCTCTGGGGTACTTGTTCCCGACAATTTAGCTTATTACCTAGAGCCATGTTCATTCATAGAATAGTATCTATCACAATGCGATCAATAGTACTCTCAGTTTAGTTATAGAACTCAGAAAAACTCAGTAGAATCTATATTAGTCTAATCTAGTTCAGTATCTAGTTCAGACCTTGGTAAACTCAGTCTGCTAACAGAATTTAGTAGTATTCCATCATGCAATGGAACTCAGTAAACTCAGTTCAGTTAAGATAAACGCTAATCATAGTAGCTATTCAGTCTAGCCTAGTACAGACTAGAAATTATTTCAGTGTCTATTTTTTTGGGAGTAGGATTCAACACCAAGTTAACCCGGGGATGAGGGAATTCCTGTCAATAGAGGATTTGACCTTTAGCAGAAATCCCTGCATTACTGAACTACATAGCCATCATAGGTTGAGGTATCTTCCTACTAGGTATTATGAGGGTTGATACTTCTTATCTGAGTTATCCTGCCAGCGAGGGTTGATGAAAGAACTTCCTATCAGAAGGTTAATTCACAGCTTATCCTTACCTATGGTATGGTATTGACATTATTCCAATTGGGGTTACAGGTTAGACCCCAAATCATTTAGAGAAGGGGCATGTCGATAGATGATGAACTCCCATAGTCTGAGCTCCAGTCTCAGTCTTAGAATAGAACTCAGTTCACTTCTGCAGATTCAAGACTTTTAGACATAGTCACTCAGCTTAGTTCAGAACTTACTATGGTTTTACAATATTAATAAATGTAAGATACAGTCATTTAGATAATTATTAATATAGTATTTGTAAACTCAGATATCGGTTATCAATATTTTGCTTTAGTATTCAGTATTAACACGATCTCAGTTACAATCTATGTATTCATACATGTACTCTTACTCAGTCATACTCATGTTATTCAGTTATTATTGTGCATGCATATGAACGCATGTATTTTACCCTACCTTACTGAGAAGTACTGACACATGCTTTTCTTTGTGCTATGATGTCTTATATCATTGGTTCATACTCACGAGCTCCAAGCACCCTTAGCAGTTCAAATTCTAAGATTTTAGAGTAGTGTTGAGTCATCGTAGTTTGGGGATATACTTATTATTTATAGTACTTTAGTGTTATTTGAGTAGATGGAGTTAGTTGGGGGCTTGTCCCATCAATTTCACAGTTCAGAAAGTTACTGGTATTTTCAGATAGTTGTTCAGTTTTTTAGTACTTATATTTAGTTTTATTATTTTGATACTAAATTTAGATTTATTTATAGATTTGAACCTTATGGCATATGTTTTCACCTATTTCTGCAATCTATTACATAGTTATTACTACAGGTACCAATCATGGGTTAGCTTATGGTCCTTTGGGATTATAAGCATCGTGTAGCGTCTAGGGTACAGACTCAGGGTGTTACAAACTTGGTATCAGAATCCTAGGAAGTCTTAAAGCCATATCTAGTAGAGTCTTATGCATGGGTGTTTTATATGCCACACTTATGGACAAGAGGCTATGAGATGTTTTCGAAAAAGTTTCCCTTATTTCAGTATTTATGTCATTTGAATGAGCATGTGCTCTAGTTACATTCTCTTTCTAATCCTAGATTATCTTTCTTTTATATAATATGCCTCAAAATAGGACTCAGGTAAGAGGAATGGGAGATCAATCATCCCCTCAGCCTATCCATCTAGATCTTTTGGGTGAGTATGTCTCCCACACAGAGTTCAGATCAGCCTTCACCACAATAACTCATTCTGTGGTAGCCCAAAATAAATGACCAGATGTGGTTCTGGCTAAACCAGTGGCTAATACTAATGCTTCCAGGATTTGGGACATCACCCGAATAAGCCCTCTATCATTTACCGGGTCTAAGTCAGATGAGGACCCTCAGGAATTTCTTGATTAGGTGCAGAAGGTTACCGATATCATTGGGGTAACTACTGTTAAGAGTTCTAAGTTAGTCGTATATAAATTACATGATGTGGATCACTCATGTTTCAAATAGCGAAAGCTAGAGAGGGCCGCAAATGTAGGGTCCATAGAATGAGAGAAGTTTGTAGTTGATTTTTTGGATAGGTTCTTCCCGCTAGAGTTGAGGGAAGAAAAGGTTTTGGAGTTTATAAATCTGAAGTAGAGAAATATGACAGTACATGAGTATTCTCTTAATTTTACTCAGTTAGCCAGATATGCCCCGCATATTGTAGCAGATAGCAGAGTGAAGATGAGAAAGTTTGTATCCAAAGTGTCTAGCAGCGTGGTCAAGGAGTGTAGGACCACAATGCTTATTAAAGAGATGGATATAGCTAGGATCATAGTCCATTCTCAGAATATAGAGGAGGCTAAAAATAGAGAGAAGGAGAGAGAGAGAGAATAAGAAAGCGAGAATAGGTTATTTCAATTTTGGCCTGCATAAGTCAGAGGGTGGGAATCGTTCTCTGTTCTGCCCAAAATCCTCAGTTCTAACTCCTTTCTTAGCTAGTGCTCTAGTTCCAAAATACTGAGATGGAAATCGAGATAGGGCATCAGGCCTTAAACCCTAGGGCAGTGTTAGCTGTGACCGAACCAATCCCCTTTGCTGGAAGTATGGCAGAAACCACCAGCGTATCTGCAGAGCTGGTAGAGATATGTATTTCGAATGTGGAAAACCAGGCCACAGATTTAGACAGTATCCTTAGGTAGGTTTACAGAGTTAGCTTAACCGTACCCCAGCTCAATCCGATCGCCCGAATCAGAAAGGTGCCTCTTTCAGTGCCACCAGTAGGCAGCACCCAATCAAACTCTATTCTCTTCAGTCCCAACAAGATTAGGAAAGTTCTCCTGATTTGGTCACTAGTTGTTACAAGTTTATCATTTGTAATTTTACACTTTGCTAGATCAAGGAGCTTCTTTGTCTTTTGTTAATCCTTATATAGCAGGTGATCTTGGAGTCAGTCCAAAAATTCCAGCAGACCCCTTCTCAGTCTCTTCCCTAGTGGGTAAATCTATCATCGCCTAACGGGTATACAGAAACTGTCCCATTATGGTATCTCAGAAAGTTACTTCAGCAGATTTAGTTAAATTAGAGGTGACTAATTTCAATGTCATTCTCTGCATGGATTAGCTTTATTCCTTCTATGCCTCAGTCCATAGAAAAACAACATTTTTTAGTTTCAAATTTCGAATAAACCCATCCTAAAGTAAAGGGGTAGTAATTCAGCAGTTAGGGGCCAACTTATTTCTTACCTTCAAGCTAGAAAGATAATATCAAAGGGATGTGTCTATCTTTTTGTTTGAGTACAGGACTCTAGTTTAGAAACTCATACTGTTGAATCAGTGTCCGTAGCATGTGAATTCCTAGATGTGTACCCCGAAGACCTTCCTGGAGTTCCTCCCGAAAGGTAAATTGATTTTAAAATAGATCTTTTTCTAGATACTCAACCCATCCCTATTCCACCATACATGATGGCTCTAGTAGAACTCAGAGAATTAAAGGAACAATTAAAGGATCTCTTAGATAAGGGATTCATCAAACCCAGTGTGTCCCCGTATGGCACACCAATTTTATTCGTGCTTAAAAAAGATGGTTCTCTCAGAATGTGCATAGATTATAGTCAGTTAAACAAAGTTATGGTTATGAACAAGTATCAACTCCCAAAAATTGATGACTTATTTGACCAACTTTAGGGTGCTAGTTATTTCTCTAAGATAGACCTCAGATCAGGTTATCATCAACTCAGAGTCAGGGAAAGTGACATCCCAAAAATATCTTTCCGAATTTGATACGATCACTTTAAATTTTTAGTCATGTCTATTGGTCTTACTAATTCCTCAATATCCTTCATGGAATTGATGAACTATGTGTTCAAGAAGTACTTGGACATGTTTGTCATAGTCTTTATAGATGACATTCTCCTTTACTCCCACAGTGAACACGATAATGTAGACCATCACAGAATAGTATTGCAGTCTCTCAAAAACCATCAGCTATTTGCCAAATTCAGTAATTACGAATTTTGGCTAAGGTTATTAGAATTCCTTGGCCATATAATTTTCAGTGATGGCATTAGAGTTGATCCCTAAAAAATTGAAGAAGTGAGAAACTGGCCCAGGCCCATCTTTCCATCAGATATTAGGAGTTTCTTGGGTTTGGCTGGCTATTATCGATGGTTTGTTGAGGTATTTTTGTCTATTGCATCCCCTATGTCCAGATTGAATCAGAATAAAGTCAAGTTCCAGTGGTCAGATTTTTGTGAGAAGAGTTTTCAGGAGTTGAAGAATCGACTCACCACAACTCCATTGTTGACCTTACCAGATAGTTTTAATGATTTTGTTGTGTACTTTGATGCTTCCAGAGTCAGATTGGGTTGGTTTTTGATGCAGAGAGGTAAGGTTATAGCCTATTTTTGTAGACAACTTATCCCTCATGAGAAGAACTATCCTACTAATGATCTTGGGTTAGCAGTAGTAGTTTTTGCCTTAAAGATTTGTAGGCATTGCTTATATGGTGTGCATGTTTACGTGCTCACTGATCATAAGAGTCTGCAGTATGTGTTCTCTCAGAAAGGCCTCAACCTCCATCAGAGAAGGTGGTTAGAATTATTGAAAGACTATGACATGAGTATTATGTATCATTCAGGCAAGGATAATATAGTGGTTGAAGCTCTCAGTAGAATGTTTATGGGTAGTGTTGCCCATATTGAGAACAGTAAGAAGAAGTTAGCCCAAGAAGTTCATCAGCTATCCCGACTAGGTATTTGCTTAGTCAATTCAGTAGAAGGTAGTGTGTGGGTGCAGAGTAGCTCAAAATCATCCCTAGTTTCTGAAGTGAATGAAAAGTATGATAGGGATCCCATTATAGTTCAGTTGAAGGAATCAGTCAAAAATTAAAAGGTAGAGGTTTTCTCCCAAGGGGGAGATGGTGTTTTACGTTGTCAGGGTATTCTTTGTTTTCCAGGTGTAGATGGCTTAAGGCAGCGAATCCTTGCAAAAGCTTATGGTGTGCATTACTCTATTTATCCAGGGGCCACGAAGATGTATCATGATTTGTGGGAGATCTATTGGTGATGTAATATAAAAGGAGAAATTGCAGAGTTTGTGGCTAAGTGCTCAATATGTCAGCAGGTTAAGATTGAGCATCAGAAGCCTAGTAGGTCCATCTAAGAGTTTAGTAGTCCTACTTGGAAATGGGAAAAAGTGAACATAGACTTTGTTACGAGCTTGCCTCGTACTGGTCGTCAGCATGATTTAGTTTGTGTCATTGTAGACATGATAACCAAATCAACTTATTTCCTTCTAGTTCATTCCACATATTCAGTCGAGGATTACACCAAACTCTATATCAGAGAGTTGTTCAGATTGCATTGTGTTCTATTATCCATTATCTTAGATAGAGGTACCTCGTTCACCTCTTATTTCTAGAAAGCATTCTAAAAAGTTCTTAGTACCCAAGTTCATCTCAGTATAGCCTTTCATCCTCAGACAGATGGTCAAGCAGAAAGGACCATTCTGACCTTAGAAGATATGCTGCGAGCATGTGTAATATACTTTAAAGGGAGTTGGGATGACCATTTGCCTTTGGTTGAGCACGCATATAACAACAGCTATCACTCCAGTATTTACATGGCTCCATTTGAGATGCTTTATGGGAGGAGCTGTAGATATCCCATTAGTTGGTTTGAAGTGGATGAGGCCGCAGTGGTAGGGCCTAACTTAGTGTTTGATACATTAGAAAAGTTCTAGTTGATCAGGGAAAGACTTAAGACAGCTCAGAGCCGACAAAAATTATATACAGATGTGTGCAGAAAGGATCTCAAGTTCAAGATTGGTGGCTATGTGTACTTGAAGTTCTCTCCATTGAAAAGAGTAAAGCGTTTTGACAAGAAAGGGAAAATTAGTCCCCGATATGTTGGTCCTGTCCGAATTCTCAGCCATTTTAGAAAGGTAGCTTACGGGCGAGCTTAAGTTACCTTCAGATATATCTTCAGTTCATCTAGTGTTTTGTGTCTCCTTACTAAAGAAATGCATAGGTGGCCCATCAGTCTTAGTCCCTACTGAGGGTATATATATTTAGAAAAGCCCATCAAAATCCTTCACTATCAGATTCACAAACTAAGGAACAAAAAAGTTCATTTTGTCAAAGTTCTTTGGAGGAATCAGTCCGTTGAGGGAGCTACTTGGGAAGCAAAAGCAGACATATAAACAAAGTATCCGCATCTATTCTCTGCTAATACAGACTCAGCTCAAGGTAATAGTTTCCTTAAGCTTAATCATTTTCATTTTCAGATTTCATTTACAAACTTGGTATCAGTTACCATTGCATGTCCAGTTATATATTCATGATCCAGTTCAGTATGGTATCCATGCATCAGATATGCATGTTAATTATATAGATTTAGTTTATTAGTAATCTTATTTATGCATTCATGAATCATGTTAAGCTATATCCATGCATCAGATATGCATGTTCAGTATGATAGTTCAGAATACTAGTAATATCAATCATATAGTCATGTTCTAGATGTTCAGGTCTAGTAAGTAAGCCAGTATTTCAGTTTTCTAAGTCTCAGCAGTCTTATTCGAGGACAAATGTTCCTAAGGGGGAGATAATGTAAGACCCCACAAAATCCTAAACTTAATTCAGTCCATTAGGCTTGTCAAGGGGTCCCAGACATTGAATATTTTAGCTAAGTACTTAGACTTAGTGTAATTTAAAACTACAAAGGTTGGCAGTCTTATTTCATGACCTTTATATCCATTAAATGTTGATGTTTAGGTTGATTCATGATCTGAAATATCTGTAGGTATTTCCGGACAAGTTCAGGATTTTTTGGACTTTGTTTATAGCTCCTTTGGAATCCCAAAATAGTGGATCAATGTGATTTGGACGTGCCACGTCGACTATCGCGTTAATTTCTATTTTCCCTAGCTACCAGCATCTAATTCTAGTGAATCGATACGAACATGGCTCAACTCATTGGCTATCGAGTCGATGCCATCGACGCGCTGCGTCGACCTGTGCGTCGGTAACCGAGTTTTCAGTCATTAAAAAACCACACTCTTAGGGGTATTTAGGTATTTTCTCCCAATTCTTATCCCCCAAAACACAAAATTAAACTCCTTATAGACCAAATATAATCATTCATTCTCAAATTTGCTCAAGAACAAAAGCCTAGAAGATCCAATTTCAAATCAAGAACTCAAGATTCAACCATAAGCTTTCAGAAATTGTTCAAGAAAGGTATGTGAATTCCACCCTTGGCATCCAAGAATCTCTTTCGAACTTCAAGTAATTTATTTTATGATTTCTAGGGTTAGAATTAAAGTGTATCCATAATAAGTTCCTAATTCATGATTATATACATATATATCTTATGTTAAATTGATCATTATGTGTGTAGTTTATCATTGATTAGATTCATGTGAATCCACAATAAACCCTTGACTTGTGAAATTAGCTATTAATTAGGATGCTCACTTGTTGTTCAATACTAAGTGCATATACTATGCTCACCAAATGATTGATAACTAGTCCATATGAACTATTAAGAGTATGAAAACATGTCAATACAACTTATGTGCAAGTTACATCATTCAAGTATTTTTCAAAATCCCCCAATGAATGAATGATGATTAAGTTCATAGTTTACATGTTTCATGTTATGCCATGTCTCTTAATTTGTGCTATTGAGTCCTCGAGGTACTTTTACCCGATAATTTAGATAATTACCTAGAGCCATGGTCAGTCATAGAGCAGTATCAATCATGACACGATCAATAGTACTCTCAGTTTAGTTACAGAACTCAGGAAAACTCAGCAGAATCCATATTAGTCCGTCTAATTCAAAATCCAATTCAGACCTCGATAAAATCAGTCAGCTAACTGAATTCAGTAGTATTCCATCAATCAACGAAACTCAGTGAACTCAGTTCAGTTCATCTAAATAGTTATCTCACTATCCATTCAGTCCATCCTAGTACATACTAGAAATTAGTTTAGTTTCTAATCAGTTGGGAGTAGGATTCAACACCAAGTTAACCTAGGGATGGAGGTATTCCTGTCAACAGAAGGTTTGACCCTTAGCAGCAATCCCTGCATTACAGAACTACGTAGCCAGCTTAGATTAAGGCATCTTCCTGCTAGACATTATGAGGGTTGATACTTCTCATCTAAGTTATCTTGCCAATGATGGTTGAAGAAAGAGCTTTCTGTCAGAGAGGGTTAACTCACAACTTATCCTTACCCGTGGCATGGTATTGACACCCTTCAAACTGGGGTACAGGTTAGACCCTAAATCAGTTAGAGAAGGGGAATGTTAGTTTGATGATTACCTCCAATAGTCTCAGCTCTAGTCTCAATCTCAGAATAGAACTCAGTTCAGTTCTACTGATTCAGGACAATTAGACATAGTCACTCAACTCAATAAGGTACTCAGTATGGTTCTAGAGTATTCAAAACTGTCAAATACAATCATTTAGATAATTAGTGATACATTATTCATAAACTGATATGTTGGTTATCAGTATTCTTCTTCAGTATTTAGTATTAGCACGATCTCAGTTACAATCTATGTATTCATGCATGTATTCTTACTCAGTCATACTCATGTTCTCAGTTATTATTGTACATAAATATGAGCCCATACATTTCAGGGTACTTCACTAGGCATACCAGCACATTCGAAGTACTGACATATGCTTTTCTTTGCACTATGTTGTCATATATCATAGGTTCAGATGCACAGGCTCCAGAGCACCCTTAGCAGTTCAGATTCTCAGCTTTCAGAGTAGTGGTGAGTTCTTATAGTTCAGGAAAATGCTTATTATTTACAGTACTTCAATTTTATTTTAGTAGATGGATTTGTTGGGGCCTTGTCCCATCAAATCCACAGTTCAGACAATCAGAGGCTTTTTCAGATTAGAGTATTTTCAGACAGTTGTTCAGTTTTTTAGTACTTATATTCAGTTTTTGTATTTTGATACCGCATTCAAATTTATTTATAGATTTGAACCTTATGGCATATATTTTCGCCTATTTCCTCAAAAATTACAGTATCTATTACACAGTTATTGCAGCAAGTACCAGTCATGGGTTAGCTTGTGGTACTTCGACATTATGAGCCCCGTGTAGCGTCCAGGGTACAAACTGAGGGTATTACACCAGTATCACTTAAGTGACATATTATTGAATATGCAATGATCATAAAAACAATCAGATCACCATGTATGCATTCATACCAGTGACCTGATACACCAAATTTTCTAAGTGCAGAATAGACTTTGACTAGGTGCTCAATATTTATTTGGAATCCCATGCATGAAAACAAAATATTATGCCATACCAATTTCAATGTTTTGAGTAGAACTATCCAAACTTTCATCCAAGATCATTTTGAATAAATTTGGGCCCCACATCTAGAGTTACATTTTTCACACAATCTGCTCAATAGCCCAAAATGAGTACGGAAGCCTTAGGACTTGAACCACAGGTACCTCTATCCTAAAATAAATGTTCTTAAGATGATGACAACGTCGAAATTCTAATCCATTTTAATCTATAAGGAGTTTTTGTTTGGGACCAAATCCTAAATAGCTAAAAATCCAAAATAATGAAATGAGCCTAAAATCCAAATAAACTATTTGATCACCTAACCGATAGTTTTTAAAAGTCATAGATGACTTGTACCCTCTATAAAAAGGCTCAAAATGCTGTAAATGCATACAAATTAAGCAAATAACCTAGATGATCATTACAGAAACTTGCTCAATTAGTCTTTCCTAAGTTTCAAGATGGTTGGGAAAGAATCATAGGCCATTCTTGAATAAGACCACTTTTAGCCTAAATACCTGACCAAATAAAATATGTATACTATGATCACAAATTGAGCCTTAAGTGACCATTTACTTCATTAACCCATTTTCCTTTCCAAATTACTTACAATGAACCTATTTTGGTCTTGGTCCGTCATTGGACATTATATAACTCAACTTAGGCAAATCACCTAAGTTGAGGGTGGCAATCATACAGATTCATAGTTTGATATAGGTATGAAAAAAATTTAAGATAAAGAAAAGGAAATATCTTTTAGAGTTATAAGAATGAGAAAGAAAAAAAAAGAGAAAAAAATATAATAGAAAGTGTAAAGAAAAGCCACACCCCAAATCTAAAGATAAATTATGTAAAAAGAATATAAAATAAGTAAGGTCAATAAGTGGAGAAAAAAATAAGTGTATTGTTAAGGAAGTTTGAGTAACTTTGCCTGACATGACCCAAACCAGGGCCTAGTCATGTCGGGCATCTCAAGTCTAACCAGAATAGGAGACCACCCCTAAAACCCAACCATAACTACCCTAAACCATATGTCGGAATAACTCCAAACATATAAAAAGATAAATAAAGAATAATTTAAAGACATTATGTAATGTCTATAATCATAGTCCAATAACCTCAATCAAATATCCAAACGGTGTCAACCCCAATGCCAATACCAATATACATGAATATTGACATCGCCCATGACCATATTAGTCTAACAAAGACTCTCTCCAGAATCAATAAAATTCTGTTGGGACATACCCCTAACCATATCTAAAACCAAACCAAGGAAATAACAAAAATAAAAAAAGTCCATAGCATAAAATAGAGCCTTCTGGAGTATGGAAGCTCACTACTTCAATCTGACTCAAAGATGTCCCTGAATTTAAGTCACTAAGAAAGAGGAATAGTTGTAAAGCTGGTTCTTACATTACATGGGGATATAATAAATGAAGATGGTTAAGGAAGTGAACGCTAGCATGTACTCAGGGGTAAGATAGAATAATGCTAGTAATTGAAAACCAAAGTAAAGAAACCATATTAAATAACATAGATACATATATATATATATTGTGATAGGATAGGGAACCGGGTTTAGCGAACATTAAAACATTAACCTGGGCTGAGTAGCTTGACCATCCTAAAATTACCCATGGGCAATATAGGTTCAGCTCTCCCTACTCAAAGGGCCAAGTATGTTTTAGCTGTATGATAGGAGAAAATAACCTTAGATAACTAGTACATCTCCCAAAATATAAAGTATGACATCATTCACACGATCACCAAAGCCACCCTCATATTAGCAAATATGAGTTTCCAGTGTCGATCCCCCTGGGACCCTTACCTTCCACGCTTTGCTACTAGACCTTCTTTAAGACCATATTAAAACCATTTACAAATTTTAACCATTTACCAAGGAGTATTTTATTTAGGCATTAATTATTGGTATCATTACACTAAAATTACAACTTGTAAGTCAATCATTTTATGCCATACCAGAACCATTAAATCAAGTTGACTCCAAAGTTTCCAATTAAACCAAAACCATGGAAACCAAGGCCTATCCAAACCATTTAAAACTAACAAAACTAATTTCAGTTCTATTACCTCTTATTCAATGTAAAGATTTAAGGAATAGTCAAACTATGTAACAAAACCATTCTCATTGGAATTTTAACAAATAGGTTGAGGGCACATATGTTTCAAAACCATAACTAAGTAATTTGGGGAGTCCAAAGTACCCCTAAATCTATTTACCATAACCACACATTCCAAAATGTCAAAATCATATTAAAAGCATGAAAGAGACATCATTAAACTAAGAGAAACATTATTCAATCATGAACATCCAAAACCCCCAACAATTATTTCAAACCACCATAATATAATGAAATTCATACATTAAAACATATGAACTTTTTAAAATAACAATGATGGAGGAGCAACATGCCTTAGACACTAATAAAGATGAAGAGAAACCACCCTTAAAAGCCTTAATTGATTATCTTGAAGAAACCCTAGCCTTTTTCTTAAGAGAGAGTTTGAGAGATATTTTAAAGAGTGTTTGATGAGAATAATAGGTTAATGATGCCCACAAAGGTGTTTTATTTTGTGGTATCAAAGGAAGTTACAAGGGGAAAATGTCCAAAATTCCCCCAACTTAAAACTACAAAATTTCAGTATGTGGTTATAAGTCACCCTCATGACTCGTGACCATAAAATATGACTCGTACCATTGACGCATCATCAAGGAAATAAATTGGACACCCATACACTTTCCGAAATACGACTCTCTGATTCCTACTCATGACCAGACTATATGACTTGTATGGTCCAGTCGTACCCAATATAGTAACCAAATGATTGAGCACTAGACAACATATGACTAAACATTACAACTCGTACCCTATTCTTACAACTCTTAGTGAGTGGCTCATACTTTGAGCCAATTCAAGTCACTAAGCACTAATTTAATTAAGAGATCGGCCAAACAAACCATTACCACCCCTAATGAATCGTACTACTAAACAATAACCAAAACAGAAACCCAACAACCATTCACTTGTCTCCTAATGTATAGGTTCCCCTGAGTCGTACCCATATCATACAACTCTTATGGTGAGTCTTTACAAGGACGGTAAGCTCAAAGCTCAAGAATTTTCCAAGGAAAAAAGCCCAAGGTGTTTCACTACCCATATTTACCATAACCGTCCCTAAGCTTACGTTATAAGTCAATGAAAATCCTATAGTTATCCCAGTCCAACTATTGAAAAAACTAAGGCATAGAAAATAAAGGAATGCCTATGGTATTTCACATGCATTATTTGAACTTTGTTGTGATGGTGAGTGCTTTAATGAAGTCCCTACATGATATTCATTATTATATTGTGTGTATGGGACTTCTTTGCTGTGAGAGTTAATGGGTTGCATTATTAGTTGTTATTTGTCTAGGTAATGCCATTTTTGGTAAGCTTGGTTGTTGTTTATAATATGATGCCATCGCTCGATTCCTTTTTGTGTCATGATATTATACTGTATGTATACACACGTTGTGTTTGAATTTTTTCCTACAAGAGGTTGTAATTTTGGGCTAAACTGAATGAATAACTGTAGTAGGTTCCTTAGGTTTCTCTTATTTAAGCACCATATATTTTTATTGTGTTTTGTTTTCTTGAGTACATGTAAATGATCTAAGATAAGAGTGTATATATGCCATGGTTTTGTGGCACTTTTGATGGATAAAATGAGGAAAATATGTAAGAAATTAGGTATTTTTGATATGTATGATCTATTTTTGTAATGTTGTATAGTAAAATAAGGTTGGAAGGAATAGTAAAGAAAAAAGGATACAAATTTACCCAGTAAGGTAGAAGTGGGAATTCCACGGGTGTGGTCTATGACTCGTGTATTAGAACCACCACCCACATAAGGAATTTGTGAAGGAGGTTTTAAGGGAAAAAGATAAGATTATGTTCTATGAGTGTGACCAATGATTTGTGGACTTGATCTATAACTCGTGGAACTAGTTCGTGAATGAGAAACTATAGGCGGTAACAAAGTCTGATGCTAACCAAATGACACTATTTCTTAATCTGAGCTATGATCCATGCATTGAAACTGTGAACCAAATATTAAGGACACCAATTATAGTCTAAATTCCATGAGAGGGACCTATAACCCATCAACGGATCTACGACTCTGGTCTACAAGTTGTAGGAAGTTGCCGACTATTTCTATTATGTAGGTTAGGATATCATTTATTTTTTATTAATAAATACTGCCATCAGGTTCTATAATTATTTTATGGAATATTACATTATTGTAAGGTTATTAATTCAAATTGAGATTTCAGAGTTTTTCATCTTATTATTGTAATTGCATGATTATGCTATCTTATTAGAATTCTTTTTATGTTCTAGCAATTATGATTAGATAAACACCACAACTAGGATTGTGAAAACCTTGATGGTTTAACAAAGTAGTGTTCAAAGTACAAGGTGATTCTCGAAGGTTATTTGGGTTTGTAGTATTATTTATTTTGATTTGATTACTTTTAAATAAGTTCACACATTGGTATCTGTCCTATCTCTACCCTTGAATGTAGAAAGGGTAGTCGCATCAAAATAGAAAATTAACAACAATACTTGGAGTTATATTGTAAGACCCCGCAAAAATCCTCATCGTCTAAATCCCTTAAACGATGGCCAAAGAGTTCCTAGACTTTGAAAATCTAGCTAAGTCTTGGGATTTAGTCATTTATAGAGCCTCAAAACTTTGAGTATTTTATTACCAACGTTTTCGGCCTTCAATAGTAGATATTTTAGCTAATTAATGATTCGGGAGATCAATGGGACCGCGTTTAGAGCTCGTTTGGTGTCCCAAAAAAGTGGATCAATGCCATATTGGTGCACTAAGTCACCCATCACGTTGGTTAAATTTTGTGTAGGAACTACAAGTCAAAGTACTGAGGCTTGGCACGATCTTAGAGCGACGCATCTATATCGTGTCAATGCCATGGACGCGCCGCGTCACTTATCGTGTCGATGCCCAGTTTTTTAGCTTTTAAAATCCGCATCCAAGGGGTGTAATTTAGTCATTTTCCCCTACCCCCAATAAGTCATAGCATGAAATCAAGGCCCCAAAATACCAAAACATAACCTTCATCTCTCAAATTCACCAAGAAAACTTTCTAGGGTTTCAACCCAAAGTTCCAGAGAACTCAAGATTCCATCGTCGCTTTTCAAAATTTCTTCAAGAATCAGAATCCTTAGACCAAGGACATCAAAAATATCTGTTCAAAGTCACGAATAGAGTCACAAAAGCGACAATTCTATCAAAGTCCATAATCTAAGGTACGTGGGGTTTGAACAAGAACACTTCTTCCGTTCTTGAGCCCAATTCTTTGGTTTTATTAAAAAATTTCATATTTTTACAAGTGAGTTTATATCCAATTTACTCTATCTTGAGTTTATGAATTTAGAAATTATTTAAGTCTTGAAATTGCATGTTATCTAAATTAGTTATGCCTTGGATTGAGGATTTATGTTGTGAATTGTATTTCCCATTGAAAATTTATATTTTTAAGTGTTTCCAAAGTTTAAGTCAAGAATTACACCTTATTATGAAATTTAGAGCATTTGAGTATATGTTGATACTTTAAGTCAAGAATGAGTTGTGATGTTTCTTGAAGGCTATGTTTTTAGCATGATTTAATAAGCAAGTACATTTTATTTTTATAAAAATACTGATTTTTACCCTAATATAAGATAGGAATCCACATTGTTTATGATTTGAAGCAAAGAAAACCATAATTATCTTTCATTAAACATTAGTGTACAATTTTAAGCTGGATTTCCTAAAAGTTATGAGCCTAATTATGGGAGTAGTATTTTGCACCGTGTTGGGCTTGATTCCAAGGTTTCATGCCCTAGAACTATTAGCCACAGTAGAATGATAATTTACCCCAAGTGAGTTAAGATAGTGATCACTAAAGTTAAGGTTCTATTCCGATAGCAAGGGTAGAACATCTCTCCCCAACGTCGACAAGACGATGGACTCCATGTCAGCTCACATGGTTTATACTAGTTAGAATAAAATCCCAAGTTTCCAAAGAGTCCTAAGGTTCCATAATCATAAGTCTTTGAATTCATAAAGTTTTAAAAGAAATTCTCTATTCTCCTTAAGATAAAAGTATAAGTTTGAAAGTTATTGTTTTGAGATTCGTTTTTTTGTTTACAAGCTTTGAGAATAAGAGGAGAATACAGATTTTAGAACTAATTATAAATACTCAAAAGATTTATATTACACGTTTCATTGTTCATGACATATGAGATTTATATTTTGGACTTATTCAAGCAATGTGAGTCATTCATATTTGCATGCATGGTTTCATAAAGAGTAATTATATTTTTTTGTTAATTAATAAACCCCGATATATACTAATCCACATATAAGTCTGTGATACATTGTCTCAGAATGTAGGTTCAGGTGTTCAGACTCAGTCGCGATAGTGATTCCTAAGTACCTTTGTCTACACTCCGCAATTGGTGAGTCCTCATGGTTCGAAGACCAATTTCTTAGATTTTCAGTCTTGATATCTGTTGTTATAGCTTTCAGTTCAGTTGAGGCATTTGGGGGTTTGTCCCAATGTCTCTCTAGTTCAGTAGTAAGTAGAGGCTTGTCGGACTAGACTAGTAGTTAAGTTCCAGATTTTTAGTATTGATTTCTCAGATAATTATTTCAATTGTTTTAGCTCATATTTGATATGATATAGTGCCGTTTCTTGACATATCTATCCTAAAGTAAGTGTTAGAATTAGTAGCAGGCTCAAAGGGTTATCTTGGGGCCACTTGTGGCCTTAAGCACCGTGTGATATTTCGGGATGAGATTTTGGGGCATTACAAACTTATTGTGAAACCCCACAAAAATCCTTGTCATATAAATCCCTTAAACGATGCCCAAAAGTTCCTAGACTTAGAAAATCTAGTTAGGTTTTGGGATTTAGTCATTTCTAGAGCCTCATAACTTTTACAATTTTATTACCAACCTTCCTGCCCTTTGATAGTTTATATTTTAGCGAATTTGTGATCCGGGAGGTTAATGTGTGTTCCCAAAAAAGTTTTAGATTTTTCAAACCACGTTTGGACCTATTTGGTGTCCCAAAATAGTGGACCAATGCGATCTTGGAATGCCGCATCGCCCATCGTGTTGGTCAAATTTTATGCAGGAACTGCCAGTCAAAGAACTGAGGCTAGGTGCGATCTTGGAGAGATGCATCGGTGTCGCTTCAATGCCATCAACGCATCACCTATTGCATCGATGCCCAATTTTTCAGCTTTTAAACTCCGCATCCAAGGGGTAATTTAGTAATTTTTCCCTACCTCCAATCAGTCATAACACAAAATAAAAGCCCCAAAACATAAACTTCATCTCTCAAATTCACCAAGAACACTTTCTAGGGTTTCAACCTAAAGTTCAAGAGAACTTTAGATTCCACCATCGCTTTTCAAAATTTGAATGAGAATCCCCAGACCAAGGGCATCAAGAATATCCATTAAAAGTCGCGAATAGAGTCACAAATGCGAGAGTTCATTCAAAGTCCATAATCTAAGGTAAGAAGGGTTTGAACAAGAACACTTCTTCCGTTCTTGTGCCCAAAGCTATGTTTTTTTTAAAGAATTTCATATTTTTACAAGTGAGTTTATATCCAATTTACTCTATTTTGAGTTCATGAATTTAGAAATTTTTCAAGTCATTGCATGTTATCTCAATTAGTTATGCCTTGGATTGAAAATTAATGTTGTTAAATATATTTCCCATTGAAAATCAATATTTTTAAGTGTTTCCAAAGTTGAAGTCAAGAATTAAACCTTATTATGAAATTTAGATCATTTGAGTATATGTTGATGCTTTAAGTCAAGTATGAGTTTTGATGTTTCTTGAAGGCTATGTTTTTAGCATGATTTAACAAGCAAGTAATTTTATTCTTAAAGAGAGATTACTTTTGACCCTAAGCTAAGATAGGAATCCACATTGTTTATGATTTGAAGCAAAGAAAAGCATAATTGGCTTTCGTTATACATTAGTGTACTATTTTAAGGTGGATTTCCTAAAAGTTTTGAGCTTAAGTATGGGAGTAGTATTTATCATCGAGTTGGGATTGATTCCTAGGTTTCATGACACAGAACTATGAGCCACCATAGGATAATAATTCATCCCAAGTGGGTTAAGATAGTGATTACTAAAGTAAAGGTTCTATTCTGATGGCAAGGGTAGAAGAACTCTCCGCAACGTGGGCAAGACATTGGACTCCATGTCAGCTCACATAGTTTATGTCGGTTAGAAGAAACTCCCAAGTTCCCAATGAATCCCAAGGTTCCATAATCATAAGTCTTTGAATTCCTAAAGTTGCAAAAGAAGTTCTCTATTCTCCTTAAGATAAAAGTATAAGTTTGAAATTTATTGTTTTGAGATTCCTTTTTTGATTTAAAAGCTTTGAGAATAAGAGGAGAATACAGAATTTAGAACTATGTATAATGTCTCACAAGATTTATATTACATGTTTCATTATTCATGACTTGTGAGATTTATATTTCAGACTTGTTGAAACTTTGTGATTCATTCTTATTTGCATGCATGGTTTAATTAAGAGTATCAAATTTGCTTACTTAAGGCATACAACCCCATATACTTAGTACATCCTGAAATTACTGATCTATATATACGTCTATGTGCTATATTGTCATATAATTTAGGTTCAGGTGCTCAATCTCAGCCGCGACAGTGATTCTCAAGTACCTTTGTCTACATACCGCAGTTGGTGAGTTCTCATGGTTTGAGGACCGATTTCTCAGATTTTCAATCTCGACATAAGTTGTTATGGATTTCAGTTTAGTAGAGTCAGTTGGAGGTTTGTCCCAGTGACTCTCTAGTTTAGTAGTAAGTAGAGGCTTATCTGACTAGATGTAATACCCCAAACTTTCCTAACTAATTTCGTCCCAAGAATGTTAAGTATTAACTTCTAAATTTAATGATGTTTATCCCATGGGGAATTTGTAAGATTTTCACTTTTTTTTTGTGTGTGTAAAGTTTAATAAGATTTTCATCGATACCAAATTCACCTAAATCCGACAACCTGGTAAAAAGTTATGGCGATTTAAAGTTTCAGTCTTAAAACACCATCATCTCAGTCAGTGGCGCATTGCGCCATAAGACAAAATAACATTTGTCAATTTCTAGTAAAACTCTGCAATTTCACTGCCAAGCGGAGGGCTTCCAAATCTCAATTATAAAATTCCAGTAAAGCTCAGCGATATCCCTATGTAACTCCGTCGTCCAAATTCCCAGTTGTCGAATTTTAGTGAGATCGTTTGATAGCGCCGTGTCGCGCCAGGGGTCCATATCGAAAAATTTTCACAAAAATTAAAAGATGCATCCAAGGTTAAATGGGTCTTTTCCCATGATTTTAGTTCAGTGTTAAACACAAAATTTAACCCTACATAACCTAAGGATATGATTATTCACTCTATTTTTTCCCAAATTGAGTTGCTCTCTCTCAAGCCAAGAAACCGAAGCTCTCAAATTAAAGGGAAAAATCATAAGAACGCTCCATCGATCCTTCCAAATTCATTAGCTCAGGTATGTCTTGTGTTGATTTATGGGTCTCTTTCACCCATTAAGCTCAAGAATCTCTTTTCAAAATCAAAGATTTGTATATTTATAAATCTTCATGATTTGATTGAATTGAAAATTGATGTTCATGTTGTTGTTTGGTTTCGTTCCATGTTATACACTTTTGATTACAAGAATTGATTCTAATATGTGATGAATTATGCGATATTCATGATAAACCCTTCAATTTACAAGTTTATTGATGTATCCATGATTATTATATGTGTTTATGATTATATCACCAAAGCATGCTCCCCATATATATAATTAAATGCCTATACGAAGGAAGAGTGTCATACTAGTATGATAATGTGAAATCCCAATTCATATACAAGTTCATGCATGTCAAGTGTTTGATGAAATTTCTTAGTCTATGGATTGTGGATATATGTGTAGCCATTTTTGTGCTTTAGATTTCATGGCATGAGTTACTTTTATGCTATCGAGTCCTAAGGGTACTTGTACCCAACAATTTAGCGGTGTGCCTAAAGCGAATATCATGTTTCCATAATACTCTCAGTTAAGCCATGATCCATAGAATTCAATCAGTCATGTGACTCAGGAAAAACTTAATAACTCAGTAATCCCAGTAATCTCAGAAAGCTCAGAAATTCAGTAATCTCAGTAATATTTTGTCAATCAATGGAACTAAGTGAACTCAGTTTAACTCAGTTAATCATGTTCAGTATCCTATCAGATGGGAGTAGTATTTAGAACCGAGTGAACCCAAGGATGAGGACACACACTGACAATTGAGGGTGTGATCCTTATAAGTAATCCTTGAGTTATAGAACTATGTAGCCAGCATTTGTTGAGACATCAACACTGATAGATGAGGGTTGATGAGGTGGATAAACACTATCAGATAAGGGTCTCACCGTTCTCTTTTGGGGACACTGTCAGATGACGGTCACTAATAACTTGTTTGTACTAATGGCGCGGTATTGACACCCTTCCAATTGGGGTTATAAATTGGACCTCAATACAGTTATAATAGCTAATTAGGGGCATGTAAGTTAGATGACTACTTCCCACAGTCTCAGTCTCAGTCTTAGTAATGAAACTCAAATAGTTCTACAAAATTTAGGACTATCAGATACAGTCCACTAAGAATAGTATGGAACTCAGCCCGTTCTATCAAAACCTAGACTGTCAGATATAGTCTGTTAGTATCAGTTATTTTATATATACAGTTATTAGTATTTCATATTATCAGTACTCAAACTCAGTAATTATGTTATAACTAATTCAGTTACATTCTTTGATTCATGCATGCATTCTCGCATTTATGTTATACAGATAGATAGTTTAGTTCATGCATATGTACCCTTTGCATTCAACCTACCTCACATACATACTAGTACATTCAATCGTACTGACACATTTATGCTATGGTGTTTTATACCATAGGTTCTGAAGAACGAGCTCTAGAGTATCAGTAGTAGCCAAATTTAGCAGTGAGTTCTTATCATTCGAAGATGATATTATTATTTATTTTATTAATTTAGTTTAGCTTCCAATAGAAGGAGTTAGTTGGGGACTATCAAACTATCATGTTCAGACAGTTAGAGGCTTTTCAGACTATAACGTTTAGACAGTATATTTCAGTTGTTTTGGGTATTTCATACCTCACCCAGATGTTATATTTTATCAGATATTATGCCTCAATTTTGAACCTTATAGCCTTACAACCTTTATTTCCACATTATAGTATATTTTGCAATGCTCAGGTATAGATATCAGTCATGGGTTAGCTTGTGGTCCTTTGGGGTCATGAGCACCGTGCACCATTTCGGGTACCAGATTTGAGGCATTACAAGCTTGGTATTAGAGCCTAAGGTTCAATATCATCCTAGGAAGTCTGAAAGCTGCATCTAGTATTGTCTTATACAAGGGTATATTGCACGCCATATTTAAGTATAGGGCGTTATGAGATGTTTTATGAACAATTTCCCTTCTTTTGATATTTATGTCGTGCCAGTGAGCATGAGATTATGCTTAACTCTTAGTCTAATCTGTTTCTCCCTTTCTTCTACAAAATATACCACCGAAAAGAATAAATAGGAATCAATTAGCCCCTCAGCCTAAATATCTTTTAGGTAAACATATTTCTCATGCAGAGTTTTGAGTTGCATTCACTACTCTTACTAATGCAGTTATTGCTCAGAATGAATGACTAATTGTTATTCCACCCAACCCAGTGTCCAATTCTGCTATAGCCAGGATTTGGGACTTCACTTAAATGAATCCTCCATCCTTTTTCATGTTGAACTCAGATAAGGATCCTCAGGAATTCCTTGACTAGGTTCAGAGGGTTACAAATATCATGGGGGTGTCAGCTTTTGAGAATACTGAGCTAGCTGCATACCAGTTGCAGGATCTTGCTCACACATAGTTTAAACAAAGAAAAGTAGAGAGGGTTATAGATGCAGGGCCAATAAAGTGGAAAGAGTTTACTACTGCCTTCTTCCCCCTAGAGCTGAGAGAAGCTAATATGTTATAATTTATAAACCTCAGGCAAGTCAACATGATGGTGAAAGAGTATTCTCTTAACTTTACTCAATTAGCCAGATATGCTCCTTATGTAGTGGCCAATAGCAGGGTCAAGATGAGTAAGTTTATTTCTGGGGTGAATGATAGCTGGTCAATGAGTCCAAGTCCGCGATGTTGAATAGTGACATGAACATCGCCAGGCTTATGACCCATGCTCAACAAATAGAAGAACAAAATATTAAAAAGAGGGAGAAGTAACATAAAAGAGCAAGGACAGGAAGTTTCAACTTTGCTCAGAGTAATTCAGAAGGAGGGAACCATTCTCAGTTCCATCCTAAGTCATCCATTCCAGCTCCTTCTTCAGCTAGCGCTCCATCTCGTAAGTTTAGGGATAGTTATAGTGATAGGGCGCCAGGCTTTAAGTCTCAGGGCAGTGTGAGCATGCCTGAACTAATCCCCTTTGTTAGACTTATGGTAAAAACCACAAGGGTGTTTGCAGAGCTGGCTACGATGTTTATTTTTGATGAGGAAATCTAGGTTATAGAGTTAGGGATTGTCTCCATGCGGGTTATCAGGGTCAGCAGAACCATTCCTCAGCCCAGTCTGCTCGCCTAAATCAGTAGGGTACCACTTCTAGTGCTACTAGTGTGCAACACCCAAAAACACTTTATGCTCTCTAGTCCCTGCAATATCAGGAAAATTCTCCTGATGTGGTTACTGGTACATTATAGATCTTCCATGTACATATTTATTCTATGCTAGATCCAGGAGATTTCTTGTCTTTCATTACTCCTTATATAGCAATTGGTTTTGGAGCCAGTCCTAAAATTCTAGCAGAGCCCTTTTTAGTATCTACCCAGTGGGTAAGACCACCATAGCCCGACGTGTATAGAGAAACAGTTCGATTATGGTATTTTAGAAAGTCACCTTCGCAGAATTAGTTGAATTAAGAATGACTAATTTTAATGTGATTCTCGGTATGGATTGGCTTCATTCCTGTTATGCCACAATGTACTACAGAAACAAAATAGTCCAGTTCTAGTTTCTGAATGAACCTGTCCTAGAGTGGAGGGTTAGTACTTTATCTTTCATAGGTTAGCTTTTTTCCAACCTTCGGGCATGGAAAATGATATCTAAGGGATGTGTCAATCATCTTGTTCATGTTAAGGATTCTAGTTCCGAGACTCCCAATCTTGAATTAGTCCAAGTAGTGAACGAATGTTCAGATGTCTTTCCCAAAGATCTTCCAGGAATTCTTCCCAAAAGGGAAATAGACTTCGGCATTGATCTTTTTCTAGATACTCATCCTATATCTATAGCGCCATAAAGAACGGAACCAGCAGAACTTTTAGAATTGAAAGAACAGTTGAAGGATCTCCTAGATAAGGGATTTATCAGACCCAGTGTGTCCTTGTGGGGTACACCAATCTTATTTGTGTGAAAGAAAAATGATTCTTTTAGAATGTGCATTGATTATCATCAGCTCATTAAATTCATGATCTAGAATAAGTATCCACTTTCCCTAATTGATGACTTATTTGACCAACTTTAGGGTGCCAGCTATTTCTCTAAGATAGACCTCAAATTAGGCTATCGTCAGCTCAGAGTCAGGGAATATGACATTCCAAAAATAGCTTTTCAAAATCGGTATGGTCATTTTGAATTCCTATTCATTTCCTTTGGTTTTACCAATATCCCTACATCCATGGACTTGATGAACCATGTGTACAAGCAGTACTTGGACATATTTGTCATAGTCTTCATAGATGATATTCTTGTCTATTCCTGCAGTAAACATGATCACGTAGACCATCTCAGAATCGTACTTCAGACTCTTAGAGATTATTAGCTATTCGCCAAATTTAGTAAGTGCGAGTTTTTGATAAGGTCAGTAGCATTCCTTGGTCTAATCATTTCTAGTAATGGCATTAGAGTAGATCCTCAAAAAACCGAAGCAGTAAAAAATAGCCTAGACCTATCTCTCCATTAGATAGCAGGAGTTTTTCTAGTTTGTATGGATATTACAGATGGTTTATTGAGGAATTTTCCTCTATTGCATCCCCTATGTCCAGATTAACTAAGAAGAAAGTCAAGTTTCAGTAGTCAGATCCTTGCGAGAAGAGTTTACAGGATTTGTAGACTCAACTCACCTCAGCCCTAATTTTGACTCTCCCAGATGGTCCAGATGGGTTCAGTGTAGTTCAGAATCATCTCTAGTTTCTGAGGTGAAAGAAAAGCAAGAAAGAGATCCTAGTCTAGTCAAGTTAAAAGAGTCAGTCAAGGATCATAAGGTAGTGGTTTTTTTCCAATGGGGAGATGGTGTTCTGCATTATCAGAGTTATCTATGTATCTAGGTGTAGCTGACTTGAGGCAGGAAATTCTTGCAGAAGCGCATGATGCATGCTACTCTAGTCATCCAAGGCTCACAAAGATATACCACGACTTATGGAAGATATATTGGTGGAGTGGGATGAAGAGAGATATTGTAGAGTTTGTGGCTATATGCTCTATATGTAAGAAGATTAAGATGGAGCATCAGAAGACTAGTGGGTCCATGCAAGAGTTCAATATTCCTACTTTGAAGTGGGAAGAAGTGATCATAGACTTTGTGATAGGTTTACCTCATACTCGTCATCAACATGATTTAGTTTGGGTGATTGTAGATAGGATGATGAAATCATCTCATGTCCTTCCAATCCATACCTCTTACTCAGCCGAGGATTACGCAAAACTCTACATCAGAGAGTTTGTTAG
The DNA here is from genome assembly GCA_030864225.1 of Capsicum baccatum var. pendulum. Taxonomy (NCBI): domain Eukaryota; kingdom Viridiplantae; phylum Streptophyta; class Magnoliopsida; order Solanales; family Solanaceae; genus Capsicum; species Capsicum baccatum. The sequence goes on along the minus strand of CM061559.1, from coordinate 136,140,270 downwards.
ATTGCATGGTGTTCCATTATAAATTATCTCAGAAAGAGGTACCCAGTTCACCTTTTATTTCTAGAAAGCATTCCAAAAGTGTCTTGGTACACAAGTTCATCTCAATACAGCCTTCTATCCTCAGACAGATGGTCAAGTAGAAAGGACCATTCATACTTTAGAAGATATGCTGCAAGTGTGTGTAATTGATTTCAACGGTAGTTGGGATGACCACTTGCCTTTTATTGAGTTTGTATACAACAACAACTATCATTCTAGTATTAAGATGCTCTATTTGAAACTCTCTATGGTAGGAGATGTAGATCTTCAGTCGGTTGGTGAGAATCTAGTTAGGCCTCAGTTATAAGGCCTGACTTAGTATTCAATGCCTTTGAAAAATTTTAGATGATCAGAGAAAGACTCTGGGCTCCTCAGAGCCAACAAAAATCTTATGCAGATGTGTACAAAAAAGATCTGAAGTTTGACATTGGTGACTATGTTTATCTAAAGATCTATCCCATGAAGGGAGTGAAGAGATTTGATAAAAAGCGAAAGCTCAGTCCCCATTATATCGGTCCCTTCAAAATTCTCTGTCGCTTTAACAAAGTAGCTTATGATCTTGAATTGCCTTCAAATATAGACTCAGTTCATACAGTCTTATATGTATCTTTGCTCAAGAATTTCATAGGTGAACCAGAAGTTGTAGTCCCTATTCAGAGCATAGATATTCAAAACAACCTCTCTTGAGAAGAGATTTTGGTCAAAATTCTTGACTATCAGTCCCGCAGACTGAGGAACAAAGGAGTCCCTTTAGTCAAAGTCCTTTGGCAGAATCAGTCGGTTGAGAGAGCTACTAGGGAAGTAGAAGCAGAGATACGCACCAAGTATCCTCACCTCTTCTACGCTAATTCATACTTAAACCAAGGTAATAGTTTTTCTTAAGCCTTTCAATTTCATGTTCAGATTTCAGTTACAACTTGGTGTCTAGTTCATGTTCAGAATTCCTTTATAAACATTGTATCAATTACCATTGAATATTCATTCATATGATAATACATCTGATAATTTATGTTTTCATGCATCAGACATTCTTTCTCGTAGTGAGAAACTCAGTTATCAGAAATATCAGTCATGTGTTCATGAGTTAGTTAAGTCATGAAATCATGCATTAGCTATACATGCGCAATTTAATTCTCAGAAATGTCAGTCAGGTAGTCATGTTTTAGTTGTTCATATTTAGTATATACTTTAGCTCATCATTTCTCCCATCTCAATCAGTCACATTCGAGGATGAATGTTGCCAAGGGGGAGATATTATTATACCCTAAAGTTTTCTAACTAATTTATCCCAAGAATGTTATGTATTGGCTTCTAAATTAAATGATGTTTATCCCATGGGGAATTTTCAAGATTTTCAATTTTTGTTGTGTGTAAAATTCATTAAGCGTTCCATCGATACCAAATTCATCTAAATCTGACAATTGGGTAAGAAGTTATGGCGATTTAAAGTTTGAGTCATAAAAAACCATCATATCAGTCAGCGGCAAGTTGCGCCATAAGCCAAAATGACATTTGTCAATTTCCAGTAAGACTCCACGATTTCACCGCATCACGGAGGGCTCCCAAATGCCAATTGTCAAATTCTAGTGAATCTCAGTGATGTCCCCACGTCGCGCCATCGTCTAATTTACCAGTTGTTGAATTCTAGTGACATGACGCGATAGCGCCACATTGCGCCAGGGTTCCAGGTCAGGAAATTTTCACAAAAATTAAAAGACACGTCCAGGGTTAAAGGGGACTTTCCCCATAATTTTAGTTCAGCCTTAAACAAGAAATTTAACCCTACATGACCTAATGATATCATTATTCACTCTATTTTCCCCCAAATTGAGTTTCTCTTTCTCAAGCCAAGAAACCCTAGCTCTCAAATTCTAGGGCCAAATCACAAGAACTCTCCATCAATCATTCCAAATTTATTAACTCAAGTATGTCATATCTTGATTAATGGGTCTCTTTCAACCATGAAGCTCAAGAATCTCTTTTTGAAATTAAAGATTTGCATATTTATGAATGTTCATGATTTGATTGAATTGAAACTTGATGTTATGTTGTTGTTTGGTTTTGTTCCATCTTATAGACTATTAATTAAAAGAATTGATTCTAATATGTGAAGAATTATACGATATTCATGATAAACCATTCAATTTACACATTGGTTGATGTATCAAAGATTATTAGATGTGTTGATGATTATATAAACAAAGCATGCTCCCCATATGTTTGATTAAATGCCTATATGAAGGAAGAGTGCCGTACTAGAATGATAATGTGAAATCCCCATTCATATACAAGTTCATACATGTCAAGTGTTTGATGAAATATCTTAGTTGATGGATTATGGATATATGTGTAGCCATTTTTGTGCTTTAGAATTCATGCCATGAGTTGCTTTTATGCTATCGAGTCCTGGGGGTACTTGTATCCAACAATTTAGCTATGTGCCTAGAGCCAATGTCATTTTTCCATAATACTCCCAGTCAAGCCATGATCCATAGAATTCTATCAGTCATGTGACTTAGGAAAAACTCTGTAAACTCAGTAATCCCAGTAATCTCAGATAGCACAGAAATTCAGTAATCTCAGTAGTAGTTCGTCAGTCAATAGAACTCAGTGAACTCAATTTAGTTTAGTTAATCATGTTCAGTATCCATTCAGATGGGAGTAGTACTTAGCAATGAGTGAACCCAAGGATGAGAACACACACTGACAATTGAGGGTGTTATCCTTAGAAGCAATCCTTGCATTCCAGAACTATGTAGCCAGCATAGGTTGAGATATCAAAAGTGATAGATGGGGGTTGATGAGATGGATAAACACTGTCAGATGAGGGTCCCCCCATTCTCTTTTGGCGACACTGTCAGATGAGGGTCACTCACAACTTGTCCTTATTAGTGGCACAGTATTGACACCCTTTCAATTGTGGTTACAGATTGGACCTCAATATAACTATAAGAGATAATTAGGGGCATGTCAGTTAGATGACTACTTCCCATAGTCTCAGTCTCAGTATCAGTAATAAAACTTAGATAGTTCTATAAAATTTAGGACTGTCAGATACAGTCCACTCATAATAGTATGAAACTCAGCTAGTTCCATCGAAACCTAGACTATCAAATATAGTCGCTCAGTATCAATTATTTCAATTATCAGTATTTCATATTATCATTACTCAGACTCAGTAATTATGTTATCAAGAATTTAGTTACAGTCTCTTATTCATGGATGCATTCTCTCCTTCATGTTATACAGTCAGATAGTTCAGTTTATGCATATGTACCCTTTGCATTCAGCCTACCTCATATGCATACCAGTACATTTAGTCGTACTAACGTATTTGCGCTATGGTGTTTTTTACCATAGGTTCAGAAACACGAGCTCTATAGCATCAGTAGCAGCCAAATTTAGCAGTAAGTCATCATATTCGAGGATGATATTATTACTTATTTCATTGATCCAGTTTATCTTCCAGTATATGGAGTTAGTTGGGGACATGTCCCATCAACTCATTATTCAGATAGTTAGTGGCTTTTCGGACTATCAGGTTCAGACAATTTAATTTAGTTGTATTAAGTATTTTATACCTCACCCAGATGTTTTATTTTATCAGATATTATGTCTCAGTTTTGAACCTTATGATCTTACTGCCTTTATTTATGCATTATACAGTATATTTTGCAGTGTTCAGGTACAGATATAAGTCATGGGTTATCTTGTGGTTCTTTGGGGTCATGAGCATCGTGTAGCATTCTGGGTACCATATTTGGGGTGTTACACTAGACTAGTAGTTGAGTTCTATATTTTTAGTATTGATTTCTCAAATGATTATTTTAGTTATTTTATTCTAGATTTGATATGATATAGTGTCATTTCTTGACTTATCTATCCTAAAGTAAGTTTTAGAAGTAGTAGCAGGCTCAAAGAGTTAGCTTGGGGTTACTTCTGGAATTAACCACCGTGTGACATTCCCAGATGATATTTTGAGGCGTTACAAACTTGGTATCAGAGGATAAGGTTTTAAGAGTGCTAGGGAGTCTGATAAGCTGTGTTATGGAAAATATTGATCATCAGTCTGTAGTGCGCCACATCTATGAGCAAGAGTCTATAAGACATTTTGAAAAAAGTTATCTCTTTCTTTCCTAATCTGTTGTGTATATAGTTGTCTCTCTCTGCTATTAGTTCATGCTCTTTTATGATAGAAAATGCCTTCCTGAAGAGATAATGTCCATAGGAAGATAACCGGCAACCTCATCCTGTTGATCTCGTGAATGAGAATATTTCTCATACTGAGTTTTGGGCAGCTTTTCAGGCATTAGCCCAGGTGGTCACCATGAATGTTCAGGCTAATAACTAGGCTACAGTTCCACATTAGCAAGGAGGGGATTTAGCAACAGCTAGGATTCAAGATTTTATGAGGATGAATCTACCAAAGTTCTATGGGTCGAAGGCAAGTGAGGACCCACAGTTGTATCTTGACAAGGTGAAGAAGATCACCCAAGTTATACATATTTATGAGGAAGAGAGTATAGATTTGAGATCTTATTGGATGAAAGATATTGCTTAGGATTGGTTGTGATGTGGAGGAAGAATAGAGGGGAGAATGCAGCTCATATGACTTGACAGATATTTCAAGTTACATTTTTGAATAAGTTCTTCCCACTTGAGATGAGGGAAGCAAAGATAGAAGAATTCATGAACCTAAGGCAATGCTCTATGATAGTAAAGGAGTATTTCCTCAAGTTCAACTAGTTATCCAAGTATGCTCCTAATTTGAAGGTTGACCCCAGATCCAGTATGAGTAAGTTTGTGACCGGTGCGTTTGGATTAGTTGTGAAGAAGTGTAGAACTGTTATGCTCAATAGAGACATAGATCTTTCCAAACTGATAATGTATGCTCAATAGATTAAGATAGATAATAATGAAAAAAGAGATATAGTAAGACAAAACAAGAGGGGTGGATTAGAGTAGCATGAGTATGGTAAGACTATATCCCATAAAGGGAACTGTTCGTAGTTTCAAAGTCGTTCTTCTATGCAAGTGCCTTCATTAGCTATTGCTCTCACACCCATAAATAGGCAAGAGCAGGGGAATAATTCTTCTATGTACATCTATAAATAGTGTGAGTAACAGGTCCAGTTATCCCCCATGTGCTTAGAATGGAAGAACCCATCCCGAAGAGTGTTTGGCCAAATAGAGAAGTTGTTTCAGTGGTGGTAAGTTGGGTCACAGACTTAGAGAGTGTCCTAATGCTAGGCAGAGAAACAGAGATATTAGACACCAGACTCAGGTTACTAGTGCACTAGCTCCTTTAGTTTGTCTAGTCCCTCCTCAGGGTGCTTTATCTAGCATAACTGGTGGTCAGCACTAGAATTGATTCTATGCCTTACCATCCCATTAAGAATAGGAGAATTCTCCAGATGTTGTTACTGGTATGCTCTATGTCTTTCATTTTGATGTTTTTGTGTTGTTGGACCCTGGGTCGAGTTTATGTTATGTGACCCCATTAGTTGCTATGAATTTTGAGAAAAATCTCAAAAAGATTCCTGAGCCTATCCTTATTTCTACCCCGATAGGTGAGCAAGTTTTTGCTAAACAAGTTTATAAAAAATGTCCTATTACTATTTTTCATAAGGTCATATTCCATGATTTGATAGAGTTAGATATGGTTGATTTTGACCTTATTCTGGGTATGGATTGTCATTATTCTAGTTACGCATCTATAGACTGTCGTACTCGTGTGGTCAAGTTTTAGTTTCCTAGTAAGCTAATTTTTAAGTGGTCCGACAATTATCTATCTGCCAAGAGTTATTTTATATCCTATCTCTAAGCCATAAAGCTCATATCCAAAGGTTCCATCTATTATCTAGTTTGAGTTAAAGACACTAAGTCTACTATTTAGTCAGTCAACATAGTTAATGAGTTTCCTGATCGTTTTTCAGAAGATCTCCCATGTGTACTTCCCGATAGATAGATAGAGTTTAGAATTGACCTTCTTCTTAATACACAATATATTTCTATCCCTCCATACTGTATGGAACCCACAGAACTTACATAGTTGAAAGAGAAACTGAAAGATCTTCTAAACAAAGGTTTCATAAGGCCTAGTGTTTCTCCTTGTGGTGTACTCATTCTGTTTGTGAGAAAGAAAGATAGTTCTTTGCATATGTGCACTATCATCATCTTAATAAGGTCACAAAAAGGAATATGTACCCTCTTCCTAGAATTAATGACCTATTTGATCAATTGTAAGGTGCAAATTATTTCTCAAAGATAGACCTTAAATCCAGCTATCATCATCTTAAGGTAAAAGAGTGATATTGCAAAGATAGCCTTTCGAACCCGCTATGGTCATTTTAAGTTTCTAGTCATGTCTTTTGGGATAACTAATGCTCCAAAAACTTTCATGGACCTCATGAATTGAGTGTTCAAACAATATCTGGATATGTTTTTCATACTATTCATAGACGATATTCTTGTGTACTCCTGTAGTGAGGATGGCCATGCTGACCATCTTAGAATTGTACTGCAGACTCTTAGAGATTATCTATTATTCGTCAAATTCAGCAAGTGTGAGTTTTGGCTAAGGTCAGTAGCTTTTCTGGGTCATATTATTTCAGCCGAAGGAATTAGAGTTGATCCCCAAAATATAAAAGTTGTTAGAAATTGGCCTAGACCTATCTCTCTGCCTGACATTAGAAGTTTCTTGGGTCTAGCTGGCTATTACCGCTGTTTTGTCAAAGGATTCTCTTTTATTTGCAACTCCAATAACCCGATTGACCTAAAAGAAACTTAAGTTCCTATGGTTAGATTCTTGTGAGAAGAGTATTCAGGAGTTGAAAACTTGACTCACTTCAGCCCCTGTATTAAATATGCCTGATGGTAAGGATGGTTTTTCGGTGTATTGTGATACCTATAGAGTTGTCCTAGGTTTGTTGTTGCAAAAAGGTAAGGTTATAGCCTATGCCTCTAGGCAGTTGAAACTGCATGAAAAGAATTGCCCAACCCATGATGTTGAGTTAGCTATTATGGGTTTTGCTTTGAAAATATGGACACACTATCTTTATGGTGTTCATGTTGATATGTTTACTAATCACAAAATCCAACAGTATAGGTTTACTTAGAAGGAGTTGAATCTTAGACAGAGAAGATGGTTAGAGTTTCTAAAGGATTATGATATGAGTATGTTATATCATCTAGGCAAGGCCAATATAGTGGCAGACACCCTTAGCAGGTTATCTATGGGCAGTGTTGCTCATATGGAGAAGGGTAAAAAAGAATTAGCTCATGAAGTTCATTGTTTGGATAGATAGGGTGTTAGGTTGTTTGATTCTGCTGAAGGCAATCTGTGGGTTCAGGGTAGTTCTGAATACTCCTTAGTGTTAAAAGTGAATGAGAAGCAAGACATGGATCCTAGTTTGGTCAAACAGAAGGAGTCAGTGAAGGACCAAAAGATAGAGGTTTTCTCCCAAGGGGGAGATGGTGTGTTAGAGTTTTAGGGTAGATTGTGTGTTCCATGTGTTGGTGATTTGTGGTAGAGAATTATAGCTGGAGCGCATGGCGTGCGATACTTTATTCATCTCGGTGCTACCAAGATGTACCACGACTTGCAAGAAATCAATTGGTGGACAGGCATGAAAAAGGATAGAGCAGAGTTTGGGGCAAAGTGTACAATTTGTCAACAAGTTAAGGTAGAGCATCAAAGACCTGGTGGTGCAATGTAAGAGTTGGTATACCCACTTGGGAGTGGGAAGAGCTGAATATGAATTTCGTGACTGGTTTACCACTTTTTCTTCGTCATCATGATTCTATTTAGGTTGTTGTAGGCATGTTGACTAAGTCAATCCATTTTCTGCAAGTGCATACATCTTATACAACTGAGGATTATGCTAAGCTGTATATCCGAGAGTTTGTTAGATTGCATGGATTTCCCTTATCTATCATCTCATATAGGTGTACTCAGCTTACTTTCCAGTTTTGGAAAGCTTTTTAGAAGGGTCTTGGTACCCAAGTGCATATTAGTTCCGCCTTTCATCTGCAGATAGATGGTCAGACTAAGAGTACCGTTCAGACTCTGGAAGATATGTTGAGGGCATTTGCCCTTATTTTAAAGAAAGTTCGGATAAGCATTTACTATTGATTTAATTTACATATAACAATAGTTATCATTCTAGAATTCAGATGGCCCCGTTTGAGGCGTTTTATGAGAGGATATGTAGATCACCCATAGGTTGGTTTGAAGTGGATGAGGCTACTTTAATTGGACCTGATGTAGTATTTGAGGCTATGGAGAAAGTGAAGATGATTAAAGAGAGATTGAAGACAACTAAGAGTTGTCAAAAGTCATATACAGACGTAAGGAGAAGACACCTTGATTTTAAGGTAGGTGATTTGGTGTATTTGAAGATTTCACCCATGAAAGGGGTGAAGAGATTTGGCAAAAGGGGAAGCTTAGTCCCCGTTATGTTGGCCCCTATATAATTCTATGCTGTGTTGGGAAAGTAGCTTATGAGGTTGAGTTGCCCACAGATTTATTAGTTGTTCATCCTGTCTTTCACGTCTCCATGCTTAAGAATGACATTGGTCATTTCGTCGTAGTAGATCCTTCAGAGAGCTCAGACATTCAGAACAATATTTTATATGAAGAGATTCCAGTTGAGATCCTAGACCATCAGATTCATAGACTAAGGAACAAAGAAGTTACTTCGGTCAAAGTTTTGTGGAGAAACCAGTCAGTTGAGGGTGCTACTGTAGAAGCAGAAGCTGATATGGAAGAAAAGTACCCCCATCTCTTCTCCACAAGTTCAGATCAAGCCAAAGGTATTATTCTTTCTTGATTCAGCTCCTCTTTAACCAATGATTCAACTATATAGCTATTCTCATTATGAGTCCATGTATTATCTGAAGTACTCCAAGTTTATGACAATTTAGAGTTAGTTTAGTAAATTATTTCAGTTGTACATATTCAGTCTTCTCTATTTTCTTATCCTAACTAGTGACATTCGAGGATAAATGTGCCCAAGGGGGAGATATTGTAAGACCCCGCAAAAATCCTCATCCTCTAAATCCCTTAAACGATGCCCAAAGAGTTCCTAGACTTAGAAAATTTAGCCAAGTGTTGGGATTTAGTCATTTCTAGAGTCTCAAAACTTTGAGGATTTTATTACCAACCTTCCCAGCCTTTGATAGTTGATATTCTTGCTAATTCGTGATTCCGAAGGTCAATGGGTGTTCCCAGACAAGTTTTAGATTTTTTGTACCGCATTTAGACCTAGTTTGGTGTCCCAAAATAGGGGACCAACGTGATCCTGGTGTGATGCGACCTAATAGTGTGCTACATTGTCTCATAATGTAGGTTCAGGTGCTCAATCTCAGCCATGACAGTGATTCCTGAGTACCTTTGTCTACTCTCTGCAGTTGGTGAGTCCTCATGGTTCGAGGACCTATTTATGTGATTTTCAGTCTTGATATCAGTTGTTATGGATTTCAATTCAGTCGACTCAGTTGGGGTTTGTCCCAATGATTCTCTAGTTCAGCTGTAAGTAGAGGCTTGTCGGACTAGACTAGTAGTTGAGTTCCATATTTTTAGTATTGATTTCTCTAACGATTATTTTAGTTGTTTCAGTTCAGATTTGATATGATATATTTTTGTGTCTTGACTTATCTAACCTAAAGTAAGTGTTAGATTTAGTAGAAGGATCAAAGGGTTAGCTTGGGGATACTTGTGGCCTTAAGCACCATATGATGTTTCAGGATGAGATTTTGGGGTGTTACATATATCAATTTAATTAACCCTGGGCTAGTAACCACAAAAGACTATATTGTGATCATAAATAAGGTTAAATATTGAAACACTCATGATACTTTAACCTTTGTTCTTTGGGAGAGTAACCTACAAACGTCATAACATAGTCAGATGATACATTGCCACTTATCCATTCTGCAAGTTAAATATAATAAGCGATCATTAAATTATAGAGAACCTATGGAGTTATGATTCTATTTTGGAACACATTCCTAGTGCCTTTCTTAAACTGATTACAATTTGAACAATTCAATACTTGTTACTGCTGCTACTTTGTTCCAAAAAAACCCCTCTTTTACTTATTTACCAATTACTTAAGAAAAATACTTAATTAAATCTCTTCCTATTCTATGTGGGATCAACCCTAACCTTTTTAAATTCTATATTTGATTAACCACCGCTCATAGGTGGATTTAGGGACGTAAGTGTCCAAATCTTTACATATTTAGCCTAGTTTTAAGGACTTTTCATGTGTGTAATAAGTCAATAATGATATAATTGAGAATCAAAGTGTTAAAGTACTAGTTTATAATATTTATGGTGTGTTAAAAGATTTTTTTTAATGAAAACTATTGCTTAGATTTTAGGCGACAAAACTAGTGTTCTTAGCTCATCTTGATGATTCTATTATGTGTTTAAGAATTAATTTGTGGTATTTGATGATACATGATACCTTATGGGATGTTAAAAGTGATATATGGGAGCAAAACAAGGTATAACAATAATGGAACGCACCCACAAAGTGAGGAAATCAACGCCAAATGGATGGAACTTGGAAAAAATCTAGAAAATTTGAGCAGAAGGGCATGTCACACCCTTTGAATCTACGTGTTAATGGAATGCCACTCCCTTATACACAAACCACAATGTGAAATTCATAGTGATAACCCATGACAAGGGGATGCCACACCCTTATCAACCCATCACCCTAGCGTTTCACACCATGGTTTCAGAACGAGCACTTTGCTCCTATTATAAATAGGACACTACTATCTTGTTGTACAAAAATTGGACGACCTTTGGGGCTTAGAGTATAGTTGTAGAGGCTTATTTGAGTGTTATTAATCTTTATTTTAGTTTAATTTTTGATGATATACATGAATTTATTAACTATGATTTGTTTTAATTCCATGAGTGGCTAAACACCTTCTTCTAGGGTTTAGGCCAAGAACATGATTACTTAAGCTTCTAATTGTGTTAGTTTATGTTTATTGTAGTTATGGGTTATTAATATATCCATGTATTTAATATTCTATAGATTCACGACCCTTGTAATATACTTATATTTGTATTGTAAGCTCGAAAGAAAAAACACTAGATTAGAACGTGGGATGTATGGAGTAGTATCTTAAATATTTGAGGGATTGAAGTTAAGATTTGTGTTTAGTGTAGGAATATATCTAATTTTCCCTTTTTCGTTCACATACAGGATCAAAAAATAAAATGTTTAACTTAGTACTTGTATCCTCGCCCAACGATGTAGTTCTGGGGCTAAGTTAGGTAGACGAGTAGAGGCTCAGAGGACTATTGACATGACTCAAACTAGGGCATAGTCATGTTGGGTGCCTCAAACCCAACCAGGATCGGACACCACCCCCAATACCCTACCATAACCACCCTCTACTCAATTTCGTAGGAAATCCAATTATATAACATAACAAGATGGAGAAATCATAAATCAAATACTTTCAAGTGGTGTCAGCCCCAATACCGGTACTAATGTCAAGGCTAACATCAATACCTATACCGCCCATGCCAACCGAATATAGTGTTACAAAGCCACTAACCAAAAACTAAGAACATCCGGTCGAGACATGCCCCTGACTATATCATAAACCAAAGTCCAAGAAATAACCATAAGTATAAATAGATATCCATAGCATGAAATGAAGTCTTCTGGAGTATGGAAGCTCAACACTTTAGTCTGACATAAATGTTGTCCCCGAATCCAATCACTGAGCAGGAGGACTAGTATGGAAAATTCCTGCATTACATGGGGATATAGTGCCCGAAGACGAGTTAGCGGGTGAATGGTAGCATATAATCAGGAATAAGAATAAAATAATGCTAACATTATTAACCAAGTAAATGAACATATGCAATCATATCCACATATATATCTATACATGTAAAATCAATGTCGGGAAAAGGAACCAGGTCTAGCTTGCATTTAAATCTTTAACCTGAGCTGTGTAAATTGACCATCCTAAAACTACCCATGGGCTATATGGGTCCACTGTTACCTCCTGAATGGGCTCCAGTACGTGTAGCCACATGAACTGTAGATATCATAGGGGTAGGGGATTCCCCTGTACCCTTCGGCCTCCATGATACATATATACAAGTGTAAAATTAGGGGATTTCCATGTACCCCACAAGTATATGGTCACTATGACCAACCCTCATATAGGCAAACATGAGTTTCCAGTGTTTGTCCATTGGACTCACACCTTAACGGTTGGCTATCAAAACACGACATTATTTCTTAATTAAAAACCTTTAGCACATAACCAAACCACCCAATTCCAAAATCTATTTACTAAGTCATTATGAAGTAGTACTATCATAGCGACTCTAACTTGAAAGCTATGTCATTAGCCAATACTTAGGGGATTCCCATGTACCCCATACGATTACCAATTAAACCAAAACCATGGAAAAATAATTTTAAACCATTTAAACCAATTTATATTCCATAACCATATTATGCAATGCAATAGTTTCAATGAAAGACAAACTATATGATAAAACCATTCTTATAGGAATTTTTAAGAACATGTTTAGGGCATATAAGCTCCAAAACCAAAACCAAGAATCAATTGACCATTCCCATGAATCCATATGTTTAATACCACAATTTAATATGGAAATCAAAAGTAAAGAATTGGGCAACAATATCCAACCATTTACAACCAGAACCTCCAATATACAATTCAAACCAAACAACACCCATAATTAAAACATAAAAAACATTCATTAAAACATGAATTTAGTTGAGATAATAATGAGGGAGGAGTAAAATACCTTTGATACCAAAGAGTGCGAAGAGAAACCACCCTTGTATGCGCTAAATTGGTTGTATTGAGGACATTACACTTTCTTTAAGCAAGATCCTTGAGGGAGACATCAGAGTGTCTTGACTATATTTTATTGAGAATACTAGGGTAAATGAAGTCCTAATAGTTCTTAAGGAGGGGAAATATCCAGAATACCCCCAACATAAACTATAAAAAACACCCACGGGAGGGTATGACTCTCCCCCAACTCATACCCACAATATATGAGTGGCACCTACCACTCATACCTTAGACAGAAAGTAGGACATCACACACTATCCAGCATAAAACTCCCTATGCCTATGTTATGCCCATACCATACGAGTAAAACCCTCAAATAGTATCTAAGACAGAATCAAAGGGGTTTGTCACTAGACAATATATGAATTGGACTATACCACTCGTACTATCTCCATATGACCCTTATGATGTCCATTCTAACCTTGAAAGGAATACAACCTAGATTAGACCAATTATTAAATGGCCAAGGCCCCTTAAACCATACCCATATCATATGAATAGTAAGCTTAAGATGTATGATGTCCAGAGAGTTCAAAACTCAGGAAATTTTTGAGGATCAAAACCCAGGGTGTTTCAATTCTCCTCCACTTGTATCATTAATACTCGAATGATGGAACGAGGTAGTACAAGAATGATTTTAACCCTAAACAGCCCAAAGTCTGACCTTTATCCAAGTTAGAAAATAAAGATGTAAGGAAATCAATCCTTTCCTTAACTAAATGAGAAGAAAAAGAGGTGATGAACAACACATACCTTCTGCACAAAGTTCTGGAGCAAAAAAAAGGAATGGATACTTGGACTTCATGTCATTTTTTGCTTTCCAAGTAGCTTCTTCAACCTTGTTGTTCCTTCATAGAAATTATGCCGAAGCTACATCCTTGGTCTGCAATTGATGAATCTTCCAATCCAAAATCTCTATCGAGATCTCCTCATAAGACAAAGAATCATATATACGCAAACTTTTAAAGGAATAATCGATAAAGGATCACCTATGCACTTTCTCAACATAGAGACATGAAAAATCTAATGAATGGAGCTTAAGCCAGAAGGCAACTCTATCTCATATTCAACATTACGAACCCTCCTCAAAACCAAGTAAGGGCAAACCTACCGTAGTCGGATCTTTATCTTCTTACCAAATTGCATCATTACTTTCATCGGAGACGCCTTCAAAAATACCTTATCCCCAACCTCAAGTTTTGAATCCCTCTACCTCACGTCTACATAGAACTTTTGGCTACTTTAGGAAGCCTTAAGTCTATCCAAAATCACCTTCACCTTTTCCATATCCTGGTGAGCCATGTCCAGGCCAAACATCTCTGCCTTACTAACCTCGAACAACCTAATGAGAGATCTCCGCCTCCTACTATACAAGTCTTCAAACGAAGACATCCCAATGCTAGAATGGTAGCTATTATTATAAGAAAACTAAACAAGAGGCAAATGCTCAACCCAACTACTACCATAATCAATCTCACAAGCACGAAACATGCCCTCTAATGTCTGGATAGTACTTTTTTCTTGCCTATCCGACTGCGGGTGAGAAGCAGTACTAAGACTAACCTTAGTCCCCAAACATTTCTTGAATGACCACAAAAAGTGAGATGTACACTGCATAACACAATCAGAGATGATCAAAACTGGTACCCCATGTATCCTGACAATCTCATACAGATAAAATCTCGCATAATTCTAAGTCGAGAAATTAGTCCTCACTAGAAAAAAATGAGCAGAATTTCTCATCCTATCCATGATGACCCACACCAAATCAAATTGATTTCGATATTGAGGAAGACCGGTAATGAAATCTATGTTAATCACTTCCCATTTCCACTCTGGTAACTTAATTTCTTGCTACAATCCTCTGGACCTTATGTGCTTAACTTTCACTTGTTGACACACCATACATCTGGCCGCAAAATTTGCCATATCCTTTGTAATATTGTTCCACGAATAAATCTTCTTAAAGTCATGATACATTTTCATCGATCCAGAATGAACAACATAGCATGGCTTATGCACCTCAACCAAGATCTTTTCTTGCAAACCATCAACGTCGGGAAAGCATCATCTCCCTTGGTACCGCAATGTACCATAACCATAAATCTCAAAGGACATCACCTTTTTCCAACCTACATCACTATCTATCCTTATCAAGATAGGATCTAACATCTTCTTCTTGATTTCAGCACCAAGATATGACCATACCACTTACTGTACGAATACACCACCATCCTTATGGTCTAATAGGCGAACTCCAAGGTTTGACAAATGGTGAATTTCCTTCACCAACTCCAGCTTCTCTTTTTCCACATGAGCTAGACTCCCCATGGATAACCTGCTAAGATCATTAGCAACCACACTAGCTTAACTTGGGTTGTAGTGAATACTCAGGTCATAATACTTGAGAAGATCAAGCCATATCCTTTGCTTAAGATTAATATCTTTCTGAGTAAACATATACTATAGGCTCTTATAAACATAAAAGATATCCATATGCACTCCATATAAATAGTGAAATAAGATTTTCAATGTAAACATAATAACTAATAGTTCCAAGTCATGAATTAGATAATTTCTCTCATGCACCTTCAACTGTATACAGGCATAAGCTATTACCTTTCCATGTAGCATTAGAACACAACCTAGTCCCACAGGGGATACATCATAGTAGATCATAAACACATTAGTGACTTTTCAACAAGGTCAAGACTAGAGCCGAAGATAGCTTATGCTTTAGCCTTTCAAAACTCCCCTAAAAAGCATCAAACCATAAGAAATTTACCTTTTTCTGAGTTAATTTAGTTAACGGGGCATATATCCTTGAAAAAATTCTACAAACCTCCTATAGTAACCAACTAAACCCAAGAAGCTTTAAATATTGGTTGGAGTCATGGGTCTAGGCCACTTCTTCAACACTGCAATTTTCTACGAATCCACCATGATCACTTAAATAGAAATGATGTGACCCAAAAAAGTGATAATGTTCAACCAGAATTCATATTTTGAGTGTTTGGCATACAACTGTTGCTCTTTCAAGGTCTGTAATACAATGTAGAGTTGATTCGCATGATCCTCCCTACTCTTAGAGTACCCCAAAATGTCATCAGTAAAAACAACTACAAATGGATACAAATACTAATAAAAGTCCTTATTCAACAAATCATGAAAGCTACTGGGGCATTGGTTAAACCAAATGACATAACCAGAAACTCAAAATTCCTATACCAGGATTGGAAGGTAGTCTTGGAGATATACTCCTCCCTAATCGTAACTAATGATACCTGGATAAAAGATTAATCTTGGAGAAAAACTTAGCACCTTGCAACTGATCAAACAAATCATCTATCCTTTGAAGAGGATACTTATCTTTAATGACACCTTATTCAACTGCCGGTAGTCAATGCATCTCCAAAGTGAACCATCCTTTTTACGCATGAGTAACATCAGTGCACCCCACAGAGACATACTAGGATGTATGAAACCCTTATTCGAAAGATCCTTAAGTTGCTCTTTAAGATCCTTCAGCTCAGCCATAACTATTCTATAAGGGGGAATAGAAATTGGACGAGTGTCCAGAATAAAATTAATCCCAAAATCAATTTCCCTAATAGGAGGAACACCGGGAAAGTCATCAGGAAAGACCTCAGGGAACTTATTCACAAGAGGGATAGAATACAAAGAAGGACTATCCGAGTCAAAATCTTTACCCAAGAATAGATAATAGAGACAACCCTTGGATATTAATCTATGAGCTCTAAGATATGATATAAAATTCCCCTTAGGAGTGAGGGAACCACCCTCCCACTCAATAACTGGTTCATTAGAGAAATTAAGACAACCTTACGAGTTCAAAAATCTTGAGAACCATAGCACGATCGCAACCAATTAATCCACAACATGACATAAAATCCACCATATCTAATTCAAACAAATCCACCAAAGTTTATTTACTACCAAAGATACCACACATATCCTATAGACTTTATTACCAATCACTGAGTCACCTATCGGGGTAGAAACAAAAAAATAGTTTGAAACACACTAGACCAAAACCAAAAGGCACAACCAAAAATGGGGTCACATAAGAAAGAGTGGACCTTGGATCAAGTAAATAGTACATATCATGAGAAAAGAGTTTCAATATGTTTCCACTAGTGCCGAAAATAGATTATGCACCCTTTGGTGCTGGAGCTAATAATGAAGCAATTGGAACTTTGTTCATACCTAAAGTAACTTGACCAATGGGACATTTTCTAAGCATATGCCCTATCTGATAAAAGTTGAAGCACTTGTCCCTCTCCTCATTATAGAAACCCTGATATAATCTACCACATAACCTACAATAAGGATATAATAGAGCTAACTAGGCCCTACTAGCCTGAGATTGGGCACCCTATTCCCTGTTATTTTAGCCACCATGGAAAATCCTATCATCCGATGACTTTGGTTAGGGAGCACTAGTCCTTGAGTAAGACCCAAAATTTCCCCACTTCTTCTTCGATTACTTACCGCTATCCCTGCCACTCTACTACTGGATACCACCCTGCTTAGAGAATCTAAACTTCTTACCTTACCTCTCTTCTAACTCAACCTGTATCTTTTTTCTTCCTATACCTAATGTATGTACACAACAAACCTGGAGATATCCATGTCCTTTATTAACAAGGCAACCTTACTCTCATGGATCAACTCATGAGGCAATCCTGAAACAAACTTTCTCATTGTTGCCATCATACAAGAAACTAACTTCGGGTCATACTACAATAACTGGAGAAACATTAAGTCATACTCATTGATAAACATCTTACCTTGCCTCAAATAAATAAACTCTTCCATATTTGATTCCCTCAAATCCCTAGGAAAGCACTATAAAAATTCCCCTATAGGGATGACTCAACAATATCACCCTTTATTATTCCTATTCATCATACTATTGATACTCTACATTCTTCAATTATTAGTCTCCAAACTCCATGCCTTCTACATTCATGGCATGTATAACTCAAAAAATCTTTTCCATTTCATCTTAAAAACCTTGAGGATCCTCCTTGAACTTAACCCCGCAGAGGTTTGAGGGTTCAACCTCATGAACTGGACAATCCTCATGGCCTTGGAAGATGGAGTAACAGGAACACCATGCTCAGAATGAGTAACAACAAACTACACCAACATATGAATACACTAATGAAATGCAAAATTCATTACTGTAGCCTGAGGAGTCGAACAAGGACTAGAGAGAACTGGTGGAACGCTAGGACAATTCAAAATTGGACCCTTAGATCGGGTATAAATCCAATAAGTAGTGTGTGCCCCATCAACTTTAGCTCCATTTAGGAAAAAAGAGTTTCTATGAGCTTTAGATCATCGAGGAGGTATGATATAAAAAGCAAACAATTGGAAATTAGAGAATATTCTAGGACTTAGACTCTACAGCTTGATTACCAAACATAAGAAAGAGAAACATTGCTAAAAGCCTTATAGCCTCTCCCTTATGAGTATGGCGCTCTACACATCCCCTAAAAGAGACTTTACTTAACAAAACTTTCTCGACTCCCACATAACCATAAGCCTAGGGCTTAGATACTAATCCGACACAACCCAAACTAGCGCCTAGTTGTGTTGGGTTCCTCAAGCCCTTCCATGATAAAGACATCCCCCAATACCAAACCATTACTACCCTACACCCGATGTTGGAGAAAATTTGATTATATAACACAACAATATGGATTAATCATAAATCATAAATAGTCAAGTGTTGTTAGCCCTAATACCAATATAGTGCCAAGGTTGACAGCAATACTGGCACTGCCCATGCCAACCCAAAGTAGTCTCACAAATCCTCTAACCATAAATAAAGAACATTCGATCATGACATACCCCCGACCATAACTAAAATCAAAGTCCGAGAAATAACCAAAAGTGTAAAAATATATCCATGGAATGAAATGGAGTCTTTCAAAGTTTGGAAGTTCACCACTTCAGTCTAACACAAATGTTGTGTCTGAATCCAATCACTGAGTAGGAAGAATAGTATGGCCAGCTCTTGCTTTTCATGGGATATAATGCCTGAATATGGGTTAGCGGGTGAACGCTTGTATGTACTATGAATAACTATAAAATAATCCCAATATTTAAAACTAAGTATCTAACCATATGCAATCATATCCATACCTTTACACACACACACATATATATAATCCATTCTGGGAAAGGGAATCGAGTTTAGCATGCATTTAAATCGATAACTTGGGCTGTGTTTCTTACATATCCTAAAACCACCCAGGGTATATAGGGGTCCATTTTAACCCTGAGTGGTCCTCAATGTGTGTAGCCTTATGAATCAGAGATATCATAGGGGGAGGAGTTTCCCGTGTACCCTTTTCCCTCCATAATACATATATATGAGTATAAACTTAGGGGATTCCCATGTACCCAATAAGTATATGGTCACTATGACCAACCATCAAGTCGGTAATCAGGAGTTTCCAGTGTTTGTCTATTCTACTCACATATTCATGGTTATCTATCACAACCCGCCATTATTGTCCAATTAAAAACCTTTAGCACATAACTAAACCACCCAATTCCAAAAGTTATTTACCAAGGCATTATAAAGTAGTTTCATCATACCGACTATATCTTGAAAGCAATGCCATTAATGAATGCATAGAGGATTCACATGTACCCCATATGATTACCAATTAAACTAAAAATTTGACAATCAAGGCTTTTCCAAATCATTTAAAACTATTTAAACCAATTTATATTCCATAAGCATATTATGAAATGCAATAGTTTAAATAAAAGACAAACTATGTGATAAATTCATTCCCATAAGTAAAGCATGGGAAAACAATATAAACCATTTACAATAAAAACCCTTAACATATAATTCGAACCAAATAATACCCATAATTAAATCATGAAAACATAAATTTAGTTGAACTAATAGTGAGAGAGGAGTAACATGCTTTAGATACCACAAAGTACGAAGAGAAACCACCCTTGTAAACCCTAAATTAATTGTATTGAGAATACCCTAGCCTTTCTTGAATCAAGATCCTTGAGAGAGATTTGAGAGTCTCTTGAGTGTTTTTGATTGAGAGTGCTAGGGTAAATGAAGTCCAATAGTTCTTTATGTCATGGGGTCAAAAGGTGTTAAGAGGGGAAAAGTCTAAAATACCCCCAATTTAAACTATAAAACTGACAGTAGGAATTACGAACCCCTCTTAACTCATACCCATAATGTATGAGTGGTACCCACAACTCATACCCTATACAGAATATTGTACAACATACACTATCTAATATATGACTTGCCTTGCCTAAGTCGTATCAAGGTTTTTTGTACTTTATGTCTTGTAAAGGTATTCAATGTTTTTTGGGCCATGTTGGATTTTACCATAAATTCAATAGGGATTTCTCTAAAATTGCACATCCCTTTGCAAGTTATTAGAGAAGGAGGTGAATTTTGTATTTGATAATGTTTGTCTGCAAGAGAAGTTGATTTTAGCCCTTATTATTATGTGTCTTAATTAATCCTTGACATTTGAGGTCATGTGTGATTCTAGTGGTGTGTCACTAGGAACAATACAGGATAAAGGCGAGAGAAGATTTTACATATAATATATTATTCTTGCAAAACACTTAATCCTACTTAGAAAAATTATATCATCATTGAACAAGAGTTTTTTTCTGTAGTTTTTGCATTTGAGAAATTCAAATCTTATTATCTTGATATAGAAGTGATTATGCATACAGACCACACAACTCTTAGGTACCTTATGGTGAAGAAGGATGCTAAGCCAAAGTTGATTTTTCGGATACTTCTATTGAAGGAATAAAACTGTGAAGTTAAGGATTGACAGGTGATAGAAAACCAAGCGGCTGACTACCTATCACGCCTTGAAGAAGAGGCAATACTAAAGCTGGATGATGAGCTTGAGATTAATGATACTTTTCCAAATAAGCATGTATTGGACAAATCACAAGACCTGATTCAATAGTTTGCGAACTTTGACAATTATTTCGTGAGTGTTATGGTGAATGAGGACCTATCAATTTTGAAGAATAAGAATTTTATGAATTATATAAGTAATTTCTTCTGGGATGACCCATTATTATTTAAGATTTTTTAGATGAATTTATTTGGAGATATGCTCCTGAGGTAGCGATGATGAGTATTCTATAGGCAAGTCACTTTGCACCAATTCAGGCGCATCATAGTGGTGCACAAACTATGAATAAGATCATTAAATATGGGTACTTTTAGATCATTATTCATAAAGATGTGCATTACTATGCAAGGGCTTATGACTAATGCCAATGCCAAAGAAACATCTCAAGCTTCCATCGTCCATGATACTTGATCTTGAGCTATTTGATGTATGGGGCATTAATTTCTAGGGCCCCTTTATGAGCATTAAATATATTCTAGTTATGGATGATTATGTCTTAAAGTGGGTCAAAGCAATTTCATCTCCAAACAATAAAGGAAAAAGTGTAGTAATATTTTTGATAAAGAACATATTGTCTAGATTTAATACACTATCAGAAATCAATAGTGATGGAGGAGCACACTTTTCAATTGTCTATTCAAAGGATAGTTGATAAATATGGTGTAAAACATATGAAGTCAACCCCTAATAATCCAAAATCAAGTGAATAAGTTAAGGTTTCTGATTGGGAGATCAAGTCCATTCTAGCAAAAACTATGAAGACCAATAGAACAAACTAGGCTAGAAAGTTAGATAATCCATTATGGTCCTATGAAACAATACTAAAAACTCCCATCAGTTGTTCCCATATCAACTTGGGTCGGCAAGTCATGTCACTTGCTAACTGAGCATGAGCATCAGGCATAGTGGTTATTGACGTGATTAAATTTTCAATGGAGTGATGTGAGAAAGTTGATACTAGAGAAGTTGAATGATGTAGATGAATTCTATCTCCATGCCTATGAAATACTACTATTTGATTCAAAGATGAAGCTATTTCCTAGAAAACTGAGGTTAAGATAGAAAGGACCTTATATAATAGTGATGGTGTATCCTTATGATGCCATTAAGCATGAAAATAGTGAGGTCCTAAAGTTTAAAGAGAATGGTTAATGGGTCGAACATTACCTCGCCCATGTAGATGAAGTCAAGATGATATATGATTTAGTTCTTGGTGAACTCTATTTAACCAAGAACACTCAAGTTGTGTCACAATGTCAAATCAGGTACTTCTTGGGAGAAAATCCAAGGATTTTGCACTTATTTTATTTAAATCATAACATGTTCTACATGCGCAGGGATAATGCATAAAAGAAACCAATGAACTAGAAGAAAAATAAAACCCACAAAAATATTTGATAATCGCTTGTAGTTCCTATGATCATGTGTTATGTCATCTGCAGGAAGTGCAGAGAATGGATTTTTAGGATTTGATCCAATAAATTGAGGACCAACGATCATACGATGGAAGAATGATCATGGTATCCATCATCGATTAAACTCCTGAAAACCAACATTTTGGTGATGGAACCCACAATTTTAAGGAATGATCATTTTTACATTCAAGGATCATCCTTAAGCTTCATTGATGCCCAGGTAAGTTTTCTAAATTCTCTTGGTAATAAGACATAAAACAATCATTGTATTACTCCACGATCATAAAAACACGTCATATCTTAAGTTCTCAAATTTTAAAATAACCCGACCTAACCCAACCTAACTCATTTCAGTTTACACAATCCTTAGACCTTACAATTGGATACACCCAGACTATTATTGTAGCTTTAGTTTCACATCATAAATATTATCAAACAAGCAAAACGGAGCAGAAATCCAATTTTAAATTTGATTTTTTTGATTCAACCACTCCTAGATTTTGTATTCCCTAAGTTCTTGAACTCATCAGTACTAAAAGAAAGATTTGCACTTACTGTGAAGTAAGTTATATTCTAATACATTAAAATTAATTATTGTGTGTTAATTTAAAGTTGATCGAAGTCATACATACCTTGATGAGTGTCAGGTTCATGGTAAAATTAGTTCTAGGGGAGTTGAGTACCTAAGACTAATTGACTTATGTACATTATAAAATTATTGTGTGAATGAGTGTAGAAGGGGGATATATTAGTACCTCTTAATGTTCAAATAGGCCCAAATTCTTGAATTTAGTTTAGTTTGAAGTCAGTGAAAGCTCTATGACACAACCAATGATCGTTATGTCTTTATTAAACTATTGGTTGGACTATTATGGGTGCTAGTTTATAAGGTTGTAAGAGTGATGATCATATCCTACGATCTTCATATCTTGGTACGATCATGAGTATTAGTCATATGGTGCAAAAAAACTAAGGACATTTCTAAGAGGGACTTCCTATGATTGAAAGAGTTATTTTACCTCCATATAACGACCATTAAATCAATTGTCTACATAAAGTATTGACTACTTCTTTCTATTTTATTTTGAGTATAATGATTTTTTGTATGTCTACTATGGCACCAAAATTTAAGGAGCAGGATAAGGCTGCCTGCAAAGAAATAACAAAGATATGGGCACTCAAAGACAAACCTTCAACCTCAGAGACTTAAACATAGGAATATAGAAGTTCAAAGGTTGAATTCTCCTTGAGTAATACTATTGATCAACACGAGCCTCAAACCAATATGTTAATCTACTAAGGCCATAGTCGTAATATCCATAATAGTGATGCTTGTGACTACTCCTATTGAGCCTTCCCAATTTGAAGAGGAAGGACAAACTTCAAACCCAAATAATGGTGGTCCAGAAAATATTAGGGATGAGGATGATATATCTATGTATGGTTTCAGTAGTTCCTATCTAGAATCTTCCAATCCAACTACTGCTTTAAATCTACCTCAAATAAAGGCAAAATTGAGGTGATGAAGTGTCCCAAAATCTTGGAACTATTATTCAAATATGGTTTACCTAAATAACAAAGGGAACCTAAAAATAAGCATTCAAGAGGAACCCTATATGCTACTCGAGGCACTACAAAGGGTTTCAAAATAAAATTGAGTTTTTGAAAAGTATTAGTTGGGGTAGATCACAAACCCTTGGGTAACTATGAGCTGAGTTGGTGCATTAATTCTATGCCAATAATATGGTAACTGCTGAGAATATAACTCCTTCTAGAAAGGAGAAAGATATGAGAAAGCAACCCAAATTAGAAACAGTCTTATTTCGACGTGCACCAATTGACATATTATGAAATGCCATTTCTAAAGCCTTATTTGGTGATGAATTTGAACTAGAATCTAAAAATCCAGAGTATGACTACCTGATGACTAGATTAAAAAAATATGAGCAACTAAATACTAAAGATAAGTTAATGTATTACAAGTGGTTGGTAGACCACATTATAAAAACTAAAGTAAAAGTAAAATGGATAAATGGTCCAACTATATATAAAAAAAACTAAGCTTCACTTCCAAGGTTTGGTGGTTGATTAGAACCACATATCACCAACCAAAAATGATAACATACTTAATGCTGACAATGAGGACATAGTAGTATCCTTGAAGGCAGAGTTGGAGCTAAACATTTTGTAGATCGTTATAGAGAAGATTCAGAAGAGGGAACTAATTTATCACACTACTTTGTCCGTTCTGAATTTGGTGACTCTGCTGCAATAGAATTCGTATGTTCCCTCCTTCCCAACTGTTGATAGGATCACCTAGACGATCAATACCATACATATTACTTTAATTAAGGATAATTTTAAATTGATGGCTCGAGTCCAAAGTTCTTTGCCTTAATTTGCCTTCATAAAAAATAGAGAGATATACACCTACTAAAAAGATTCTAGATTACAAAGCTTGTGCTACTTCATCTTCCACACAATGGCCCATAACACCTGTGAGTGCACTTCAATCTATGGCAACTGGATATTCCTTGGTCTCTATTGCTTTTATAGAGAAGATGATGGAAAATCATATTCTTCTTGATGTGTGTAATAAAAATTAGGGAGATGGATAAAATCCTACATGAACGATAATATCAAATCCGTACTATACAAACTCATTTTCACAATTTAATGAGCCAAATCAAAAAGAAGTTGGTAACCCTATAGGCTTCTAATTTGAGCATGGTCATAAATCTGAGTTAGCCGAGTTGAGGAATATGATAAAAGAGCTTCTTGAGGGGTAATTACCAATTATTTAACTCTTACCACTATTGGTTATGGAAGAGTTTGATGTTGGTATTAATGTTATGAGACCAAATTTCTATACTCTAGCCCAATAGTTAGGGTATGGGAAAGTAGGTAGATGAGGTAGTACATGAGATGATGGATGATTTAGAGGCTAGTAAAGAGATAAAGAGGAACAATAATAATGGAAAGAAGAAAAAGGATAAGGATGGTAAGAATAGAAAATAGAAAGAGAGTGAGACGACCTCTAAGGTGCCTAGTTTAGATAGAAGTGAGGTATTCACTATTGGTGTCACTATTGCTTCTTCTAATGTTGTTATTAAGATCGATGGTGGTACAAAAATTGCCCTTACAATATAAATTTTGAGTGCACTTGATGGCACCAATGCCAACATGAGTAAAAAGACCACAACCACACCTGAGGCAACTGGAGATAAGAGGAAATAAGGTTTGCATATGTTACCCCTATTGAAAAGAAAAAAATAGGAACTTAGTGCATCACAGGTATGTATCAACACTATTTTTTACTATTTTCTTGCATTGGGTACATTACACAATTTCTAAGTTGGGGTGGGGTGTACCATATTTGAGATTTTTTATTGCCATGTTTCTTTTTCCTTGGATGTGCTATATAATTGGAACCGACATATTTAGGTGTTAAATTATGTTTTTGTGTTATTTGTGTAACCAAGAGTGACATGTGAAAATGTGGTGTAGTTTGAATAAAAAGAACATGCAATCTCTGTTTTATGAATATTTTTATTTAAATGATAACCCTTCATGGAAATTTTGGTGCGATTTCTCACTGTATTTTGTGCTTACTATGAACTATGACCAATGTGGATCTCATTATTCAATTAGGACTATGACCGTGATAACCATTACCTAAGTGATAACCATTACCTAACTATGCATGAACCAAATAGATATTAACCTTATATGTAGCCTTGAACCATGACTTGTGAGGTACTTACCTAGTTGGTGTGTATGTGAGTAATCTATAACTTTCCTAATTATTCTTACCAATGTTTTAGGATAAGTGGTTAGGAAACGATCATAGGTATAGAATAGTCCATTATCAGCCTAAAAAGACTACCAAAGACAACAAAAAAATAATATCCTATGAATATGAAGTTTGAGCTTTAATAGATCTTTTCCTTGAAATTTCATATTTACCTTACTAATTTATTTACAACAATACTACTTTGTCCCTGGTCCCTCTTTGGACATTTTACACCTCAACTTAGGTAAATTGTCTGAGTTGAGGGTGCTATCATAAGGGTGTGTAGAAGAAATTATGTATGTAGAAGAAGTTAGTAAATTAAAAAGGGATTTAGGTGTGATCTTATACAAAAATTTAAAATCCTAATGAAAAAGAGGTCAAAAAGAAAGAATTTAAAAGAAACATAAGTTATGAAAAAACTGCACCCGAGCTCCATAATGTCAAAAAGGAAAAATAAAGAAAGTAAGAAAAGTAGATCAAAAATTAGTGTTGTTATAAGAAGGAATAGTCACTTGATCCATATACACCATATCCATACTCAAGACTACATTACAAGCCAGTAAAATTCCTATAGTTAACCTAATCTGATTGTCTAATGAACTATACCGTAGAAAATATAGGTAACCTTGTGGTATCTCATACACATTATCTGACTTATTTGTGAGAGTGAGTATCTTATTTATTCCTTGTCCTGATGTTCACTCTGTCTTTTGAGTGGTAAGGACTTCTTTGATTTGAGGGCATAAATGATACATCATAGTTCTGCTTGTTTGCATAGTGTCATAAGTTTGTGTGCTAGGTTGTTTGTTGATAATGTAATGTAATTTCGTGATCCCATTATGTCATGATAAGTGGTTTTAGTGCAAATAATGACTAATTTTGATGATGTTTGGTGAGGGTTGAACTTGTGTTTTGATTCATTCATGCTTAAGTTGAGTTTTGAAAACATGACTGCGTAGTAGTCTTAGTTTTCTATTGGTTAAGCATCATTTCAATTTTATTCTAGTTTAGTCATGTTTTGTTTTCCTGATGACATGCAAACATTCTAACTTAAGGGTGTTAATTTGTCGTGAACTTACAATATTTTTTATGCTTATAACAATGAAAATTTGCATGTACAAAGACACTATTACGTGGATATTAGGTGATTTTTTGGCATTTATAGGTCAAACCAATCCAAAGAAGTGAAGGCAACTTTTAGACTAATAGGGAATCAAACGAGCTTAACCATGACCATTGGATTTGACAATAGTCATAGCTTACTATCATGAGAAGGACCTGATAATGTAAAAATTTAAAGAAATATGACAAATATATCCCACTATCATACATAGAAGCTATGATCGTAATATCAATTGTGTGAAGTGAGTACAAAAATAATTTGCATTATTTAGATATTAAGTATGAGGAGGTTCAATCGAGGGGTTCCCACAACTGTAACATAATACCATGAGCTCGTATTAAAGATTGTGGGAATATTATTTTGCAAAGTGAAAAATCAAGGAAAGAACTCATGAGAGGATGCGATGATCATACAATAAAATCACGAGCTTATACAGAGAATCATTCCTGCCAAGATTCAACAAATGTATAAGTCAAGTGTCAACCTACGAGCACATAGGACAATTGTGGTATCTACCAATAATCATACCTTTCTTCACCCAAGATGCCAACTCAGAAAATCTCATTATATGTAGGATAGGTTTTATAATTTTCTAAATAATCCTATTAGGTTAGTTATTTTAGTTTACATTCTATTATATTTTTGAGACATATTATTGTTCTTTGAAGTATAAACATTAATTTCTAGAGTTTAAATCAAAAATAAGATTAGTGGTTTTGTTTTATTCTTGTAAGTTTAGGCTTATGTTTTATTCTCAAAATTATCATATTGTGATTGCAATTATGAGTATCTATACACCACAACTAGGATTATGGGAACTATGACAAATTAACAAAGTAGTGCTCGTAGTATGAAGTGATTCTCAAATAATGTTTGTGCGTGTATTATTGTTCTCTTTGGTTTGATTGATTTTTATCTACTGTAGATGTTAGAAGTCACCTTATCTTTACTCAAAATTAAATAAAGGGTCGTAGATGGGAAAAGAAAACAAAAAATAAAGACTTGGAGCTATTAAATTTTAATTTATAGCTTGAGTTGATTATCTAAAAAAGATTATCTAGGATCTAAGATAGGAGTTAGTAGTGCAACTCATAGTATAGAGAAAAATTACTTGAGAATAGTTACTTAGACAAGTGTGGAAAGCCGTTTAGGTTATTATATGCAAAGCACCAGGAAAGATCATTAGTACAAAGAACCTATGGAGTTATGAAGTTATGGAGAACACAGTCCTAGTATTTCTCATATCTTGATTATAAATCAAATGAAATCAATAATTTTTACTATCGAAATTCTGATTTACAAAACCCACTTTATGTTTAACTACTGTATCATAGAATTTATGATCTCAATCATAGTTCCCGAAGGCAATGCTGGTGGAATAATAACACCTATTTCAATTGTCTCTATAAAGACTTACTCATATTTTCATTATAAAATTGAGTAATATATTGCTATAGAGGTTGTTAGACCCATTCCTTCTCTTTGTTTCTCATTTTTCAAGTGTGGATAAATGGTCTTCTATAATATATCTAGCTCTTTCTTCTCTTGATGCCTGCCTAGCACCTTCTTGTCTAATATTTTACTCAGCCATCAATCGAGTAGTGGTCTATTCCATAATATTCTATTGCCCATGAAGATGTCTTTGTTTATTTAGATCTTCCTCATCTAAAATTTCTTTATTATGAACTCCATCTTTACCATTTTTCTTCTACCTATCAGAGTTCTCTTAAGTTCCATATTAGGGCATTGCCTTGATTATGAGTGTTGAGAATGCGCCAGTGTGTGACTTAAAATCAATAGTAAAACAAAACTCATGAAGAAAAAACCAAAAACTCAACAAACATAATAAATTAACTCCATAACTATCCTCCTCAAAAATAGCACCAAAATTTGATGCCACCCAAACTAATTCTCTAAATAAAGTATAAATTGATTGTTGATCAAATATAGAATCCAACTATATTATGGTTGGTACTACAAGAATAGGATGAAATATGTCATTTATTTAAGCAATTAGTAAATAATGTCTAGTAAAAGGGGGAGTTTTATAAATAAAAATTCCAATAGTAGCAACTATTAATTTCATTGGATTAGTAATAACGATATGAGAGGTACTGGTATGATGTTCCCAATAACGTAATAACTCTATCGGCTCTTTGTACTAGCGATCTCTAAAATACCCTAGGTATGTACCCTTAGAAAAATTTCCTAAGTTTAGTATTTTGGGCAAGGTATGACTCATTCATAAAACTTATATGCTAAGGTACGACTATGGACACTCTCTCATATGTTAGGCAGTGGGTCTGGGTTAGTTTCTTTCAAAATGACTACTTAACATCATATTGGTTATATAATAGGATATGAGGTGTATGATTCCAAGTCATATGATGCTTATTGATTAGCCTAGTTGAATCAATCTAAGGTACAATTTAGGGGTACTTATCATACCTTGGGGTATGGTTGGGCATGTATGGTCATAAGTTAGTAAGTATAGGGGACTAAAGCGAGGATTGGGTATAAGTTCGTATACCACTGGTACCCTAGGTTACGATTTAGGGGGTGGGTCATACCCTTCTGTGAGTTGGCTTTCACATATTTTTAGTCATGTTTTCATAGGTGGGTGATTGTGGGTTATATTTTAATAAATAGGTCATGAGCAACACTAAATTTGATTGTTTATGCTTTGGTTTTGGTTTTAGTAAAGGTCTGCCCTCAACAAGTTTGATAAAATGCCTATGAGAATGTTTTACTATATGTTTAACTTTCATCGAAGATATTTCATGGTATGAATTATTAATGGAACCCTAAATTGGTTTGGATAGTTTTTTCATGGTTTTAAATAGTTTTGTATTGGTTTGAATTATTTTGAATAGCTAAAATGGTTTGAATACTTAAAATGGTTTTGAATGGTATGCATGGTTTGGAATGGGTTTTTGATAAGGCCTTGGTGTCTATGAAATAGATTTGAATCAAAAACTAATGGGGTATGCGGGAATCCCCTAAGTGAATGTATAATGAAAATGGTTTAAATGATGAACGTCTTGTGGGGTACAATGAAATCCCCCAAGCATAGCTTAATAATGAAATACTTGTGGGTTACATAGAAATCCCCCAAGTAAGCCTAATAATGATGTACTTACGGGGTATATGAGAATCCCCCTAGTATACTAATGATGTAACCTATGGGGTATATGGGAATCCTCTAAGGTTGGCTAAGGATATTGCTTTCAAACTATATTTGGTATAACGATACCACTACTTATAACCTTGATTAATAATACTTGTATATATGTAACATAGAGAGCAAAAGGTACACGAGAATCCCCTACTCTTATGTTATCTGTAGTTCGTACGTATACACGTATCGGGGCTTGTCTAGGGGTGACGCTGAACTCATATAGCCCATGGGTGGATTATGATGGTTAAGCTACACATTGTAATGATCCTTTCGGTCATTATCCATAGTCTTTCTTTCTTTCTCCAATAGAGCTTCTCTATATCCGTCCCAAGTCATTAATGCCTTACGGGGATCAATAGTCTGGTTACCTGACGATTCATTTGGATTTGATAGCTCCTTTCTTAATTTGAAGTCTTTATTGGTCCTCATTGACAACTAAACCAAAACCATGGTAAAATATCTTTTTATGCAAAATTTGACTTCTCTAGCGCATCAAGAACGTAAAAAACTATGGGGTTTCATATATTATTTATTTGAAATGGACCCCAAATGCATTTCGAGTCATTAGCCGAAGCTCGAAACCAAGTTCCAAGCTTCTGCCATGCATAGCATGCACTGAGGTACCATGACCACAGCGAAAGAGGTGTGACAATAAGGCCGTAACTATGGTGAAGTATGAGCCACAACTTGCCATCATAAGGCTGGTTGGCCCATATTTAAAGGGTTTCTTAGATGAGATTTTGGCTATTTTGTTTCTCCATCTTGAGCTTAAACCCTAATGGTGCTTAAAACCTTCTAAGTGTGTGTTGTGGGTTTAATTGGATCTTAAACAACTTGTGTGATTGATTCTTACTACAATTTGAGGTAAGAATTTCTCTTCTTTGGTATTGATTTCATGATTTCTTGACTCAAAACTCCTAAAACATTGAGGGTCAATTATATCCCTAAAATTGAGTGATTAGCTCAAATTGTTTGATGGTTTTAACTCCCTAAAGATAGTTAGGTGATGGTTGGTCCTAGAAACTTCTTTCCAAAGGTGAAACCCAATTAAGGTCTTAGTATCCATTTGAAATCCATGGCACAATGGTGCCATAATGGGTATTGTTACTCTTGTTGTAATGCTTAGTTTGTATTGCTGATAGCATTGCTTGTTGAAGAGGAAGCTTCATAAAAAGGAAAGGAAAAGCTCATTTGTTCATGAGTTTCTTGGAATTAAGGTAGTTTAGGCTTACTTGTAGACTAGATTGAGCTTGTTTGTAATGTAATTATTGATATTTTGTGTGATTGGGCAGGGAATTTAGATGATAGTTTATTTAATGGTGAACTTGGGATTTATTGATTGCTATAGAGTATTAATTTGTATAGTATGATATTTGACCCTTAGTCTAGGACCTTGGTTAGCTTATTTATGGTCTTATGACTTGTGTGAGAACACTACATGTTCTAAATAGATGTGAATCATATGCTTCTCAATCCTTAGGTGTGTTTTGATCTATATAATGCCTAGATAGGAGACGACCTTGGTGTTAGGTTGACTTAGGAATGGTTCTATAAAAGACTTTCCCTATGGGCCTAGAGAGGATTGGTAAGATCTTATGGTGAGGTATGGATGACTTAGCCTAATTTCAGGTAGAAGCTAGACTTATGTTTGTAAGCTTTGCATTCTCGGGATTTAGATGTGGTACTTGACCCACCTTAAGCTTGAACTAAGTAAATGCTTAGTGATCTAGATACGTGGTGATTGTATAAACTACTTGTACATAGGAGTTGTGGTGGTTAAACTCAATTATTTGATTATCTTGTGATCATAACTTGAATAATCTTGTTAGGTGATTATGTGCATGTGTTGTGAATAATCATGCTCTTGTTTATACTCATATTACGTTTGAAGCTTATTAGTAAGGTAAAATAGCAAGTGTTTTCCTAAATCTCTACTATCTTATATTATGAACCTTTGTGCATGTTTATTGTTTTGGTTATTCATATGAATGTATGTTGTTGTGTTGGGAGACATATGATGTTATGATGATGCCCGGTGAATCTGGAGGAATATGTGATATTATGATAATGCTCGGTAAATCTAGAGGATTATCTGATATTATGAGGATGCTCGATTAATCCAAAGGAATATGTAATAAAATCATGACGCCCAATGAATTTGGAGGAATATGTTATATTATGATGATGCCCAGTGAATCAGGAGGAATATATTGATATTATGATGATGCCAGGTGAATCCGAAGAAATATATGATATTAGATGATGCTCGGTGAATCAGAAGATATATGTGATATTATGATGATGCCCAATAAATCAAGAGGAATATGTGATACTATGATGATACTCGGTGAATCCAAAAGAGGTAAGAAAGTTACGATGCCATATGGGGAAAATTTACTTATATGCATTGATATTAGTAAGGTTAGGCTAGGTGGGGCCAACTGCCTATGTGCTTAAAATATGAGGTCTGTCATGGTAAATTATTATTCATTTCTTGCTCCTAATCACTAAATAAGAAGTGTGACTGTTATTGATACTAATTAGCAGCTAGAGGAAATCTATGCCTAATATTGGGTTAAAACTTAGTGTTATGTGTAATCTTGAATAAAATAAGGTTATGTTCTGACTTGAATAAGAGGTTATGCTATGAATCCATGCCAAGTAAAGTGGCTTATGTGAAAACTAGTTACTTCTATAATATATGATTACTAATTGGTGGATAGAAACAAGTAAACTAGTTGGTGGACTTTACTTGATTAAAATATAGAAATTAGTCCTTAATGTTGTGACATGCTTAGTGATGATGGACCTACTATAGCATGATGGTTAGCTAGATTATCTTCTAATATGTGAGTTTGAGATGGTTTAATTCATAATGCATATCATAAAAATGCTAGTTAAGGAATGGCCTTATGATAGATGAATAACCTATAATATGGGTGGCTTATAGTTTTCCCCAATTTTATGGCTAGTAATGATAAGACTTTTAATCTATTGATTCATGGAAGGATAAGGATAACTAGTATCGACTTCTCGCGGTGTTTATTAATGAATTATAAAATTAATGCCTATATGTCTATGCTATGACAATGTTTCATTCTTTATGTTAAATTACGATATGGGTATTTGAAGTAGATTTTGGTAATGAGCCATGGCGGGATTGAGCTACCCGCAATTTTGATCGATTGATAGAATAGTTGTGCTTTATTGTATTATTGGTTGTATTCTTTTGGTGTACTCTCTGGTGGTATGGGACACCGTAATAAGTTCTTGTTTGATATTCTTTTGTGTACTCTCTGGTGGTATAGGACACTGTGATGAGTTCTTTGTTATGCTCTATTTTGTGTACTTCCCAACGGTATGGGACGTCGTGGTAAGTTTTTGTATTTTTGTTCTAAAGATGGTTGATGATGATTATGGAAAGCGGATGATTTCCTATTGTGAATATGGCTTTACACTTTTGTAATGATACTCAGTTGTTATGGAGATTATGGAGTACATTGAGATAGTATGTCATGTTATTGCTTTAGTAGTAAAGATGTTGTTACGGTGGTATCAAATAAGTTATTATGGAAATGATATTTTGCCATGTTGGACATTCTTACCAAGGTAACCCATTGCAATAGCTTCAGGTTACGGTTTTAGATTACTGCTGGTGGGATGTGGTAGGTGTCATCATGACACTAAATGGGGTCGTGACAAATTGATATCAGAGCCTAGGTTTCAATGATATTATTGATATAAGAGAACGTGTCTAATAGAGTCCTGCAGATCACAACGTTGATGCTCGTTTCTTATCTTCGAGAGGTTATGGGAATTCTTAGGAGTCCTTCACTTTTTTCATTCTTATCATGCAAAGAGTCTGAGTTGGTTTGTAGGACATCCTATTGAATTTACTCTTTCTCAGATGCCCAGGACTCGTGCTTCAATTATACACGAGCTGGGTCCAGAGACTCAAACTCGTGAGTTTTCCCTAGTTAGGTTTAAGGATATGGATCCCCCAGACCCTATTCCAGTACTTGATCCAGAGACTCCACAACTTTAGCCAGCGGTAGGCCAGGGACCAGTGCAGGCTCCACCAACATTCATTCCCTCTTGTATTCTTAGAGATGCTTTGGTTTAGTTGTTTAGTTTTATTGATGGTTTGCTAACTTCTAGAGATAGAGTGCAGCTGTAGCTATACCTTTTAGATTTAAGGTTTCTCCTATTTTGGCAATTGTTTAGCCAGTAGTTGTTCATCCAGTTAGGACCGAGCCTGTTATGTCTGCTGAGAAGCAAAAAACGTTGGGTAGATTCTTGAGGTTGGTTTTTCCTAGATTTTTTGGTGTTCCTAGAGAAGATGCATTTGAGTTTTTGACTGCTAATGAGGATAGGCTTTATGGATTAGGACTTTTAGAGACTCTTGGTGTGGACTACACCATATTTTAGTTGGACTTATCTGCTAGACATAGGTGGCAGCATTTTATGAGTTCTAGACCAGTTGGATCTTCCACTCTCTCTTGTGCTCAGTTCTCTATGATTTTTTTGAGAAGTTCATACAGCGTAGCCTTAGAGATCATTTGAGGGATTTGTTATATAGGTTGGAGCAGGGTTCTATGATAGTCATTGGGTATGACTCTTGTTTCCATGAGTTTTCTAGGCATGGAAGTACAATCTTGGATACGGAGTATGAGAGAGTTCACTGCTTCACGAGAGGATTGAGATTTCTTATTAGGATCGCTACTCAAAGTTTAGTTGTTATAGGTAGGACCTTTACTGAGGTTGCTGATTATGCTAGGGTGATAGAGGACATGCAGCGTGAGGGCCATGATAAGAGGCCTAAGTATTAGGGTAGATTTTTTGGGATCCGTAGTAGTTCCTGATTCAGATGTGGTAATTCTTATTCTGAACATCCTCCGTGTCCATATTTTCATCCTTAGAGTCGACCAGTTTAGAATGCTCTTCAGAAAGCTTATGGGGATCAGTTTATTTCTAGTGGGTGCCTAAGTAAGTGGCGGTGATCAGTGTATGAGAGGTTCATCCGGGATCTACTAGGTGTGGCAGTTATGCCGAATCAACCGGTTATGTGAGTTCTGGTTTTTCTTGTGATTTGTGTTTTGCTTGTAAACTTTCTGCTCATTTCTCTAGAGAGTTCCCTAGTTGTAGGGTGATGGTTGTTTCTGCCCAGGAAGCTACTCCCATTATGGAAGTTCCCCCTTCAAGTAGTAGTGGTGTGCTAGGTCGTAGAGGTGGTTACTAAGGAACTTGAAGTGGTACTCAGGTAGGCAGGGCATGTGGTCGTTTAGGTGCATATCCAGGTGGCGAGCGTGGTCAGTTGAATGTAGTACCTACTAGGCCCTAGACTAAGACTTCAGATGTTGTAGTTATAGGTGTGATTTTGATATGCCGCAAGTCGGATCTTTCTTTATTTAATCCTAGATCCACTTATTCTTATATATCTACTTATTATGCACCACGGCTAGTATTGACTAGTGATTTATTATCTATGCCATTGTGTGTATCTACTCCCGTAGGTTATTATCTATGCCATTACGTATATCTACTCCCGTAGGTGATTCTTTAGTAGTGGACTGGGTATTTAGATCATGTGTAATGACAATTAGTGAAGTTGATACTTATGCTTATCTTGTTATTCTAGATATGCTGGATTTTAATATGATTTTGGGCATGGACTGGTTATCCCGCTATCATGTGATCATGGATTATTTTTCCATGACAATAACCTTAGCCATACCTGACATACCCCCAGTTGTATCGCAAGGAGATATTAGTCCTGAGAAGAAAGGGATTATTTCTTATATTTGTGGTGGATGACTGTGATGCCTCGAAAAAAGTTTCCGTTAAGATCTCAGACCAAAATATGTTGAATTTTGTTCTTTATCGTGATTTATTATTTTACTGTGTGGAATTTCTAGATATGCGACCCATCATCGCGTAGAGCATCGAATAAGCTTTCCAAGGATATGTGGTTCATCCAAAACGACCACTCGAGCGATGAGTTATGATCATTCCGATCTAATCGTGAATAGTGGTGAACAATAAATATGCAGGAAAAAAAATACTGAGGCCAGACGAATTTTAGGATCAACTCCAAACGATTATAACTCCTTGTACATAATGATCTGGGTGAGCTACTATATATTAATAGAAATCTCTAAAAGTCCTCTTTCCAATGAAATTGGTTTCATCCAATTTGACCATCGGAGCAAAAATTTAGGGTTGATCTACTTCAGCCTATCAAAACAGTCCACTAAAGGACAAATTTGACATTATTTGATTTTTAAGGGTATTTTGGTCATTTCCACTCTAATCCATCTGGTTAAACCTTGGACTTAAGTCCATTAAGAGCATTCAATAGCTCATTTTTCTCCAAAATTTTCTAAAGCTCAAATGCCAACCCTAGTACTCCAAATTTCATCCTTCTATGTCTTTTGATTGAACTATAGAAACTTCAAATTGATTTGGGATTTGAGTCGATCATGTTAAGGGCTTCGAGAAGCACCCTTTATTTATGTGAATAAAGTTCCGGAGTCAAAAGTTCACATTCATCTTCCATTTTTAGGTATGTGGGGCTTTGAACAAGATTATCCTTTCAATCTTGTGCCCGGTATTTTTGTTGAATTACATTGACATGAGATTTTACATGTTTTACCATGAATTGGAAATATGGTTTTATATCTTATATTACTATCCATGAGCTATGGGATTATGTCATCCGATATGTGTATGATGTTGAGATGGAATTATGTCCAAAAAGTATTTGATTATGAGAATATGATGATTTTATTTGTTAAGCCTTGATTTGTACTATTATTCCACTATTTCCTTATTATGAATTTATAATTGATATTGGAAATTCTATATCCGTACTATGGGTTGATGTCTCAAGTACCTTTAAATGAGAGTTGGATGGAAAATTGAGAAATGTTGATATTGAAGTTGCAATGAGTCTTGGTATTTTCCGGATGGTTTTGATAAGTTAAATTGTTGAAAATATTATGTATTGAGTCTTTGTATCCTCGACCAAATATCCAGTTAGTTATGGTTCAATGCATTGATACCTTGTTGATGTTGAGAAAGATTGAAATGTTTTGATCTAAAATGTGTTGAGTTAGGAATCCACAAATTGATATGATTTGATAAATGAGAAAGAGATTTGATTCGGTCTTTATGATACACTCTTGTGATGTTGTGGTGGATTTACTAATGGGTTCTGAGCTTGTCGGGGAGTAGTACTTAGCACCGTGAGGGAAATTTGGTATTTCCGCAAACCTATGTGCCACCGTAGGGTTGTTTGATGATGATATTATTGGCCAGAGAGCCCGATTGTGATTATTGCAGTTTTAAGATCGTACTCCCAGGCAAAGAGTATGACGCTCCCACCAACGGGGGTTTCAAACCTTGGTATTCCACGTAGCTCATGTGGGGTTGTTAGTTATAGGAAACTCCTCTGTCCATAAGGGTCATGTTTATTGAAATACCGAGTAACTTCGAGTTTTGATGTGGTAAGTCAAGTTGCCTATAATGATCTATAATGATTTATACGGTTTTTCTCCAAAATTTCCTATCTAAGATGTTATGAGTTGCATGATTCAATGTCACTCAAGCCAGGTGTGTCATTATGGTTCGTATGTATATTTTTATGAAATTTATGGCATTATTTATATTTTGCATGCACCGTCACTTACTCAGTAGTATCTTATGGTGACCCACATATTTCTCTCTGGGCTATATTGTTACCATGATATAGGTTCAGGTTTGAGGACCAAGTTGCTAGTTTTGGTGTTGCTGTTTTGTGATCCCTTTGGTCTATTGACTCAGTTGGGGTTTGTCCCAATGGCTCGTTGATTTTGTTGTATAGAGGCTAAATCAGACTAATGTATTATTGGTTGGTTTGTGTATAAACATTCCATATATGTACAGTCTAACAATATTCCGTTCCATGTGCGGTGTGATATGATATGTACTTATATATATATCCTTAGCATAGCTTGTATGTTATTGTGTTGGAACCCAAGGGTAGTGTTTTGGCTTAAAGGGTTAGCTTGAGGCTACATGTAGCCTTGTGAACCGTATGGCATCTCGGGATGATATTTCAGGGTATTACAAACTTGGTATCAGAGCCTAAGGTTATGAAGAGTCCTAGGGAGTCTGACAAGCCGTGTTACGTAGAGTCTCGAGCATCGGTGTGTAGGTGCCACACCTATGATCAAGAGGCCGTGGGGCGTTCTAGAAAAAGTTGTTTCTTTCTTTCTACAAGAGTCTATCATTCTTACGATTGTTTCCTTCTGCTGTTAATTCATGTGTTCTTATGGCAAGAAATGCCTATATGTCGAGCTCACAGAAATAATAACCAAAGTCAACCCGTTGATCCATTACATGAGACGGTATCCCATGTCGAATTTTGGCCAGCTTTTCAGATGCAAGCTCAGGAAGATACCACTAATACTCAGGCCAATGCTCCACCTCCGCAGGAAAATAATTCTGCAGTAGCACGAATTCATGACTTTATGCGGATGAATCCGCCAGAGTTTCATAGGTCGAGAGCACGTGAGGACCCGCAAATGTATTTTGATGAAATGAAAAAAATTACACAGATTATGCACGTGACCAAGGAAGAAAGTATGGAGCTAGCTTCTTATCAGTTGAAGGATGTTTACTATTACTTGGTGTAGATGTAGAATAAGGGTAGAGAGGAAGATACCGCTCCGGTGACTTGGCCATTGTTCCAAGATGCTTTCTTGGATAGATTCTTTTCTCTTGAGTTACGGGAAGCTAATATAGAGGAGTTTACGAATTTGAGACAAGGCTCTATGTTGGTTATAGAGTATTGTCTTAAGTTTAATCAACCATCGAAGTACGCTCCCAATATGATGGCTGACTTGAGGACTAGTATGAGCAAGTTTCTAACTGGGGTGTCGAGTTATGTGGTGAAAGAATGTAGATCTGCTATGATCAACAGGGAGATAAATCTTCCTAGGTTAATGATTCACACCCAACAGATTGAGTCAGACAAGATAAAGGAAAGAGAAAGGGTAAGACGGATTAAGAGAGTCAGATTAGAGCAATAGGGGTCTGTTCGAATGAGATTCTCCGAAGGGAGTCACCCTCAGTTTTCAAGATGTCCATTTATACCTTCGCCTTCCTTAGCTAGAGCTCTCATATATCGGGGCAGGCAAGAACTCGGGAATAGGTTGGTACCTTCCAGGTCTTAGGACAGTGTAAGAAATCGGCCTCATCTTCCATCATGCACTAAGTATGGTAAAGACCATTTTGGGGAGTGTTATATGGGGAAGCGGGGCTACTTTGGTTGTGGACAGTTGGGACACATACTTAGAGACTACCCGTATGCTAGACAGCGGAGTCGTGATGCCCGTCCCCAGAGTCAGGCTACTAGTGCCCTTCCTCCCGCAGCCCGTCCAGTTCCTCCTCAGGGTGCTTCATCTAGTACTGCTGGTGGTTAATGCCAGAATCATTTCTATGCTATACCACCTTATCAGGAGCAGAAGGACTCTCCCGATGTTGTCAATGGTATGCTTCATGGTTTTTATTTTTATTTCTATGTGTTGATGGACCCCAGTTTGAGTTTTTCTTATATGACACCTCTGGTTGCATTAAATTTTAAAATTGATCTTGAACTAATTTCTGAGCCTATTTTGGTTTCTACTCCAGTACAAGGGTCTATCATTGCTAAGAGGGTATCTAAGAAATGTCCCATTACCGTCTTTCATCGGGTTATGTATGCTGATTTGATTGAGCTACATATGATTGACTTTGATATCATTCTGGGTATGGATTGGCTTCACTCATGATATGCGTTTATTGATTGTCGTGCCCGTGTGTTCAAGTTTTAGTTTCCTGATGAACCTATCCTCGAATAGTCTGGGAGTTCTGTGATTCCTAAGGGCCATTTCAAAGCTAGGAAGTTGATTTCCAAGGGTTGCATCCACCATTTGGTTTGGGTTAAAGACACTAAGTTTGAAATCCCGACCATTCAGTCAATTAATATTGTTAATAAGTGTCTTGATATCTTTCTGGAATATTTCCCTAGAGTACCTCTTGATAGAGAGATAGAGTTTGGGATTGACCTTCTTCTCGATACTCAGCCGATTTTTATTCCTCAGTATCACATAGCTCTCGCAGAACTTAAAGAGTTGAAGGAGCAATTGAAAGATCTTTTAAATAAAAGCTTTATAAGACCTAGTGTATCCCCGTAGGGTGCACCTATCCTGTCTGTGTGTAAGAAAGATGGTTCTTTGCGGATGTGTATTGATTACCGACAGCTTAATAGGGTTACTATCAAGAATAAATATCCGCTTCCTAGAATTGATGATTTATTTGATCAATCGCAAGGTGCGAGCTACTTTTCGAAGATAGAACTCAGATCCGTTTATCACCAACTTAAGGTTAGGGAATGTGATATCCCCAAGACAGCCTTCCAAACCCGTTATGATCATTTTGAATTTCTAGTGATGTCTTTCGAGTTAAATAATGCTCTAGTGGATTTCATGGATCTTATAAACCGTGTATTCCGGTCATATCTGGATTTATTTATAATAGTGTTCCTTGATGATATTCTTATTTACTCTTGAAGTGAGGATGATAATGCGGATCTTATCCGAATCGTGTTGCAAACTCTTCGAACTCACCAGTTGTATGCTAAGTTTAGTAAGTGTGTGTTCTGGATGAACTCTGTAGCCTTCTTGGGTCTTGTTGTTTCTTCCAAAGGTATTAGAGTTGATCCTCAAAAGATAGAGGCTATAAAGAGTTGGCGTAGACCTATTTCTCTTTCTAATATCCAAAGTTTCTTGGGTCTATCTGGTTATTATCGTCGTTTTGTTGAAGGTTTTTCATCTATTGCGTCTCCTATAACCTGTTTGACCCAAAAGAAAGTGAATTTCCTGTGGTTCGAATCTTACGTTAAGAGGTTTCAGGAGTTGAAGAATCGACTCACTTCAGCCCTTGTGTTGACTTTTTGTGACGGTGTTGATGGTTTTGTGGTGTATTGCAAAGCTTCCAGAGTCGGTTTGAGTTTTGCATTGATGCAAAAGGGAAAGGTTATAGCTTATACTTCCAGGAAGCTAAAGCCTCATGAGAAGAATTATCCTACCTATGACCTTGAATTAGCTGCCGTAGTTTTTTGTTTCAAAATCTGGATACATTATTTATATGGTGTCCATGTCGATGTCTTCATAGACAATAAGAGATTGCAGTGTGTATTCACCAAAAAGAGTTGAATCTTAGGCAGAGACGATGGTTAGAACTATTGAAAGATTATTATATGAGCCTGCTATATCATTCGAGCAAGGCTAGTATAGTAGCAGATGCCCTTAGTCGGAAGTCCATGGGTAGCGTAGCACATGTGGAGATTGGTAAGAAAGATTTGGCCTGTAAGGTACATCGTTTGGCTAGATTGGGGGTTAGGTTGTTTGGTGATGCTGAGAGTAGTATAGGAGTTCAAAGCAGTTCCAAATTCTCTTTAGTTTCGGAAGTGAAGAAGAAGCAAGATAGGAATCCTACCTTGGTCAGGTTAAAAGAATTACTTAAAGACAAAAAGGTGGAGGTTTTCTCCCAAGGGGGAGATGGCATTTTGAGACTCCGAGAAATATTATGTGTTCTTGATGTTGATAACATAAAGCAGAGGATTATGGCGGAAGCATATGGTACGCAATACTCCATCCATCCTGGTGCTACCAAGATGTACCATGATTTGCAGGAAACCTATTAGTGGAACGGTATGAAGAGAAATATAGAAGAATTTGTGGCGAAGTGTTCCATGTGTCAACATGTTAAAATAGAGCATCAAAGGCCCAGTGGTGTAATGCAAGAGTTTAGCATTCATACTTGGAAGTGGGAAAAAGTGAATATGGACTTCATAGTTGGTTTTCCTTCTTCTTATCACCATCATGATTCAATTTGGGTTGTCGTAGATCGGCTGACGAAATCAACTCATTTCTTGCCTGTGCATTCATCATATACAACTAAAGATTATGCTAGAATATATATTCAAGAACTCATCAGACTTCATGGAATCCCTTTGGCTATTATTTCTAACAGAGGTACTTAGTTTACCTTTCAGTTTTGGAAATCTTTCCAGAAGGGTCTCAGTACCCAAATTCGTTTAAGTTCTGCTTTCCATCCATAAACAGATTGTCAGGCCGAGTGGACCATTCAGAATTTAAAAGATATGTTGAGGGCTTATGTGCTTGATTTTAAAGGTAGTTGGGATGATCACTTAGCATTAATCGAGTTTTCTTACAATAACAGTTTCATGCTACTATTGGAATGGACCCGTTTGAAGCTTTGTATGGTAGAAGATGTAGATCACCCATTGGTTGGTATGAAGTTGGTGAGGTTGCCGCAACTAGACCGGATGCGGTGTTCGAGGCCATGGAGAAGGTTAAGATAATTTGGGAAAGGTTGAAAACCCCCAAAGTCGCTTGATTTGATCATGTCAAAGGTATCGTTCTCTTTTGATTTGATCCTTATTGCTATGTTATCTTGGCTTATGTGTTTTCTACGATATCCAAAAAAATCTAGAATGGAGTATATGCTTGGGCAAGATGATTATTCTTTATATACTCAGTTTTATAGTATCCTTGACCTACCTATCAACATTTGAGGATGAATGTTTCCAAGGGGGAGATGATGTGATGCCCCAAAAAAAATTTCTATTAAGATCTCGGACAAAAATATGTTGAATCATGTTCTTTATCGTGATTTTTGTGTGGAATTTCTGGATATGCAACCCTTCATCACGTTTATCATTGAATATGCTTTCCAACGATATGTGGATCATCCAAAATGTCCACTCGAGCGATGAGTTATGATTATTTCGATCTAATCATGAATAGTGGTGAACAGTAAATGTGCAGGAAAAAAATACTGAGTCCAGGCAAATTTTAGAATCAACTTCAAATGATCACAACTATTTGTACATAATGATCTGGCTGAGCAACTATATAGCAACAAAAAGTTCTAAAAGTCCTCTTTCTAATGAAATTAGTTTCATCCAATTTGGCCATCGAAGCAAAAAGTTATGGTCGATCTACTCCAGCCTATCAAAACAGTCCACCAAAGGTTAGATTTGAACTTATTTGATTTTTAAGGGTATTTTGGTCATTTCCACTCCAATCCATCCGGGTAAACCATGGACTTAAGTCCATTAAGAGCTTCAATAGCTCATTTTTCTCCAAAATTTCCAAAGGCTCAAACCCCAACCCTACTACTCCAAATTTCATCCTTCTATGTCTCGATTGAACCGTAGAAATTTTAAATTGATTTGGGATTCGAGTTGATCATGTTAAGGGCTTCAATAAGCACCTTTTATTTTTGTGAATAAAGTTCTGGAGTCGGAAGTTCATATTCATCTTCCATTTTTACGTATGTGGGGCTTTGAACAAGATTATCCTTTCGATCTTGTGCCCGGTATTTTTGTTGAATTACATTGACATGAGATTTTACATGTTTTACCATGAATTGGAAATATCCTTTTATATCATATATTATTGTCCATGAGCTATGGGATTATGTCATCCGATATGTGTATGATGTTGAGATGGAATTATGTCCAAAAGGTAGTTGAGCATGAGAGTATGATGATTTAATTTGTTAAGCCTTGATTTATAGTATCATTCCACTATTTCCTTATTATGAATTTATAATTGATATTGGAACTTCTATATCCGTACTATGGGTTGATGTCTCAAGTACCTTTAAATGAGAGTTGGATGGAAAATTGAGAAATGTTGATATTAAAGTTGCAATGAGTCTTGGTATTTTCCGGATGGTTTTGATGAGTTAAATTATTGAAAATATTATGTATTGAGTCTTCATATACTTGTCCAAATGTCGTGTCATTTATGGATCAACGCATTGATACCTTATTGATGTTGAGGAATATTAAAATGTTTTGAGCTAAAATGTGTTGAGTTAAGAATCCACAAATTGATATGATAAGATAAATGAGAAAGAGATATAATTTGGTCTTTACGATAGACCCTTGTGATGTTATGGTGGATTTTCTAACGCGTTCTGAGCTTATCGGGGAGTAGTACTTAGCATCGAGAGGGAAATTTGGTATTTCCCCGAACCTATGTGAAACCGTAGGGTTGTTTGATGATGATATTATAGGCCAGAGAGCCCGATTATGATTATTGCAGTTTTAAGGTTGTACTCCTTGGAAAGGAGTATGACGCTCCCGCCAATGGGGATTTAAAACATTGGTATTCCATGTAGCTCATGTGGGTTGTCGGTTATAGAAAACTCCCCAGTCCATAAGAGTCATGCTTATTAAAATACCGAGTCACTCCGAGTTTTGATATGGTAAGTCAAGTTGTTTATGATGATCTATAAT
Source organism: Capsicum baccatum var. pendulum (assembly GCA_030864225.1). NCBI lineage: Eukaryota > Viridiplantae > Streptophyta > Magnoliopsida > Solanales > Solanaceae > Capsicum > Capsicum baccatum. The sequence goes on along the minus strand of CM061559.1, from coordinate 136,095,529 downwards.
GATTTGTAAGGTTTTTCTCGAACATTTCCTATCTAAGATGTTATGAGTTGCATGATTCAATGTCACTCAAGCCAGGTGTGTCATTATGGTCCATATGTATGTTTTTACGAAATTTATGATATTATTTATATTTTGCATGCGCCCCCACATACTCAGTACGTATCTTATGTTGAACCACATATTTATCTATGGGTTACATTCTTACCATGATGTAGGTTCAGGTACTCAGCCGCAACCGTGATAGTGATATCCGAGTGCTGCATCTATGTTCCTTCAGTGCTGAGTCCTTATGGTTCGAGAACCAAGTTGCTAGTTTTGTTGCTGCTGTTTTGTGATCCCTTTGGACTGTTGAGTCAGTTGGGGGTTTGTTCCAATGGCTCATTGATTTTGCTATATAGAGGCTATGTCAAAGTAGTGTATTATTGGGTTGGTTTATGTATAGACATTCCATATATATACAGTCTAATGATTTTCCATGCCATGTGCGATGTGATATGATATGTACTTACATATATATCCTTAGCGTAGCTTGTATGTTGTTGTGTTGGAACCCACGGGTAGTGTTTTGGCTTAAAGGTTTACCTTAAGGCTACGTGTAGCCTTAGGCACCGTGTGGCATCTCGGGATGATATTTTGGGGTGTTATAAACTTGGTATCAGAGCCTAAGGTTGTGAAAAGTCCTAGGGAGTCTGACAAGCCGCATTACATAGTCTCTTGAGCATCGATGTGTAGCGCGCCAAACCTATGATCAAGAGGCTGCAGGGCATTCTAGGAAAAGTCATTTCTTTCTTTCTACAAGAGTCTATCCTACTTACAACTGTTTTCTTCTGCTATTAATTCGCGTGTTCTTATGATAGAAAATGCCTCCACATCGAGCTCGCAGAAATAACAACCAACCTCCACCCATTGATCCGTTACATGAGACGTATCCCATGCTGAATTTTAGGCAGCTTTTCAGATGCTAGCCCTGGTAGTTACCGCCAATACTCAGGCCAACGCTCCACCTCCACAGGAAAATAATTCGGCAGAAGCACAAATTCGTGACTTTATGCACATGATCAACGAAGAAAGTTTGGAGCTGGCTTCTTATCGGTTGAAGGATGTTCCCTATTACTGGGTGCAGATGTGGAATAAGGGTAGAGAAGAGGACTAAGCCATGGGTTGGGTTTGATCCATGTAAAATCGGGTTAGGAGACAAAAAGGCATAAGTAGGCAGCGCTTAATGCTTTGCCTATGCTTAGCATAGGCGGCGCCTTTTGCTTTGTCTACATAGACATAGGCGGCGCCTTTGTCAATGCCTAGTTGGGCATAGGCGGCGCCTATGCTATTGCCTATGTGAGGCAGTGAACATAGGCAATGGCATAGGCCTTGCCTTGTCCGTTGCCTAGATTTACATAGGCATTGCCTTGTTTGTTGCCTAGATTTGCATAGGCAATGCCTAGCCTATAGCCTTTTCTCCTTCATTCCTAACTTACCACCTTTAACATAGCTCACTTTCAAATCAAAATTTGGAACTAATCCCATCCTTTGTACGTCTTGCACCTACACTTAATCAAAAACAACAAAAATGATTAGAAGGATGGGTTGCCTCCCACCAAGCGCCTTAGTTTTGGTCGTGGATCGACTCTTCTTTTTGGATTTTTATTTAACAAAAACAAACTCCTAGTAAAACAAAATGATTAAAAACTATGGGTTGCCTCCCATGTAGTGTTTGATTTATTATCGCGGTACGACATAGTTATCTCGATTACTTAGACTTCATCGAGATATATGGTGCATCATTTTCTGAATGGATTCAGACGACGCTGATTCTTAATAGTGGGCACGCAATCTTCCTCAAGCTGAATCTTGTACATACATATCCCCTGAGGGATACCAATTATATCATCAATAATCCAACCAATAGCTCTCTTGTACCTCTTCAAAATAGAGATGAGAGCCTCTACTTGTTGCTCACCTAAATCAGCTGCAACAATCATCGGAAGTGTATTTCCACTTCCCAAGAACACATACTTTAGATGACTGGGCAGCTCTTTCAATTCTAGCACTGGTGGCTCTTCAATGCAAGTCTTCGCTGTTGGTGAAGGTCGATTCTTAAGATCAAGGTCCAGCTTCTTAGGGGTATGAGAATAGGACCCTAATCCTGTTAGAGCATAAATAGTTTCTTCAAAATCTTCAACATCCTCATAATAAACATTAGCTACAGAGAACACATTTATATCTTTGGGCTGCCTCATTGATTTGCATACATCAAAATGGACCACTTCGTCATTCATCCGGAATAAAAGCTCATTAGCTCTTAAATCAATAAGCACACTTCCTGTTGTGAGGAAAGGGCGTCCCAAGATTATGGGAACTTCAGAATCCACCTCGCAATCCAAAATCACAAAGTCTGTTGGAAAAATGAAGGTAGAATCCTTCACCAATACATCATATAAGATACCAACAGGTCGTTTTACCGACCTATCTCCCATCACAAGCCGCATATTGGTTGGCGTAGGATCGCCCAACCCCAACTTTCTGTAAATAGATAACGGCATCAAATTGATGCTAGCTCCCAAATCGCACAATGTCTTAGCAAAATCCAATGATCCAACCGTGCAAAAAATAGTGAAAGCACTAAGATCTGCCTTCTTCTGTACTAAAGACCTTGTGGCAATTGCACTACAATGATAAACATTATCTGCCAGCTCATAGCTTGCTGCCCGCTTCTTTGTCAAAAGGTCCTTCATGAATTTAGCGTACCCAGGCATCTGTTCCAGCGCCTCCACCAAAGAAACATTAATAGTCAGCTGCTTCAACATAGTCATGAATTTACTGAACCTGGTGTCATCAGCTTTCTTCTTCAGTCTCTGAGGAAAAGGTGGTGGCGGAAGGGGAATAGATTTCTCCACCACTTCCTTTTTATCTTGCTTCCAATTATCAATATTTTTAGGCTGGTGACGTCTAGGTGTAGTGTCATGAACGTTCTCATTCTGGTTTTCAGCTTCTACAGAATCATCACAATTTGCTTCAATCACATTCTCTTCTGTATTATCAACCACCTGCTTGTCTTTGGACGGATTTTCCAACACCTTACCACTCCTGGTAGTAATATCCATACATGATCCATCAATCTTTGAATTTTGCATAGTGTCACTAGGTAAATTGCCAGCCTTTCTTTGATTGAATTCTGCTGAAAGTTGACTCAGTTGTTGTTCCAGCTATTTTATTGAAGTGGAATACGAGTCAACCAATTGATTTATTGATGACAAATCATTCTTTACCTCATTTACTCCCGTATTGGTTTCCTCCACTCCTTTCAACAGCTTAGCCATCATATCTTCCATGGATATCTTCCCAGAGCCAGATGCCGCAGCCTCACGATTTCCAGGAGGAACGTACAAACCACTCCTGTCAGTCTTATTCTTCCAACTCCCTTGATCACGGTCCTTGTGTCCAGATTTATCATAATAGTTCTGACCTTGGTTTCCTTAGGCATTGCCTCGGAAACCTCCCTGATTATTCAAGTAGCTTGGCTCCTCCTCATAATCGGATTCATCTCTTCCCTGTGATACAATAGCCTTGAATTTTTCGGTCTTTCCTGATAATAAATGCTTGGTAAGAAGATCCATCTGCGTTTTCATGTGAGCCATACCCTGGTCACGTTCCTCTTCTCTTCGTCTTTGTTCTGCAGTCATGCTAATAGATACAGTAGAGTTTTCTACCTCAGAATCCCTGGTATGCCAAGCTCTACTCTTCTTTGTCATACGATCTAGCATATCACTTGCCTCAATAAAAGTAAGGTCCATGAATGACCCACCTGCAGCATTATCAACCACTGGCTTAGTCACCGAATTCAAAGACCTGTATAATATCTCCATCAAGTGGATATTAGTCATATGATGATTTGGGCACCGCATAAGATTCTTCTGAAACCTCTCCCATGTTTCGCGGAGAGCTTTGCTTGGAAGCTGTCGAAAATTGCTGATCTCATCTCTCAATTATGCTCTCTTGGATGGAGAAAAGAATCTTTCTAGGAAAGTATCTTTCAATTGCCTCCAATTAGTAATAGAATCAGGAGTTAGCCCGTTCAACCATAGAGTTGCCTCTCCAGATAGAGACAATGGAAATAAGCGCAGCCAAATTGCATTCTGTCCAACTCCTGGATTGTCAAACGATTTTCATGTAGAGATAAAATTGATCAGATGCATATTCGGATCATCACCTGCAAGTCCACCAAATAATCCCTTAAGTTGTAATAGATGAATTATGGTGCTAGTGATATTGAACTTGGCTCCGGGTGCCAAAGGCAGAGGAATAATAGCCCCTGTGGCACCAGCCCCATCCAGATCGTCATCATCATCATCAAAAAGAATCTGCACAGCTCGACGTTTATGTCTTATTCTAGCTTGACGATCTCTTCTGTTCACAGGTGTCGCCACCTCATCAGCACGCCTTGGGTTTAGTAACTCATCATCACCCAGGTCCTTATCATCAGGATTTGTTGCTCGACCTGGGTTATCAATATTCTGTTGATGCACTTGAGCGGCTACCAATGCAGCTAATCTGGCCCGCTCCTGTTGATTAGCCTTTCTTTCAATATCTCGTTGTGCCTCCATTCTGCCAATAAGTTACGGTTCAGGGTTTATGAGTAATAATGGCTGACCAGAACTTCGAGTATTTGTCATGCACTGAACAGAACCTGAATAAAACAAAAACAACAACCAAAAAGTAAAATTCGAGAATCTTTGACCAAAGGGTCTAGTAACTATCACAAACTTAGTTGACAACCGTATTCTCTAGCAACGGTGCCAAAATTTGATAACGCCCAAATTACAGTTCTCATGAGAAAGTGTAAGCGGTCGATGTCAAATATAGAACCCAACTGGGTTGGGTGTCAAATCCCACAGGGAATACTTGGTCACTAAGTGTTGCAATTATTAGTAGAATGTTGGTCGATAATTCTATGGAAAAGGGGGGATTTGATTATGCGTGAATTAATAATATCAAAGTAATGAATGAGACGATGTATTTAGTAAGATTTAATCACAGAGAATAATAAGTTAGGGTTATGTCCACCTTGTAAGTTCTACGTAACTATTAACTATGAGTAATGCGGAATTTAGACATGCCTGCACTTATAGAGATTCGTATTGTAATTGTAAATCCAAGTGTTTCCCAACCATCAAGGATTATTTCACTTTAGCTCTCTCGAGCCTAAAGTGTATAACGAATGGTACAAATTTTCCAAGAAAGTTAATCCGGTTAAGGCATTAACGTGTAAACAGGGGTTGGTAACCCTATTTTCTCGTCACACTCTATTTTCCAAACATGTAACTTTTCTCTCGAACAGGTTAATGCTATACTGGTATATTCTCTATGTTTGCAACCATAAGAATTTAATTAAAACGAAGAGAGTAATGATATAAGTAGCATACACATCAAGAATTCCCAAACTCATAGCAATAGATAGTATCTCACAAGGTTTCTGTAACCCTAACAGAGAAGTTTAGCTACTCATGATTACAACGGAAATCAAAGTAAGGCATTATCATACCACAACCTAGAACAATCTTGGCGATGGAAGTGATTTTAGCGTCAAAGTCGACGTTTTTCTCCCTCTTTAGCTGTTCCCAAGCCTTAGCCGTGTTCTCTGTTCTATCGACTTACAAACTTTGAAAACTGAATAATGAATAATAATGATAATAATGCTGAAAAATTTAGCTATAAGGTTTTTATAGTATCCTCGTCTAACTAAGTTGCTACTGCATCCTTAAGTCTTTAAAACTACTGGGTTTACCCGGGAAAAAGTTCCCATGCATCACTTTCAGTCCAAAAGCTGCCTTCCCTCTAATGTGAAGTTTTCCTTTGCTACTCACAAGTCCATAAAGTGCTGAAATCTTCATCATTAATACCGGAAAAACATGCTAATCACGTAGGTCAGCTTACTTAAAGGAAAATGGACAAAAAGTGCAGTAATTATATATTTTTTCCTCAAAACTTAGCTAAAATATGGGTAAATTATGGTTCTTAGGCGTGTAAATACGCCCAACATCACATTCATGCATAAATGCCTTGAAGTACTGCGAACGCATCGAAGGAGGTGTGACTACAAGGCCATGACCGCGGTGATGTGGGGGATACAACCACGCCATCAGAGGGCTGGTTAGCCTATATTTAAAGGGTTTATTAGACGTGATTTTGGATATTTTGTTCCTCTATATTGAGCTTAAACCCTAATGGAGTGTAAAACCTTCTAAGTGTGTGTTGTGGGTTAAATTGGAGCTTAAACAACTTATGTTATTGGTTCTTGCTACAATATAAAGTAAGAGTTCCTCTAATTTGGTATTGATTTCATGATTTCTTGACTCCAAACCCCTAAACAATTGAGGGTCAATTGTATCCCCAAAACTAATTATTTGACTCAAATTTCTTGAGGGTTTTAACTCCATAAAAATAGTTAGGTTATGGGTTGGTCTTGGAAACTTCTTTCCAAGGGTGAAAGCTAATTGGGGTTTTGGTGCCTATTTGAAACTCATGGAACAATGTTGCCATAATGGGTATTGTCATTCTTGTTATAATGCTTAGATTATAAGTTGATATCATTGATTGTGGAAGAGAAAGCTTCACGAAAAGGAAAAAAAAGCTCATTTATTTGCAAGTTGCTTAGATTCAAGGTAGGTTAGGCTTACCCGTAGACTAGATTGAGCTTGTTTGTATAGTAATTATTGATATTTTGCGAGATTGGATAGAGAATTTAAACGATAGTTGATTTAGTGGTTAACTTGTAATTTAAGATATAATATTTGACCCTTATTCTATGACCTTGGTTAGCTTATTTGTGGTCTCATGGCTAGTGTGAGAACACTACATTTGTTCTAAATAGATGCGAATGGTATGCATCTCTCTCCTTAGGTGTATTTTGACCTATATAATGCCTTTATTAGAGATGACCTTTATGTTAGGTTGACTTAGGAAGGATTCTTGAACAAACTTTCCCTATGGACCTAGAAATGATTGGTAAGCCCTTATGGTGAGGTATGGATGACTTAGACTAATTCGGAGTAGAAGCTAGACTTATGTTAGTAAGATTGGAATTCTTGGGATTTAAAAGCTAGACTTGACCCACCTTAATCTTGAACTAAGTAAATGCTTAGCGACCTAGATGTGTGGTGATTGTCTAAACTATTTGTACATAGGAGTTATGTTGGGTGAACTCGATTATTAGATTATCTGGTGATCATGACTTGAATACTCTTGTTAGGGTGTTATTGTGCATGTCTTGTAAATACTTGTGGTCTTGTTTATGCTCATATTACGTGTGAAGCTTGCTAGTAAGGTGAAATGGAAAGTGTTATCCTACATTCCTACTTTCTTATATTTTAAACCTTTGTGTATGTTTATTGTTTCGGTTGTGCATATGGATGTATATTGTTTTATTAGGAGAGTTGTGATGTTATGACGATGTCTGGTGAATCCAGAGGAATATGTTGATATTATGATGATGCCCAGTGAATCCGGAGGAATATTTGATATTATGATGATGATCGGTTAATCCGAAGGAGTATGTGATATTATGATGATGTCCCATAAATCCAGAGGAATATGTGATATTAGGATGATGTCTGGTGAATTCAGAGGAATATATTGATACTGTGATGATGCTTGGTGAATCTGGAGGAAAATTTAATATTATGATGATGTCTGGTGAATTCGGAGGAGTATGTGATATTATGATGAAGCCCAATGAATCTAAAGTAATACGTGATATTATGATCATGCCCAGTGAATCCGGAAGAGGTAAGAACATTACGATGCTGTGTGGGGCAAATTTATTAATATGCATTGATATTTATAAGGTTAGGCCGTGTGGGGCCAACTGCCTATGTGCTTTAAATATGAGGTCTCTCTTGGTAAATTGTTATTCATTTCTTGGTCCTAATCACTAAATAAGAGGTGTGACCCTTGTTGATGCTAATTAGAAACTATAGGAAATCTATGCCTAATATTGGGTTAAGACATAGTGTTATGTGTAATCTTGCATAAGATCTAGCTTATATTATGACTTGAATAAGAGGTTATGTTACGAATCCTTGCCTAGTAAAGTAGCTTATGTGACAACTAGTTACTTCTAAAATATACGATTACTAATTGGAGGATACAAACCTAGTAAACTAGTTGGTGGACTTTACTTGATTAAAGTATGGAAATTAGTCCTTCAGGTTGTGACATTCTTAGTGATCATGGACCAAGTATAGAATGATGGTTAGTTAAATTATCTTCTAATATGTGAGGTTGAGATTGTTTAATTGATAACTCATATCTTGAAGATTCTAGTTAAGGAATAACCTTACGATAGATGAATAACCTATAATATGGGTGACTTGTAGTTTTCCCCAAATTAATGGCTAGTAATGATAAGAAATGTAAATTATTGATTCATGTAAGGATTAGAATAACTAGTATTGACTTCACACGGTGTTTATAATTGAATTATAGAGTTAATGACTACATTCCTATGCTATTACAATGTTGCTTTCTTTATGTTAAATTATAGTATAGGTATTTGGAAGTGGATTTCGGTAATGAGCCATGACGGGATTGAGCTACCCGTAGTTTCGGTCAATTGATGGAATAGTTGTGTTTTATTGTATTATTGGTTGTATTCTTTTAGTGTACTATCTGGTGGTATGGGACAGCGTGATGAGTTCTTGTTTGATATTCTTTTGTGTACTCTCCGGTGGTATGGGATGCCATGATGAGTTCTTTGTTGTGCTTTCTTTTGTGAACTTCTCAGTGGCATGGGACATCATAGTAAGTTCTTGTGTTTTTGTTCTAAAGATGGTTGATGATGATTATGTGATATTCCCAAATAACACCTCCCTTACGAGAGATCAAGTGGTCATTGTCAAATATAAAGCCCAACTAGGTTGGGATCGAATCCCACAGGGAATACTTTGTTCACTAAATATTGTGGTTGTTACTAGACTAAGATCGAAGGTTCTGAATTGAAGGGGGGTTTTGATTTGTAAATTGTATTTTACTATTTGTAACATCAAGTGTTCCGGTCATTGATTCTTATTGTAAATAATAATTCAATGGGAGTAGAAAAACTAGAGTTATGGTCACCGAGATGTTCAAGTAGCTAGGTTGTGAATTATTTTAAATTTCAAATAAATCACTTCAATTGCAAGAGTTATTGAATCCTATAATTTACCTATTTGTTTATTAACCTAAATGAGTAGATTGTCCTTCAATTCTTCTGAACTTAAATGATGTATTAATTTATTTAACTATTCTCTCATGTGCGTTGATCCCGTTAAGGCATCAACCCTTAACCGAAAGGTTAAAGCCCTTAGATTACATGTAAACCTCTTATTTTCCTAATAAGAACTTTTCTATACAAACAAGTGATGTTCTTGAGCTCACCCTTAAAGTTTGCAACCAAGAAAGGTCTTTGTTGTGAAGAAGGGTTTATACAACTTCAATTAACCATGCAAATCAAATATTTTTACAACCCCAATCAGTTATTCACATCAAGGCTCCCATAACCCTAGTTATGGGAGCTTATCCACACATCTCCATAGAAGAATAAGTAGAAGTCATTATGATCTTCATAAATAAATTTAGAAATTACATTAAAATGTTACAAGAATCGGTCTTGAATATTCAGTAGCAATAAGAATAAAAATGGTTAGATCCATAATTCTCGCTTGAATCTCAGATAATACTACATTACAATAAGTTTCAAAGATGGAAATATGATAAAAGATACCTAAATAAAACCTAAACTAGGTATTTATATCTTCCCAGGTACAGAGGATTTAAAATTTGAACACAGAAAAGTTGCATCCAAGTTGACGGTCAGGCTGGCGGCCCATCGATAGCCTGATGGTTCGTCACGTGGACTATCATGGATGATCCCAAAATGTCAAGTTCTGTTAAGGGTTGATGGTCATATTGGCGGGCCGTCGCTGGCCTAGAAGTCCATTGCATAGGCCGTCGCTTGATACTCCAAGATGTCATGTTTTGTTTCGTCCTGACGGCCAAGTTGGCAGTCCATCGGATGGTTGAAAGTCCGCCACTTGGACCGTCATAGAGACTACTCATTTTAACCCTTCTGTTTTACTCTGACGACCACCATGGCGGTCTGTTAAATAGCTGAAGGTCTGCTAGTTTGACCATTAATGGTCCTTTTCTGCTATTTTTCCAAGTCTTTCTTTCAGCTAACTCCTTAACCTGAAAACACTAAAATCCAGTATTAAATACAACATCAGTTACTTGAAAATATACAATTATCCTTAGAAAAAGATGTAAAATGTTTCGTCAAAAGCAAGAACATCAACAACCTCAACTTAAGACAGCTGCTTGTTCTCAAGAAACTCAACACCAAATTGCATCCATAAACAGTACAATGACAGGCACTCAACTACTTAACTAGATTTCACACAACTATTCACTTGCCTTTTACTCACAAGAGCTCAACACATCAGGATCTACAACCGGCATTGTTTATACTTCAGTAGATACATATAAACATGGATATAGTATCCCCCAGAGATAAGTTAAACTCAGTTTAACTCAAGTTACCCTCAAAGTCAATGAAATCCACCAATCATTATATTTTATGGACAAAAATTAAGACTTTCACACTCATCAAAGAAGTTACAAACATAACATACACACCTATAGGCTTGCCCATATTATCTAATTATCCGTTATGGTTGATTCACAAAGATCAAGCAGGTCTTTTTCAGGCTTATAATAAGGCTCCGGGGTTAGGTGAGGACAAACTTAGGGAGAAATGACTCCTCATTCAGACTTAACTCCCTTTGACCTTGAATTCTACTCACCAAGGCAACTACTTTACCAGCTCACTTACAATTCTATCGCTCATCCATACTTCACCATAACACCCTTTTTTTATTTTCTTTTTTAGGATTATCAACCACCCTCAACTTATGCTGATGCAGTCAATAAAGGTGCTTAATATCTTAGATAGATCAGGGCCAGACGCTTTTTATTAGCTCTAAATCACCTTTTTGGTAAACTACTAACATCTTGATAGTAGCCACCCTCAACTTAGGTGTTTTGCCTACGTTAAGGTGCACTATTTCTAGTGTTGGACCAGGGCCAAAGTCCAGTGTCGACAACTTAAAGAAAGTTAATTTAGATTTATTGGGAATGAAGAAAAACTAATATAAGCTCTAAAAAGTATAAAAAATGGTAAAATCTTTTTAGTGGGTCAATTATTTAGGCTAAGTGGACTAAAGGTAAATGGTGGCATGCTATCATATCTTATTAAATCACTAACAAAATAACATCAATAGAATAGGCAAGTTCTAGGTGTATAACTATGCAATAACTAAAACAAATGCTCCCACACACAAGCACATAAGTTAAACTTATTCCACTAACTTCAGGGATTATTTACATCACGTAGTCTTGCACACTTTACATCCTAATGCCAATTACAAAATCACCAAAGGTTGTTCAACCTATGCTAAACGATAAGATAAAATAGTAGCACAAATATGCTCATAGCCTTATGCCAAAATCATTCGTCATCCATACATACAACAAGATGGTAAAATAAAAGACACTTCATAAATAAACATTAACAAACGGATATTTACATCACACTTAACAAAATAAAATGTAATCCTCGAGATGCCAGTTCTACAAGATAGCTCATGAGAGGAAAAGAACACAAGTAACAAGAACCCCCATGGTAAAAGTACACCCACCCCATATAAAATAAATATGTTTTCCTCAATGCATATAAAGATAGTATAGAGGACGAGAATACATATAAAGCCTGTTATTCAAATAAGGCATTAATTAAATGTGGAGAGGCTTTAGTGGCCTTACTTTTAGCAACGTTGACCCCTACAGTGGTAGGGGTACTCACAATCTCTTTATCTGGAATAAGAGGTATCACATCTCAAGCTGGGTCTGAACTAGGCCCCCTTGCTGGGGCAAAACTGGTAGAAACTCCTGTAGCTTTATCTTCTTCCTTCTTCCTTCTTCTCTCTTTATCTCTCCTCGATCTTTTTGTAAATTTTCTCATATCATAATCTTGTTTCTCTTCTGGTGTGATTGTTTCTCGCCTTCTACTTCTGGCAATTTTTCTATTTGTAATTTTACCTGCACTTTTATCTACCTTCTTGCCTTTGTATTTCAATGGCTTCCCCATTAAGTAAAAAATACCTTCATCTTCATCACTTATCACTAAATTGGGGTCAATGATAGGCTGGTATGGCTGCTTACTCTTCAACTATACTATGTTTGCCTATGCTTGTCTAAACTCATCTATGAACTTAGCAAGATCTTGAATGGACATCGCTTACAATGTTTTGTTGATTATATATTCTAGATGGTCCATCCTAATCTTAATGTTTTGAAATAAATGAATTACCTCAACAGCAATTGGATTAACAAAAGGATTGAGTTATGAAGCCCATGTGTCTAGCTACTTCTTAAACTTCTTCAGCAGCTTAACCAACTTTGCAAAAATTTCCTGTGTTAAACTGTACTCTAGATAATTTATCCCACCCATTATTGGTATAGATTCTATACCTGGAGATATACTAGGTGGGACATAATCAAGTGACACAGAAGTAGTGATGGGCAATGGCATACCTGTGGGAATTTCAGTAGTATCAGGAGCTGGAGCTGACTATGTATGGTAGGATTGAGGTTTGTTAACTAGCATCTCAAAGTTTGAGTCATCTTTTGATTTCTCAATGTCCTTCCTATATATAACCTGAACTACATTATCAACTCCGCGAATTAGAGTCATATTAGCCTTTCCTCAAAACTCCATGATTAAACATGAGACCAGTAGTGTGTTTGCCACTTTGTGTTCCCTTTACAAACATTTCATTAGCAATGATTTGGCCGAAATCAATCTTCATACCTACAATTAAACTAGCCACCAACACAGTTCTGTGACTATCTAAATTGGCATCACCTCTTCTTGGCATTAATCTCAATCAAATAATGGCCCACCAAAATTTAGCCTTGAAACTAAGGGAGGATTTAGCAATGCACTCTCACAGATTGGTTTCCCAGGTAGGGTTGAAATCATGAATCAGTAGCCCAGAAAACCATAGCCTTTGATTTGATGCTGAAGTTAGACGATACTCAAGATTAGGAACCACAGTCGGTGCCTCATAATCCTTCCAAACTAATATCTTATTTATTATTTGAGTTGATATATTAATGTTAACTACTCTAACCGGGAGTGATTCTCTGTTCGGCAAGTGTGAGATCTTCGTGCCTTTGGGACAATCTTTCTCTATCAGTCCTAAATAATTGGAGTAAAACTCCCTTACCAGATTTGGTTGATATGAACTGAGAGGCTTGCTCATCCATGCCAACTCATACTCATTGAATTGCCTCTCTAATTCAGGATATTCGTGTAGCTCATTCATCACTACTTGGTACTCTTTTGAGATTGGCCTACTCACCGTCGGTTCCAGTCCATCAAGAAAATTCTCCTTTGATCCCTCAATTTTCCACTTGAGTGCCTCCCTCATTTGAGGATCTTTTCTCTTGACCACAGTCTCCTTATTTTCTGTCTCAACCTGGCTGGTCGTTGGGGTTAGATCTGTTGACCCCTTCAACATCTAGGCTTGAACTGGTAATACTAGTGCTACTCTCACTATCCTTTTTAGACTGGGAGAGTATAGGGATTTCCCTATCTCATTATCAAGTATTGAAGGTAGGTGCCTCCTCACTCCTGGCCGACTCACGTCTTCTCCGTGCTCTACCACCACCTCTAGTTAAAGGAAGCTTTCTTGACATATTACGTAGAAAAGGAACAAAGAATAACTTTACAATTCAAAATAGATTAAAAATAATGAAAAATATTGCTTGATAGAAGGTATGACAGTCCGTCAAGATAGTGATGGTCTGCCAGACTAACCGTCAAGACATAACCAGTGAGTACTGCATCTCAGAGACTTGTGATAATCGACTTGATAATCTATCAGGTTACTGGCAGCCTACCAAGTCATCCATCATAGCTTATCCAGTGAACATCATTCTTGGCATCTTTGCGACGGTCGACCTGACGGTCTGTTGTTGGTCCAACGGTCCGCCAAGATGATCGTCAACCCCATTTTTTAGTTTAAGATTTCACCTTGACCTTTTATCAAACATTTGGTGTGCATCAACGCTTCTCAACACAATTATAGTAAAAAATTTGTATTTAATCACAACTCTTATTGCCCACAATACATGGGTTACTAAGACATCACACAGAATAGTGCATACTAGAGTTCAACTTTGAAATTATAATCCAAATAAAGCAAAAAATAGAGAGAATTTTCTTTAACAACCATAAACTTACTTTCTCCACGTTTAGCAATTCAAAGAATATGAATAAGTTTTAATCATACCTTGATAGTGAAGGAACTTCGCTCTTCTCACTTGCAAATTCAAAAGTAAAGAAAACTTAAAGCCTTTGTCAGTGATTAATAACCTTTATTCTGATGATAAGAAGAAAGGATAATATTGTTTAAATATGAGAGAAAAGGAAGAAAGAGAGTCCTAAAAGGGAATAACTGACCCTAGATACTTTGAATTTAGAGGAAGTTGAACAATTTTAAGACTTGAACAGGTAGCAACGTATGTAACCATCTCTTTTTATCGATTTTAAAAATATTTAGTTCAGATACAAGCAATCTAAATAAGCATTAAAATTAACCCAACTTGGTCAGTAACTGTAACTAGGGTTAAGTTGACAATTTACCTAATGGTCTGCCGGGTTTCGACGGTTTTCTAGGTGAACCATCATGGCTTACCAAAAACATGTGAATCATGCCTTGCTACGACGGCTGATGTGATGCTCCGCCAGTGATGCAATTTTTCATCGACCTTTCCATCAATCTATTCTAGTACCCTCAAATTTTAGCCTTTGGTTGATAGAGGGAGTGATGGTTCATCCAAATAGTGACGGTCTGCTAGCTTGACCATTAAGCCTTATTCAAAATGTCTATTTTTTATCATGGCTTTAATGGTTCTAGTCATAATCCATTTAGTCCTTGATGGTCCATCAGTCTTCTCTTCGCCCCTTTATCAACTGTAGAAGTCCTTTCTTTTTTACATTATCAGTCCTGCACACATCAGAAATACATTAAATTTCACTAAAAACAATAAATAAATTACAACTATGGTTACAATAACACTTTGTCGATTTCCTCCCACTAGCGCTAGATTTTTTATTCCGGCACGACTCAATGATCTAAACTACTCAGACTTTATCGAGATATATGGAGGATATGCACTTTATCCAGTCCATCGGACTAATATACAACCTCACTTATTGCCCATTAACCTTGAAGACACTTTTGTCTTGATTTTCAAGTTTAACTGCTCTAGATGAGTAGACTTGGTTAACTTTGAATGAGCCCGACCATTTTGATTTAAGCTTACCTAGAAAAAGCTTCAATCTGGAGTAAAAAAGGAGTGCCCAGTCGCATTTATGAAAGTCTCACTTTGTGATCCTCTAATTATGGTACTTCTTCTTCTTTTCTTTGTATAGGTTTGCTCTTTCATACGCATCGAGATGGAACTCATCCATGTCATTCAACTGTCCCAATCTCAACTCCGCGGTCTCACTCCAATCCAAATTAAGTCTCCTGAATGCCCGCAGTGTCTTTTGGTCTAATTCAATTGGTAAATAACATGCCTTGCAATAAACCAATTAGTACAGCGATATACTAATGGGTGTCTTAAAAGATATTTTGTATTCCTATAAGGCATCATCCATCTTCCTAGACCAATCTTGTTTGCTCGTATTCACTATTTTTGCAAGAATAGCTTTAATTTCTCGATTTAAAATCTCCACTTGCCCACTAGTCTGTGAGTATCTTGGAATTATCTCCTTATGTTGCTTAACACTGTAGTTATTAAAGGTATCCTAGAAGACTCAGTTGTAAAAATATGATCCACCATCGCTTGTGATTGTGCATGGCATCGCTAAATGAGAGAAGATATTTCTTTTAAGGAATTCAATAACTCTTTTCCCTTTATTATCAGCCAAGACAATGGCCTCAACCCATTTAGATACATAATCAATGACAACCAAAATGTACTTCATCCCACATGAGCTCATGAAGAGCCCCATGAAGATAATGCCTCAGATGCCAAACAACTCTACTTCCAGCATCTTTGTCATAGGCATCTCATGGAACTTTGAGATTGACCCTTGTCTCTGCTATTGATCACATCTCCACAAAAATTCATCTTTGAATAATGTCGGCCAATAGTAACTGCTCTGCAACACTTTTTTCACAGTTTGGTCACCAGGTCACCCCCAACAGGGGAAGCATACAAGCTTCTTGGATGATCAATATGTCCATTTCTGGAATATACCTTCTTATAATGTTATCCCCGGCATCAGTTCCAGATTTGGTACGACCAAATTACACCTCCCTTACGGGAGAGTAAGTAGTCCTTGTCAAATATAAAACCCAACTAGGTTGGGTTCGAATCCTATAGGAAATACTGTGTTCACTAAGTATTGTGGTTGTTACTAGACTGTTGATCAAAACTTCCAATTTGAAGGATGGTTTTGATTTATAAAATTTTATTATGATATTTGTAACAATAAGTGTTCCGGTCAGTGATTTTTATTAAAAATAATAATTCAATGAGAGTAGACAAACTAGAGTTCTAGTTGCCGAGATGCTGAAGCAGCTAGGAATGTGAATTATTTTGAATTTGTAATTAATCACTTCAATTGCAAGAGTTATTGAATCCTATAATTTAACCATTTATTTTTTAACCTAAATGAGTATATTATCCTTCAATTCTCTCAAAATTAAAGGATGCATTAATTTATTAACCTATTCTCTCATGTGGGTTGATCCTGTTAAAGCTTCAACCCTTAACTTAAAGGTTAAATCCCTTAGATTCCCTGTACACCTCTAATTTTACCAGCAAGCAGTTTTCTATTCGAACAAGTGATGTTCTTCGGCTCACCCTTCAAGTTTGGAACCAAGAAAGGTCATTATTATGAAGAAGGGTTTATACAACTTTAGTTAACCATGGAAATCAAATGTTTCACAACCCCAATCAGCTATTCACATCAAGGCTTCCATAACCTTACTTAAGGGAGCTTAGCCACACATATCCATAGAAGAATAAGAAGAAGTTATTATGAATCTTTATAAATAAATTCAAAAATTACTTACAAAGGTCAGAAGAATTGTTCTTTAATATTTAGTAGGAATGAGAATTAATCAACAATTCTTGCTTGAATCTAAAAAAATACAACGTTACAATGAGTTTTAAAGATGGAAATATGATAATAAATACCTATATAAAACCTAAGTTGGGTATTTATATGTTCCCAAGTACATAGGATTTAAAATTTAAACTTAGAAAAGCCACATCCAAGTTGACAGTCAGGCTGGTGGCCCGTTAGAAGCCTGACGGTCCATTGTTTTGACCCTCACTAATGGTCCAAAAATGTCAGGTTCTAAAAAGGGATGACGGTCATGTTGGTGGTCAATCGCTGGCCTGGTGGTCCGTAGCATGGGATATTTCTTGATCCTCCAAGATGCCATATTCTGTTTCATCCTGACGGCCAGTTAGTGGTTTGTTAGATGGTTGATGATATGCTACTTAGACAATCATAGAGACCATTTATTTGCTTCCTTCTATTTTACTCTAATGACCACCCTGGCGGTTTATCGCATGGCTGACGGTCCATCAGTTTGAACGTCAATGTCCCTTTTCTGCTATTTTTCTAAGTCTTTCCTTCAGCAAACTCCATAACCTGAAAACACTAAAATCCAGTATTAAATACAATATTAGTTTCTTTAAATCATATAATTATCCTTTGAAAAAGATGTAAAATATTTTGTTAAAAGCCAAAACATCATTATGGCAAGTGGATGATTCGATATTGTTTATATGGCTTTATGCTTTTGAAATAAAACTCAATTTTTATGGCAACTATGGAGTATATTGAGATAGTATGTCATGTTATTGCTTTAGTAATATAGATGTTGTTACAGTGGTATCAAAATAGATTCAGGTTTGATCATATCCCTTAACTTTAAGAT
The DNA here is from genome assembly GCA_030864225.1 of Capsicum baccatum var. pendulum. NCBI lineage: Eukaryota > Viridiplantae > Streptophyta > Magnoliopsida > Solanales > Solanaceae > Capsicum > Capsicum baccatum. The sequence goes on along the minus strand of CM061559.1, from coordinate 136,077,467 downwards.
TATGCTTTTACTTTATATTGTCTTTGCATTATATTTAAGCTTAGTTTGCCGAATGCCTACTGATTACCTATGTTTTGGTACTACAATTCTATACTATTTTGGTACAAACACAGGTTCTAGTTACCACCGATAAGCTAGTTTGTGAGATTTGATTATTTAGAGATAGGGTGATCTCTGAGAAATCAAGTTACCCTCTTTCTTCTCCATCCTTATTTGTCTTTTGCTTTCGAGACAAAAGTATGAGATTATTTAAGATATTTTAGATTTTGAGATTGTAAATTCATCCTGTCAAGTTTAGAAGCTCTCACATTAATACTATATGGTCATGGGATTTGTGTTTGAATATCGGTTGTCCTTAGTTGTTAAATATTTTTGTTATATATTTTGTTCACATATAGGGTCCATGTTTGATGTTCTTTCTAAGGTAAACCATTGTAATTGCTCTGGGTTATGATGTCAGCTTACCCACCGGTGGGATATAGTAGGTGGCATCATGACTCCAAATAGGGTCATGACACATATACTTGAGTTAATGGTTTTAAAGGCATGCTAAACCCGACTCCTTTTCTCTGATTGCTTTTACTCATATATGTATGGTTATGTATGTATATGGTTATTTACTTGATCTTAAAAGACTGACATATTTTATCCTTTACCAGAGAACTTGCCTACTAACCCATATTTGGGTTGCTGTATCTCCACACGATGTGGGAACTGGCCATACTCCTTCTCCTACTCATTGATCAAATTTTGGAACAGTCGGTATTGGATTAAAGTTATAAGCCTTCATAGTTTGGAAGGCATTTATATCATGACTTGGATTACCTTTATATTTTTGTCTTTTATAGTCTTTGGTTGTTGGCAATGGTCGGGGGCATATCCTAACTAGATACTCTTTGGATTTATTTTGAGGATTTGTATGGACTACTGTGTACTTGGGTATGGAATGGTTATGGTTCATATATATAATACAATAGATTATCTTTTGTGGTTTGGTAGGTTAGTAATTGGATGAATTTACTTGGTTGGGTTGGTAAAGTAAGTAAACCTATCCCAAAGTCATTATATCTTCTAATTTACTATCTTGTTATATCTTTTTTATTCTTACCCAGGGTATAATTTAGTCTGTTGGATTAGGTTTTCGGGTGGTCTCTGGTCCAAGCTGGACTTGAGATGCTCGTTATGACGAGGCCCCAATTTGGGTCATGTCAAGATGGTATCAGAGCCTAGGTTTTAGTGTCATTGGGTGTCCAGAAAGTCATGTCGAGCGAAATCTTGGTTATGGGTGTGTTGTGCACCACACTTATAATCAAGAGGCTACATGGCATTTAAGAATATTTCACATTCTTGTTATTCTACTTTCGAGCTAGTCTATGATCTTTAACACTTACCTAAATTTTCTTTTGATTTACCTTTCAGATTATGTCCTCTTAATAATCTAAAGTTTATGGAAATTCACCTGTCCTACTCGAGGACAACATGGATTGATCTAGTCTAACTCATAGGGCACAAATTTGATCAACATTTGTATTTTTGGATTTTGGCTGTGAAGTTCCACCAGTCTTCACTGACCTTACTTCGGAAGGTGCCACTCATGAATTTTTACCTCAAGGAGAAGTTACCAATGCTGAGTTTTGATATTCTATTCAATAATTGACCCAGATAGTGACAACTCTATCATACTAGTCTTGTCCTATTGGTATGGGGGAGAATTAGGCAAGGTCGAGAAATTGGTAGATTAAGATGTCTCGATTTTTTTAGAAAGGGGAGGGCAATAGTATAGTGGTAAGTGGTCCAAGAAGAAGAGTTGGGTTAGTCCTAACTCTTGTTCTATGGATAGTGCTCCCTACCTGAATCCATTGGGAGACAGACATTTTAAGAATGATAATGCTTCTTGGGCACAAGGTGTCTAATCTCAGGCTGGTAGGCCCAATCCATACTATACAACCCTCTTTATCAATTTTTTGATCAGTTTCACCGTGATTGTAGTGAGGAAGGGAGGAATCATTATTTTAATTATGGTTATTTGGATATACAATAGGAGTGCTCTATAAGGATTCTCATTAGGCAAATAGAACACTGATTCCCACTTCTCTAGCTCTTGCACAAAAAATTGCTTCTTCTGGCTCTGACACTGGTCGATATTATCTCAATGTTCTTACTATCCCTTAGGAGTTTATTCATCTTCTGATGATCACATTAGTATGTGTAAAAATCTTTTACCGTTATGTGTATTGGTTACTTGGCTGGGGTTCCCTCATTTTTAAATGACCCCATTTGTGGTTGTGTATTTTGGTTTAGTCCTAAGGTTATTTTAGACTCTTTATCTATTTCTACCTCGATAGGTGACTTTATCATTTCTAAAAGTGTCTATAGGGGCGTTGTGTATCTATTAGTAGTAAAAGGGCATTGGTGAATTTTCATGACAAAGATATAGTGGGTTTTAATGTCATTATAGGGATGGATTTATTCCACATGTACTATACATCAGTAGACTGTCAAACTTAAAAGGTTGTGTTTAGGATCCTTAGTGAGTCATTTATGGGATGGGAGGATGCTTCCCTAGCTATCAAGGGAAACTCGGATATTAATCTCTAAAAGGCATGTCTCTATCATTTGGTCCTGGTTAAAGATTCTAACTCGAAAGATACTTCTTTGCATTCGGTTTTTGTGGTGAATGTGTTTTCCTAACATCTCCTTGATGACCCTCATGGTGTCCTAATAGGAAGATTAAGTTTGGGATTTTTCTTATTTCAAAAACTTTAAAATTTCTATTCTTTATTTGTAGAATGGTTTCAGTTGGGTTAGAGGATCTTAAGGATAAATTGAGAGATCTCTTAGATGAAGGTTTCACCCATCATACCAATTTTTTATGGAGTATTTCCTTTCTTTTATGCATAAGTGGATGGTTTTCCCCAAAAATGCATAAGTTCTTAGTTGATGAGTAAGGGATTTAGAGTGTTCTTCTTGTGGGATGGACCATGTATGATTTCTTTTATATGGGTTTCTTTATTAGTAGTGCATGATGGTTGATAAATTCTACATCTGAACCTAGGTGTTGATTTTGATAAAGGGAGTATTTTAACTCGAGAATAGCAATGCAATGATTATGGAGATAGATTGGTAGGTTGGATGAGGTGTATGAAAGGGGTGAGGTTGATCGCTTAGGGAATACAATAGTGGGAAAGTTGTGACATATAGGATGAGGGTTTAGGTTGAATGGATGGATTGAGGTTCTAGTCATTAGATGGGTTAGAGCATGATTTTTTTGTGACTTTACTGGTGTCCAGGTGATATTTGGATGAATGAGGTTTTAGGTATTGGGAACCAAGCATCCCTAGTGACCATCCTTGGTGATACCTATTAGAGCAGAGTATTGTGCTTACAGGTGTAATAAGATAAAAGTGGAGGATTAATCTTAAATCTTCTTCTAGTGGTGGATTTTAAGGGAAGGTTGTGGTGTATTTACTCCTATTCTTATTATTCTCTCCTATCTCAATTAAGTTAGCATTCTTCTATTGTTGCATGCATTATAATAACACTTATGCCTAAGGGTCACATTCTGCATTTTCCTTGTTCCCTGATTATGGATCTTAATCTTACATTGGATTACCTATGATGTATGCAGTTATATGTCTTTTTGTCTCCAGTCCTAAGGACCCCTACTATGGTGTGTGGTGTTAGGATGGTTCTTCATTCATAACCTAGGTGGTTGTTATGATGTACCTCATGCCTATGGAGTCATGTCTCTTTTTGGGGTTCTTGCTTGGGTGGCATGGATGATTCTTATACTTTAGTTCCTTAATAACCCTTTTATGTTAGGATGTTAGTGGATGTGGAGGTATAGTGATGTTTTGAAGGGGAGGAGAGGTAGAAGTCCTTAATTTGGGGAGAGTCTAGGCTGACTACTAGAGTGACTACTAGAACTAAGGTTTTAGAGGGTGAGGTAAGGTAGTTTTCATCAGGAATAGTTAAGAGAGGAATAGGTAATAAGAATTCTTTTAAAAAATGATAGAGTTTACTAAACCTTTGGAAGGATAGATCATATTGTAGGTATAGAAGAGGTAGGCTTGAATATTGCGATTGAAGGACATACTAATTATTGTGTTGGGTACTTAGGATCTTGGTGGGGTGTGATTTTTGACTATAGTAATAGGGCAGAGTAGTGTTTTGGATGGATAAATAGAATAGAGCCCCGTGTCTTAAGTTAACTCATTCTGTATTTGAATAGGCTTGAACAAAGAAGTAATAAATGTCTAAACTTTGGTTCTCATAGTGATGTGTCTTTTGGAAATTGTAAGTTGAATTGGATTTTCTATCATGAGTTATATTCATTTTGTATTCCCGGTGGTTGTATTGAGGTAAGGTATGGATGGTCCTTTGTTGGTTATATCCTTTAGGTGAAATTGGCATATCAGACTCTTTGTTGTTTAAGAAGGTCCCAATAAGGATCTTGTGTTGGAAAGTTCATCGGTTGAGAAAAAAAGGTGTGGCTTCGGTGAATGTTCAAGGGTGGAAACAAAAGTCCGAGGAATCCATTTGGGATGTGGAAGAAGACATGAAGTCCAAGTATCCACATTTGTTCTTCATTTTTGAAACTTGTGTGTAAAGTGTATGTTGTTCATCATAACTTTGTTAAAGAAAGGGTTAGATTTCTTTGTATCTTGTTTTCTAACTTAGTAAAAGGTCGGAATAAAGGTATTGGGTTGTAAATAGTGCTTGGGGTATGTGATGATCTTACCATTTTGTGTAATCACTTTGTCTCCTAATTTGGTTGGTGGGAATTTTGATGTGTGTTAATGTGTTATCTCGTCATTTTGCTGGCCCTTACCCGTCATTTGAGGATGAAGGATCCTAAGTGGGGGAGACTAAAACACCCTAAATTTGGACCCTTAGAAAAATTTCCTAAGTTGAGCATTTTGAGCAAGGTACAGCTCATACATATAAGTCGTATTCTACAGTATGCCTATGACCCATCTCTCATATGTTAGGCAGTATGTCTTGGGTTTGTTTCTATCTAATATACGACTTAGCATTATATTGGTCATATGGTAGGATACGAGATGTATGATGCCAAGACATATGGTGCTTATTAATTAGCCTAGTTGAATCTGTCCAATGTATTGTTTAGGGGTACTTATTGTACCTTGGGGTACGATTTGGGCATGTATGGTCATATGATGGTCAGTAGGGGGACCATGGTGAGTCTTAGGGTATGAGTTAGGGTACCACTCATACCCTAGGTTATGGTTTACGGGTTGGGTCATACCCTCCTATTGATTTTCAGCTTTTAAGTTGAGGGCTTTCCAGACATTTCCCACTGCAAAACCCTTATGTCCCCATATTATATATGATGTTGTGGCCTCTTATATCATTAATTGGAGATCATAACACTCAAAATACTCTCTCTAAACACTCTCTTGAAGATTGAAGCTATGGTTTCTACAAGTGTTCTACAAACGGTTCAAGAGCCAAGTTCTTTCCATCAATCATCTTTTTTAAGGAAAGTTATTCCTCACTCATTGTTATTTACAACTAAAGGCATGTTTTAATATGTTTTAAACATTGATTATGGATCATGAATGGTGGTTTTGGAAATCCAATTTTAAGGGTTTTGATGCATATTTATGGGTATTGTTTACTCTTGTCTTAAATTATTTTTTCACATGTTTTATGTGGTGTTTTACATATGTCAATGCTTGTTGGTTATGGTTCAATAAATGGGTCATGTATAACCCTAAATTTGATGTCTTATTCTTTGGTTTTGGTCTTGGTAAAGGTATGACCTTAATATGTTTGATAAAATGCCTATGAGATATTGTTGAACTTTTATTGAAACTGTTGCATTGTATTGGTTTGAATAGTTTTAAATGGCTAAAATGGTTTGAATAGTTAAAATGATTTTGAATGGTATCCACAGTTTGGAATGGTTAAATATTATGGCCTTGGTGGCTATTAAATTTATTTGAGTGAAAACCTTGTGGGGTACATTAGAATCCCCCAAGTGAATGCGTAATGAAAATGGTTTGAATGATGAACATCTTGTGCTATACAAGGGAATCCCCAAAGCATAGCTTAATAATGAAATACGTATGGGGCACATGGTAATTCCCCAAGTAAGCCTAATAATGATATACTTGAGGTCTAAATAGGAATCCCCCCAAGTAAACTAAATGATGTAACCTATGGGGTACATGGGAATCCCTTATGGTCGGATAAGGTCATTGTTTGTAAGATAACGTCGTTATGATGATACCACTACTTATATCCTTAATTAATAATAAACGAATAGGTGGTTAGGCTGTGGCATAATATTTTAGTTGGCCAATAATGGCGAGATGTGCTATATAACCGTAAAGGTGAAAGTCCAATGGATAAACACTGGAAACTCATCGTTGCCGACAAAGGGATTGGTCATGGAGACCATATACTTGAGGGGTAAATTGGAATTCCCTAACACTTCTATATATGTATCATGGAGAGCGAAGGGTACACGGGAATCCCCTACTCCTATGGTATCTCCAGTTCATGCGGCTACACATATCGGGGACTCTCTTAGGGGTGACATTGGACCCATTTATCTCGTGGGTGGATTATTATTGATAAGCTACACAAACCCAGGTTAATGGTTTTAAAGGCATGCTAAACCCAACTCCTTTTCCTTATAGCATGGACTATATTAATATATGTATAGTTGTGCATGGATGTGGTTGTTTACTTGACTTTAAAATGTTGGAATAATTGTATCCTTATCTTGAGTACTTGCTAATGTTCACCCACTAACCCATATTAGAGCAGTTGTATCCCCATAAAATGTAGAAACCAGCCATACTACTCATCCTATTTATTGATCAAATTCGGGAATATTCAGTGTTGGATTAAAGTAGTGAGCCTCCATAGTTTGAAAGGCATCTATTTCATGTCATGGATTACCTTTCATACTTTTGTCTTCTTATAGACTGTGGTTTTTGGCTATTGTCGGGGGCATGTCCCTACTAGATACTCTTTGGTTTTGTTTAGAGGCTTTGTATGGAGAATTGTGGACTTGGGTATGGAGTGGTTATGATTTATATATTATATACATTGGATTATCATTTATGGTTTGGTAGGTTGGTTATTGGATGGATTGACTTGGTCGGGTGGGTCTAATAAGTAGACCTATCCAAAAGTCATTATATCCTATAATTGGCTATCTTGTTATATGCTGGAAATTCATCCGACTAGGGGTATATGTTTGTTGGTTGGATTGTGTTTCAGGGTTGGTCTTTGATCTCGATTCGACTTGAGATCCCCATTACGGCAAGGCCCCAGTTTGGTTCATGTCATTCTCTCCCGGTGCTTAGCATGTACAATCAATAGGTTATGTTTATATAAATAGTTTTCTGCACATGCCTAAGTAACTCTCCTCAAGTAATTTTCACTTCTCTTGACTTTTGCACTACTAACCCCTACCTTGGATCCTAGATTAGATTTTCTGGATTATTGGCTCAAGCAATTAATAAAAGGTGGATATCTCCAAATATCTATTATTTAATCTCTTTTCCCAGTCATTACCCTATTTCCATTTCAAGTAAGGATGAGGTGAGTTCTAATGTCAACATCTGCTAAAGGGAAATCAATCCAAATAGAACAACAATCCATGCCAAAGCACCCTTTAAGAATTACTTCTTACTACGAACACTACTTTGTTAATCCATCATGATTCTCACAACTATAATTTTGGTGTTTAGCTACTCATAATTGTAGATACATAATAATAATTCTGATAAAACATACATATGAAGTTACAATAATAATATGAAAATCACAAATCATACTTTGGATGAAAACCCTCAAAATTGATGTTTTTACTTAAAGGCACAATAATAAGTCTTAAAATGTAATGATCCTCCATGACATTTTTTGTATTTCCACTTACTTTCATTGTTTAGAGCTTTTGTATAGCTGCGCCAAGTCATTTTTGACCTACTAGAAGTAGTAGTTTGATTACTGGGTAGTTTGTTTAGTTTTTAAAGCCAATTCCTTGTTTTGAAGTTTGCACTAGTTCAAATTGGAAACAGGAAAAACATTTCAGTCAAATGACCTTGTATGCTAATTTTGGCAGTTCCAAAACCTTTGGAACGTTGATTTTAAGTTAGGTGGACCCTAGGTTCATGTCCCTAGACTCTTAGACTTATTTTTGGGCTATTGTCCGGAAGTTAAGAAAACTACCAAGTCCGTGTAAGACCCACTTTTTAATCAAATGACCTCAGATGGAAATTTCAACTTCGCCATTGAGTTTGAAATGCCAAATTTGATACAGCAGCATAGTCCATTTGTATATGTGATATTTGTAATGGATCCCGAGGGATTGATGAAAGTTTGTATTAATTATAGAGCTTTAGATGGTTCACTACTTAATCAGCCATTTGGGTCACTGAAGAGGAGGCCTACTAAAGTGCACAGTCAACCTCTTAAGTGGCAAGGCTGGAACAGTGAAGCATCGCTTAAGTAGAGCCCATATCACTTAAGCGATAGTTACTAAAGAGGCGAAGCACTTGAGATACCTTGCAGTGACGAAGTATCGCTAAGTAAAACTAGGTATCTTAAGTGGTGACAACTTAACCAGCCCCCCGAATGACTGGGATGGGTCTAAATACCCCACTTAGCCCGATTTTAACCATTTTTATCCATTCCTTTGAATATTGATCCCTAAAAGTGAGAAAACTAAGGAGAATCATTTGTGGGTGATTTTGTAGCTTGGGTCAAGTTAAGATACACGTTTCTTGTTTTGTTAGTTTCCATTATTTGCATGGTTAATTCTCTATCTTTGGTTAAAATCCCTAAAAGATTGATGGTTTGATTGCAACACCATTAGATCTTGGAATTCACATACTTTTTAGGGTAAATTTTCCTTGACCATGAAGGGACGTTGTGTTGGTTTCAAAAGCATGATTCCATTAATGGGACCCACATCAAATTTCTATGTAATTTTAAACTAGAAGTATAATAGTGCAATATAGGTATCACTGTTCTCATTTTGATGAGTATATTGTGATTTTAATAGTATGACACCTTGTAGATTCTTCTTAAAAAGGGCTGATGGTTTAGTAAATTCATTAGGCTTTTCTTCATTGTCCAGGTAGGTTAGGTTTAGCCTCTTTATAGATTGAGCTATTATTTATGATATTATGCTAATATTTGGGTTAGATGGACTATTTAGGCTATCATTAAACTATAATTTAGGCATATTTTCTTTAGTTGCTAATGTTTTAGGATAAATTTCTAACTTAGGGATAATTAGGGATTATTTAATATCTAGAAATAAATTTAGGTACCTCAACTTAGTCTGGGAATTTGTTTTCCTAAAACGAAATTCAGAGATTAGAAGTGAGATCCTCCGGCCCACCTTAGGACAAAACATGTATTAAATTTTATAGGCTTATTTACACATATTGAACCCTTAATATTTCTTATTTTGATACTTTGAGGAGGTTAAATACTTAATGAGTATGCTAGTTTTGTATCTGGGAATTGGTGCTAATTTTGAATAGAACCCGGTGGTTCATTGATATGGTTTATTAATATAATAATTGATATGGCTTATAGATGTGATTATTGATATGTCTCATACATATTATTATTGATATAGCTCATAGATATGATAACCAATATGGCTTGTAGATATAGTTATTGTCATAATTAATAAATATTGTATTGGTATGGTTTATAGACTTGGTTATTACTATGTCTCATAGATATGATTCTTGGTCCGTCGTATAGATAATTGTAAATGATGGTTTATTGATTTGGTTAGTTGATATAGTTTATTGGTATAGGTTGTTAACATAGTTTAATATTATGTCTTATTGGTATGACTCATTAGTACAGTTTATAAATATGCATTTCGATTTAAGTCAACCAATTAGTGATGATATTTATAATATGAGTTTTAGTTAAAGTCCAAAAATTGATCATGATATTTATAATCTGAGTTTAGGTTCAAGTCCGATAATTGATGATGATATTTTTAATGTGTTCAGTTTCAAGTCTGGCAATTAATGATGATATTTATAATATGAGTTCTGGTTCAAGTTTTGCAATTGATGATGATATTTATAATATGAGTTTTGCTTCTTATTCGACATATGATGTTATGATGATAGTACTATTGGGGATGTTATGATGATAATGATATGTGTTCTGGCTTGAGTCTGGCATTATATGACGGTTATGATATGATATGGTATGGAGAACTGATGGTTATAACTGATATTTGTTAGATTTATGGATCTTCAGTTATTTATTTCTCTTGATTGTACTCTCCAAGCTTGTGGGGGTCTGTATTAGGCTATTTCCTTTTTTACACTGATTGGCTTATGGTGTCCAATCTTGTAGTTTTAGTTGTGTGATTTTTACATTATAATATCATATTTATTTATATATTTATGTAAAGAAGTGTTAGAGCATATTTCTAGGTTTGCCCATTTTACCTTGACTTAGCTTATTTTATCATATTTATATCATAATTTAGCTGAGTCGTCCAATAATGCCTACTAAGTACCTATGGGTTTGGTTCTCATACTACAGTTCGATACCTTTTTGATGCATATTCAAATACTAGTTGTTATCATTGATATGACACTCGTGTAGGGTTAATTTCAGAGATTGGGTGAGCTCTTGCAGTTGAGGTTACCCTTTTTCCTTTTATTTATCTCTGTCTAGACTTTCATTTTTGAGACATATTGTATTTGACCATTCAGTGCTCATAGATCATTTGTAGTAGCTCTTGTACCAACATTACTGAGTCTTGGGATGGTTTTATCCTCTTTAGCTATCTTTCACATTATTATAATTGCTCTATTGATGTTTTAACTCTTTAAATGTTTATTTCTATCTTTTGGGCCATTTTCTACAAAGTTAGGCAATTGCATATAACTTTAGGCTACAGTTTGTCTTACCTACATGAAGGATAAAGTGGGTTCCATCATTACACGTAAATTGAGTCATGATAAATTGGTATTAGAGCCTAGGTTTTACAAGTATTATTCGTACATGTTCAAGTGTCTTGAATGTACCGCGGATCAATATGATGACGATCGTTTCTTATCTTTGGGAGTCTTTATGACATTCTTAGGACTTCTTTGCATCTTTAACTTATTTCATGGCGAGAGTTCGAGTTGGTTTCTAAAGCATTCCTTTGGTTTCACTCTTTCGTAGATGGCTAGGACATGTGCTACCACTACATGAGATAAGGGTCCCATGATCGAGCCTAGGGATCATATCACTACTTGTGGATAACCTAAAGGCATGGATAATCAAGGGATGTGTCCCAAGGTAGGGGCCTTTACCAGATCCTATTCCTACTTCTGTGCTAGAGATTCTTCCAGCCCAGCAAGCGGGGTGCCAAGGATCGGCCTAGGCTTTACTAGGGTTTATTTTATCTTTAGTTCTCATGGATTCTCTTGTTCAGCTATTGGGATTGTCTGGAGTTACACCATCTAATGTTCATAGTATGCAGATTTGAGAGGTACAGAGGAGAGGTGCAACTTATATTTATGGCTCCCAGAGTTAAGGTCCTCAGCACTGATGGTTGCCCAGTTGGTAATTTTTTATATGATGGTTGCCCATCTACTATTTTTTACGATGCGCAGAAGATCTTAGGTAGGTTCTTGATATTGGCTCTGTAAAGGTTTTTTGGTTGACAAGAGGAGTATGCATATGAGTTCTTTATTGCTTGTGAGTATAGGCTCTATAATTTTTGACTAGTTTAGAGTTATTATAACACCCTCGATTTTTTGCCCTAGAAAATTCCTAAGTTTTAGGACTCACTGCTTTGATTACGACTGACCTTATAAGTCGTAAGGTGTCTATATGGGTCATAGGACCCCAATTTATAGGCTGACCAATTTGTTATAAAATTTTCTGACCTGAGTACGACAAGGACATAAAGAGTCATATAGACTCTCTATGAGTCGTAGGGTCCCTTCTGTAGCCAAACCAATGTAATATCTCTTGCTTCTTATGTACCTACAATTGGACCTATTGAGTCATAACGTTTGAGTACAAGCCATAGGTTACGACTCGTAGTTATACCTGTATGGGTACTTTTAGCTACTACTTAAACCACGAGTCTTGGTGACAACTCGTAAGAAGTCATCACAAGTCATATGTTGACCCGTGATGCCAGGGCGTCTTTTCCTGTACTTTTAAGTGGCGACATTCTTGTCATTTCCATATCTCTCCACCTTATACCCATGACCATAAACCATTTTAGGGACTCTATTTTCAACACTTAACCATCAAATAAACTCTCTCAAGCTCTCTTAAATCCATAAGTGAAGAACACCTAGGGTTTCCAAGGAATTGAAAATCAGAGCATCAAAGGTTTGGTTTCTATCCATAATTCTTTAAATCTAAGGGATGTTACTCTTCCCTAAATCTTATTTTGTTAAAGCATATGTATTAAATTGTCGATCAAGTTGTTTTGATTGTTGTCTTACGAATGTAGGTTGAGATTTTTGAATGATTGTTTTCTTAAATGGTGGTCCCATAGTTTATGTGTAAATTTATGTGCTTCAATGGTGGTTTTGAATGTCTGGGTTTCATAGGCATTGTCAATAAACTAGAGGGTCATTTATTCCCCCAATTATGTGGATTTTGATAATTAAATTGGTGATAACCTCAACCCAATCTTCTAACACTTTCTTTATGCACATTGAAAATATCTTTGGAACTATTGCATATCATAAAAAGCTAAATAACCAAAGTTGATTTAATGGACAAAGGGGTTCGTGAAATTCTCATGCATTGATTTAATGAACAAAGGGCTCGTGGCATTCTCCAATATATGCTTACCAAACAAATGGGGTCGATAAATTCCCCCAAGTTAATGGAATTATGATGGAATAGTTATAAGCTTGCATATGTAAGGGTATGGAGATACATATGGTGTACCTTAGATGTTAATTCCTTGGTTATATGGATCGGTTATGTGAAACTTTTTTTAATTGGGCTTAAAAGGGGTTATGCTGCTAAGCCGTGAAGGTAAAGATCTAGAAGTACCCATACTGGAAACTCGCATTTGCCAACATTTTAGTTGGTCTTAATGACCGTGTGAATGGTTCACATTATTGATATTTATTTGTATCCTTGATTGTTGTAGTGTCGAGGCATTCCTTAATCTTCCTTGATACCTTTGGTTTGTACATATAACACGTATTTGGACAGTTTCAACAAGGGAGTTGAACCCATATAGCCCATGGGTACCTTTTTATGATAGTTAATCTACGTAGTCCATACTAATGTTGTACTTGCATACTAAGCCTTGTTACCTATCCTTGCATCTCATTAATATTTATGTATGTATGCAAGTAGGTGAAAATATTCATTGAGATTGGACTGGATTTTGAATTAAACATATTTTATCCTTATCCTGAGTTATATGCTAATGCTCACCCTACTTACCCTATTCGGATGTTGTATCCACATACGACATAGGACCAAAGACATTTCAAATTTTTGTGCATAGTGATAGGATTTTTGTTTTGTCAGTAGTCATGTTTGAAGTGATGAGCTTTCATTCTTTGGAAGGGCTATTATCTTAAAGTCCTGTTTCATTTATGTCTTAGACTACTTCTATTAGACTTTTTTTGCTATCATTAGGGGCATGTCCTGGCTTTGAAATTTTGGTCTACTTAGAGTCTTTCTGGATTACTGTGGATTGGGATTTTGTTGAAATTATAAAATTTCTTTTTTTTTGAGTTGCTTATCTTGCTATATATTCAGAATTTATCTGATGCTAGCTGTATAGATTTGAATTTGTCAAGGTAAAAAGGGTGTTCTTTAGTCGTTGGCCCACTTGAGATACTCATCAGGACTAGGACATAGTTCGGGTTATGAAAAATTGGTATCAGAGCCCTATGTTCATGGTCAATTGGGTGTTTACAAAGTTGTGTCAAGTAGAGTCTCTTTTATGGGTGCGTAGCGCGCTATACTTATAAGGGAGAGGTTATGATGCATTTAGGAATGTTTCCCTTGTTTGTGTTCTAATTTCATGCTTTAGAGTCTAGACTATTGAAATCACCTCTAATTTTTTTTGTTCGAATTTCAGATCATGCCTTAACAAAGGTCTGATGCTTGTGGAAAATTCTTTATGCCACCTGAGGAAAACATGGATTTAGATTTTCCTACTTATGGGGTACAAAATCGGTCTAGGGTCCCTGATTCTAATTGCCCCCATAGATATCCACCTGACCCTACTTTTCGTTCTCGAGCTGATGGTACTTCTACCACAATGCCTTAGGGGATATGTCGAATGCTAATTTTCGCCAGTCGATTTATTTTTTTGGTCAGTTGGTGTCCTGTAATATCCCATATTTTTCCTAGCTTAAATTTGTTCCTAGAACGTTAAGGAGTAGCTTCCAAAATGAAAAATATTTATTTCAGGTGGAATTTTCTAGATTTAGACATCCCATTATGTGGAAAATTGAATAAGCTTTCCTTCGATATCAAATTCGCCAAAATCTAATGCTAGGATAAGAAGTTAGAGCCTTTTTAAGTTGACAATGTCCCACCTAAGCAACCACCGCATCGTGGTGAAGGATAATTTCATAATTATCAATTCCAGTGGACCTCTGCGATATTGGCGCATTGCAGAGAGGTCCAAATTCCAATTTGTCAAAATCCAGTAGCTAAAATGGCATTCCAATCAGGCATAATAATGATGGCGCATCACGTTGAGTTTCTAGTTCCCAATCGTCCACAGTTAAGTAAGCCACCACGATAGTGGCCCATAGCGGTGGCTTACCTATTCAGAAAATATTGACTTTTTTAGTTTCGTTTAGAAGTTTAAAAGGGGTATTTTGGTCAATTCCCAAGTCCCCAATTCATGTATAACATTAGATTAAACCCATTCTAATCCTATTATGCTCATTATTCATCAATACTCTCTCAACAAAAAATCCTAGAGCTTAAAGCTTTCTCTTCAAGAAATCAAAATCCTCCATTGTTTCTTCAAGAAAACTCAAAATTGTGGATTTCCAAGACAAGATAATCAAGTACTCATCTTCAAGAACTCAAATAGGAATCAATAATTCAGGTTTCTTCATCTAATAATAAATCAAGGTGTGTGGGATTTAATAACAAGGATTTTCTTCCATCCTTGTATCCAAAACCAAGCTTTTATTTTAAATTCATATGATTTTTAATGATTATTCATGCGATTTGAATTAGGGTTCACACCCATTATTGCTCTTTCTAAGATTTTGAGATTTCAAGTGTTTTAGAAGTTGAAGTGCATTTCTATTTTCATATTTTGATGCCTATTGCAGTAATTTATAGATTTTGAGATGAACTATCATTATTTTCAATATCAAGTATGATTATTATGATATTTTGGCAAGAGATTGAAGCATGGGTGATCACCCTAAGATTGAATATTATTATTTCAAGAAAGATGATGTGTTAAGCATCCTATTATCATATTATTTACAGATATTTAGTTAAGCTTTGATCTATCAATCAGCAGATAAGTTTTAGAATCCACTTTACATTTTTATTACAGATTACAAAAAGCAAAATAGCTTCAATTATAGATTGATTCATATATTTGCATAACTGGTTTTATAATAAATCCTTATGCTAGTTTTAAAGTGGATTTCCAATAAGATGAGCATAGCAAATTAAACGGAGTAGTATTTAGCATCAAGTTGGGTATGATCCCAAGGTCTTATACCCCAGAGCTACACGTCACCATAGAATTGAGATTAAACTGCCTATATTGGGCTGAGATAGTGATCACTTAAGCTGAGGTTATACTCTTTGGCAAGAGTATGACACCTCTCCCTAATGTGAGGTTTCTTTCTTTGGAGGATGAGATGTTGGACTCCATGTAGCTCACATGGTTTATGTCGGTTAAGAGAATCTCCATAAAAGTAAGAGCTTTTAGAACAGTTTTAAAGTATTTGTCTAATAGAAAAGAATATCAAAAAGTCTTTTAGAAAACTAAGTGTAAAGGCTCACGAGTTTTATTCAGATTATACTTTATAGAAGATAAAAGTTACAGATTCCAACTTTTAGATTTCAGATTTGAAGGGTGAGTCCTTTTACACTTAGACAGTATGATTCAAAAGGAGAATAAAAGCATAATTTTTAGAACTAAATGTTATGACTCTCTAGATTTATAAAGTATGATTTTCTTCTTATTAATCTAGTATTTAAGATATTCCAGCTTATGTGAGTCATTTACATCTAGCATGCATTGTTTTTCAAATTATGATGAAGAGATGATGTTTTACTTATGCATTTTACCCCTATATACTCAATACATCCTCAAAGTACTGATCCACATATAGGTCTATGTGCTACATTATGTCATAATCCAGGCAACAGTTGAGTTGTACCACGCATACCATATTCAAACAGTTTGCAGCTTCTAGTCAACAGGTTATAAGTCCTCTTAATTCAAGGGCTCAATTCAGTCATATAGTTTGAGCAGTATTTAATTTAATTTTATTTATTTAGTCATATTAATTTGGGATAGGTAGGGGTCATGTCCTAACTATCTATAGATAGAATAGTAGAGGCTTCAGAGATGTTAGTTAGAGTCAATTATGTAATTTTAGTTTCTCTTTTCAGATTTTTTCAAAATTTATAAGTGTACCAGTATTGTATTTCACAGGTTCCATTATTGTTACGTTAGCGCACAGTAATCTTTGTCATTTTATATATGTTTAATCAGTTGCTTATCAGTATGCCAGCTCATGGGTTAGCTTGGGATCACTTGTGGTCCTAAGAACCGTGTGACGTCTTGGGACCCATTTTTGGGGCGTTACAAACTTTGTATCAGAGAACAAGGTTAAAGTGTCCTAGCGTTTCTATGAATCCGTGTATAGTAGAGTCTTGCGGAATCATAGGAATATGTCTGTACTTTTCTTCGAGAGGCTATAAGGCATTTAAGAAAAGTTTACCTCGTTTCCTACTCTAGATCGTGCAGTAAAGTTGTTCTCTAAGAATCTCCAATCAATTCGTGTGTTACCCCCAAATTCCTTATGTATGAATTATTCTTGAGATAATACGATTACCCAGTTCCAATTTTCTCCCCAGATAATCCTCTCAGATTTACTAGCAAAAGTCTAAAGAATCACACCAAGGGCTTGAGAGGACCTCTCTAGTGTGTCATAAGTCCCTCAAGTTGAAATTTATGTCCCCATCCTTATGAGTTGTTTAGTTAAGAAAAAATTAGATATTTATTTAGATTGCCTATTGACTTTTTTAAAAATAGATAGTGCTCGTAAGAAGAGATAGTATGAACCTAGACTATTAAATAAAATATGCATTTGAGGGATATTATAAACTTTGGAGTTGTGAATTACGAATAGTAGAACCCAATTATTATTGGCAGTATGGGTATAGAAGAGTAGTGATAATAAAGTGGGAATGATGATTGATACAAAGTATAGAGATAAACTCATGCATATTGTCTAGTTTTGTTAAGGTGATATGTCCTTGAGTGCTAGTTTAGTGAAAGGTAGAGAAAGAGTTATTAGTTATGGAAAATTATTGTTTGTTTGAAGTACGGAAGGAGTTATTAATGGTATTTATTATTATTGAAAAGTATAGGATATTAATGAAGTATTTGGATATTGAGTACCATTAATCTAGGTGTATAAAAGGGTAAATCGTAGTGACATGTAGAAGAAGTTTGTGCTAATGGATTATAATAGGATAGGTCATATGATTTTGGCCGATTACAAGTATTATGAAGATCTAGTGGACTAGTGTTTCTTAATGTTTCATTTTATATTTTCCAAGTGAGAATTATATGTAAAGTAGGTTGTTAAATCATGTTTAGCACTAGACATTAAGTTTGAATAGTTGATGGTCATCAAGGTGGATGAAATAATTTCTTTGTTAGTGATGCTAGTTATATGGATGTGATCTAGTAGTCTTGAATAGTGTGCAAAAGTTTGAGTCCCTTTTAATTTGTAATTATGTATGATGTTGTATGTATAATGAAGGATTATGCCTAAGGTGATATGTGGTTGCATTATCTTCTAAGGTTATTATGTGTTGTGTGTGGTTAGTAATACAGTTGAGTTGCTAAGAGAAAAGACACCAGTTATATAGTATATAATGTTCTTAATAGCTAAGTTAAGGAGTTGAGTTATGGATAGATGATGTTGGGCCCTGTTGGTATGATCCTGATTTTCATGGTTAAGAAATATAAGTTTAGAGATGCAATATTAGTAGGCTATGATCGAAGCATTATGGTTTATTAAATGTTGAAGATATCCATTTTAAGTGTTAGAATCTAAGTTAGAATCTTAGAAGATTGAGCGAATAAAAATTAAAGTTAAAGCTCTAGAAGGTGTGAACTCAGGATGTGGTGATACTCATGAAAATTCTAAGTTAGTAAGTGTTCAAGATATTATATGATGATTAGTAGGGTTGTTGAAATACAGAGTTTTACCTCGGAAGGAAGTATTAAAAGTGGGTTTTACACTTTCAGGTGTAGTCTTTCAGAGTAAGTTTGTTATTTACGTGTATCATTGTGTTCCAGACTCTAAAGTGCAGTGAGTGTTGTCGAGTTTAGAGTTTAGTAAAGGTTTTCTCAAACTTAGAATGATGGCTTAAATCTAAGGGGGAGATGATAGAATGAGTAACCAAGTTAAGATGTTAGATTTTAGTAGTGAACCCAGTATGTTATGGAACATCATAAAGTGGGGGTGAGGCTCAACCCATTCTTATTTCAGTATTGGTATTTCAGTTATCCCAATATTTACTCATGCCTTACATGTTAAATCCATGATCATAGTTCATTCTAATGCATATAATAGAGAATCATGTACTCTCCAGTTCCTAGTATGAGGAATTTTAGTTCATCTAACAGTTGGAATTACATTCTATAAGTTAAGAACTCCAAATTCAATTCATGCAGCTCATGACTCATGTACTTAAGCTTTAAAGTATATTTAGTTCCAATACTCATGCAGTACCCTTAACGATCAACGAAATTAGGGTTTATATCTTGTATGTCCTCAGATTAGATTTCTTTAATGAATCCATGTCGTGAACACTCTTTTTCCCAGGCCTCGGTAAAGTGTCAAGTTATGCCTAGTATCCCTTCATATTTCAGGCCCTGGTATTCAAACCGTTCAATGACCTTTCCTTAGGTAAATATAGAGATGATGAATAGTTGGGTGGATGGGAGCGTGTAAATATGTTATGTTGGGAAAAATGGTTGTAGGCTTGTTTTATGTAAGCCTATAAGTAAAGGAATATTGAGGTGAAGCTTTTTTTGTGATTTCATATTTGGATGTTTTGTTCAGATCATGTCCAAAGTTCTTTACTCCCTAATAGTATTAGAAATTTCTTAGAAAAGTGTTGAAGAGATACTCTATCTCGGTATGAGAATTCAGTATGATTCAGTCCGTATAGCCAGCAATCCAGTTTAAAAGTCGGACAAACAAATTTCTATAGATTTCAATCTTTTGATCTAGTATAGTCTTACAACCTGAAATTTCATGAGTATGGCCATTTTATGAAGTAGTTTATTCACATCCAGTTAAATTGCAAATTCAGCTTAGTATATGCATCATCCATCAGTTTCAGATTCAGATATTTAGTCATGATTTAGTTCATAAGTATTTAGTGAATGATCTTAGTTTTCCAAGCATCCCAACTCAGATAATGTAATACCCATTGTAGGGTCTTAGACTCGTTGTCTCATGATTTGTGCCTGCATAATTTATCACATCACAGTTTTACATGAATTATTGCATCATGAATGCTTCAAGCGAATTCTAAGCTCTCAGTATGAATCAGCTTCTTATAATAAGTAAAGGCAAGTCAGCTAAGAAATCAGTTTTTTGATAGAGGTTTTGAATGTTCCTTACTTAGTCATGTAAGTAAATTCCCAGATGCGAATATTTCATATGTAATCTCAGTTGTCTTATTTAAGAACTCTCATTCCAATCAGTCAGTAGAGGGTGCTACTTTGGAAGCAGAAGCAGACATGCGTACCAAGTATCTTCATCTCTTCACCACGAACTCAGATTAAGTCGTAGGTAATAGTTTTCCTTCAATCAATTTTTTTCCAGTCTCAGAATCAACCTATTTTTTATGTAAGTTCATGCACTCAAAGATCAGTTCAGTAGCACATTATGTTGAGATTCAGTCATACCATTTATTTTAGTTGTGCATGATAGCTTACAACCTTGGATTCCTTAGTATTCTCGGCTTAACTAGCCACATTCGAGGATAAATGTTCCCAAGGGGGAGATATTGTAATGCCTTATATTTTTTCTAGCTTAAATTCATTCCTAGAAAGTCAAGAAATATCTTCCAAAATTAAGAATATTTATTTTTTATGGAATTTTCCAGATTTAGATCTTCCATTGTGTGGTAAATTAAATAAACTTTCCATCGATATCAAAATCGCCCAAATTCGATGCTAGGATGAGGTGTTAGAGACTTTTTAAGTTGACAGTGTCCCACCCGAGCAATCACCACATCGCGGTGAAGGAAAATTATATAATTGTCAATTCCAATGGACCTCCATGATATTCGCGCATCATGGAGAGGTCAAAACTTCCAATTGTCGAAATCTAGTAGCCCAACACGATACTGGCGCATCGCGCTAGTGTCCAAAATGGTATTCCAAAAGGGCACCGCGATGAAGGTGCGTCGTGTTTAGTTTCCAATTCCAAATCATACACTTTTCGGTAAGCCACCGCGATAGTGTCGCGTCCCGGTGGCCTACAAGTTTGGAAAATGTTGCTTTCTCTAGTTCCGTTTAAAAGCTTAAAGGGGGTATTTTGGTCAATTCCCAAGCCCCCAATTTCTGTATAACATGATATTAAACCCATTTTAATCCTATTATGCTCATTATTCATCAATTCTCTCTCAAAGAAAAACCCTAGAGCTTAAAGCTTTCTCTTCAAAAAATCAAAATCCTCCATTGTTTCTCCAAGAAAGCTCAAAATTAAGGATTTTCAAGACAAGATAATCAAGAACTCATCTTTAAGAACTCAAATATGAATCAATAATTCAAGTTTCTTCATCCAATCATCAATCAAGTTATGTGGGGTTTATAAACAAGGATCTTCTTCCATCCTTGTGCCCAAAACTAAGCTTTTATTTAAAATTCATATAATTTTGAATAATTATTCATGATATTTGAATTAGGGTTCATACCCATTATTGCTCTTTGCAAGATTTTGAGATTTCAAGTATTTTAGAAGTTGAATTACATGTCTATTTTCATATTTTCATGCCTATTGAAGTATTTTATAGATTTTGAGATGAACCATCATTGTTTTCAATATCAAGCATCATTATTATGATGTTTTGGCATGAGATTAAAGCATGGGTTATCGCCCCAAGATTAGATAGTATTATTTTAAGAAAGATGATGCTTTAAGCATCCTATTATCAGATTATTTATATATTTTCACTAAAATTTTGATCTTTCAATCACAGATAAGTTTTGGAATCAACTTTATAGATTTAATACAGATTACAAAAACCAAAATAGGTTTATTTACAAATTGATTCAGATAAGTGCATAACTGAATCCAATAAGATAAGTGTATCAAATTAAAGGAAGTAGTATTTAGCACTGAGTTGGGTATGATTCCAAGGTCTCATACCCCAGAACTACGTGTTACCATAGAATTAAGATTAAAAAACCAATAGTGGCTTAGATAGTAACTACTTAAGTTGAGGTTATAATCCTTGGTAAGAGTATGACACCTCTCTCCAACATGAGGTTTCTTCCTTAGGAGGACAAAACATTGGACTCCATGTATCTTGCATAGTTTATGTCGGTGAAGAGAACATTCCTAACAATAAAAGATTTCAGAACAGTTTTAAAGTATTTCTCTAATAGAAAAGAATAACAGAAAGGCTTGTTTTATTAAGATTATGCTTTGCATAAACATAAAAGTTACAGATTCCTTTTTTCAGATTTCAGGTTTAAAGAGTGCGTCCTTTTTCACTTAGACAGTATGATTCAAAGAGAGAATACATGCACAGTTTTTAGAATTAAATGTTATGACTCACTAGATTTATAAAGTATGATTTGTTTCTTATTAATTTAGTATTTTAGATATTCCAACATATGTGTCATTTATATTTAGCATGTATTGTATTACAAATTATGATGATGAGATGATGTTTTACTTATGTATTTTACCCTGATATACTCAGTACAACCTCAAAGTACTGATCCATATATATGTCTATGTGCTACATTGTATCATAGTGTAGGTATCTCTTCTGTTGTAGCATACATACCATATTCAGACAGTTTATAGCTTCCAGTCAGTAAGTGATGATTTTTCTTGAATCAAGGGCTCGAGTCAGTCATATAGTTTTAGTATTTTATTTTATTTATTCAGTCGTATTGATTTGGGATAGTTGGGGGTTATGTCCCAACTAACTATAGTCAGTATAGTAGAGGCTTCACAAATGTTTGTTAGAGTTAGTTATGTAATTTTAGTCCCTTTTTTGAGATTTTATCAGAATGTACAAGTTGTACCAATATTGTATTTTCATAGATTCCATCTTTATTATATTTCCACACAGTAAACTCTATCATTTACATATGTTTAATTAGTTGTTTATTAGTATGCCAGCTCATGGGTTTGCTTGGGATCACTCGCAATCCTAAGCACCGTGTGACATCTCGAGACCCATTTTTGGGGTAGCCTCTCAATTAGTCTAGTCTAAGTGTATTACTCTTGTCACTACTTTTGAGTCCACAATGGTTGGTCAGTTCTTGAGGTTATCCTCTAGCTTTTATGGGTCTAAAGGTTGAGAAAGATCCACAAGGGTTCATAGATGAGATAGAAAAGATTTTTTGAGTGATGCATATCTAAGGGTGTGGAATTCACCATATATCAATTGAAGGATATGGTATATCAGTGCTATAAGGAGTTGGAATAGTTAATAGGATATTATACAGTGCCCGTTATGTGGTATGATTTCTCTGGTTCTTTTCTTGATCGTTTATTTCCTTAGGAGCAGAGTGAAGTGAAGGATGAGAAGTTTATAAATTTAAATCTAGGCAAAATGACTGTGAAGAAGTACACCTTGAAATTCCATCAGTTGTCTAGCTATGCCCTAGAGTTGGGGTCTTCAATGAGGGCTAAGAGGAGGAAGTTTACTTCAGGCTTGTCTCAGTACTTGGTGTTGGAGTGAAAGACTACCTTGCTGAATAAAAACATAGATATCTCTATTCTTGTGGTGTATACAAAGCAGGTTGAGGACAAAAAGAAGAAACAAAATGAAATAAGGAAAAGATGGAGTAAGAAATTTATGTATTTTGAGCAGGTTAGAGGCCATCAAAATAGTGGTAAGGATGGAAGGTAATGGTCTAAGAAAAAGTGGGGAAATTTTGGTTCTTATTCTACAACTAGTACTTTATATCCTATGCCATCTGGTGATTATCATTATTAGAGAAATAGTGAATTTAAGGCACAATATTCCCAATATTAGGCCAATAGGGCCACATCAACTCTGTTATATCTTCCTTGCAGAATTTGTGGACAATTGCACCATGGTTTTTGTGATGAGGGGAGAAATAAGTGCTTTAGATGTATCTATCCTACAGGCAATGTCTCTACTAGAAATAATAAGGTTCCAGTTGCTACATCTTTAGTTCTAGCATTAAAGGGTGCTACTCCTGGTACTGACATTGCTCAAAAGCATCTGTATACTCTTGCCACCTGATAGAAAGCTGAGACTCTTCCTAATGTTGCCACTGGTACATTAGAACTCTGCTCTCATGATGTGTATTGCTTACTTTATTCGGGGTCTTCCTTTTATTATGTGACCCCTTAAGTGGCATTTACTTTTGGTTTTGGTCCTAAATGTATGTTTTATCCTTTTCTATGTCTATCTCGGTAGGTAACTCTATTATGGCTAGAAGGGTTTATAGGGGTTTTGTCTGACCTATTTGTGGTAGGAAGACATTGGTGGATCTGATTGATATGTATATGTTAGATTTTGATATGATATTTGGATGGATTTGCTCAATTCGTTCTATGCGTCTCTTGATTGTAGAACCTGAAAGGTCAGTCTCCAATTCCTAAATAAACTGGTGATTGAGTGTGAAGGGAATTCTCTAGTGCCTAAGCAGAGGTTTATTTCTTATCATAGATCCCAAAAATTAGTTTCCAAAGGGTGTTTATAGCATTTAGTTTTGTTTAAGGATTTTAATTCTGAAGGCTCTTCTTTGCAATATGTCCTTATTGTCAACAACTTTCTTAAAGTGTTTCCCAATAATCTTCTTGGTATTCCTCCTAATAAGGAAATAGACTTTAGGATTGATCTTCCAGATACCTATCCTATCTTTGTCCTTCCTTACAGAATGGCTTTAGCCGAGTTGAAAGAACTCAAGGAGCAATTGAAAAATCTTCTTGATAACTGTTTTATTTGTCCTAGTATTTCTCTGTGGGGTGCTCCTATTCTTCTCCTGCATAAGAATAATGGTTCCCTTTGGATGTGTATAGACTATCGATAGTTGAATAAGGTGCCTATGAAGAATAAGTATACTCTCCCTAGGATTAATAACCTATTTGACCAACGTCAGGGTGCTAAGTACTTTTCTAAGATTGATCTTCAATTAGGTTATCATCAGCTAAGTATTAGCGAGGTGGATATCCCTAAGACTACTTTTCAAACCTGGTATAGCCACTATGAATTCTTAGTCATGTCTTTTGGGTTGACTAATGCTCTGACGACATTCTTGGATCTTATGAACTAGGTATTCCGTCAATTTATGGATTTGTTCATCATTGTGTTTATTGATGGGATCTTAGTATATTCTAAAACTGAGAAGGATCATGCCAATCAACTCTCTATAGTATTGTAAACTCTTAAAAACCATTGGTTGTATGCTAAGTTTTTAAATTGTGAGTTCTGGTATCATTACTTTTTTGGTTAATATTGTTTCTAGTGAGGGAATAATGGTGGATCCATTGAAATTCAAGGCGGTTAAGAAGTGTCCAAAACCCATGACTCCAACCGATATTTGAAGCTTCTTGGGTTTAGCTGGTATTATAAGAGTTTGTGTAGAGTTTCTCTTCGATCACTACTTCATTGACTTGGTTGACTTAGAAGGAGGTAATGTTTTTAAAGTCCAAAGATTGTTAGGGTAGCATTCAATAGTTGAAGGATAAGTTGACTTCAGCTGAGGTTTTGACCCTACCTTATAGTACTAATGCTTTTGTTGTCGATTATGATACATCTTATATGGGACTAGGTTGGGTGTTGATTTAGTGTGGTAAGGTTGTGGCGTATGCATCTAGGAAGCATGAGGTGCATCAGAAGAGTTATCTGACTCATGATTTGGAGTTGCTAGCTGTGGTTTTTGCTTTAAAGATTTGGTGCTATTTTTTGTATGGAGTTCATGTTGACATATATTCTGACCATAAGAGATTGCAGTATGTGTTCACCCAGAAGGAGTTGAATCTTAGGCAAAGGAAATGGCTTGAGTTACTCAAGGATTATGACACGAGTCTTTATTATCACCTATGTAAATATAATGTGGTTTTTGATGATTTTAACAAGTTGTCTATAAGAAGCTTATCTTATGTTCAGAAGGAGAAGAAAGGTTTGGTGAAGGATATTCATAGTTTGGCTAATCTTAGAGTTTGTCTTTTGGACTCTAAGGATAGAGGTTTGATTGTTCAAGAGGTAGTAAAGTCATCTATTGGTGCTAAAAGAAGGAGAAACAGGCTTAAGATCCTATCTTGATGTAGATTAAGGATGATGTGGGTCAACAGAAGGTCATTGCATTTGAGATTAGTGGAGATGGTATCTTGAGGTACCAATATATATTAAGTGATCCCGATGTTTATGGTCTATAAAAGAGGATCTTAGCTGATGCTTATAGATCAAGGTACCTTGTCCATCCTAGTTTGATGAAAAAGTACCATGTTTTGAAAGAGATCTATAAAGGGAATAACATGAAGAGGGATGTGGCTAATTTTTTGGCTAAGAATATGGTTTGTTAGCAAGTGAAGGTAGAGAACTTAAATCCTAGTGGTTTATCTCAAGAGATTGAGTTTCCTGCATGGAAGTATGAAGTAATTAATATGGACTTTGTTACTGGTCTTTTGCTATCTCAAAGTCGGATTAATTAGATTTTGATCATCGTGGATAAGATGACTAAGTCCGCTCACTTCTTACTAGTGAGTAGTAATTATTATTTAGAGGATTATGCTAAGCAATTCTTTTAGGAGATTGTGAAGTTGCATGGGGCACCTGCCTATTATATGAGATCGAGGCATATAGTTCTTGTCACACTTCTGCTGGTAATCGTAGAGGGTTTATGAACTAAGGTGAGCATTAGCATCGCTTTGCACCCTCAGAAAGATGGACAAGTGAAGAGGAGCATTTAGACTTTGGAAGATATGTTAAGATCTTATGTGATTGACTTTTGGTGGTAGTTGGGTTCAACATGTGCCTCTCATAGAGTTTGCATATGATAACAACTATCATTCTAGTGTTTAGATGGCTCTGTTTGAGGCTTTGTATGTTAGGACATGTTGTTCTCTTATTTGGTAGTTTGAAGTCAGTGAGACTAGATTATTTGTTCTTGACTTAGTCCATCAAGCTATGGAAAAGGTGAAAGTGATTTAGGATAAACATACGACTGCACAGAGTCTTCAAATGTTCTAAGAATATATGAGGCATAGCGAATTGGAGTTTGATAATATGATTGGATTTTCTTAAATGTATCTCCTATGAAAGGGGTGATGGGGTTCGAAAATAAGCATACCCTTAGTCCCTAATATGTTAGCCCGTACTTGATTATGAGAAAAGTGGGAAATATTGATTATGAATTGGAGTTACCTTCATATTTTATTTATATCCATCCAGTGTTCCATGTTTTAATGTTAAAGAAATGTGTGGGTGATCCTTCCTTGGTTGTTCCCTTTGAGAGTGTTGGTGTTTTGGATTCCTTATCTTATGAGGAAGTCTTAGTTGAGATTTTGAATATGAAAGATTGTCATTTAAGGACTAATGATGTGGCTTCTATAAAGGTTCTATGGAGAAATGAAGAGGACATGAAGTCCTTATATTCATTCTTATTTCCCGCTTTGAATAGCCGTGCTTAAGGTATGTGTATTCATTCATATCTTTGTTTTTATATTTGTTAAAGGTAATTGTAGCTGTGTTTCTGTGTCAAATCATGCTAATGGATGCTTTGACTAATCATTCAGGGACATAAGATCCTGGGGGAGAATGTAAAATGCCAGAATTTTGGCCCTAGAAATTCGTGAGTTTTAGAACTCACTACGCTGATTACAATTAACATTAGGAGTCGTAAGGTATCTATACAGGTCGTAGGTCCATAATTAATAGGTTGACCCATATTCTACTCCAAAGCCCTTGCCCTGAGTATGACTAGGACGTAACGAGTTATATGGACTCTTTACGAATTGTAGGGGTCCCTTCCGTAGCCAAACCAATGTAATGGTCTCTTCGTTCTGATATGCCTACGATTAGACCTAGTGAGTCATAAGGCCTGAGTATGATTTGTAGGTTACCACTTGTAGCCATACCTGTATGGGTGCTTTAAGCTACTTCCCAGACCACAAGTCGTGGTGATGGCTCATAAAGAGTCATCACGAGTCATATGATGAATCGTAAAACCTGGCAATCTTTATCTGTACTTTAAAGTGGAGGAATTCTTGTCATTTCCCTCCTACACTATTTTATACCCACGAGCATAAAATATATTAGGAACTCTATTTTCAACCCTTAACTTTCAAATACATTCTCTTAAGCTCTTTCAAATCCCTATGTTAAGAACACCTAGGGTTTCCAAGGAATTGGCTATTAGAGTGTCAAAGAGATGATTTCTCTTTGTAATTCTTGATATATCAGGCATGTTACTCTTCCCCAAATCATATTTTGGTAAAGTATGTGTTTTAAAGGTTATTAAAGTTGTTTTAAATGTTGGGTTTGGAATGTGGCTTGAGAACTTTGAATGATTGTTTTCATAAATTGTGGTCCCATGTTTTATACATAATATTTCATGCTTCAATGGTGGTTTTGAGTGTGTGGGGTGCATAGGAACGGTGAATACTTAGTAGGTCATGGATTTCCCCAATTATGTGGATTTTTATAATTTAATTGGTGATAACCTCAACCCAATCTTGTAAAACTAGATTTATATGCATTGAAAATATCTTTGGAACTATAGCATAGCATAAAAGGCTAAAAAACTAAAGTCGTTTTAATGAACAAAGGGGGTTGTGGAATTCCCTCAAATTGATTTATTTAACATGGGGGTCGTAGCATTCCCCCACATATACATAATAAATAAAGAGGGTAGAGGCATTCCCCAAGTTAATGGAAATGTGATGGAATAATTAAAAGCATGCAAGCATAAGGGTATGACAATACCTATGGTGTGCCTTAGTGGTCAATTCCTTGGTTAAATAGATGGGTTAAATAGATAAGACATGAAGATGGAGGTCCCGAAGGATTGATACTGTAGACTTTCATTTACTGGCGTGAGGTTTGGTCTTTATAACCGTATGTACTATTCACACTATAGATATTTATTTGTATCCTGGATGAATGTCGGGTTGGGTCATTCCCTGGTCTTCCTTTATCCCTTTGGTTCGTACAGCTAACATGTATTAGGGCCCTTTTATTAAGGAAAGCTGAACCCATATTGATCGTAGGTGTTTTTTTATAACAGATAAGCTACATAGTTCAGGATAATGTTTTACTAGAATACTAAGCCTTGTTCCCTATTCCAACATCTTATATATATTTATGTATGTATGTGAAAATGTACATTGAGTTTGGACTGGATTTTGAATTGTCAATATTTTATCCTTATCCCAAGTTACATGCTAGCACTCACCCTACTAACCATCTACCAATATTGTATTCCTATATGATGCAGGAAACTGAGATAGTTATACTTTTCCCATGTAGTGATAAGATTTTTGGGTTGTCAAGAGTCTGCTTTGAAGTTGTGATAGGTTTGTCTCTGACTCGTCATTCGCATGATTCGATTTGGGTCATTGTGGACAGATGACCAAATAAGCAAATTTCTCGCCAGTTTATACCTCTTATTCAGTTGAGGACTATACCAAGATCTATGTCAGAGAATTGGATAGATTGCACGGTGTTCCATTGTCCATCATTTCAAATAGAGGTACGCAGTTCACCTCTCATTTTTGGAAAGCCTTCCAAAAGGGTATTGGTACCCAAGTTTACCTCTCATTGAGGGCGTGCATTGTTGACTTTAAGGGTAGTTGGGATGGTAACATACCTCTGATTAAGTTCGGGTATAATAACAGCTGTCATTCGAAGTAGGTAAGTCCGCAGTATTAGGGCCTAATTTGGTGTATGATGCCATAGAGAAAATAAAGTTGATGAGAGAGGGGCTTGAGACAACTTAGAGCCAACAAAAATCATATGCAGATGTGAAAAGGAAAGATCTGTAGTTTGAGATTGGTGACTTTGTGTATTTGAAAATCTCTCCTATGAAGAGGGCGAAGAGGTTTGGCAAGAAGGGGAAGCTTAATCCCTGATATGTTGGTCCTTATAGGATTCTCAGTCATTTCAGTAAAGTAGCCTATGAGGTTGAGTTACCTATAAACTTATAATTAGTGCACTCAGTGATTCAGGTCTCCTTGCTAAAGAAGTGCGTAGGTGACCCAACAGTTGTAGTCCCTATAAAGAGTGTACATATTCAGAACAGTCTCTCTTATGAGAAGTCCCATTCGAAATCCTTGATCATCAGATTCACAGACTAAGGTACAAAGAATTTCCCTTGGTCAAAGTTCTTCGGCAAAATAAGTCCGTTGAAAGAGCTACTTGGGAAGCCGAACTAAACATGCCAACTAAGTATCCTCACCTCTTCTTCAGAAACTCAGACTCAGCCTAAGGTAACATTCTTTCTTAGATTTACTCAATCTCATGCTCAGTTACAACTATATAACATCCACATATCATTCATGCATTCACGAAAATGTTCAGTCATATGTCATGTCTTTAGAATTCAATCATGCTTCAGTTATGTATGTCAGTGTAAGTATAGTTACACAGTTACTGTCGGTTAAGTCAGTCTCATTGGAGGATGAATGTATCCAAGAGTGAGGTATTGTGTACCCTACAAAATCCTAGTCATTTTAGTCCTATATAGCATGCCAAAAGAGGTCCAAGACTTAGAGAATTTAAGCTAAGTGTTGACACTTAGTCACATTTTCGGCTTTGATATTTCAATTGCATTATTTATAATCTTTCAAGCCTTAGATTGTCAATTTTTAAATTGATTCATGATCAGGGATGTCAATCCATCATATTGGATGAGTTTTGGAATTTTTGAACTTTGTTTGGGTCATGTTTGGATGGCCAAAACAGCAAGCCAATGTGATCTTGATGCATCATATTGGCTATCGCGTTGCAGCCATCAACGTAATGCATTGGTAATCGCATCGACCCCATCGATGCGGTACATTGGGTATCATGTCGCTGGACATAGTTTTCCTGCTTAATTATAAGTTTCCAAGGTCATTTAGGTCCTTTTCCCCTTACCCAATTCAGCTAAATCACAAAGTTTAATATCCTAAAGGGCAAAATTCACTCATTATCTCACAAACACTCTCAATAACATGTCCTATTTTCATTAATATCAAGATCAAGTCCCAAGATTTCACCATAATCTTCATGAAATTAACAATCAATGTATGTTAGGTGTTCATCTTTGGGTCTCCTTTCATCCTTGCAGTTCAAGAAACCTTTTCAAAAAGTTGAATTATGATTTCTATGATATGAATTGAATGATGCCCATGTTTGAGTTTTTTTTATGGATTTTAAGTTGAGATCTTTTATGAGTTCCAAGGAATTATGTAAGCATTTATATTGAATTATGAATCTTTCATGTTAAAACCCTTGAATTTGAAAATTTGAGTTATAGTCATGATGCTTATGTGTTGTTTATTATCATGTACATTAATTATGCTCCCCAAGTGTTTGATAGAATGTCAATGTGAATTGAATAGTGAAATTATGACATGTTAGCATAAGTTCTCAATCATGTAGAAGTCCATGACCTCCAAGTGTTTGACAAAATGACTCAATGAATCAATTATGAACAATTGACTATCGTTTTGCTTTCAAGATTTTCTATGTTTGTCAATTATGCTATCGAGGCCTGGCTGTATTTATTACCCAAAATCTAGTTCTTTACTTATTTGCAGTAGTTATAGAATATTCCTAACTCGGTTAGTTATTAGAACTCAGTAAACTCAGTCCAGTTCAGTCAGTCAAGATGATCAGTGTCAGTTCAGTCAAGCCTAGTATAGTGTAGTGATCAATTTAGTGTTGATTTAGTTGGGAGTAGGATTCAGCACTGAGCGAACCCAGGGACAGGTGCATTCCTGCCAGTAGAGGGTTTGACCCTTAGTTTTATCCCCTGCATTATAGAACTACATAGCCAGCATAGGGTAAGTCGTCCTCCTAACAGATTAGGGTTGACACGATCATATATATATTTCATGAGTCTTCATGCAAGATTAGGGTTGACACAACATTATTAGTATCCCTTGGCAAGGTTCTAACACCCTGTCAACTGGGGTCATAGGTTGTACCCCAAATCAATTTATAATCGGGGTATGTCAGCTAAATGAAAACTCCCATGTTTATAGTTTTAGTCTCAGTATTCAGTAAAGAAATCAGAAAGTTCTACAGAACCATGGCTATTTGTTATAGTTACACAGCCATCAGAAATTAGTACTTTAATATTAGTCTAAAATTTTAGTTATGAGTATTTAGTTATCAGAACTTAGTACTTCTGGTTCAATCTAATTCAGGATGATGTTTTATGTGTAGGATTGCATATTCAGTGCTCACAGCATATACCAGTCATGGTTATCTTATGATCCTTTGGGGTCATAAGCATCGTATGACTTCTAGGGCGTTGACTCGAGGCATTACAATATGAAATAAGGACTAAATAAACAACATAAGATAACTAAGCATGAATGCATGTAAACTATAATATATGAGAATGCAAGACTAAGTGTATATCTTTTATGTCACTAAGAAAATCTATAATTCTTAAAGACTGTAATCTATATAACTAAATATCTGAAAGTTTGTACACTTAGTCAAGCAAACCTAAACTGAAAAGACACTGAATACTGGCTAAAACTGTGGGAGATATCATCTAACCGATATGCCCCAATGTGAGCTAATAGTAGTCCAACCTGTAACCCCAGATGGAAGGGTGTCCGTACCATGCCACAAGTACTAACACTAGCTATGTGGATCCACTAAACTAGTGTCTCGAAGGACTAACGAGTCAGCCTCATCTACCAGGTCCTCTAAAGAGATATGTGTCACCCTCAACTGGCAGATGAACACCTTTATAACCCTCAACTGGCAGGTTGACATCTCTAACCTACTTTGGTTACTTAGTTCTGGAACTATGGGACTGCTAATAAATGTCACACCCTCTACTGGCAAGTGAACCCCTATCCCTTGTTTTGGTCAGTACTAAATCTTTCTCCTAACTAAAAGACTCTGCAATGTTAATTGGTGCATGCCATGATAATTAATAACTAATAAACTCAGGTCATGGTATTCTGAAAATAATAGTGCATATGGATTCTAGGGTAATTATTAACATATAAAATGACAATGTTCCTCATGAATATGAATATCTAAGTATGCTGATAAGATTCATGGATTAACTGTCTGAGCACTTGAAAAGCTGAATTTATGTAAATCACATAGGTATTGGGGGTTCGTAACCCACCAGCACTGAATGATTATAAACTATGATATCAAACTTGAAAGACTATATTAAGTGATTAAGGTTCAAAGACCCAAACATGGACATTTCATCAAACATGTGAAAATCATAAACATATAGATGAGAATATCCTAAACATGAGGGAAACAATAGGATTTCATGGAAAAAATCATAACTTTAGGATTTATCCGGAACCAACTGAACATGACATGGGAATTACAATATTCAAAGCATAATATGTCATATTCCACTTGAAAGCAATTATAATCATAACTTGAAATTGAATTAACAAGAGATTAATGGAGATAGTTTAACTTAAACATGCAAAACTCTTGATTTAAAATAAAAAAAAAGGTTTGTGGGCTCCTTGGATGAAGGGTACCCATGGATGAACTCCCACATACCTTAATTAGATGGATTCTTGAAGAGATCTTGAAATTGAAGCTTGAACCCTTGTGTTCTTGAGAGGAAAATATTTAACTTTTTTCATGGGAAAAAAAAAAGAGTTTTACGTTAGAAAATTTGAGGAAGATGGGAAAATAATACCTTTTTGGGTGTTATAATTCTTTCCTTGGATGTTTGGGCTTGAGAGGATAGGACCAAAGTTCCCCTTGACCCTTGAGAAGCTTAAACAATGAAGGAATTGACTAGGATCCATTCCCTTTATATCGATGGCCTAACCCCAGCGGCACCCTCTTTATCTTGATGGACTAACCCGGGTGGCGCTGGCTTATCGCCTGCCCTTACTTCATCTCACAAAAAAGGCCATAACTTTTCACTCAGGTATTGGATTAAGGTAAAATTTGTATCATTGAAAATCTGACTTAATTATATATAATGTTGAGGGGTTTGAGCTTCAAAATTCTATGTATATCAAAATTTATACACATTCAAAGTAGACCCTTATAGAATCAAAAACAAACTTTGGACGAATCAAAGGGTCTTAGCTCAACTTTGTTCTAAGTAATTCCTATGAGCATTTTTCACCTTGAAAGCACTTCACACACTAGGATAAAGATCATGACACCTGAATTTGAAATTAAACCATGGGATTATAGTTTAAACATATAATAACGACACTTTAAAGTCTAATTTAAAAATATTGGGTGTTAAACTAACTATGACGTATCTTCATAAAGGCTTGAAATCACGAACACTTAATTTTGAAGAACTGAGGTATCCTCAAACCTTACTAGATTTGGAGCCATCCCCAATGACTATGGATGATATTGAAGATCCTTAATACCAAACTGACTCCCTGGTCTGACTCTACTCTAAAACTCTAGCGACAGGTGTAGAAGTCCCATCAACATCTATCGACTATATTCTTCTATACATCTGAGAAGGAGTAGAGTTAAAAATGATTCTTAGATATTCATAGAAGTATAAACATATGATATGGAATCAATAATTAGAATTTCCAAAGAACGCCCTATAGCTAATCGAAGATGGATACAAATATTATCGTACCAATCCACAAGACCCTAAATGCAAATTTGCTCACTTACCAACTACATTAGTGAACTTTATCTAATACCAAACTGTCATCACCTGATTTCTCAAGTCATGCGGACACCCACCAAAACCTACCAGTAGGTAAGCCAACCCATAGTATGAAATATCAAGTGATAAAATAATATTAAAAGCATAAACAAAGACTAAATAAAAATAAGAGAGAAGACTAGAAGAGAGTAAATATCCCCCGATACCTGGTGAGGTTAGTAAAAGAGCTACTAATAAAACAACAATACAAGGTAAGAATAATTTACACACACACACACACACACACATATATATATATAGATATTTGTCTCTAAAATTGTCACAACCCGATACTACCCCTAGTCCTAACATGGTGCTTAGACCATAAGTGATCCCAACCTAACCCATGGTACAGGAATAATGCTTGAGTAAGTGATTAAGACATATATACAAAAAACATTAAATAACCTAAAGCATAATCATGAGATAACTTGTTTAAATACATTAATGCTAAAAGTTTGAAACACTATAATTTGAAAGAAGGGAAACTAAAACTACATATAATAACTCTAACTAACTGTCTATGAAGCCTATAATCATATTAATTATAGTCAACCGAGACATGACCTCAACTATCCGTAATTAATACATACATATAAGAATATAAAATATTGGAAATGTAGCTAACTTGAGACCTTAAAATAAGAGAACTCATCTCTTGTTGGTTGAATGCAATGATTACTTGACTATGATCTTAATAGTAAGTACTTGAATCTACATCACATGAAAGATATAGGCAAAAGAGGTACACGATCAGTAATTTGGAATGTACTACATATGTGAGATTTAGACTAGTCATGAAAAACATAATACATGCTTTGAGATCAAGGATATAAGCCATTTGCTTAAATATTCATTTAAAATATATTCATACATAAAGATGTGAGGCATAGTGAATTATCTAAATAATGAGCTAAAAATTTTCTTTAAATGTAAGAAGCATAACTATTATATTTAAATTAAAGTTGGCATCGAACATGCTATAATATTGTACTTAATGCTAACTAAAAATAAAGAGATGAACTTGAGTGCAAATTGAATGCACGGAGCTGAACTGTAGTACAGTGACCCTATATAAAATACATATGTACTATTGTGCAGTGATAGTGTGTGAAGTCAGAGTATATAAGAAAGTAGAACTAAATTGACGGTCATTTATGAATAGTAGTTCTAAAAATGTGGGATATAAGCTGATTCAATGACTAAGTAAATAAACTTATAACTGATCAATATTAAACTAAATAAACAAATTACAAAGTCATGCATTAATGAGTTTGAATATAGGAGCTATTGTTAACTGACATATAACCATATGAAATAAACATGGAGTTTGATGTTTAAACCCCATCGAAAAGTGCCCAATATACCTTTCTAAGGTATAAATGTTGCTCTAACATGGTAGCACTAAACTTATGTCCAAAAGGACTAAGGTGTCAATTCTTGTTTGACGATAGACACATTCGAATCTATGGTGGCGCCATAACTTTGGGACTTCTGCTAAATGCCTCAGCCTAACTAATTGGCGAGCCTCCATCCCTACGTTAACTTGATGTTAAGTACTACCCCCAATGAAATATAAACTGATATACTGAAAATCTCAATAATAATAAAGTCTTGAGGTTGAAAGATAATTTCTATTTTTGAAAGTATTCTAAGTCATGACAATTGAAAGACTGAGTGTTTGATTGATAATGAATTATATCCTAGGTTATCAAGTGTTCATAACCCACCATCTCTGAAAAATGCAACTATTACGATAAATTGTATAATCTAAAGAGAAACGTGAAATTTTATAATTTTAGTCCAAAATCTTGAATTTACCAATATACTGAGGATTCGTAATGCTATGTGTGTGAATATATAAAATTTCATGGAAAAATATGGTGTGTCAACTTACATATTCAAGCTTAATAGTCTTCAAAACGGATGCATCGTACAAAGTTTGATCATATGCTTTCAATTTGAAGTAATATCATGTAAATCATACATGGACACGAGAATATAGTGAATTATATAATATAATTATAAGAAATAAAAAATAATAGTGAATACATCCTCATGTATGGAAATATATCAAGGAGAACAAAATTTTAGCTAGGAGTTCTATTTGGGAAAAATCCTAGTTCTTGGGAATCATAGAATCATATTTGAAATTCCTATTTTAGAACTTTATTTTGGGAACAAGGGTGAAAAGAACCCCTTATTAAAAACCCACATACCTAGACTGATGCAATCTTGGAATGAAGTCTTTGAAATTTGGCTTTAAGAAAAACCCTAGGCTTAGGATTTCCTGAGAGTTGAATTGCTAGATTTTCTGACTTAGAATGAGTTTGGGGAAAAATTAGGCATTTGGGGTGATTAATTAGATTTATACCTCTTATAACAGCTGAAATGACGTATTTTTGGTGTTAAAAGAGTGGGAGAACACTAAATAACCACTTAAAAATCATTTGAAAAGTTTTTGGTATTAGTCCCGATGGGTTTAGTAATGATACGTAGGGTCTGGGAATGAATCAT
The DNA here is from genome assembly GCA_030864225.1 of Capsicum baccatum var. pendulum. Lineage (NCBI taxonomy): Eukaryota > Viridiplantae > Streptophyta > Magnoliopsida > Solanales > Solanaceae > Capsicum > Capsicum baccatum. Next base: position 136,040,632 of record CM061559.1, on the reverse strand, counting down.
GGATTAAGTCATCTTATGGGACCCTAATTTCAATCCCCACTGCCATAAAGATGAGTTAACCTACAACTCGTAGTGGCCTAACGAGTCGTTGTCACTAGCAGTTTTGACAGTGTTTTAGTAAATTGGCCATAACATTTTACTCCGATAGCGGATTAAGGCAAAACTGGGGGCATTCAAAAGATATTTTACCTATATATATTTTTGTGGGTCTTAAGCTAAAATCTATTAGTATAATAACTTTTTATGCTCATCTGAAGTTAACTATAGTAATATTTTTTGCAAGAATTCAATCAATAAGGGATATTTTGACTTGTTTATAAGACATGCATTCTTTTTTATCTTAATATATGTGTTTTATTTTCCATGTACTTGAAGAATGGCTTTAATATTGTCTTGGATTTTGGGGGAGTTATAATATCTCCCCCTTTGGATCATTCATCCTCGAATGAAGAATGACTTAGTTAAAATGATAAGGAAAGAGTTGTAATCCATGACATAGAATTCTAAGAGATGAATATGGACATCATTAATAAATTTCAATCTAAAACCTTATCTAGTTTGAACATTAGTAAATTCACTAGTATTGTCCAGATGAATCTGAAGTTGGATAACTAACATGATACCGATTTCTAAATCTAGGTATCTATTATGGTTGGGACTGATTTAGAATTGGTGTAAGGACTAAATTGAGTTTTCACATAGGACAAAAGGAAATATAGAACCTCATGGAATAGGCATATACATGAAACTTAGGATAGTAACACTATATGAAGAGATGACAAATTGTACGAGCTTCTCTGTCTGATCACTGCACTGAATTACTGGTTATACGGACTGACACATAATGAGAGTTTTAAAACTCAATTAAAGAACTCATGGCATGATCAAATAATTATAACTAAAAGTAATAGATTATATAATAAAATTTCCAATAGTCATTGAGAAATAAACATTTGTTACCTTCGAAGCTTCTTGTAAGAACTTCTAAAAATTTTAGGGAGGTAAGAATTTTAGGCATGATCTGAGTGACATATTTGAATAAGGATTATAACATAGTTTGAGCATCCAAGTTTGCTAGTCTGAGATCATAGAATAGGAATGACTTAGAGGTGAATATGAGACACCTCTGTTCCAAAGTTATATATCATGAAACTAGAGTGTTAAGACCCTAGGGGTTGCATCACACTATAAGGGACTAGGTTCCTCAAAGTTAATCACAACAAAAATATAGTTAAATAACTAGAAACATAATACAATTCATGAATAGTAAAGTAGACAAGATTTAACATGGAAACCCCCTTGCTCAAGGGAGGTAAACCCATGGTTTTCCCTTACAAGTACCCAAACAGTCCACTAGAATCAAAATCTTGATTACAAATTCCAATTAACCTAACTCCAGATTCCTCCATCTTGTAATAACTCTACTACAAGATTATCTTAACAACACTACCAAGGCTCATCAACACCGATTAAATCTAATCAATATCAAACTTAGGAAATTCTTCCTAAACGCACTCTATTCAAAGAAAACAAAAGAACATTACTGTTATAAACTGAGTAATTTAGTGACAAATACAGATTAAATCAAGAACACTCACTCTTTTGGGTTAAAAGAAATAAGGACACCAGCAATACTTGAGAAATTTAGAAAATTTAGTTTTTGCCTTTTTTATTTCTATAACACTCTTTTGGATTTGCAAAAACTGCTTGGTGAAGAAACATCATTTTCCTTTTATAGATGAGTGATGACCACGGTTGAAATGCGATTATACCAAATATATAAATAGTAGAAGCAACACCTGCACAGTTTGTTACATAGGAGGGCAAAACTGTGCAGATGTGTGCAAGTTGTATTATACTCTTGGACATCCAGAGAGCTAGTCCCTTGAAGTCAACTACTCATCATCAAAACAAGATAAAACAATTTCTCATTTTTGATGATGAAAAAGAAACCAAAGAGTTTTGAGCATCAACACTCATTCATAATATTTAATTGGTATTATTACCACTAGTGAAGATGAATGTCCACCCTATCATGCAACACCATGCTTCAACAACATAGGGACCTGGTCCCTAGTTGTCAATTGCTATCAAGATTTAATTAATTCCCCCTATTATCATGCGCCATTGGTCATTTAGTGTATTTTCATGCTTTCCCATATCACAATACCTCCAGACTTAAACACATCTACTTGGTACCTAGTCGCATAAATCTCTAGTACATTCTTTAAACACACACACCTGGTCCTTTACACATAAAGTCAGTATTTCCTCTTTTGGCCTCATTGAAAAGGAATAATTATAAACCAAGAGTAAAGATAAGCATAAGTTAGTTAACTTATGGCCACTGGGCAACACTAATATGCTGAACAAGATTAAAATAAAGGAAATAATTGAGGAACAGATGAAAAATCATATATTTTTAGCACAATTTCAATTTACCAAAAAATCATCAGATAACTATTTACAATAACCACCACAGAGACTGACACGGGAAACTGACACACTAGGACTCAGGTGGAAGAGGGCTTAGGGAAGAGTGATTTTAGTAACATGTCCATTCTAGTAGCCTCAGTAGCATAAGAATTGAACAATAGTTTAGTGAGGGATATTACTTCAGCATTAAACCCTTGAACCTCACTAGTTATTTTGCAACCTTGCCCTTCTGATTTGCAATTTTTGCTGCAAGTTCATTAGTGGAACTAGGTTATTCTAAGGATAACTTTTGATTTTGTATTTTTTGGTCTCCTATATCAGTGTCCTTTGTTGCTAACACAATCCTCAACTCTTTAATTTCCTTGGTTATGCTTTCTTCAGTAGCCAAAGTTTTGATACTTGGAATACAGTTCCCACTTTCCTTTCAATGTATTCATTCTACACCAAGTTTGTCATTCTTAACTTTTGTTTGACTATTCCAGTAGTTCCATTTGTACCAATTACTCCAACATTCTTATACACTTTATTTAGGAAGTACCCGTATGGCATCCTAGGTTTCCCTTTTTTCATAAATCACTTTTGTCATGTGCTTAATCATAAGAGCAAACTTACTCAAACATTTTATTAAGAAAAAATCAACACCAGATGCAATAGTCCTTTTTCAGATCTAGGAAAGAGAACCTTGTTCATAAATTTAAATGCCAATTGGAACCCACTTCTGTGAAATTTTTTTTTTAACCCCAGCTATCAGAGTCCCACCTATTATTGAGTCTTCAATCATGAACTTAGTTGTGATTTGTTGCTTCACAACAGTCCTTATACCCATAATAGTTACATTCTAAATTTCTCCCAAGGTTTCTTCAGCTAGTTTTATTTATTTTCCTTCCACCTGTGTAGATAGACTCAATCTACCTTTTATGAAATTTATTTAGTAATAGAAGTCTGAACATTGTATTGAAAAACCACTCATGCTGCTTTCTAAAATAAATGTACATATCCTTGGTGCCTGACATACTCTACCAACTCCACCATCCCTGGTTTCTCATATATCTTAGGATCAAACACTCTCCCACATGTATCTTAGGATCAAATACTCTCCCAGACAAGACATTTTATGTTTATAAGCTTCCAATCCATCTTTCTTTAGATATGTCTTTCTTTCCTTCCTCTTTTTTCATTATTTTAGGCTCACTGCATGGCTCTACCTTTTCGTCGATATTTCTCTTCTTTGGACCAAGTCTCTTAGAGACTTTGTTTTCTTTGACAACATTTTTTTCCTTTCCTGAATGGCTATAAGACTTTAGACTGGAGGAACCTATTCTCTTATCAATAGTAGTAACTTCTAAATCAATGTCTTCCCCCCTTTAAGCTCTATAACATCAATATTTTCTTTCTCCTTTAATAAATAATTTTCTTAAGCCTTCTTTTTTATATTATTGAAGACTTATTTTCCTTCATAGCATCTGCTAGCAATTTTATTTTAGACCCCCTAGTATAATAAGACCTCGTAACTTTTACATCAGCTTTAATCATTTTCCCTTTTCCTTTACAGAACTTTAGTTTCTTCACTTTCTAAATAAGAGGTTGTTCATACTCTTCCTCTTTATATTCCTCATCTAGAGGTAATATAAATTCCCCAACTTATTTCAAATTAATTCTTTTTATATTTTCTCTTCTATACTCATTAAACTTTCATTGGGATCATTTGCAAGTAAGAGTAAATTCTCAGCTATCAAATTTATGTTGCTAATCGGATCAGATTTTTTTAATGGAATATCTTCATCCTAAAGTTGGGCAAAGATAGTGTTTGACTAAGAACAAGTAGGGGAACCAGGTACTGGTAAATTTTTTCAATTATCAGTACCTTATAATTCTTCAAAGTTAATAGATATTTATGAAACATTGGAGAATTTTTATTCTTATGAGGAAGGGGGAATTTTTGATTGAGAAGTTTCTTGTACAATTGGTGAGTCAGATCCTTGATTTATGTCAACTTTCAAAGCTAACTCAGCAAGATCTTTAATAGATGCAAGATTTTCAATAAGAATGGTTTCACTTGGGATTTCTAGAATTTTAAGAGAAAGTGTGGTGGCTATGACACTTTGTGACTCTTGAGGATGATTAGAGGATAATTCTTTAAAGGGATTTGAAGAAGATGGAGTTTCAAACATTTTTAATTTTTGAGAAGGAAAAGAAAGGACCAGTTTAGATTGAGTAAGAAATTATTTAGAATTATTTTCTGTGTTAACTGAAAGAAGAATGAAATCTATGGATTTGAATGTATAATTAAAGAGATGATTGTTTGTCATTTAAGTGATATCCCTTTTGAATTGACATATCTGATGACAACGGTATGACTCTTCACATTTGAATTAAATTGATAGATTTTGTTCATATAGAAGAAAACATGTGGCTTTTTTAAACAAAAATATAATGAACTTTTAAGGCACATTATTTTGGTAATAACATGAGAGTTTGGGCCAAGTCCCTCTCTTTTTGACTGAGTTCTATAGTTGTGCTTACTTCAAATGTTCTCCTCCTAAGTTATTCCAATGGGTGTATACCTTCCAAGGTATGGAACTAAGTTAGATTAACATGCCCCAACTTTATCATGGATACCTGTCTCCTTAACATTGCCAATTTCAAGTAGAGACATTGACTTAAATATTAGGTCAAGATATTTTGAATAGTCTTAGTCTCAACTTGCTTTTTAGAACATTTCTGACAACTAGGTCTAAAAAATTATTACACTCATATTGCCTTATGTTCCTTCTTCTAGGATAAATTCATGTAGGACCAAGTCCCATAAAATCAACTCAAAATGAGACACTTCAACCTTAAAGTATCTTGAGAGTTAGAATCAAATCAGAACTTCTAATATTGAGCTTAGAACACATACTATAAATAACCCATTTTTTTACTGCAATCCCCTTTCTCATACCTGGAACCATAATCAATTATTGGATTTAGGAACCCACTTAAGCTTGAGTTCCAATTAGGAGGACAATGGTGTGCTCAAATCCTTCTTGTCTTATCCAGGTAGAGATTTTCTTTTCACCTTTTTCAAGAGTTTGGAACCCTTAGGATGTGAATTCCTTCGCTGAATGTATTCAGTACCTCTTTCCTTCAAATGCCTATCACTTCCGCAGTGAGTATATACAGGTTTGTGAACCTTGTTTCTAGAATCACGAGCAACCTTCCCTTTTGACCCAAGAGATTGTGATTCTCCTTGATAACTAATCCCCTTGCCATTATTTAACCATTATTGGTTAAATTAGAAAGGATATGTGAATATCTAGTCCATTTAAGAGATTTGTTAAGCTTTTCTTTCAAATGGCACAGGTCCTTTTCTAACTCTTTATTTTATGAAGTGTAGACATAAGGTTTTTGTAAGAGTACCTCAATCTTTCATCAAGATCAATTTGAAGCCTTAAATCGTATTTCTTACCTTTTCCATCTACCTTATTTACCTTCTTCAGATTACTCATCACACTCAAATTTTAGATGTTACCTTTGAGAACAATTCTTCTATTTCAAAAATTTAGAGAGTTAGAGCACTCAGTTCAAGATCTTGATTTTAAAATTTTTCTTCCAAAGCTATTTGTCAATAGTCAGTTCACATACAGAGTCAATAAAGATGCTAGCAAACCTTTTTATCTTCCTAAAATAGTAGTTATCTAGGTTATCTTTAATGTCACTAGTTATCTCGATTATCCTTAATGTCTGAATTAGTTACCTCTTTTTCTTCTTCATCTTTTGTGTTATCCATAATGGAAAACAAGAAATCATAGATGCCTAGACTATTTTCTATTGCTAACATAGACACATCTCTAGGCTCCTTATCTTTATCAAATTCACTGTAAGAATTTCCCTATGTTGCTAGAGCTTGCTTTACAACATAATTAGCTGCAGCCTTTTATCTTGAGTTTTCAAGGACCTGGTCCCTGCTTTTCCTTTTTTACCTCCAATCTTAAGGCATTTTGGTAATACAATTTGCACATTGAACAATCCTTAATGAAATTCATAGGACTTCCACATTTGTGACATAGCTCAGCATTGCTCCCCTTTTTGCTATTACTTCTTTTTCTTTGGAAATGACTACTCTTTTTCATGGCTCTAATAATCATGTTTGCCAAATAGGCAACATTAGTGTCTTCTTCGCCTGAATCATATTTTAAAACCCTCAATGCCAGATATTTTTATCTTTTTACTTCATCTTTCTCTATCTTTTCATTCTTCTTTAGCTCATGGGTTTTTAAATTTCCAATCAGTTCATTCATAGTGAGGGTCTTCAGGTTTGTTGCTTCAGTTATCGCTTCCACTTTTCCTTCCCATGACTTAGGAAGAACACCAAGAATCTTTCTCACCTGCTTATACAATGGAATTGCTTCTCCCAAGCAATGGAGCTTATTTGTAATAAAAGTGAATCTGGTATGCATTTCTTTGATTATTTCTCCTTATTTCATGTTGAACATTTCATACTAAGTAGTTAACATGTCAACTTTTAAATCCTTCATATCAATGGTACTTTCATAAGCAGTCCTCATGCAATCCTAGATCTCCTTGGCAATTTTATAATTTGAGATCCTATTATATTCACAAGTCTAATACCACACACTAGCAGTTTCTTGGCCTTACAGTTTTTCTCAATTTTCTTTCTATCATCATCATTGAACTCCCTCCTACTTTTAACAACCATCCTTGTCACTTCTCTTTCTTTGACTTCTCTAACTATAACATGAGGACCATCAAGAATTATGTCCACTAGTTCACTGTCTTAGCCATAATGAAGTTAAACATCCTGGTTTTCCACCACCCATAGTACTGCCTATTAAATCTAGGTTCCCTAGTAGGATATTACCCTTCTTCTAGGTTAGTGGAGCAGCCATGCTAACCAAATAACTCTAGGTATGAACTTTTTAAAGTGTTCTATCTCTAATACCAATTGTTGTAACTTTGGAGGTTGCACCACATTGTAAGAGACCAGGTCCTCAAAGTCAATCACAGGCAAAAATGTAGTTATGCAACTAGGAACACAATATAATGTAGGAAGAGTAAAGTACACAAGATTTAATGTGGAAACCCCCTTTCTCAAGGGAGGAAAAACCATGACTTACCCTCACAAGCTCACAAACAGTCCACTATAATCAAACTCTTGATTATAGAATCCATTGAACCTAACTCTAGGTTCCTCTGGCTTGTAATAACTATACTATAAACTAAACTTGTCAACTCTAATAAGAGTCCTCAACACTAGATAACTCTAATGAGTATCAAACTTTGGCAATTCTACCTAAGCACATTTAAGCAAAGAAAACAAATGAACATTACTCTTATAGACTGAGTAATTCATTTACAAATCAAGATTCCACAAGAAAACTCACTCTTTTAGCTTACAAAATAAATAAGAACATGAGCAATACTTGATAAATGTAAAAAATTGAGTTTTTTCTTTTTTTCCTCTCTTGAACCTTCTTTTGAATATGCAAAACTGGTTGCTAAAGAAATATCCTTTTTCTTTTATATATGAGTAATGATTAGGGTTGAAATTCTATTGGACCAGGTGTCCTAAATAGAACAAGCAACACCTATACAATTTGGTACACAAAAGGACAAAACTGTGTAGACGTGTGCTTGCGGTATTGTACCTTTGGACATCCAGGGACCTTGTCCCTTAAAGTTATCTGCTCATTATCAAAATAAAATACAATATGGAGTATCTTATGCTAAAAGTAACCCTACTACTATATATATTAAGCGATACCACTTCTAATTCTACAACTTAGTAAAATTCTTCAATGATGGTCTTTCTTAAAAACCAATAATACTTAACTAGATATAAATTTCTAAATATCTCAAGGATAGACTGTAATTGGTTGCTAAATGCTATGTCTAGTTACATGCTCATAAAATTTTCAAGACTAACTCAGAGACACAAGGGTATATAACTAAAATGACCATACTAGCCTCAGGGAATCTATATGTTATATCCATTCGAGAGATTAAGCTCAATATATATTTTTTCTTGCTTGCTTAATCAATCAAACATATATTCAAAAAGAGTGACTATCCACCTTAAGCCATCATCTGAAGGTATATCAACAAATCATTCAAGCCTATCACTCAACTGGCAACAACATCACTATCAAAGTATAAAAAGGGTCATTGAAGAGCTAAAACATAAGGATCTGGTGTATGAATGATAATATGAAATATTAAATTATGGATTTTCATGAATTCAACATGTAACTGGGGCCTGAGGAGTAAAACATAATTTGAATAAACTTTTTCAATAGATCAAATCTAAGAGCATACACAATGTAGCATTATAACACTAGTCATTAAAGATGTATCATGAGTACCTGAAACTGAACAGATTGTAAAACATGAGTACATGAGTCATGAGCTATATGACTTCATATTAGAGTTCATAAATTCATGGAATATAATTCTTGCTTTTGAGTGAAATGTCACTCCCTATATTGGAAACTAGGAGTGGACATAATTCTATATAAAGTGCATGAATATGATTTTTGATAATAGAGCTAAATTATAAGGCATGAGTAGAGTGTCATAATGACTAAAGTACAAAAATTTGTACTGAGATAAGAATGGGTTAGGTATCTTCCTCCCATAGTGCTATTCTAGAACTCACTAGCATCACTATTAGAATAAAAATACCTAACTTGGACCTTGTTCTATGACCCCTCCCCCCTAGGATTAAATCCATCATTCTATGTTTGTGGACCTCTTTAGTAACACTAAATAGAATTCTAATCACTCTGCCTAGAGTTCGGGATAATAACAGCACACATAAGAACTAAAATCCCCTGAAAGACTATATATAAAACTATAAAACCCACTGCTTGTTCTCAATTTTGAGATACTACTCTCAACATTCTATAACCTCAATAGTCATCACTTAAATGCTTATTAACTTCGAACCTTCTGAATTATCACAATACCCTGATTTCATATTTTTTTCTTCTAGAACTTAAAACTCTTTTTTCTATTAGCTTAATCATCCATAATTCAAACTTAGATTCTAACACTTAACACGGATATCCTCAAAACATTAAATGTACTATAGTAACTTACTACTATTAGATAAAAATCATAAAACACTAACCCACTAAAATATTTATGAACATACCCAACCATAACAAGATTCTCTCTCTTTTTGGTCGCTGGTAGTTCTCAATCTTGGTTGAAGCATTAACATACTCTAGGTCCCCTTAATTGATGAATCTCTGTTAGAGTGCTATTATATAATCTACAAAAGGCCTTTTTGGCTTAATGGATACATAATCTACTAAATTCAAATAAACACTGTCCCCACTTTACTGCTTCTACACTTCTAGGCTTATGCTTATAACTCCAGGTCATGCTGCCATAGGATTCTTAGAAAGGATTTGAGAGTATATATGATTTTGGATCATCGCATGATTATCATGAACAATAATGAACTTTTTAAAACTTCAAAACTTATAGGCATTGATGGGATCCTTTCAAGCCCATGTGAAATCTCATAATTATTGTACGGACTATTTAGGAAAACTCTATCAGTAGGAATTTTAAGCTTGATTGTTTATATTATCTCAAAAATAAAGTAAAGTTAGTAGGAATTGAGAAAAGCTAGAATCTGTATAAGTTTCTTATGAGACACCTCTACCGTACAATTTAAGATATGAAAGAATGGAAATATTTTCTAAATGCCTCGTAGCCTCTCAAAGAAAAGTACAGATGTCTCCACCTTTCTGCAAGACTCTACTAGACACTACATCATAGACACCCTAGGACCCTTGAACCTTATGCTCCGATACCAAGTTTGTCATGACTAAAGACTGTCCCCTAGTCATAACACGATGCTTAGAACCATAAGTGACTCAAATATAAAACATGGTATGATAATAATGCTTGAGTAACTAATTAAAACATATATAAAACCTAAATTGACTGAGCAAAATCCTAATCATAAGACAAGTTTTTTTAATACATTACTGTTAAAAGTTTGTAGCAATGTAATCTTAATGAAGGAAAACTCAAATTGCATATAATAACTCTAACTAACTTTCTATGAAGCCACTACTAATAATGACTATAGGTAGTGGGGACATGAGCCCAACTATCCCTAATCAATGCATATAAATAAGAAGATAAAATACTATAAATACAACCAACTTGAGTCCTCGAAATAAGAAAACTCATCACCTACTAGCTGAATGTTATGGTCTAATTGACTATGATCCAAATAGTAAGCACTAAAATCTACATCACATGAAAAATATAGGCAGAAGAGGTATGCGATCATTACTTTGGAATGTACTAAGATGTGAGATATAGACTAGTCATGAAAAACATAAAACATGCTTTGAAATTGAGGAGATAAGCCATTTACTGTAATATACATTTAAAACATTTGTACATAAAGCTCTAAGGCATAGTGAAATCTACAAATCATGAGTTAAGACATTTCTTTAAACTACAAAATGTAAGAAGCATAATTATTATATTTAATCTAAAGTTAGTGTTGAATATATTGTAAAATTGTACTAATGCTAACTAAAAATAAAGAGATGAACTTGAGTGCAAATTGAATGCATCAAGCTAAACTGTAGTACAATGAATCTATATAAAATACATATGTACTAATGTGTAGCGATAATCTTGAATGTGAGAGTATATAAGAAAGTAGAACTAAACTAAGGATCATTAATGAATATTACATTTTAAACTGTGGGATATGAACTGATGCCTTGACCAAATAAATAAACATATAACTGATTAAATTAATTACAAGGTCATGCAATAAATGAGTTTGAATATGGGAGCTTTTTTACCCGACATATAACCATGTGACATAATCATGGAGTTTGATGTATAAACTCATCAAAAAAAGCCCAATATACCTTTCCAGGGTATAAAGATTGATCTAACATGGCACCACAAAAATGATGTCCAAAAGGACTAAGGTGTCAATTCTGGTGTGACGAGAGATCTTTTTTAACCGAATGTGGTTCTGTTGTTTTAGGTCTTACGGACTTCTACTAAAGGCCTCAGCCTAACTTATAGGTGAGCCTCCATCCCTATGAATGCTCTGTGTTAAGTAAGACTATGAATGAAATATAAACTGATATATTGAATAGCTCCATAAAACTAAAGTTTTAAGGTTGAAACATATGTTCTGTGTCTGAAAGTATTATAAATCATGAAAAATGAAGGACTTATTATTCGACTGATAATGTATTATATCCTAGGTCATCGGGTGTTTATAACCAACTATTTCTAATGAATGCAACTATCATAATAAATTTTATAATCAAAAAGAAATGTGAAATTTTATAACACAAGTCCAAAAATCTTGACTTTACCAACATACTAAGGGTTCAGAATACTAAGTATGTGAAAAAACTAAATTTCATGGGAAAATGGTATGTCAACTAATATAGACTAAAATTCACAACATCATGATAATTAATGCTTAATAGCCTTGAAAACTGATACATCATACATAGCTTGATCATATGCTTTAAATCTAAAGTAATATCATAAAAATCATGCATAGACACGAGATATTATCAGTTCTATAATATAGTTGTAAGAAATCATAAATAAAAATGAAAACATGCTAATGTATGTAAATATATCAAGGACTAAATTTATTCTTGGAATTCTATTTGGACAAAAATCCTAGTTCATGGAAATCATAGAAATCATAACAGAAATTCATATTTTAAAATATGGTTTGGGGAATAAGGGTGAAAGGACTCCCTCTTTGAATACCCGCATACTTGGACTGATGAAATCTTGAATTGAAGCCGTAAAAATTTGGCTTTGAGAAAATCATTAGGCTTAGGCTTGCTTGAGAGTTGAATTGCTTGATTTTTAGACTTAGAATAGGTTTGGAAAAAATAAAGGATTTGGGATTTAAAAAGTAGGAAAAGATCAAATAACCCCTTAAAATTATCTAAAATGTTGTTGGGATCAGTCCCGACTGGTTTGGTGATAATTCGTAGGGTTTGTGGATGATTCATGGATTCAGTCATTATATGGGACCAAAATTTTGATCTCCACTTCCATGAGGAACAATCACCTTATGACTCATAGTGGCCTCACAACGAGTCATTGTCAGAGTCATCGTCACCAGCAACTTTGATAGTGCTTCAGTAAATTGGCCATAATATTTTACTCCTATATCAGATTAAGGAAAAACTAGTTGGATTCAAAAGCTAGTTTAATTATCTATATTTTTGGTCTTGATCTTAAAAACTCTTAGAATAATCAAATTTCTGCTTGTTTGAGGTTGACTATAGCAATATTCTTGATAAGAATTAAATCGATAAGGGATATTTTTATTTGTCTATAATCTATGAGTTATTTTTTGCCTTAATATATGTATAAATCACTTATCAAACTATCAAAACATAATTTCTTTGCATGTACTTTAAGAATGGTTCTAATAGTGTTTTTTGATTTTCTAGGTGTTACAAAAATGCAAAATAAAGATCTATCTTGTAAATAATGGAGAGTAGGAACAACACCGAACGGAAGGAGCACACACTAAATCTTTAATCCATGGCAACTATTCATCATGAAACATTAGAAATGAGAACTGATACTAAGATCTATAGGGTGCAAAAGTATAGTATGAGTGCCAAAAACAAGGTACTCAGTAAGAATCACTTGACTGAGCTCAAAAGATAATCCAAGTATAAAAGACATATAAGGAAAGATATAAATAACAAACAACTATCTAAGATACAAAACATAACAATGCTAATGGCAATGTAATGATAAACTACCATATATTTCAAATATCCTAGGGTTGGAAGAATAATATGTAGCTAACCGATATACAAAGATGATTGAAGAAGGAATATATAATAGCGGTACAAGGAAAAGATGTAATATACAATAAGGATAGATAAGGAAGAAAATCAATATTCAATGGTTTTATATATTATAAACTAAACACGCAGGTACTAACCTAAGGAATATATCCTAGCATCTCAAGGATCATAAGTTATAAGGGACATAACCGACATAATCAGAGTCTCTAACTAAACTCTATATAGTCAAAATAAATAGGAAGAGAACTCGTGAACGTTCCTACCACCTCTTGTACCAATCTAAAACTACAATCTATAACTATCCAGCTCCTCATCAGACTGGACTAATAATAATCTAATCGAGCTCCAATAAACCTAGAAGGTACAAGAAATCACTTAGCATATAACAACCATAGCCTATACCTATCCAGCTCTCCATCAGACGGATAGGTACAAACACCAAAAAATTATATTGGTTATAGGAAATTCATATTAATGAATGCAATGAAAATCTAAGACATAACCTATAGGGTATCACCTCTTCAGGCGTCTAGTTTCCCACTAGAGGGGGTATCCATATATACTACTTGGTCCCAAACTAGAAATTTTATAAATCAACCTCCACCAATTATCTCTATATAGTACAAGAGATATATAAGCATATAATAAGGGCTCAAAGTCAAACCGAGACTTAAAAAAAGTAAAAATTTATAAGGTCTGGTACCTAAGATTTAATTTGCACCTAAAATAGTAAAATAGTGTATAAAGCAGATCAAGAAAAGATTGAAATTGAAATCTACCTTAGTGAGTTTCCAAAATAGTATGTTTTGAAAAAGCCATAAACCTATAATAAGGTGTAACGCCCCAAAACCTGGTCCCTAGACAACACACGGTGTTCAAGACTGCAAGTAGCCTTAAGCTAATCTTGTCTGCCTGTTACTAAATCTGAATCTCATAATAAAGAAAATATAGACATATAAGCTATTCTAAATGCAGAAAACTGTATGAATATAATAATCTCAATACTGAATAAGCTAAATCAAAACTAGTAGTCTGACAAGACTCTACTACTAACATCTAGAGAGTTACAGGGATAGACCCCCAGCTAACTCAAACTGTCTGAAAAGAGTACTAAATTATGTAAATTGATAAGCTATAAAATTTGAGGGAAATAAGTCCCCAAACTATGAGGACTCACCAACTGTAGCATGTAGATGAAGATGCTCAAACTAGTCACGCAGTTGACACTGAGCACCTGAACCTACATTATGAGATAATGTAGCATAAAACATATATGTGGATTAGTACTTTGAGGATTTACTGAGTATATGGGAGTGAAATACATTAGTAAAATATTATCTCATCATTATAATTTATAAAACTGTTCATGCTAAATGTAAATAACTCACATAAGCTGGAATATCTGAAATACTAAAATCATGAATAATAAATCAATCATACTTTATAAATCTAGTGAGTCACAACATTTAGTTTTGAAAGCTATTCTCATATACTATTTGTAAATCATAGTATATGAGTCTAGGAAGAGCTCACTTCTGAAATTTGAAATCTAAAAGATGAAGTCTATAACTGTTATATTTCTGTAAATCACAATATGAGTAAACTTTGTGAGCGTTTACACTTAGTTTTCTAAAAGCTTTTCTGTAAATATTTTCTTTTAGGCTTTACTATTTGGGAAAAATTATTCTTTTACTCTTACTAGAAGGGATGTTCTCTTAACCGACATAGACTGTGCGAGCTACATGGAGTCCAACGTCTAGTCCTCCTAAGAAAAAAAACTCACATTGGGGAGAGGTTTCCTACTTTTGCCACTGAGTATAACCTCATTTAAGTGATCATAACAGTAACTGTCATCCACATAGAAGTGGGAATAATCTGATAATTTGTACCTACGCTGGCTACTTAATTCTGTGAAAGTAGAATGCGCTAAACCCATGCTTCCCGCTCGGTGCTAAATACTACTCCTTTTAGTTTGCTATGCTTATTCTATTGAAAATCCACTTTAAAACTAGCATTCATTTAAATCCAATTATGCATTTATATGATAAACTCTGTAAATAAAGATGATCTAAATTCTGTAATCTATAATAATTAGAAAAGTTGATTCCAAAACATATTTGATAATTAAAAGATCAAAGCTTTACTGAAAATCTATAAATAATCTGATAATAGGATGCTTAAAGCATAATTTTTCTTTAAATAATAATATTCAATCTTGGGAAAATAACCCATGCTTCAATATCATGTCAAAACATCAAAATAATCATGCTTGATATTGAAAAGAATGATAATTCATCTCAAATTTGTAAATTACTGCAATAGGCATGAAAATATGAAAATAGACATGCAATTAATCTTCAAAATATCTCAGAAACTCATGACTTTGCAAATAGAAATAATTGGTATCAACCCTAAATCAAAACTCATGTAATATCATTCAAAATCATATGACTTTGATCTAAAAGATTGATTTTGGGGCACAAGGATTGAAGAAGATCCTTGTTCATGAAACCATACATACCTTGATAGATGATTAGATGAAGAAACTTGAATTTCTTATTCTTATTTGAGTTCTCGAAGATGGATTCTGGATGATCTTTCCTTAGGAATCCTCAATCAAAAGCTTTCTTGGAATATCAATGGAGGATTTTGATTTCTTGGATAAAAGAATTTAGAGCTCCAGGGTTTTGCTTTTGAAGAGAATGATGAATAATGAGCACAAAGTTCTTTGAATATGATTAATCCCATGTTTTGGATAGATTGGGGCCTTGGGAATTGAAAAAAATACCCTTTTAAAATTATAAATAAAATTTGAAAAGAGAAATATTTTTCAATTTGGCTGGCCACTGTGATGCGCCACAATCGCGGTAGCTCACTGTAAATAGGAAAATTGGGAACTAGGCTGACTCTATGATACACAACCATCGTGGTGCCCCTTTGGAATAACATTTTTTTCACTAGTGAGATGTGCCAATATAGCGTTGGGCTACTGAAAATTGACAATTGGAAAATTTACCATCTTTGCGATGCAGTGCTATCGTGTCAGTCTACTTGAATGGTACAATTAGGAATTTGGGATTTTTCGTAATGCGGGGCTATCACTGAGGGCCACTGAAAATTGACAATCATCATTTAACCCTTCTCTGTGACCCGCTGAGTGCCCTGGTGGCACACTATCGACTTAAAAATGTCATATCTCCTTCACTAAGTGTCAAAATTGGGTGAATTTAGTATCAATGGAAAGCTTATTCAATTTCCCACATATTAGGAGGTCTAAATCTGGGAAATTCCACACGAAATAAAGATTCTTAATTTTGGAAGCTATTTTTTAACATTCTAGGAACGAATTTAAGCTAGAAAAAGCTTGGGGTATTACAATATCTCCCCCTTTGGAACATTAATCCTCGAATGTGGCTAGATAAGCTAAAAATACTAAGGAATCTGAGGCTATAATATATCATACACAACTGAAATAAACTGAATAATTGAATGTCAATTAAAATGAGCTACTTAACTGATCTAAAAGTGCATGAATTATCATGAAGATCAATATATAGCTGAATCTAAAACTACAAGAGAACTGAATGAAGGAAAACTATTATCTTCAGCTGAATCTGAGTTCATGGAGAAGATATAGGAATACTTGGTATGTATGCCTGCTTCTGCTTTCTAAGTTGCACCCTTAACAGATTGATTACTTCATAGAACTTTGACCAATGGAACTTCTTTCTTCCTTAGTCTACGAATCTGATGATCAAGAATCTCCACTGGTACAACATCGTAAGAAAGTCTATTCTGAATATCTGTGCTTTTTAGAGAAACTGTAACGGTTTAATAGTCCATGCACTTCTTTAAGAAGGACACATGGAATACTGGTTGGACTACAGATAGATCTGCGCGTATCTCAAAATCATACGCTACCTTCCCAACATAGCTCAAAATCCAGAAGAGACCAATATACGGGGACTAACCTTTCTCTTCTTGCCCAACCTCTTCACCCCTTTCATAGGTGAAACTTTTAACTACACAAGATTATCAACCTCAAACTTAAGATCTCTTCTTCTCATGTCGGCATAAGACTTTTGATGACTCTGGGCTGCTTTCAATCTCTCTAATCAACTGAACTTTCTCCATGGCCTCATACACTATGTCTGGCCCAATCAAAGCTTTTTGATCTATATTTTTACCAATAAAGATCCTCAAATGGAGACATCTGAATACAAGAATGATAACTGTTATTACAAGAGAACTCAATCAATGGCAAATGATCATCCCAACTACCATTCAAAATTAAGAACATATACCCTTAATATATTCTCCAAAGTATGAATGGTCCTCTCTGCCTGACCATCTATCTGCGAATGAAAGGCAGAACTAAGATAACTTGGGTACCAATACCTTTCTGAAAAGCACTCCAAAACTAAGAGGTAAAATGAGTACCCCTATCTGAGATGATGGATAAAGAAACTCTAGGTAATATGACTATCTCTCGAATATACAACTTAGCATAATCTTCAGCTGTGTAAGACGTGTGAACTGGCAAGAAATGTACTGACTTAGTTAGTCTATCTATAATAACCCAAATTGAATTATTCTAATGATGCGAATGGGGTAAAACAGTCATAAAATCCATATTCACCTCTTCCCACTTCTAAGTGGGGCTACCAAACTCTTGCAACGCACCACCGGGTCTTTGTTTCTCCACCTTAACCTATGGATAAGTTGCACACTTAGCTACAAATTCTGATATATCTCTTTTCTTCCGACTCAACCAATAGATTTCTCGTAAGTTGCGGTACATATTGGTTTCTCCAGGATGGACAGAATAATGTGCACCATGCACTACTGGCATAATCCATTGCCTTAAATCATCAAAACAAGGCACACACAATCTGCTCTGGTATCTCAGCACACCATCTCCCCCCAAGGAGAAAACCTCTATCTTTTGGTCTTTGACTAACTCCTTCAGTTTTACAAAACTAGAATCCTCATGTTGCTTGTCCTTCATCTTCGAAACTAGGGAAGATTCGAAACTACTCTGAACCCAAATATTCCCTTCAGCTGAGTCAACCAATATCACACCTAATCTAGCTAACCGGTGAACTTCTTGAACTAACTCCTTCTTAACATTCTCCACATGGGTAACACTACCCATAGATAGTCTACTAAGGGCGTCTGCCACTACATTGGCCTAGCCCGGATGATACAACACGCTCATATCATAATCTTTTAGCAACTCCAACCATCATTTATGATGGAGATTTAACTCCCTCTAAGTAAACACACACTTCAAACTTTTGTGATCCGTGAACACATCAGCATGCACACCATGCAAATAACATCTCCAGATTTTCAGAGCAAAGACAACAACAGCTCACTCAAGATCATGGGTTGGGTAATACTTTTCATAAGGCTTAAAGTATCTAGAGGCATAGGCTATGAACTTACCTCTCTGCTTCAAAGAACAACCTAAACAAACTCTGGAGGCATTGAAATAAACATAAAACCATCTGTACTATCATGTAATGGTAAAATGGGAGATGAAGTGAGTTAAGTCTTTAACTCCTAAAAACTCTTCTCGCAGGAATCTGACCACTGAAACTTAACTTTATTTTTGGTTAATCTAGACGTAGGAGATGCGATAGATGAGAAACTATCAACAAAACATTTGTAACATCCATCTAGACTAAAGAAGCTCCTAATTTCTGATGGGGAAATAGGTCTAGGTCAATTCTTTATTGCTTTTATCTTTTGGGGATCAACTCTAATATCTTCACTGGAAATGATATGACCAAGGAAACCTACTAACCTTAGCCAAAATTCACACTTATTTAACTTGGCGAACAACTAGTGGCCTCCAAGGATTTGCAACGCAATTCTAAGATGGTCTTTATGATCATCCTTACTACAAGAGTAGACAAGAATATCATTGACAAAGACTATGAAAACATGTCCAAATACTGTTTGAACACTCTGTTCATCAAGTCCATGAAATTTGCGGAGGCATTTGTTAGTTGGAAGCACATGACTAGAAACTCAAAATAACCATAATGGGTTCTAAAAGCTATCTTTGAAATATCATATTACCTTACTTTAAGCTGATGATAGCCTAATCTTAAGGTCTATCTTTGAGAAAAACTGGCACATTGGAGTTGATAAAATAAGTCATCGATTCTAGGAAGAGGGTATTTGTTTTTTACTGTAACTTTATTCAACTAATGATAGAAAATCCACATACGCAAAGAACTATCTTTCTTTTGCATGAATAGGATGGGAGATCCCCATAGAGAAATACTAGCAATTATAAAACCTTTCTCTAAAAGATTCATGAGTTATTCCTTCAACTACTTAAGCTCAGCAGGAGCAATACAATATGGAGGTATAAAAATAGGCTTAGTATCTAGAAAAAGGTCAATACCAAATTCTATTTCCTTATTGGGAGGTACCCCTGGAAAATCATTATGAAAAATATCAAGGTACTTATTAACCAGACTGACTGACTGAACGTTTAGAGTCTCAGACTTAGCGTGTTTAACTCAACAAGATGATAGATACACCCTTTGGAAATCACCTTTCAGGATTTAAGATAAGATATGAAATGACTCTTGAGACACACTAAATTACCTGACCACTCAAAGACTGACTCATCTGGAAACTAAAATTCCACCACTCGGGTACAACAATCTTTAGAGTCGCAACAAGAATGTAGACAATCCATACAAAGAATAAGATCA
The DNA here is from genome assembly GCA_030864225.1 of Capsicum baccatum var. pendulum. Classification (NCBI taxonomy): domain Eukaryota; kingdom Viridiplantae; phylum Streptophyta; class Magnoliopsida; order Solanales; family Solanaceae; genus Capsicum; species Capsicum baccatum. The sequence continues at coordinate 136,020,612 of CM061559.1, read as the reverse complement.
AAGTCAACCATATCTAACTCTATTAGGTGTGCTAACATGACTTTATGAAAGATGGTGATAGGACAATTTCTATAGATCTATTTAGCAACAACTACCTCACCCACTGGGTACACACCAAGAAAGGCTCATGGATCTTTTCAGAACATATCTCAAAATTTACTTTAACTAATGGGGTCACATAATGGAAACTCAACCCAGGTTCTAACATTACATAAACATCAAGGTAAAAGATACAAAGCATACTAGTAGCAATATCTGGTGAATCCTCCTGATCCTAATGGATGGTAAAGCATAAAATTAATTCTGTCACTGACTGCCAACGGTACTGGATGATGCACCCTCAGGAGGGACTGGGCGACCTAAAAGACCTAGTGCACTATCAGCCTGATTCTAGGTATGATCATCTTTGTTTCCCAGCTTAGCATGTGGACAATCCCTAATATTGTGACCTAACATACCATATCCGAAATAACCTTTCTGACCGGCCAAACAATTAACCAAATAATTCTTAACACACTTATCACAGGTCAGATAATTGGGCCTTCTACTCATACTATTATGAGATCTGCACATAAAAGACTTACCCCACTATTCCTATCTACCTCTGGGAGTAGGAGTGGGAGATGAATACGATGTTGGCATAGATGAATAATTCTAAAACTGCAAATGATTTCCTCCTTTAAACCTATTCTGACCATACTTTAATTATCCTATTCTAGCCTTCTTATTTTCCCTCTAACTTCTTCTCAACTTTTTTATGTCAATCTACTGATTATGCATCATCAATCTTGTAAGATATATATCTCCAGTTAGCATAGCAGTCCTATACCTTTTTACTACAAATCAAGATACTTCTATAACAAACTTACTCATACTAACCCTATGATCAACCATCGTATCAGGGGCATACTTAGACAAGTGATTGAACTTAAGGTAATACTCTTTCACTGTCATCGAGCCCTACCTTAAATTCGCAAACTCTTCTATCTTAGCTTCTCTCATCTCACGTGGGTAGAACCTATTGAGAAAAGCATTCTAAAATACCTTCCAACTTATAGGAACAATATTCTCATCTCTACCATTCTTCTATATCACTACCCAATCGTACACTACATCTTTCAATCTATAGAATGCTAACTCTATACTCTCCTGCTAAGAAATATGTATAATCTACTTGATCTTCTTTACCTTATCTAAATAAAGTTATGGGTCCTCACCTTTCTTTTACCCAAATAACTCTGGTGGATTATTTCTCATGAAGTATCTGATTCTACCTGCTACTAAATCCTCATTCTGCTGGAGGAGGACTACAGCCTAATTCTGATGATTTCCATAAACATTGGCAGTGACAATGTAGGCTAATGCCTAAAAGGCAACCCTAAACTCAGCATGCGATGCATTCACATTCAAAGGATCTGTAATGATGAGAATGGGGTAAAACAGTCATAAAATCCATATTCACCTCTTCCCACTTCTAAGTGGGCATACCAAACTCTTGCAACGCACCACCAGGCCTTTTTTTCTCTACCTTAACCAATGGATAAGTTGCACACTTAGCTACAAACTCTGCTATATCTCATTTCTTATGACTCAACCAATAGATTTCTCGTAAGTTGCGGTACATATTGGTTTCTCCAGGATGGACAGAATAATGTGCACCATGCACTTCTGCCATAATCCATTGCCTTAAATCATCAAAGCAAGGCACACACAATCTGCTCTGGTATCTCAGCACACCATCTCCCCCTTAGGATAAAACCTCTATCTTTTGGTCTTTGACTAACTCCTTCAGTTTTACAAAACTAGAATCCTCATCTTGCTTGTCCTTCATCTTCGAAACTAGGGAAGATTCAAAACTACTGTGAACGCAAACATTCCCTTCTGCTGAGTCAACCAATATCACTCCTAATCTAGCTAACCGGTGAACTTCTTGAACTAACTCCTTCTTATCATTCTCCACATGGGAAACACTACCCATAGATAGTCTACTAAGGGCGTCTGCTACTACATTGACCTTGCCCGGATGATACAACACGCTCATATCATAATCTTTTAGCAACTCTAACCATCATCTATGATGGAGATTTAAATCCCTCTAAGTAAACACATACTTCAAACTTTTGTGATCTGTAAACACATCAGCATGCACACCATGCAAATAATGTCTCCAGATTTTCAAAGCAAAGACAACAATAGCTCACTCAAGATCATGGGTTGGGTAATACTTTTCATAAGGCTTAAACTATCTAGAGGCATAGGCTATGACCTTACCTCTCTGCTTCAAAGAACAACCTAAACCAACTTTGGAGGGATTAAAATAAACATAAAACCATCTGTACCATCATGTAATGCTAAAACGGGAGATAAAGTGAGTTAATTCTTTAACTCCTAAAAACTCTTCTCGCAGGAATCTGACCACTGAAACTTTTCTTTCTTTTTGGTTAATCTGGACATAGGAGATCCGATAGATAAGAAACCATCAGCAAAACATTTGTAACAACCATCTAGACTAAAGAAACTCCTAATTTCTGATGGGGAAATAGGTCTAGGCCAATTCTTTATTGCTTTTATCTTTTGGGGATCAACTCCAATATCTTCACTGCAAATGATATGACCAAGGAAACCTACTAACCTTAGCCAAAATTCACACTTATTTAACTTGGAGAACAACTAGTGGTCTCCAAGGATTTGCAACGCAATTCTAAGATGGTCTGTGTGATCATCCTTACTACAAGAGTAGACAAGAATATCATTGATAAAGACTATGACAAACATGTCCAAATACTGTTGGAACACTCTTTTCATCATGTCCATGAAATTTGCTGAGGCATTTGTTAGTTGGACGGACAAGACTAGAAACTCAAATTAACCATAATGGGTTCTAAAAGCTATCTTTGAAATATCATATTACCTTATTTTAAGCTGATGATAGCCGAATCTTAAGGTCTATCTTTGAGAAAAACTGTCACATTGGAGTTGATAAAATAAGTCATCGATTCTAGGAAGAGGGTATTTGTTTTTTACTGTAACTTTATTCAACTAATGATAGTCAATGCACATATGCAAAGAACTATCTTTCTTTTGCATGAATAGGATGGGAGATCCCCATGGAGAAATACTAGGAATTATAAAACCTTTCTCTAAAAGATTCATGAGTTTTTCCTTCAACTCCTTAAGCTCAGCAGGAGCAATACAATATAGAGGTATAAAAATAGGCTTAGTATCTAGAAAAAGGTCAATACCAAATTCTATTTCCTTATTGGGAGGTACCCCTGGAAAATCTTTAGGAAAAATATCAAGGTACTCATTAACCAGACTGACTGACTAAACGTTTGGAGTCTCAGACTTAGTGTGTTTAACTCAACAAGATGATAGATACACCCTTTGGAAATCAACTTTCAGGCTTTAAGATAAGATATGAAATGACTCTTGAGACACACTGAATTACCTGACCACTCAAAGACTGACTCATTTGGAAACTAAAATTCCACCACTCGGGTACAACAATCTTTAGAGTCACAACAAGAATGGAGACAATCCATACAAAGAATAAGATCAAAGTCAACCATATCTAACTCTATTAGGTCTGCTAACATGACTTTATGAAGGATGGTGATAGGACAATTTCTATAGATCTATTTAGTAACAACTACCTCACCCATTGGGTACACACCAAGAAAGGCTCAGGGATCTTTTCAGAACATATCTCAAAATTTACTTTAACTAATGGGGTTACATAATGGAAACTCAAACCAGGGTCTAACATTACATAAACATCAAGGTAAAAGATACAAAGCATACCAGTAGCAATATCTGGTGAATCCTCCTGATCCTAATGGATGATAAAGCATAAAATTAATTTTGTCACTGACTGCCAATGGTACTGGATGATGCACCCTCAGGAGGGACTGGGCGACCTAAAAGACCTAGTGCACTATCAGCCTGATTCTAAGGATGAACATCTTTGTTTCCCACCTTAGCATGTGGACAATCCCTAATATTGTGACCTAACATACCATATCCAAAACAACCTTTCTGACTGGCCAAACAATTAACTGAATGATTCTTAACACACTTATCACATGTCAGATAATTGGGCCTTCTACTCATACTATTATGAGATCTACACATAATAGACTTAACCCACTACTCCTGTCTACCTCTGGGAGTAGGAGTGGGAGCTGAATATGGTGCTGGCATAGATGAATAATTCTAAAACTGCAAATGATTTCCTCCTTGAAACCTATTCTGACCATACTTCAATTATCCTATTCTAGCCTTCTTATTTCCCCTCTAACTTCCTTTTAACTTCTTTATGTCAATCTACTGATTATGCATCATCAATCTTGTAAGATATATATCTCCAGTTAGCATAGCAGTCCTATACTTTTTGACTATAAATCTCGATACTCCTATAACAAACTTACTCATACTATCCCTATGATCAACCATCGTATCAGGGGCATACTTAGACAACTGATTGAACTTCAGGTCACGTGGGAAGAACCTATTAAGAAAAGTCTTCTAAAATACCTTCCAACTCATAGGAACAATATTCTCATCTGTACCATTCTTCTATATCACTACCCAATCATACACTACATCTTTCAATCTATAGGATGCTAACTCTATACTCTCCTTCTCAGAAATATGTATAATCTACTTGATCTTCTTTACCTCATCTAAATAAAGTTATGGGTCCTCACATTTCTTTGACCCAAAGAACTTTGCTGGATTCATTCTCATAAAGTCTCTGATTCTACCTGCTACTAAATCCTCATTCTGCTGGAGTAGGACTACAGCCTAATTCTGATGATTTCCATGAACATTGGCAGTCAGAACATAGGCTAATGCCTAAAAGGCAACCCTAAACTCAACATGCGATGCATTCACATTCAAAGGATCTGTAAGTTGGGGAGGCTGGTTATTCTTTCTGCAGATGTTAGCTCAACGAGGAGGCATATTCAACTATTATGTAAGAGCACAGGTTAAAAAAAAATATAGATACTATAAGCATGATAGATTATGAAAGAAAGAGATGATTTCCTTAGAACGTTTTGTAGCCTCTAGCTCATAAATAGGGAGCTCTTCACACCCATAATCAAGACTCTACTTATCGTGTCTTGTCTGACACCCTAGGCCTCTTAAAAACCCTATGCTCTAATACCAAGTTTGTAACGCCCCAAAACCTAGTCATAAGATATCATACGGTACTCAAGACTACAAGTAGACTTAAGTTAACCCTATCTGCCTGTTACTTAATTTGAATCTCATAATAACGATATATTGACATAAGAGCTATTCTAAATACGGAAAATACTCAGAATCTAATATCTAAAATAGTGTCTCAAATCTCAATGCAAAATAAGCTGAATCAAATCTAGTAATCTGAAAAGACCCTACAAATAACATCTAGAGAGTCACTGGGACAAACCCCCAACTAACTTGGACTATCTGAAAAGAACACTAAATCATGCATTCAAATAAGCTGCAAAATCTGAGTGAAACAAGTCGCTAAACTATAAGGACTCACTAACTGTAGGCTGAAGATGGAGATGCTCGAACTACTTACACTGTTGATACTGAGCACCTGAACCTACATTATAAGATAGTGTAGCACATAGTCATATATATCGATTAGTACTTTGAGGATGTACTGAGTTTATGGGGTGAAATGCATAAGTAAAACATCATCTCATCATCATAATTTATAAATCAATGTATGCTAAAAGTAAATGACTCACATAAACTAGAATATCTATAATACTAAAATCATGAATAATAAATCAATCATACTTTATAAATCTAGTGAGTCATAACATTTAGTTCTAAAAGATATACTCATATTTTGTATGTAAATCATAATGTCTGAGTGTAGAAAGAGCTCATTTCTGAAATTTGAAATCAAAAAGTTGAAGTCTGTAACTGTTATCTTTTTGTAAAGCATAATCTGAGTAAACTTTGTGAGCCTTTACACTTAGTTTTCTAAAAGTTTTCTGTAAATATTTTCTTTTAGGCTTTACTATTAGGGAAAAACTATTTATTTAGTTTTACTAGCAGGGAAGTTCTCTTAACCAACATAAACCATGTGATCTACATGAAGTCCAACATCTCATCCTCCTAATAAAGGAACCTAAAATTAGGGAGAGGTTTCGTACTCTTGCTAGGGAGTATAATTTCAGCTTAGGTGATCATATCTATAACTTTCATTCACATAGAAATGGGAATAATCTAATAATTTATACCTACGTTGGCTATGCAGTTTTGTAAAAGTAGGATGTGTTAAACCCACACTTCCCATTCGGTGCTAAATACTACCCCCTTTAGTTTTTTTACCTTCATTCTGTTGGAAATCCACTTTAAATTGAGCATAAGGGTTTATCTAAAACCAATTATGCATTTATATGATAAAATATGTACATAAAGCTGATCTGAATTATGTAATCTATAATAATCTGTAAAGTAAATTTCAAAACTTATCTAATAATCAAAAGACCAAGGCTTTACTAAAAATCTATAAATAATCTGATGACACAATGCTTTAAGCATCATATTTCTTGAAATAATAACATTTAATCTTGGGGTAATAACCCATGCTTCAATCTCATGTCAAAACATCATAATAATCATGCTTGATATTGAAAACAATGATAATTCATCATAAAATCTTTAAATTACTGCAATGGGCATGAAAAAATGAAAATAGACATACAATTCATCTTCAAAATATCTCAGAAACTCGTGACTTTGCAAATAGCAATAATGGGCATGAACCCTAAATCAAAACTCATGTAATATCATTTAAAATTATACGAATTTGATGTAAAAGCTTAGTTTTAGGCACTACGATGGAAGAAGATCCTTGTTAATAAAACCCCACAAACCTTAATAGATAATTAGATGAAGAAACTTGAATTATTAATTCTTATTTGAGTTCTTGAAGATTGATTCTTTCTTATCTTGCCTTAGAAATCCTCAATCTCAAGCTTTCTTGGAGAATCAATGGAGGATTTTGATTTCATAGAGAAAAGGTTTTAGAGCTTTAGGATTTTTCTTTTGAAGAGAATGATGAATAATAAGCACAAAGTTCTTTGAATATGATTAATATTATTGTTTTGGACGGATTGGGGCCTTGAAACTTGACCAAAATACCCTTTTTAAACTTCTAAATAGAACTGAAAAATAGTAACATTTTCCGCTTTGGCTGGCCACCGCGATGCGCCATAATCGCGATGGCTCACTAGAAATAGGACAAATGAAAACTGTGCTAACTCCAAAACGCTCCACCATCGTGGTGCCCATTTGGAATGCCATATTTTCCACTAGCAAAATGCGCCAATATCGCGTCGGGCTAATATAACTTGACAACTGGGAAATTGGCCCTCTCCATGACGCGATGCTATTGCGTAGTTCTACTGGAATGGGGCAATTGGGAATTTGGGCTTCTCCATGATGCAAGGATATCGCGAAGAGCCACTGTAATTTGACAATCATCATTTAACCCTTCTCTGTGATGCGCTGAGTGCTCAGGTGGCACACTGTCAACTTAAAAATGTCATAACTCTTTCACCGAGTGTTAGAATTGAGCGAATTTAGTATCGATGGAAAGCTTATTCAATTTTCCATACAATGGGAGATATAAATCTGGAAAAAATTCTGAATGAAATAAATATTCTTCATTTTGAAAGATATTTCTTAATATTCTAGGAACGAATTTAAGCTAGGAAAAGTGTGGGATATTACATAAGGGTAATATGACTTACATTAAAGAAGAATCAAATTTAAAAGTTAAAAAATGGTAATAAACCCCTTCTTGAAAACAATGTCAAACAAATGTTTTATTTGAAATTATTCCACTAAACTGAGCATAAGAATGTGAATAATGTATGTATGTCAATACCAGTATCCAAACAAGGGAAACATAAGCGCCAAAATGTCTATAACTAAGCCACAACTCTTTTAAAAAAATCAATACTAACTTGGTATCCAATTGGTATTATAACTAAGGCCTCAAGACCAATAATATTATATATAAAAATAAGAGTATAGAAGTATATATAGAAACTCCAAAGCAGAAACATTGAGAGGCATCATGTTATCGAAAGAATTCAATTGAGGAATATCATCTCTATCAAAAAGTACTACCCAATGTTTACACTTAGGAATCCAAACATCAAACTAAGGTCCTAATAGGTATATAACTAAGATTAAAATAATTTTGTAGCTATAGCGAGTATTCTAGGCTAGGGCTCAAACTATAGTTCTACTCTAAGATCCCGCTAAACCAGTCAAATGCTAATATCAGGATTCAAATATATTTAAATCTATATTATAATCCCCATCTAGCATTTAATCCACATAATAAACAATCTCATAGAGAAGAGTAGATCGTAGCCTACTTTATTGATGAACCATATCTCTAACTACCCACATACTGCTCGTCTCCACTCTATGGCGTCTAAATGGCATCATGCTATCAAATTAATAATCACATATTAATATAAGTAAAAGAGGGGCCATATTGCAATATAAAACATTGGATTTATGGTTAGGTTAACAATAGGCTCGTGGAGCTCTCTAATAAAATTTTAAAATTTAATTAGTCACGAGGTCCCTTGAATAAAGAGAAATGCATGCTCAGAAATTAAGCACAATTAAGTCTTAATTATGGCCAGTGACACTAAGAGTTCAACAAAGAAATAGAGAAGAAACTTACAGAATAATAACAAAAAATTGATCATCAACATATCTTCGACTCAATTCTAGCACCAATTGATAATTTGCCAGAAGTCATGATCTTCCAAGTCCAAAAATAGAAGGAAAAGGGGTTAGAAAATGGTTGAAGTTCAAGGAAAAATGTTTATACACTTTCAAAAGGTTACTCATCGCAAAAAAGGGGTCCTCAATCAAAAATTTGATTCCAGCTCAGACTAAGCCTTCGCGTACAAAATTGATCCATCTCAAAGTCAAAGAGAAAATCTAAGCCATCCAGACTGGCCTTCTTCATGAATGCGATAATCAAGGACTTGACCCTTCATGAATGCGACCCTTACTTTGAGAACATGAAGGGAAATTGCTCACTGCATCAAATGCTGAAAACCCAGCAAAATACCAAGTCCCAATGTATTTTGAAAGGGTACTTGGAATTTATTTAGAACCCCGTGCTTGGAAATGAGTCATGCTATCCTATAAAATTCGATATTTTGGACTCAATAGAATCATTAAAAATTCCATTCAAGGTTGTTATAGTAAAATATGAGCCCCACAGCTACTATTTCATTTTTACAAATTACCACATTAATTTTTCAAATACAGTGAAGCAAAGGAATGTATTTTTCCAATTAAAGTAATGGTACTGAATATGGATTATTTTTATTTATAAAGTTGCCACTTGGAATTGGGATATGGTGTTCCAAGTCACCCTATTGAATTTCTAATCAAAAGAAAGTTGACTTTTTATTTTTCTGGTCTATGAAAACAAAAGATGGGTAAGGAGTTCTATTAACCTCAAGGAAGGTATGAGGCACCCCCTAGTATGATGGTTCTAGCACAAATGCTTATATCAATCCTTGTTTAATTCTAGAGAAATTATGTGATAGGAATTGATTTTTCTATATATTTCACACCAAATAGTATCAACTTGTGCATCCTAAATTTGAATCGATTAAAGTTAAGTTTAGAACACTCTTTGCCACAGTGCATAATTACATCCTCGAGGTATTTTTAAATGTATAAAAAAAGATGAATAATTGAATTCTTAATAGAGATAAGAATTTTAAATGTTCATAAATATCATCTTGCATTAGAGGCATTTGTTCTTCAATTGCAAATTCGCGACAACGTACTTTACCCATTTTCACTCTTTTAATTTCTTGTTTGCGATAGGTCTTGAATAAGTTCGCAACTTATATCACTTCCTCATAATTATTAATTTATTAGGCCTTAAATATTTAACTAATCCTTAAACTAAAATATTTCATTGCTTGGAATTAATCTCTCAAACCAAACATCAATGTAAATCAAAGCATCAAAACAAATACAACTTTACACCTATTTGGTTTCAATGGAATAAGACAATAGATTTAGTTGAATGTACTATTGTTATGTGAAGAAAGACAGGATGGAGCCTAGAGTAGAAACTAAAGGTAGTATTTATTTTTTATGAACGAAGAGATTAGTGTTGAATACAAGTTGTTGGGTTCAAAATCGAGAGAGAGTTATGCAGAAGCTAATAGTTTGCAAACCATAAAGACGATAATTCAGATCACACAAAAATAAATAAATAAAAATCATAATATTATTTATGATCAAGCCAATTGGCATTCTTATAAAAACTAATATGAAAGAAAACCTAAAATTGTTAGGAGAAAATCTCCTCCTAATAAGACTCTTAAACAACTACATTTTGGATATTATTGTGTTATTGTATGAGAACGGAGGGTCTTCAATTTATAAGATTCTAAAATCTTTCCTCTTAGAAAGAGGTTAGCCAAATATGGAAAAGTTTTATATTTTCATTTCATGAAAAGTAAAAGTAATTATGGTAGTACTTTTATTTTCCTTGTAAGAAAAAAGTAAAACTTAAATTTGATAAGAAAATCATGGAAAATCCCTAACAAATCTCCCTCTTTGGACTTGATTTTCTAAAAAATAATCTTGATCTTTCTTCTTTAGAAAATCTTCATATATCACTTCTTCTTACCATGATCAAAAGTTGATATGGGTTAAAAATTGGAGCCCTATGTGTTAAAAATAAAAGCATGGGTTTATATTATTAGAGACATGTGTTATAAGTAAATAGAGTTGAAAGTGGGTCCTTGTGCATTGAAAGTAAGCATAGGTTAAAAGTGGAGATCATGTACTAAAATTTTATACACGAGTTGAAAAGAGATCAAGCGTTAAAAGTAAGCAAAGGTAAAAAGTTGGAGCCTATTAACATGGGTTGAAAATTGATTTTGGTTTTTAAAGAAGGATGATCAGTAGAATTGTTGAAAATTTATTTGAAACTTTTCTCCACATATAGTATATTTACCCTTTCTATCAACAAAAACTTCATTATCACCGAGTTGGTTTCAACTTTGATCTCAAAATGTCCACAATCTAAATCATCAGACCACTGAACCATAGGCTTTGATATCATTTGTTCGATTCAAAATCAAGAGAGCATTATACGGAAGCTAATAGTTTTCAAACCATAAACACGATAATTTAGATGACACAAAACTAGACTAAAAAATTATAATATTATTTATGATTTGGACAATTGGCATATATGTATAAAATAATATCAAAGAAAAACAAAAATTATTAGCAGAAAATCTCATTCTAAACAAGAGTCTTAAATGACTACATTATGGATGTTATTGTGTTATTGTATGAGAGGGAGGGGTCTTCTATTTATAGAGTTCCAAAACCTTTCCTCTTAGAAAGAGGTTAGCTGTATATGGAAAAGTTTTATATTTTCCTCTTAGGAAAAGTAAAAGTAATATGATATTACTTTTAGTTTCCTGAACAAAAAGTAACACTTAAATGTAGTAAGAAAATCAAGGAACAAACCTAACAAACCTTCCTATTTTTACTTGATTTTCTGAAAAATAATTGTGATCTTACTTCTTCACACGATATTCATATATCACCATGCAATACCATGATTAAAAGTTGATATGGGTTGAAAATTGGATCCGTATGAATTAAAAATAAAAGTATGGGTTGATATTATTGGAGTCATGCGTTATAAGTAAACAGGGTTGAAAGTGGATCCCTGTGCATTGAAAGTAAGCACTAGTTAAAAGTGGAGTTCATGCATTAAAAGTATATGAACAAATTGAAAAGCGCCCAAGTGTAAAAACTAAGCAACGATTGAAAGTTGGATCCCATAAACATGGGTTGGAAATTGATTTTTGCTTTAAAGATAAATTAGCAGCAGTATTATTGAAAATTTATTTGAAACGTTTCTCCACATATATTAGCTTGACCCTTTTTTTTTACAAAAACTTCTTTATCACCGAGTTGGTTGTAACTTTGATTTCAACATTTCCTCAATCTGAATCATCAAACCACTGAACCATTGGCTCTGGTATCACTTTTGGGATTCGAAATCAAGAGGGAGTCATGCGGAAGATAATTGTTTGCAAACCATAAAGATGATAATTCATATGACACAAAACTAAACAAAAAAATCATAATATTATTTATGATTTGGCCAATTTGCATACATACAAAAACTAATATTAAAAAAACCTAAAACTATTAGGAGAAAATCTCCTACTAAGCAAGACTCTTAAATGACTATATTGTGGATGCTATTGTGTTATTGTATGAGAAGAGAGGATCTTATATTTATAGAGTTTCAAAATTTTTCCTCTTAGAAAAAGGTTAGACAAATATAAAAAAGGTTTATATTTTTCTTTCAGGATAAGTAAAAGTAATTATAGTATTACAATTACTTTCCTTGTAAGGAATAGTAAAATTTAAATTTGGTAAAAAAATCAGGAAAAAAATCCCACCACAAGTAACTCGAGAAAACCAAATCTTGAAATGCTAAGCACTTTGATAGAATCCTAGAACTTATTGTCACATCGGGTGAAATGAATTAAACATGAACTTTTCAATTTCATCTAAGATACAATATTCAATTAACAATAGAGAAGAAACAGTTAATTATCATATACACACTGACAAACTAAAGTACTGAGGCACATTAAATATGTTCAACATGTTTAATCACTAAACTCTATTTAATAAAACTAACTCAACAAATTTTGTTGGTATTTAGGTAAAATTTCATAAATGGCCTCCTTTTAATATATTGGAATACTAATTATCAACACATATTCCACATTGTAACATTAAAGAGTTATAACTAATTGACATGTGGAATTTGAGCAATTCTGTATCATTTGAATCTTTTATAATAAATTGTGATATTGAACTACACAAAAAAATAGAGTGGTACCATTGGGAATTTAATTCACGAATAAGAAATTACTAAAATATACAGATTTGCAAAGTTACCAACTGAGAACTTTTAGGTGCCACGGATGTGAAATGATAAACAAGAAATTCAAACTCAAGCTTGTAATATTTTATCTCTTTTTTAATTGATGTGAGGGGTATTTTGGTTGCCAACTGTTTTTTTTACGTGATGGAGAGTTATTGTTGGGTTATATTTTGTAAGGAAGCAATTTGGTTGCTTGTTATGTTAGTAGTAGTAGTAGGAGTAGGGGGATGTAGGTTGTATTCTTCAGACCCGAGGGAGTAATTTAGTTTAAGTCTCTCCACATGTTTCTCTGTGTGTATTTATAGAGTTTATGTGTGTGTAGTGTTGTGTGGGGTTGTGTTTGAGGAAGTTTATGAGGGTGAGTGTCGTGTATGCAGAATATGGGGAAGTGGATAAAAATGAAAGGAGGTTAAGGGAGTTATACAGACTTGTGGGAGAGGGAATAAAGATATAATTGCAAAAAGGTCATTTATTTTCTTTTAGTTTTATTTTAGTGGAAAAATAGTTTTGTCAACAAGTTACCGGGTGCATGTGGGTTTACGGGGTAGTTTATAACTGTAAAGAATTATGGGTATGTCTTTTAAGTCTTTTATAGACCATATTGGTATCATCTACTTCATTAAATTCAATAAATAGTCCACCTTGGTACTGGCTCTTTGTCGGCTACTTCTAACCGATCAAAAGCTACTTTTATTTTTCCTTAGATATTACAGTTGAAGTTTTCTCCCCAGTAAGTTTTAATTTTCTCCCAAGCTTTTCAATTTTCATAACAGTACAATTTGGTTAAAAAATTATGATTTTTGTAAAGCTAGACTTAATAAATTTGAGGTTTTTTTGAAAAGAAATTTCAATGTTTACCCACTTTCTTGTAAAAATTTGAAGATATTTTTGTTATTTGCTCCATCCAATACCTTATTTTGTTGGTAAAGTTCATCCTTATTATAAAAGTTTAGGGTTTTATTTTTATTGTTCATTGGATTTTGTGGTGTACAACTATACTTGTGGTCGATCACTATAGTTTCAACATCGTGTTTTATGAATAATGAGGACATGACTTGTCTTACTTTTATTACTCATATGTAGATATTTAAAAAAATGGCAAGAAGTAGAGGTAGATGAGAGAACATACTCACCCATTCATCTGAAAAAAAGGAATGAAGAGAGTGCACAACAATGAAAACAACAAAAAGACGAGGTTAAAAGATGAACATATTTCTTTCTCAAATAAGATTGATGAATTTGGTGATAAAGAAACTTAAATGATTTTGGACAATCTGATGCAGAGCAGACTATTTCAAAAAATGTAGATGATGATCCCCTATCTGTGCCTCATTATGAAAAGCAAATTGGTGTTGAGGATTATTGTAATGACCCAATTTTCTGAATCAGAATGCTACACGGTGCTCATGACCCCGAAGGACCACAAGCTAACCCATGACTGATATCTGTACCTGTAAACTGCATAATGTCTCATGAAATGCATAATATGTAATACTGTATGGCTATAATGATCAAACTAAACAAAACATACTAAGTTATAACATCTAAAATGGGGTATAAACTACTGAAAACAACTGAAATAAACCGATGTCTAAACATAATAGTCTAAAAAGCCTCTAAACTGTCTGAATAGGGAGTTGAAGGAACATGTCTCCAACTAACTCCAACTACTGAAATAAATTGAAAACTGAAATCATCATGTCTTCGAAAGATGAGGACTTGTTTATAACTCTAACTGCTGAGACTGGAATCTACTGCTAATCTAGAGCTCATGCCTCTGAACCTATAGTGTAAATTAAAACACCATAGCGCAAATGCGTTAGGACATCTGAATGTACTGAGTATACGAGTGAGGTAGGCTAAATTCAAAGGGTTATATGCATGAACAATTCTAACTAATATGGACGTGAGAATACATACACGTATAAACAACTATTACTGAACTCGTAATGATATTGACTACTGAGTCTAAATGCTGACAATATGACTTTACTGTTACTGAGGTACAGAATAGATTATTGACTATTTCTGAAAGTTCAAATTATGAAGAAATGGTTTGAATGACTGTGTCTAACAGTCCTGAAACTGAATATTGGTAACGTGAGCTATGACAACTGATATAGCTGATATAACTGTAATGATCGGACTAATCAATATAATCGATATTAAGCGAATGTATCTAACAGTCTAAGTACTGTTGGAACAATCTGAGTTCCGTTCTACATGGAGTGACTAAATCTGAGATCAGTCCTATCTAGCGGGTGATCATGAGTATACTGTTAATAAGGATGATTTGACTTAGTCTGATATCAGTCCTATATTTGAATATAATGATTCTGATACTGATTAATCATAGTTGAGATCAGTCTTAGCTAATGGGTGATCTTGAAGTCTATTTACAATGATAAGCATTAACTGTATCTAACAGTACTGAATCTGTACTACTAAGTTGAGCTGACTATGTTTGACAGCCCTAATTATGTAAGTAAAACTGTGGGATCAGTTTATCTAACTGACATTCCCCAAGCTAATCTGACTGGGGTCCAATCTCTGCCCTGACTGGAAGGGTGTCTGTACTGCGCCACCAGTAAAGACATCTGTTGTGGAGTCAATCCAAATCTAGTGGGTGACTCGTTGGATCAATCCTATACATATAAATATACTAACGGGTGAGCCCTGAGTATGTCAATCCTATCTAACGGGTGTCGTCACATACCTACGCTGGCAATGTAGTTTTAGAAATTAGGGATTGCTTCTAGGGATCTCAGTCCTATTCTAGCGGGTGAGCCCCCATCCCTAGGTTCGCTCGGTACTGAATCCTACTCTAATGTGAAAGATACTGAACTAAATAACTGGGATAAACCAAATAACTTAACTAAACTAATTTGCTGAACTGATATTAATTAACTGAACTGATATTAGTGCTATTGTTTAGCGGAGCTAAAACTAAATTTACTGGATTTCGATAATAAACAAAATAGAATTAGTTCTGAAGACTAATTAAGAGTACTGAAGTTACTGATATTTACTATGATTACTGAGGTTACTAAGCACTGAGATTACTGAACTTCTGAGATTACTGAGTTTTCCTGAGTCACATGACTGATTGATTTCAATAGATCATGGCTTGACTGAGAGTATCGTGAAAACATGACATGGCTCTAGGCACACAACTATATTTTTTGGGTACAAGTACCCCCAGGACTCAAAAGGAAACTGACAGACATGACTGACTTGATCATAAGAGTAGAGTCCATAATCCATAATATCATAAATAAGGGATTTCATACTAAGCATGGTTCTCAACAATCTATTTCATGGAAGGGAATTTCATACAACATGTACATACTTGCATAGCTTTCAATGTCATGCACATTACATATTACAACCACAATCCATAATATCATAACTTGGAGAATTTCATGAAGTACATAGGTATTCTACATCTTGTTTTTGAGTGGGTTTTGCAAGAAAGCGTAGCATAATTCCATAATACTAGTTCATGAGTAATCCAATAGTGTTCACCAGATACATTATCAACATGGATGACATTGAATCATAGAGGCCTATCATGAATCCTTCACTTAGTCACAATTTAGCTATAATGCATGATTTCTAGTCTCTTAGGTATTTTATCAAACACCTTACATGCACAACTTTGGCATAGGTGTAAATCATACAATTATTCATAATAAATAATCAAACATACATGTTTTCAACTCATATGTATAGCACATAAAGATTCTATCTTGGCATCATTCAACAGATAAACATGATCAACAATCCATTCATAGCATGAAAACCATAATATACAGTTTTAGAAAAAAAAAAGGATTCCAGAATTTCATGGACGAAAGGAGTTCATGAATAAACACACCCATACCTTAGAAAGGAAACCTTGATGATTTTTAGGAGAGTTCTTGGGTTGGGAAACTTAATTCTTGATTATCTTGGAAAATGGCTTGAATCTTGCTTTTGAGAGATGAGTTTGATGGAAACCCTAATCTTGTGGTTGAGAGTATAAGAGAGGGTTTTTGAGATGGTTAACTAAAGAAAAATAGGAAAAATTACGCCTCTTTAGGTTTATAAGCCATGGAAGGTGAAGGAAATAACCAAAATACCCTAGCAAAAATGCCCTTGAATTCCTGGAAAAATATACTTGAGATAGGCCGTCATGAATGGTCATCACAAAAGGGGTCCAAATTCTTAATTTTCTTCCCAGGGCTTACGACGTCATAAGAAATATCATCAGAATGTGATGACGTCTTCAAAAAGGTTGTCAGAAATATGATAGCCCATCAGAAACGTCGTCACCGTTTTCCAGCTTGACATGCCAAAATAAAATAGGCTTATCTCTTTGCTCCGATATAGGATTTAGGAGAAATTGGTATCGTTTGAAAGATAATTCAAATATATTTCATTTGATATATATTATACCATCCAGTTCATCATATACAATGAGTTATGGTCGATTGAAGTTGATCCAAGTTTTGACGCTCAGTAAAACTTGAACGATAGGAAAACTTTCTACTTGTACTTGAGTTAGGAGACCTCTATGATCTAAATTCATGCTCAAATAGACTACCACACTACAGAATTGATTATCACACTAAATTTAAATAGTATTTGAGGCTTTTGAAACATCCACACATAGGAATGATGAATTTTCATTCTAGTCCAAAATGTGTGGTATTACAATATCTCCCCCTTAGGAACATTCATCTTTGAATGATACTAGTTGAGATGACAGAAAATACAAATTACACGAATATATAGAATCAATGATTGATCATGATTTCATGGCTAACATAACTGAAAACTGAGCATATCATACTGTACATACATATCTGATGCATGGGTAGCTGATTTATGAAAGTAGGACTGAGTGTTCCGATAAATTGAGTTTTTCAAATTGAGAATGCATATCTGATCCTTAACTGATAAGTTGAATCCATGTATATTTGATGCATGATTATATGACTTGCATGATATGTGAATACATGATTGCAAATACTGATAAGATGACCACGCATATCTGATGCTTGAATACATGACTGAACATACTCACAAATATGTGATTGAACATGCAATGGTAAAGGAACTAATATTTAACTGAAACATGAGAACGTGACTGATTCTGCTACATGACATATGGAATGAACATCATGAACTAAACTGAACCTCTAAATACTTGACTTACAGCTAAGTTCTAATTTGAAGGTCAACTTATGAGTACCCTCTATTCTAGACTGAAATCGTTATGCAAGGAGAAATTGAAGGATCTAAGGCATGAGAGATTTAAGAGAAAGTGGGGTATCTCCCCCTTGGGATGCTATGTCCCTCTAAGAATGCTTACCTTACGGAGATACTGGATGATGCACAGGGCCTCTATGAACTAGATTATAACTAAACTTTAGGAGTCTAAAACTAATGCACGAAGCATGAGATGAACTGAATGTGTACCTACTAGGAGGTTCTACCTTTAACTAGTTACATTCTTTAAGATTTTGGATAGCATGAATAGATGCAAGGATGAGAAAACAAGCTATAAAAATCTAACTGCTCGATTGCTAAACTGACTTGCTGGCTTTACTAGCTAACTTATGCTGAAACATATGCTCAAATGAGAGAAAGATAACTAACAATGCATACTATGAACATGAAAGACTGAAAACATACCTGAATCTAAGTCAGGGAAACTTTCTGGTTCATGATGGATCTGGAGTGCATAAATTCTATTCTAACGCTGACCACTCTTGGTACCTTGCTGACGAAACTCCTTACTCTCTGTGCTAGAACTCTACACTCTTGCATCCTGCGGCCTACCTTGCTAAACCCAAAGCGGATAAGTAAGATTTCTATTTTCACTAACCTGGGCCTCAGATCCTGGCGCTCCATCATAATGGTTATTTCTAGACTTAGGTGCTGGTACACTAGCTGAGGATAGTTCTGGGACTAAAAATTTACGACCATGCTGAGAATGGTTACCACCCTGTGACTTAGGCTGAGCAAAGCTGAAACTACCTGTCCTTGCTCTCTTATTCTGTCTCTCGCTCGTTCTAATCTTCTGCTCCTCTATCTACTGAGCATGTGTCATAAGTATGGATAAAGTCATATCACTATTCAATATAGCAAATCTTCACTTATTTACCACACTATTATTTACTCCTAACAAAAACTTACTCACCTTAGCTCTACCGTCTGCAACCACATGAGGGGCATATCTATCTAATTGAGTAAACTTGAGAGAATACTCTTTTACCATCATACTGCCCAGCCAAAGTTTGATGAACTCTAGTACCTTAGCTTCTCTAAGCTCCAGTGAAAACAATCTATCAAGGAAAGTAGAGGCAAACTCGTCCTACTCTATAGCGTCTGCATCATCTATCCTTTCTGACTTCCACTACTTGTACCAAGTATGAGCGGTATCCTGTAATTGGTATGCGGCTAACTTAGCACTCTAAACAGTAGTAATGTCCATAACATCTGTCACCTTCTGAACCTGATTTAGGAATTTTTGTGGGTCCTCAACTTACATAAACCCTATGAATAAAAGAAGATTTATTTGAGTGAAGTCCGAAATTCTAGATGCAACTGTATTGGCCACTAGGTTAGCTAGAATAATTGTTAGTAATTCATTCTAGGTAGCGACTGACTGAGCAAGAGTGGTGAATGTGGCCCTAAACTCCGCATGAGAAATATAATCGCCCAAAGGGTCTTCATGTTGAGGGCCTGACTGATTCCCATTTCTTATTATAGGAGGCATGTTTGTAGAATAAAGGGAGAAATAGATTAGACTAAGATTATAGTCATTGGAACGACATAAATACTAAATGAAGGTAAATTATTCCTAAAATATCTCATAGCCTCCTGCACATTAGTGTGGTGCACAACACACGCATGAACAAGACTCTGCTAGATGTGGCTTTCAAACTTCCTAGGACTCTATTGAACCTTAGGCTCTGATACCAAGTTTGTAATGACCCAATTTTCTGAACCAGAATGCTACACGGTGCTCATGACCCTGAAGGACTATAAGTTAACCCATGACTAATATCTGTACCTGTAAACTATATAATGTCCCATGAAATGCATAATACGTAATACTGTATGGCTATAATGAACAAACTAAAAAGAACATACTAAGTTATAACATCTAAAAGGGGGTGTAAACTATCCAAAACAACTGAAATAAACGGATGTCTAAACATAATAGTCTAAAAAGCCTCTAAGCTGTCTGAATAGGGAGTTGAAGGAATATGTCTCCAACTAACTCCAACTACTGAAATAAATTAAAAACTAAAATCATCATTTCCTCGAAAGATGAGGACTTGTTTATAACTCTAACTGCTGAGGCTGGAATCTACTGCTAATATAGAGCTCATGCCTCTGAACCTATAGTGTAAAATAAAACACCATAGCGCAAATGCGTCAGTACATCTGAATGTACTGAGTATACGAGTGAGGTAGGCTAAATTCAAAGGGTTATATGCTTGAAAAATTCTAACTAATATGGATGTGAGAATACATACACGCATAAACAACTATTACTAAACTCGTAATGATACTGACTACTGAGTCTGAATGCTGACAATATGACTTTACTGTTACTGAGGTACAGAATAAATTATTGACTATTTCTGAAAGTTCAAATTAAAAAGAACTGGTTTGAATGGCTGTGTCTAATAGTCCTGAAACTGAATACTAGTAACGTGAGCTATGACAACAGATATAGCTGATATAAATGTAATGATCGGACTAATCATTATACCCGATATTGAGCGAATGTATCTGACAGTCTAAGTACTGTTGGAACTACCTGAGTTCCGTTCTACATGGAGTGACTAAATCTGAGATCAGTCCTATCTAGCGGGTGATCATGAGTATACTAATAATAAGGATGATTTGACTTAGTCTGATATCAGTCCTATCTAGCGGGTGATCTTTAAATATAATGATTCTTATACTGATTAATCATAGTTGAGATCAGTCTTAGCTAATAGGTGATCTTGAAGTTTATTTACAATGATAAGCATTAACTGTATCTAACAGTACTAAATCTGTACTACTAAGCTGAGTTGACTGTGTCTGACAGCCCTAATTATGTAACTAAAACTGTGGGATCAGTTTATCTAACTGACATGCCCCAAGCTAATCTGACTGGGGTCCAATCACTGCCCTGACTGGAAGGGTGTCAGTACTGCGCCACCAGTAAAGACATCTGCTGTGGAGTCAATCCTAATCTAGCAGGTGACTCCTTGGGTCTGTCCTATACATATAAATATACTAACGGGTGACCCCTGAGTATGTCAGTCCTATCTAGCGGGTGTCATCTCATACCTACGCTGGCAATGTAGTTTTAGAAATTAGGGATCTCAGTCCTATTCTAGCGGGTGAGCCCCCATCCCTAGGTTCGCTCAATACTGAATCCTACTCTCATCTAAAATATAATGAACTAAATAACTGGGCTAAACCAAATAGCTTAATTAAACTAATTTACTGAACTGATACTAATTAACTGAACTGATACTAGTGTTATTGTTTAGCCGAGCTAAAACTAAGTTTACTGCATTCCGATGACAAACAAAATAGAGATGAGTTCTGAGGACTAATTAAGAGTACTGAAGTTACTGATATTTACTGTGATTACTTAGGTTACTGAGAACTGAGAATACTGAACTACTGAGATTACTGAGTTTTCCTGAGTCACATGACTGACTGATTTCTATAGATCATGGCTTGACTGAGAGTACCATGAAAACATGACATAGCTCTAGGCACACAACTATATTTTTTGGGTATAAGTACCCCCAGGACTCAAGGAAAGGAAACTGACAGACAGGACTGACTTGATCATAAAAGTAGATTCCATAATCCACAATTTCATAAATATGGGATTTCATACTAAGCATGGTTCTCAACAATCTATTTCATGGAAGGGAATTTCATACAACATATATATACTTGCATAGCTTTCAATGTCATGCACATTACATATTACAACCACAATCCATAATATCATAACTTAGAGAATTTAATCAAGTACATGGGTATTCTACATCTTGTTTTTGAGTGGGTTTTGCAATTAAGCATAGCATAATTCCATAATACTAGTTCATGAGTAATCCAACAGTGTTCACATACATTATCTACATGGATGACATTGAATCATAGAGGCCTATCATGAATCCTTCACTTAGTCACAATTTAGCTATAATGCATGATTTCTAGTCTCTTAGGCATTTTATCAAACACCTTACATGCACAACTTTGGCATAGGTGTAAATCATACAATTATTCATAATAAATAATCAAACATACATGTTTTCAACTCATATGTATAACACATAAATATTCTATCTTGGCATCATTCAACACATAAACATGATCAACAATCCATTCATAGCATGAAAACCATAATATACAGTTTTAGAAAAAAAAGGATTCTTGAATTTCATGGATGAAAGGACTTCATGAATAAACGCACGCATACCTTAGAAAGGAAACCTTGATGATTTTTTAGAGAGTTATTGGGTTGGGAAACTTAATTCTTGATTATCTTGGAAAAGGGCTTGAATATTGCTTTTGAGAGATGAGTTTGATAGAAACCCTAATCTTGTGGTTGAGAGTATAAGAGAGGGTTTTTGAGATGGTTAACTGAAGAAAAATGGGAAAAATTATGCCTCTTTAGGGTTATAAGTCATGGAAGGTGAAGGAAATAACCAAAATACCCTTGCAAAAATGCCCTTGAATTGCTGGAAAAATATACTTGACGCCATCCATGACAGGCCGTCAGGTCCGTGATAGGCCGTCATGAATGCTCATCACAAAAGGGGTCCGAATTCTTAATTTTATACCAGGGCTTACGATGTCATCAGAAATATCATCAGAATGTGACGACGTCATCAAAAAGGTCGTCAGAAATATGATAGACCATCAGAAACGTCGTCACCATTTTCCAGCTTGACATGCCAGAATAAAATAGGCTTATCTCTTTGCTCTGATATAGGATTTAGGAGAAATTGGTATCGTTTGAAAGCTAATTCAAAGATATTTCATTTGATATATAGTAAACCATCAAGTTCATCATATACAATGAGTTATGGTCGATTGAAGTTGACCTAAGTTTTGATGCTTAGTAAAACTTGAACTTGAGTTAGGAGACCTCTATGATCTAAATTCATTCTCAAATAGACTACCACACTACATAAATGATTATAACACAAAATTTATATAGTATTTGAGGCTTTTGAAACATCCACGCATAGGAATGATGAATTTTCATTCTAGTCCAAAATGTGTGGTATTACAATATCTCCCCCTAAGGAACATTCATCCTCGAATGATACTGGTTGAGATGATAGAAAATACAAATTACACAAATATATAGAATCAATCATTGATCATGATTTCATGGCTAACATAATTGAAAACTGAGCATATCATACTATACATGCATATCTGATGCATGGGTAGCTGATTTATGAAAGTAGGACTGAGTGTTCCGATAAACTAAGTTTTTCAAACTGAGAATGCATATCTGATGCTTAACTGATAAGTTGAATCCATGTATATTTAATGCATGATTATATGACTGACATGATATGTGAATACATGACTGCAAATACAGATAAGATGACCACGCACCTCTAATGCATGAATACATGACTGAACATACTCACAAATATACGATTGAACATGCAATGGTAAAGGAACTAAGATTGAACTGAAACATGAGAACATGACTGATTCTGCTACATGACATATGGAATGAACATCATGAACTAAACTGAACCTCTAAATACTTGACTTACAGCTAAGTTCTAATTTGAAGGTCAACTTATGAGTACCCTCTATTCTAGACTGAAATCGTTATGCAAGGAGAAATTGAAGGATCTAAGGCATGAGAGATTTAAGAGAAAATGGGGTATCTCCCCCTTGGGATGCTATGTCCCTCTAAGAATGCTTACCTTACGAAGATACTGGGTGATGCACAGGGCCTCTATGAACTAGATTATTACTAAACTTTGGGAGTCTAAAACTAATGCATGAAGCATGAGATGAACTGAACTTGTAACTACTAGGAGGTTCTACCTTTAAATAGTTACATTCTCTGAGATTTTGGATAGCATGAATAGATGCAAGGATGAGAAAACAAGTTATAACAATCTAACTGCTCGATTGGTAAACTGACTTGCTGGTTTACTAGCTAACTCATGCTGAAACATATGATCAAATGAAAGAAAGATATCTAACAATGCATACTATGAACATGAAAGACTGGTAAAGTACCCGAATCTAAGTCAGGGAAACTTTCTGGATCATGATGGATCTGGAGTACATAAAGTCTATTATGACGCTAACCACTCTTGGTGCCTAGCTGACGAAACTCCTTACTCCTCTTTGCTAGAACTATACACTCGCATCTTGTGGCCTGGCTTGCTAAACCCAAATCATACATCACAGCCTACCCTACATGCACCTAGATGATTCTTACCACACTTTTCATAAAGCGGATAAGTAAGATTTCTATTTTCACTAACCTGGGCCTCAGAGCCTGGCGCTCCATCATAATGGTTATTTCTGGACTTAGGTGCTGGTACACTAGCTGAGGATAGAGCTGGGAATAAAAATTTATGGCCATGCTGAGAATGGTTACCACCCTGTGACTTAGGCTGAGCAAAGTTGAAACTACCTGTCCTTGCTCTCTTATTCTGTCTCTCGCTCGTTCTAATCTTCTGCTCCTCTATCTACTGAGCATGTGTCATAAGTATGCCTAAAATCATATCACTATTCAATATAGCAAATCTTCACTCGTTTACCACACTATTATTTACCACTAACACTAACTTACTCACCTTAGCTCTACCGTCTGCAGCCACATGAGGGGCATATCTATCTAATTGAGTAAACTTAAGAGAATACTCTTTTACCATCATACTTCCCAACCTAAGTTTGATGAACTCTAGTACCTTAGTTTCTCAAAGCTCTAGTGGAAACTATCTATCAAGAAAAGTAGAGGCAAACTCCTCCCACTCTATAGGGCCTGCATTATCTATCCTTTCTGACTTCTACTACTTGTACCAAGTATGAGCGGCATCCTGTAATTGTTATGCGGCTAACTCAGCACTCTGAACAGTAGTAATCCCCATATCATCTGTCACCTTCTGAACCTGATTTAGGAATTTCTTGGGTCCTCATCTGACTTAAACCCTATGAAGGAAAGAGGATTTTTTTGAGTGAAGTCCGTAATTCTAGATGCAACTGAATTGGCCACTAGGTTGCCTAGAATAATAGTTGGTCATTCATTCTGGGCAGTGACTGATTGAGAAAGAGTGGTGAATGCAGACCTGAACTCCACATGAGTAATATAATCGCCCAAAGGGTCTTCATGCTGAGGGGCTGACTGATTCCCATTTCTTCATATAGGAGGCATGTCTGTAGAATATAGGGAGATATAGATTAGACTAATATTATGCTCATTAGAACGACATAAATACTGAATGAAGGGAAATTGTTCCTAAAATATCTCATAGCCTCCTGCACATAAGTGTGGTGCACAACACACGCATGAAAAAGACTCTACTAGATGTGGCTTTCAGACTTCCTAGGACTCTATTGAACCTTAGGCTCTGATACCATGTTTGTAATGACCTAATTTTTTGAACCAGAATGCTACATGGTGCTCATGACCCCGAAGGACTATATGTTAACCCAGGACTATAATGTCTCATGAAATGCGTAATACATAATACTATATGGCTATAATGATCAAACTAAACAAAACATACTAAGTTATAACATCTGAAATAGGGTATAAACTACCCAAAACAACTGAAAACAATTGATGTCTAAATATAATAGTCTGAAAGGCCTCTAAACTGTCTGAATAGGGAGTTGAAGGAACATGTCTCCAACTAACTCCAACTACTAAAATAAATTGAAAACTAAAATCATCATGTCCTCAAAATATGAGGACTTGTTTATAACTCTAACTGTTGAGACTGGAATCTAATGCTAATCTAGAGCTCATGCCTCTGAACCTATCGTGTAAAATAAAACACCATAGCACAAATATGTCAGTACATCTGAATGTACTGAGTATACGAGTGAGGTAGGCTTAATGCAAAGGGTTATATGCATGAATAATTCTAACTAATATGGATGTGAGAATACATACACGCATAAACAACTATTACTGAACTCATAATAATACTGACTACTGATTCTGAATGCTGACAATATGACTTTACTGTTACTGAGGTACAGAATAGATTATTGACTATTTCTGAAAGTTCAAATTATGAAGAATGGTTTGAATGACTGTGTCTAACAGTCCTAAAACTGAATACTAGTAACGTGAGCTATGACAACTAATATAGCTGATATAACTGTAATGATCGGACTAATCAATATAATCGATATTGAGCGAATGTATCTGATAGTCTAAGTACTATTGAAACTATCTGAGTTTCGTTCTACATGGAGTGACTAAATCTGAGATCAGTCCTATCTAGCGGGTGATCATGAGTATACTAATAATAAGGATGATTTGACTTAGTCTAATATCAGTCCTATCTAGCGGGTGATCTTTAAATATTATAATTCTGATTCTAATAAATCATAGTTGAGATCAGTCTTAGCTAATGGGTGATCTTGAAGTCTATTTACAATGATAAGCATTAACTGTATCTAACAGTACTGAATCTGTAATACTAAGCTGAGTTGACTGTGTCTGACAGCCCTAATTATGTAACTAAAACTGTTGGGTCAGTTTATCTAACTAACATCCCCTAAGCTAATCTGACTGGGGTCCAATCTCTGCCCTAACTGGAAGGGTGTCAGTACTGCGCCACTAGTAAAGACATCTGATGTGGAGTCAATCCTAATCTAGCGGGTGACTCCTTGGATCAGTGCTATACATATAAATATACTAACGGGTGACCCCTGAGTATGTCAGTCCTATCTAACGGGTGTCATCTCATACCTACGCTGGAAATGTAGTTTTAGAAATTAGGGATTGCTTCTAGGGATCTCTGTCCTATTCGAGTAGATGAGCCACCATCCTTAGGTTTGCTCGGTGCTGAATCCTACTTCCATCTGAAAGAATCTAAACTAATAACTGGGCTAAACTAAATAACTTAACTAAAATGATTTACTGAACTGATACTGATTAAATGAACTGATACTAGTGGTATTGTTTAGCAGAGCTAAAACTGAGTTTACTGGATTTCAATGACAGATAGAATATAATGAGTTCTGAGTACTGATTAAGAGTACTGAAGTTACTAGGATTTACTGTGATTACTGAAGTTACTGAGCACTGAGATTACTGAGAATACAGAACTACTTATATTACATAGTTTTCCTGAGTCACATGACTGACTAATTTCTATTGATCATGACTTGACTGAGAGTATCGTGTAAACATGACATGGCTCTAGGCACACAGCTATATTTTTTAGGTACAAGTACCCCCAGGACTCTGTGGAAGGAAACTTACACACATGACTGACTTGATCATAAGAGTAGAGTACATAATCCACAATATCATAAATTAGGGATTTCATACTAAGCATGGTTCTCAACTATCTATTTCATGGAAGGGAATTTCATACAACATGTATATACTTGCATATATTTCAATATCAAGCTCATTACATATTACAACCATAATCCATAATATCATAACTTAGGGAATTTCATGAAGTATATTGGTATTCTACATCTTGTACATGAGTGGGTTTTGCAAGTAAGCATAGCATAATTCCATAAGACTATTTCATGAGTAATCCAACAGTGTTCACAAGACACATTATCAACATGGATGACATTGAATCATAGAGGCCTATCATGAATCCTTCACTTAGTTAGAATTTAGCTATAATGCATGATTTCTAGTCTCTTAAGTATTTTATCACATACCTTACATGCACAACTTAGTTATAGGTGTAAATCATACAATTACTCATCATAAATAATCAAACTTACATGTTTTCAACTTATATGATGTCATATATTCATAATAAGACATAAATATTCTATCTTGGCATCATTCAACACATAAACATGATCAACAATCCATTCATAGCATGAAAACCATAATATATAGTTTTAGAAATAAAAGGGTTCTTGAACTTCATGGACGAAAGGAGTCCATAAATGAACACACGCATACCTTAGAAAGGAAACCTTGATGAATTGCTGGAGATTTCTTGGATTGGGAAACTTAATTCTTGATTATCTTGGAAAAAGGCTTGAATCTTGCTTTTGAGAGATTAGTTTGATGGAAACCCTAATCTTGTGGTTGAGAGTATAAAACAAGGTTTTTGAGATGCTTAACTGCAGAAAAATGAGAAAAATTACGCCTCTTTATGGTTATAAGTCGTGAAAGGTGAATGAAATGACCAAAATACCATTGCGAAAATGCCCTTGAATTGCTGGAAAAATGTACTTGACGCCATCCATGACAGGCCATCAGGTCTGTCATAGGCCGTCATGAATGATCATTACAAAAGGGGTTCAAATTCTTGTTTTTTTACCCAGGGATGATGAGATCATCAGAAATGTCATCAGAATATGATGACGTTGTCAAAAAGGTCATCAGAAACGTGATAGCCTGTCAGAAACGTCATCACCATTTTCCAGCTTGACATGCTGGAATTAGATAGGCATAACTCTTTGCTCCGATATCGGATTTAGGTGAAATTGGTATCATTAGAAATCTAATTCAAAGAGCTTTCATTTTATATAATGTAAACCGCCTAGTTTGTTATATACAATGAGTTATGGTCGATTGAACTTGATCCAAGTTTTAACGCTTACTAAAACATGAACGATAGGAAAGCTTTCAACTTTACTTTAGTTAGGGGACCTCTATGATCTAAATTTATGCTCAAATAGATTTCCACACTACATAATTGATTAACACACTGAATTTATATAAGATTTGAGGATTTTGAAACATCCACGCATAGGAATGATGGATTTTCATTCTAGTCCAAAATGTGGGGTATTACAATTATGGTATGACTACTTGACTTAATGAAGTAGAAATTCTTCCTTAAAAAATTTACGTAATTTATAGGTTGTCATTTCTTGTTGAGTTTAATAGGACTTTGGATGATCAATAATTAAAGAAAATATTCAAGAGATCCTGTTTTTATTATTTAGGAAGTGGCCAGTAAATTTCTGTAAATTCAATGGTCAGGCGGTGCACTACTTGCTACTCCACCTCATTATAGGTGTAAAGAACCACAAAATGTGGTTTTTATTCAATGATAAGATGGAGAATTTAGGCTTGAAATAGTTGTGCTGATGATGGGTTTGAGTTATTAATCCCATCCCCAAAAAGAAAAGTTACAAATTGTTCACCTTTTGCCAAACTATCAATTGGAAAAAAAAGTAACAGGAGATATGCTGATGTCGCTTGTCAGAGGGAGTTGGTTCCGCAAGGATGATAATTTGAAATTTTGTCTTGTTTTATTGTTACATGCCATTTGTTTGCTAGGAACGAATCTGAGGCAATGGATGGTTTTTGTTAAAATGGTGGATTTATTAGATTTGTTTAAGAAGTGCCCATGGGGAAGGTTTGCTTTGAACTATATTTGGACTACCTCATAAGCAAGATTGATATGATCGAGAAACATACTACATGAGGAGAAGAGGAATGCATCCTATTCCTTATAAGGCTTTTCTTTGGCATTTATGGTAATTATGATTAACCAACAAAGTAGTGGATTATAGATTTTGTTTGTTCATTTTCTATTTTATTAAATATTTGTGTAATTCAAGGTTTGGATATATGAATCTTTTCATTCAATTGGAAGGAATGGAGATAAATCATATAAATTTTCTTTACCTATCCCAAGGATCATAAGATGGAACACAATTAAAATTGATTGATTTGTCGACGATGATCTTTTTTCAGTTAATTGGGAGCTTCAGAGATATGAGTTTTGGCTAGGTGTTCAATTTTTTTTTCAAAGATTTAAACTGCACACTGATGTTTTGGTTATTTGTAGGTTGTGTACATGTATATTATCCCTTTTGTTCGTTAGATAGATGAAGACTATATGAATTCCTTTGTGCCTTATTTGAGTGATTTGAAGGATCCAATCATTTACTCTTTGAAGGTTTAATTGGTAGGAGTTACTATCCTCACTTCATATACTAAGAGAATAATTAATGAGCATGTAGGAGATAGTACAGAGGATGTATGTGTAGGTGCACAAGTTATCCGAAGAAGAATGACAAATAGGAAAGTTTAATCAAGTAAGGGACATATTAGTGATCAGGAATCAACCAGGGGTCAATATTCCAAGAACCCAATAGTAAAAGGGGATTGCTTTAGCGTGTGCTTAATATCAAGAATGTCTTAAAAGGCATCACCTATAATATAAAGTAGAATAAAAAATATGGAGCTACAAAAAAAAAAGCAAGAGGCTCCCAAGGACCAAAGTGACCACTATCCATATGTTGTTGTTACATATCATTTTCCTTATTTATAAATAGTGCTTAATGTTTATGTTCAAAATGTGCAGTGACTGAACAAGTTATTTATGATAAGAAAAAGTTTACCATCAACCAAGACAATGTTGAAGAAATTGTTGGAGTTGATTTGAAAATTAAAATAGAGTTGCTGGAGTAGATATGAAAGATCTTAGCGAGGACCTTGGAGATGCCTCTATAATTCAGAATGTTGCTCTATCTTAAGAAGGGAGTACAAGATGCTCCCAAACAAGCTGATCATGTTTATGGGGATCCTAAATCATTTTTGATTGATACCGTTTTCCTAAGTCTAATGCTTTAATTAGGAAGGAAAATGATAAAGTCAAAGAGCAAGTCGATCAGATTGATGCAGTAGATCATGTAAAAGTTCCTGCATTATCTTTCAAAAATACAATAGATTTTCCTGAACAAGATGTCAACAAGAAATATGTCTAAGAAGAAGAGGTTGATGTTTTATCCATTGTTGCAGATCTCAGCTTGGGAAGTCGGGTGATTTTAAAAATAATTTCTAATTTTATGTTTGATGGCTGATAATTTTTAAGTCAATATAATTTTGTGTTTGATGAATTTCCTATTACTAGAATACAATTATTTTATTCTGGGTTCGATAATGACACATGTTTTTAATTTTTTTCATGGTTATTAACAATATTAACAACCTTTTGGGGTTTTATTATTATGACTGTGATTTTGGTTTTATGATGGTTACGAATATTTTTAGAGAATGGTAGTTGATGTACAGTATTTATTTTATGTTTTAATGATAAAGTCTATTCTTTTATATGTTATGCTTGTTCACTAAGTGTCAAAAACATGCAAAGGCTGAAGGATAATACCAGTCATTGATAATAGACTAAGAGTAGATAATGATTAGTATGTATTAATAGTAGATGATGATTAGTACAGATTATAAATAAAAGATCAAATCTTGGATGTGATAGGTACACAAATAGTTCTACATATATTTTTCAAAATATATCACTAATACCACATACCAACTACGTATCTCCAAGTAGTAATCAGTACTGATAAATAACATACTGTCGCATTGATTAATTTTTCTTCAACAATAATTAACTTCTTTTTAAGTTGATCCCTCTCGATCTCTATCTGTTTAATCAGCCCTTATAGGTAATCTCATCTCTCTTCTGACTATTTGAGAAAATGTTCTAAGCATAGTCCTATTCTCTTCATATTCCATTAGCCTTTCTTGTATTTCATAGTTTGATAAGGTGAAGTGACGAATGTCGATGTGTTAGATGATCCCGGATTTTGACTTATCGAATTCACCTAAAAGTTGTGTTGTGAATCAACTTACTTGAAGCACTAGCACCCATCGTTATCCTAAGCAAAACAACAAATGATTAGAATTTTTTTATGGAGAAAAATGAAAACCTTAGAAGCATATCTTCCCAAATTTATAAGTATAGAACCTTCGACTAGAATTGTTTTTGGTGTGTGATATCTATAAGATAGCCTCTTTACAACATAAACGAACATAAGAATTTTTTTGCATAGGATGCTTTGGATAACTAGGACATTTATCATAGACGAAAATGAAAGTGCTAGGATATTTTTTATCCTAAAAGAAGAGTGAAGGGTTTATAGAGACAAGTAATGAAACATGTTTGAGTTTAGAATTATTACTATTGGTGAATTACTACTATTAGAGCAGTGGTTAATTTATGTGTAGACAAAAATATTAATAAAAAACACCTCATAAATCATAGACCACATTAGTAGGAAATTATGCACCACACATTGTGATTTTTAAATCGCAGTAATGATGTATTATCGACTATTGATCGAGGATAGAGTCTAGAAAATCACTATTAAAGAATATTATATTCAATTTGAAAAAGTATGAGAACAATAAACCCTCCTCCCCATAAAAAAAATCCAAACCTCAAACCCCAAACTTCTAAAGATTCACCCCTAACTCAAAACCCCAAGATAAGTATATATGCAATCGGCTGTTGTCAATGGCTTATAGATTTAGTCTACCATAGATGCCTCGATAGGTCGATATTCACTTATATATATATATACATACACACACACATATTTACATGTATACACATATATATACATACATATACATATATATTTATTTACATACATACATATAAATATATGTATGTATGTATAGGGGCATGGATGTGATTTAAAAGAGGCAACTAAAAATTTAATAAAATTAGAATAGGGACTACTTTCCCCAATTAAACATAATGAAACCACTAAGTTACATCATATGAGAGTCCTAATAATGTTGCGACATGATCCAATCAAGAATAATTAATGAAAAATATGATAAATAAATAAAATTAAAATCGAAGATTTTTCTCCAATAAAATATCATGACACAACTTAGTTGCATCATATGAGAGTTCACATCAAGAGTTTAAATGATCTAAAGAGTTCAAGGACAAAAAATGGTTGTATAAAGGATGTTTTTAGATTAGGGTGTTGCTTTGAGAACTATTACTTATCCATATTCTTTGGATTTTATTGCTTTCAAAACCACTAATTGTCTTTAACCATCATTTGGATCATGCTACCATATGATGTGAACTCTTATATGATGAAACTAAGTTGTGTCGTGATGTTTAACTGGAGTTATTCTTGATCTAAGGACCATTATATGGCCCTAAGTCCTTTCGATTATGTCACCACCTTATTGGGACTCTCATATGATGTAACTGAGTAGTTGCCTCTTTTAAACCACATCCATGCCCAGTCTATATATACTACTAAGTGAGTATCGACTTTTTGAGACATCTATCATAGACTAATCTTATTTTTTAAACTATCTGATAGTTGATATACCATATTTTGAAATAAAATTCATCGAACTTCTAAAATTAAGGCATGTGTCCCATTAATAAATAATTCAGCCATACCATATCAAATACTTAATGTCACTATACTAATTAACCATTACTATTTTATAATTAGTTTATCAATGATGGACTATGATAGACGATTGGGGTTAATTAGATTTGTAGAGATTTCATAAGTCCATGAACATCTACATCATTACTTGACAAGAATATTAACAGAAATTTACCAGTTGTCCTTGGCAAAAGCATGTACATAAACACAAATTTCATTAATTTTGACTTTACTAATTTATTATGTTACTACCCGACCCCAGACCTAGTCGTGATGAGTATCTCAAGTCCACCGAGGATCAGAGACTGCCCTCTTTTCCTAGCCAAAAAAACATAATATGATATAATAGCAAAACCAATTCAACCAATCATATAAAAGATATACAGACAAATAACCTAATAGAGACCGAATCAACAAAACAATAACCACCCACACTTTGTCAATAAAATCCTCTAAACCAAAACACCAAGTTAGGTCGAGACATTCCCCCGACCATGGACTAAAAGGAATCCAAAGTATAAACGCATAGACATATATATATATATATATATATATATAAGATGTCATTATTAGATACAAAATTTAAGCATGAGATTTAAAATCATTAACCTGGACTATCTAGCTCTAACCTTCATAAGATCATACATGGGCTATATGGGTTCATCTTCCTCTGCTAAAAGGATCCTAGCGCATGTTAGCCGCACAATCCAGAAAAATTTGAGGAACGACCAAGTATACCGAGGCTCGAACCATCTAAAATAAATATATATAATGTGTGAACTATGTATACGGTCACCAAGACTTTCATGCTGGCAAACATGGTTCCCAGTATCGGTTCCCCCCAGACCTCTACATTCTATGGAAAGCTACATAACCTTCTTTAAGACCAAATCAAATAATTTACACATCACCAACCATTAACTAAGGAGTCTATTAGTTAGGAATTTACCATTGGTATCATCATACCAGATAAAGTTAAGAATGTAAGTCAATTCCATTATGTCATTCCAAATCCAATTATCCAAATTGACTCCAAAGTTAAGATTTTAAAACCAACCATGACCACCAAGGCCTTCCAAAACTAATTTTATCCAGTTAGCCATTAATGCAAAGCAATAGTTTAGCAAAGTAAGCAAAATCATATGATTGTCCATATTTCAAAACCAACTATGCAATTACGTTGAGGTCAATAGCAATTCCAAACCAAAAATTATAATTTTTGGGGAATCCACGACACCCATATCTTTCACCATGCCCATTCACCAAATTAGTTCAAAAAAATCACAAGTTAAAGTATAAATAATAATTCCAAAACTATGGGAAAACCAAACAGGTGACAATAAGTCAAAACCCTAAACCCATAATTCAAAACCCAACAATTATAATCATATAAACCATGATTAAGTATATGATTTTATATAAAACCAAGTTATGGAAGAGATACATGCCTAAAAATACCAAGAATTTTGAGAAGGAAACCCCATTTTTAACCCTTGGTGCTCAATCCTTAGAAACCATAGCTTACTTTTGCTTTAGGAGAGTTTAAGAGAAGAGAAGTGTGTTTTTATTTGTTTATGGATGATAATGGGACCCTAGAAGTGTTTTTGTGTCGTGGGTATGAGTCAAGGATGGGAAAAGACGTAAAATCCCTTAATAAGAACTTGTAGAAAAACTATCGGCAATCGTTATGGGTTAGGTGACAACTCATAATTACCGGGTATGAGTCTTTGCCTGGACTCGTATTCTGGGTAGCGACTTCGGTCACCCTTACTGTTATGGTCATGAGTCCCTCTGCACGACTCGTTACCACACCTTACGACTCATAGGGTTTTAGTCATTATCAGGACAAAACATAGGAAATTCTCACTGGTTAAGCTATTACTTGATCTATACAACTCATGATGAGTATTAATGACTTGTTATGTGAGTCATTTTCTAGGAAATGATGACCAAAGTCAAGAAATTTCTAGAGGGAAAAACCTGGGTTATTACATTCCCCTCCCCCCCTTCCCCAGGATCATTCGTCCCCAAATGAGGGCCAAGGAACCCATTAGCACCATAACAAAAAATAATGCACACATACCCAAATGTAAATTTTAAAGGTCATAAAAAAGAGAATGGAAGTCATACCTTAAGAATTTCCTTCCAACATGAGGAATGGGGACATATATTTTGACTCGATGTCCTCTTCATCGTCCCAAGTAGCTTATTCCACCTTTTGATTCCTCTAAAGAACTTTCACTGAAGCTACATCCTTAGTCCTCAACCAACAAACTTGTCTATCCAGAATATCAATCGGGACTTCCTCATAAGACAGGGAATTTGGAATACCAATATCCTCCACTGGGACAATACAAAAAGGATTATCCACATAATTTTTAAACCTTGATACATGGAAAATAGGATGAATAGAAACTAAACTAGTCAGCAAATCCATCTCATAATAAATATTTCGAACTCTACTCAAAATTTGATACAAGCCAACCTAATAGGGACTGATCTTCTCTTCTTCCCAAACCTCATCACTCTTTTTATATGAGAAACTTTTAAAAAGACCTAATCACCTAAATCAACTCCAACTGCCTTCACCTCACATTTTCATAAGACTTTTAGAGACTCCGAGTAGTCTTAAGTCTTTATTTAATCACCTTAACCTTTTCCATGGTTTTTGAACTAAATTTGAACCAAATAACCTAGTTTTACACCTTGAACCACCCAATAGAAGACCTACACCTCCTACCATAAATTTCCTCAAATGAAGTTATCTGAAAGCTTGAATGATAACTATTATTGTACACAAACTCAATAAGAGGTAAATAATAAACCGAACTACCTCCAAAATCAATCACAGAATCCCTTAGTATATCCTTCAAAGTTTGAATAGTCCATTCCACTTATGTCAATCCCTTTTACGATGGAGAGAAGTGCTAAGGTTTACCTTGGTCCCCAAACCTTTCTGAAATAAATACAAAAAAATAGAAGTAAACTGTGAACCTCGATAAGAAATGATGCAAACCGATGCTCCATACAATTTGACAATAACTTGAATAAACAACATAGCATAGTCCTTTTCAGAGTACTTAGTCCTCACAGACAAGAAATGAGTTGACTTAGTCATCCTAGCCACACTAACCCAAATTAAATCACAATGATTGGGAGACTGAGGAAGATCCATAATGAAATCAATGTTGATCACTCTATGTCTTGATACATCCCTTTAAGCCTCATGCATTCAACCTTCACTGGCTGACATACCGTACACTTGTCTACAAAATAACCATATCATTTGTCATATTATTTTGCTAATATATCTCCTTTATATCATTATAAAATTTTGTCGAACCTAGCTTAAATATCTACCTACACTCATGGGCCTCATCTAAAATCCTTTTTGATAGCCCATTAATACAAGAAATGTCAAACCTTTCTTTTTACCTCAAGATATTATATCCGTCATCCTCAAAGGCCATAACGCTTTGTGACACACATATCCCTTAATATAGATGGTGGATTAATTTCAATAGAGGCTGCCATGTATTTTTTAGGTTTATTTTATTATTTAATTATCTATTAACTTTTCATATCATGTATTCAATTATTTGGATCATGATTAAGAATATTATCGGCTAAACCCCCTCTTTTCGGGGTTAAAGCCAAGAAAATAAGTACTATTACTTTGGATTAAATTCATTTAATTTTGCTTATCATTGTTGGTTGTTTGTTTATTCTTGTTTTAGTTAATTTATTGATTGATCACCCATAAAATACAAATATTATCAACCTTTTGATCTCGAGAGAGGGAATAGAGATATAGAACATGGGAATAAAAAAAGTTTGAGTTTTTATTCTTTTATAAAATAAAGAATTGAACTTAGTGTCTAGGACAGGGATGTACTCAGATGCCTTACTTCATTCAAATGTAGGATGATAACTATTTTTCACTTAATTTTATTATTACATTCCCACCCAACAATGTAGTTGTAATGTCCAAATAAGGAAAAAGATTAGAGGTCGAGAGACCATGATCATGCAATTGACCTTACGTATCACTAACCAGGATAAGCAAGTTAACGAATAAAATTCAATAAAATAGTATGATTATTCAGAGTGCTTTAACCCTGAGATTTAATTTATTGATTTTCCCAAGACATTTATTTTATGCACTATCTATTTAATTTTAGTTTACAATTATTTAAAAATATTATTTAAGTTACTTTATCTCAATTGTTAAACTAGAATTGGATAGTTGTCGACACAAGTACCTATGGAATTGATATTCGTCTTTTTTGAAGGCCACTATATTACTTGTTAGACCACGTACATTTATGTGTGCGCTTGGGTGCTGTCATTCTACATGAAAGTTAACAAGCTATGTATTATCAACCGGCTTATGAACGTGATGATAAATCTCACCCTTTAACTTGTAAGTTTTCGGGTGTTTCCTTACTGCTCCTTGTCTATAACTTTAGTTCAACTTTCAAACTTTGGGTCTCAAGTTTATTAAATGATATGGAAGAATAATAAGATGGATGTGAATTCTAAATTACTGTCTAAATCCCTTTTTCCCAATATCAAACTCCTTTGTAAGGACATTCTCAAATACAGGATATCCTAAAGCTTCTGTAGTGGCTCTGAGGTCAGTTAATATAAATAAGATTAAGATACATGAATAACGACAAAAAATAGATGAATCTCGCACTTTCTTTATGTAGTTAATCCACCAGGGTTTCCACAACCCTAGTCAAAGAAATAAGCCACTTATGTTTATGCCAAAATCCATGATAATAAATACAGAACACATCTAATTAATTTCACAAGAATAATAGGAAGAAAATCCAAAGCCTTAAATTGATTAAAAACCCAAAAATCTCAAAAACACAATCTCAAATAGCAAAGTATCTACGAAGAAGTAAAAGTATTGTAAAAGTAGGTCACCTAATAAAGGAATAACCCTAAGGTATTTATAGTATCTTAAAATAACCCAGAAATCCTAATTAAAATAGAATAGGAAAAGTATATCGGCACAAAATATGACTCGCATTTTCCATTCATAAGGTATTTTTATGAGTCATACTATGCTAGTCGTATGCTTTCCAATAGCTGATCTCCTAGGCTTCAACTTTATGTTGTCTTTGCGACTCATCCTCATAATTCGTACCTAGAACATATGACTCATGGTATTCACTCGTCACCACTTGGGCATTAATCTTTCCAAACTCTTAACATTGTTATCCTTA
The DNA here is from genome assembly GCA_030864225.1 of Capsicum baccatum var. pendulum. Lineage (NCBI taxonomy): Eukaryota > Viridiplantae > Streptophyta > Magnoliopsida > Solanales > Solanaceae > Capsicum > Capsicum baccatum. The sequence continues at coordinate 135,981,972 of CM061559.1, read as the reverse complement.
CGATTTATCCTTGCGAGTCATACTCAGAACTTTTGACTCATCTTCTTATGTGACTTTAACTCTGGACGAATGTTGGAGCTTTTTTCTATTTATGGTTGCTTTTCATGACCCATATCCACAACTTATGATTCATACTCTCTAGTCATATCTTCTATTCACTTAGCTTCTCTGCTTGGCTTTAGTTACTATTGTTCTTATGAGTCAATCCTACGAGTCGTATGATGTGTTGATAACTTGTAAGATATAAAAATTTCATCTTCTTATAGTTGTTTCTTCCATTTTAATTTCAATCCCATCATTCATCTGTTTTTCCTGCAACAACCACAAAACAACATCATATCTACCAAAATGACCTAAGTTCAAGCATAAATTCTTGGTTTTAAGCATCGAAAGTGTCGTGTTTCCACGATGCATCAACACCTTTAACTTAGAACTTTGCATTTCCTAGGTAAAAAAAAAAAAAAATTCTAACGCAACAATGATTCTTAAATGGAAAGATCCTAAGATACCTATGGCCGTGACATTTCAATTCAGCTTTCAATAATTTTATTCCCCTCATAATTTTGCCTTTTTAAGAACCTAACTATGTGTATCGATTTGGCACATAGAGAAACGTAAATAAATCAACTGATGACATTATATTAGTAACAAACAGCTAGGCATGGACACTAATCACATCAACCGAATGTCTAGAAACCTAACAACATAACCCATGTGCACTCACAATTAAACAAATCTCATTCACTCAGTTTAGATCAATCAAGTTATTCGTGGATATTATAAAAGATGCTCTATCTCATAAGGAACTATCATCCAGCGTATACAAAATACCATAGGCTTACAAGAAAGTATCGGCCGATGTACACAGAATACCATAGCCTTACCTATTTGCTTTCTTACTAAGTTTTTGGAAAGTCAGGATAGGATCACTAAAGGACTTTATTTGTCTTGTAACATACGTTTAGGCTTGGCATGGTATATTTTTGGGATTTTTAATGACTACTCCTTGACACTATCCAAGAAGGACCAGGGCCAATACAAGTTTATTATAAGTGAAACGGAAAGGTGAAATCGGTGTTAACAAAAAAAAGGTTAGTTAAGGCTAACAATGGAATCATGGGATTCATATCATTTTTGGTTAGGCATTTAGGCTTGAGCGGAAACAAAACAAGAATGTCCTATGATCATCTCCTACTCGACTATCCTGAACCCTAGATAAGAGCAACCGGACAACTTCTATATTCTCACAAACTAGAAACTAAGTAACACCTCACACACACTTGCACAGGGTCATACTAATTGGTACTACTTATCCAGTTATTCAACTGTTTGGCATAGTTGTTATATCCCTAATTCTAATGCTATCATCAGATTCACAATTGTCCCTTACACATACTAACATCACCCAATCAATAAAATTTTAAGAGGGGCATCAATTTTTCAACACATTATGTAAAACCACACAAACTCAACATAATCAATCAAAACCATAGCTATTGCCACAAGTACAAATTTTCTCCGGATTCAGCATCGCACACAAAAAAACTAATAAAACTATAACAAAACATGCCTGTTCTTCAACTTTTTAGATTGTGGCCACAGGCTTAAAAACACAAAACATATAAGTTATGGTGACCTTGGTTGTAAAACCCCATATTTTTCTTAGCTTGAAATCGTCTTAAGAATGTTTGAAGCTTGCTCTGAAATATGAATTTACTTTTGTACATATGGTATTTTTAAGATTTTCACCTTTTTCATGTGGAAAATTGAATTAGCTTTCCAACGATACCAATTTTTTCAAAATCTAACATCGAGAACAAAGTTATAGCCAAAATACGAAAGTCAGTACAAACCGCCTAGATGCGACAGTGAGGCCAACAGACTGTCGGACTAGTGACCATCATAGAAAGGTATGAGAACTACCTTCTGCCTAGGAGTGATGGCCCAGGACGATGGACCATCGAACTAGAAACGGACCATCGCTCAAGATGTCACAAGGGAACAGTGGGGCCACCTTTTGGATAAGGTGCAACGGTCAAGTTGACGGACCGTTGAACTTCTGATGGACCGTCACCCAAGCCATCGCAGCCTAGGTAGTGAGATCCTATTCAGATCCATGTGCGACGGTTTTTCCAACGGACCGTCAACCCAGCGATGGATCATTGCGCCCATCATCGCAGGCCTGTTCAATTTTTTAATTCATTTTAACTGGGGTATTTTGGTCATTTACCACCCACTTATATATACCCAGTTATATCTGATTTATGCACATTTGTTCATTATTATTTCAACAACAACATTAGGGTTTGTCTCTAAAATTAACCCCCAAGAACAAGAATCTAAATATTCTCTAAGAGACTTAGAGATTCAAATCCCTCAAGTTCAAGAGCATCAAGAAAACTCAACCCGGGTATGCATAGTGTTCATTCATGGACTCCTTTTGTCCTTGCAGTCCAAGAATTCCATTTCCAACTTTAAGTTATAGATTTTCTTTATGATTTCATGATTGGGCTATTCTTGTTCATGTTGATAAATAAGAAATTGAATTATACTACATGTTGGGGAGATAATCTCTATGTGGGTTTAATTATTATAGATATAGATTCATGCAAAACTATGACTAAACCCTTGAATGATAAAATTAAAATGTGTCTATGACATTTAATTATTGTACAATGATGTTTACATGTACTATGCCTACAATATGTTTGATTAAATGCCTAGATAAAGGAAAAGTGCCAAAATAGCATGATACCATGAAATCTCGATAAATGTACTAGTTTATGCCTATTACTCATTTGATAAAATGATTTTATAAATGTGGTATGGACTATAATGTTAGTTATGTGTTCAAGTAAATCATGCTTCATTAGTTTTCTTCTATCTATTCCTAGGGGTACTTGTACGCGAAATATTAGCTATGTGCCTAGAGCTATGTCATGTTTTCATGATACTCTCAGTCAAGATATGAGTCCTTAGACTTCAGACAGTCTTATAACTCAGGAAATCTCCATGATATCATGAACTCAGTCAGTTTTCAGATACCGGTAGTATTCCATCGGTAAACAAAATTCAGTAACTCAGCACATGTTTAGTTCAGTAAATCATGTTCAGTGTCTATTAAGGCGGGACTAGAAAATTAGCACTGAGTGAATCCAAGGGTGGGAACTCACCTGTTATATGAGGGTGTGATTCTTAGAAGCAATTCTTGCATTCCAAATCTTATAGCCAGTATATGTTGAGATATCATAGACTTCTGTATGAGGGTAGATGAGGTGGCTTAACCTGCTATATAAGGGTTCCCATCATTCTCATTAGAGTTACATATTATATTAGGGTTACTCACGTATTGTCCTTACCAGTGGTGCAGTATTGACACCCTTCCAATCAGGGCACAGATTGGACCCCAGTTCTGCTATTATAGTGCATATGAGGCATGTCGGTTAGATGACTATTTCCCATAGTTTCAATATCAGTATTATTTAAAAACTCAGATAGTTCTTTAGATTTTAGGACTAACAGATACAGTATGGAACTCAGCTAGTTCCATTAAATTCAGGACTGTCAGATATAGTCACTCATGTTATCAGTTATATCATTTAACAGTATGTCATATTATTAGTATTCAGATTCAGTAATCATGTTATCATAGTATCAGTGTCAGTTTTTATGTCTCATGCATGTACTCTCATGCTTATGATAGTCAGTATGTTAGCATATTTTATCATACATATGAACCCCATGCATTTAGCCTACCTCACATGCATACCAGTACATTCAAAGTACTGATGCATTCACGCTATGGTGTCTTATACTATAGGTTCAGAGACACGAGCTCCAAAGCTATAGTAGATTCCAGTATTAGCAGTCAAATTTAGAAGTGAGTCTGTATATTTTGAGGACTAATTATTCCTTATTATCTCATTTATCAGTTTATCAGTTAGAGTTAGTTGGGGACATGTCCCATCAACTCTTTTCTCAGGCAATTCAGTCAGTTAGAGGCTTTCTAGACTATTATGTTCAGACAGTTATTTCAATTGTTTTGGGTATTTCATACCTATTTTCAGATGTTATGTTTTAATTCTGATATGTGAACCTTATGGCCTTTCAGTTCATGTTTTCATATTATTATGTATTTTATACAACATATAGGTAGATATATCATTCTTGGGTTAGCTTGTTGTCTTCGAGGTCATGAGAACCATGTAGCATTTTGGGTACAAGATTTTGGGCATTACAAACTTAGTATCAGAGCATAAGGTTCAGTAGTATCCTAGGACGTCTGAAAGCCGAATCTAGTAGAGTTACCTGTTATACTAGGGTTACTTACAGATAATCCTTACCAGTGGTGCGGTATTGACACCCTTCCAATCAGGGCATAGATTGGATCCCAGTTCATCTATTATAGAACATATGGGGCATGTCGGTTAGATGACTATGTCCCACAATTTTAGTATCAGTATTAGTCAAGAACTCAGATAGTTCTTCATATTTTAGGAATATCAGATACAGTCAACTCAGATAAAGTATGGAACTCAGCTAGTTCAATAAAATTCAGGACTGTCAGATACAGTAACTCATGTTATCAGTTATCAATATTAATATTCAGTAATCATGTTATCACGGTATCAGTGTCAGTTTTTATATTTCACGCATGTACTTTCATGCTTATGATAGTCAGTCTATTAGTATATTTGTTCATGCATATGAACTCCATGCATTTAGCATTACTCACATGCATACCAGTACATTGAATGTATTGACGGATTTGTGCTATGGTGTCTTATACCATAGGTTCAGAGATACGAGCTTCAGAGCAGCAGTAGATTCCTATCTCAACAGTAAGAGTTAGAAGTGAGTCCTCATCTTTCGAGGATATGGTTATTCATTATTATCTCATTTATCAGTTTACCTGTATCAACTCCTTACTCTGAGAGTTTAGTCAGTTAGAGGCTTTCTAGACTATTATCTTCAGAAAGTTATTTCAGTTGTTTTGGGTATTTAATACCCCTTTTTAGATGTTATGATTTACTTCAGATATGTGAACCTTATGGACTTTCAGTTCATGTTTCTGCATTATTCAGTATTTTATGCAGTATACATGTACAGATATCAGTCATGGGTTAGTTTGTGGTCCTTCGGGGTCATGAGCACTGTGTAGTATTCTAGGTACAGATTCAGGGCGTTATTGGTACACCCGACCTCTAACTTAAATCCTATGAACTATACCCAGTGTATCTTAAAATGAAATACAGGGAGCAAGGACATATCAGCTCATATCGTATCATCATGTGGGACCTCAGATCGGGTCCCACCATTCATAATAATATTCCCAACAACTTCAAGGATTATCTTTATAATAGTGGCACCAGTTGTGGCCAGTGCACACAATGGTGTGTCAGTCGTCGGGGTACCTCACTACCCTCTCAACATTATCACTTTTTTATTTTTAGCTACCAGCACTAGTTGTATCTCTTTGACCCACACCTGCTGCTCCATCTTACTCTATATTCTATCTTTCCTTTCTTTATTTATGTTTTCTTCTTTTGTACTTCGGTTTTTTCTCTTCTTTCTCTCTCTCCTTTCTTCTGGTTCTAAAATACTCTATATATTTTCAACTTATATTTCAGGCTCAACCTCTATTACCAAAGGTTCTGGGATGAAAGGCCTATAATACAACTCATTAACCATCTTTTTTATCTCGACCACCTCAACTTTAAATTTTATAATTTTGAGGATTTGGCCACTTCTCCACTATCGGGTCATCTTTTTCCCAAAAACATCCAACCTACCCTGCTCCTATTGGTTTTGTTTTTTCAAGTTGATTTTATACCCATCATTTTCCACCACCCTTCATCAATTGTACGTTTGCTTATACCATTCCCAAATTTGTGTATAATATCAATTAGACTGGATTGGGAAATAATGACATACTCTAATGGTAAAGATCTGGTTGATGATGGCTGTGGGTTTGTAGTATGTGGTGAGACTGGGGTACTGGATTGTCCTGTGGTATCATAATATTGTGGCTCAGACCGATCACCCTCAATAGAAACTTCACCAACTTCAGCATCCTCTGCTCTTTGTCCTCTGCTTATTCTTGAGCTAGCAATGATGCACCGTGTTTTGTCTATCTAGTCATGGTATTAGCAACATCCCAAAGCAACCCCAAATCTGTAATGTTTTTAGGCTCAATAAATTGGTTGATCCCTGGAAGTTTCTGCACCCCAGCAACTAAAAAAATTTGGGTGATCATACACGGATATGGTAGTAGTAACTTTTCTCCACCCATATCTCAGTCTTATGTTTCTCGTGTTATAAATTAGCCTGTATAAAACTTGTATCCTTCCATTAAACTAGCTATTAATGTTGCACTAACTAGTTTGAGCATGTTTTCCTCGGTTGTAAGAGATAGTCTTTGTGAATCCAGTCTCAACCATGCCTTAGCCTCAAGGTTTAGTGTGTAATTTTTAATCTTATGCAAGGACACTCCTGGGCCATCTATCACCCAATTGGATTCTTCCCCATTCATAGCAATTAAACTTGTGATCCACCAGAAATATCTTATGTTGTCTGCCGACCCCAACTGCTTTCGTGTAATCTTCCCTATTTCATCAATGCAGTAATCCATATAATTAGTATTTGGTAGTGGTTGAAAACTTGGTCCATTCAAGAACCATAAAATGGTGAGGAGGGAGATGTTTACCTATACTCCCCAAACTGTCAACGATGTGATTGGATTACCACCCCTTCATAAGTTTCTCTATAGATATTGCCTCTTCAGTTCTCCCTTATATGCAGTATAAAATTTCAATAATAGTGTAGGACTATACTTTCCTGGTCCTGTAGTCATCCATTGGAAACCATACTGCCAAAATCTGGCCTTAAATCTAGGCAACTCAGACATGCCTACGATGGTCAACCTTCTTTATAGATAGATACTCCTTTTGATTTTTCCGTTAGCAGGGAGTATGCTTAACCCATCATTGTATGTTTCCTACATATCGGGGTACCTCCACCATTTAACGATAGGAACCGAAGCAGGCTCGATTGGTAAAGGTGATCTTGTATATCAATAAGAGCAATGTTGTCCTTAGCCTCACTTGTATTTTTAGAATCTACTTTATTGAAGCTCAACTTTTCCTCCCCTACATCACCCTAAAAACTAGATTCAACTTACTCATTATCATCACCACTGTCCTCTTCAGACTGGGATAGTGTTCGAGGTGGTAAGGTATGGGGGTTCTTCTTTTTGGGCCCCCATGGGGGGGTGTCCTCCGGTGTGACAACTTTCTTTCTTCTCGCCGATATTTTATCTCGTACCCCTACCTACCCTTTCATTGGATATTTAACAAGGTTATCGTTACTACTAGATGACTTTATGTCCTTATTTACTATTTTATAATCAGATTTCACGGCTGGTGTCTTCTTATTTCACTTGTTTGTTACTTGTTTTGAAAATGCAGCACCTTTGGAAGCCATGTTACCTATATGCATGCATTAATTAGTAACTATTGAGGAAAGGAATGGAAAACAAAGATAATTAGGTATCAGTGTGCATATTTTGTTCATGTTATGACTAGGGACTCTTAGTCATATAAGCTAGCTACAACTCGTATGATTGAGTTGTAAGATAAATAGTGTATGTATTAATCTTCAATGGTCATCTTGTGAGTCCTCCTAACCTATCGTACAGATAGTTTACGACTCATTACTAACACTCATAATTAGACTAGAAACAAAACATTGATTTGTGTTTCCTCCCCAGGTTATTATGACAGTCTTAAGGATTGGATATGGCTCACATAGATAAGTCATACCCATATCTGAACCTACACCCAGCTAGACCTTTATGTTATCAGTGGTTACGAGTCCCAACATGACTCGTTCCATGTAGGTACGAGTCATATGGTGTATCGTATACACTACAACATAAAGGTTTAGTAATGAGTTAATTCCAACATATAATCCCTAGTTACCCTTTTAATGCACAGTATTACCACCCCATATCAGTCCAAACACACATGTTTAGTACATAATTTTAAGCTCACCCCCAAATCCCATTTCAAACTCAATTTCGAAGAACTAGGGCTCAAATGTTTAATACACACAGATATTCAACTCGACGAAATGCTAAAATCTCAACTTATTTTAAACTTCAACTTGAAATATAAAGAATTTAAGTTCAAAGACTTACTTGAATTGTTGAAATTTTAAGTTTCCTCACTTTTAACACTTTTCTATTCCTGATGCCTAAAGAATTTGTGAAATGTGAGAGAAACCAATGATTAGGTGTGTGTTTTTGAGTGATTTTTTCTGTTTAGAGATTTGAAATTAGAAACAATGGAAGTGGGTCGTCGATTGTGATGTAGGGTACCCAAATCAGGTGCCCTTATTTTATGTAAAAGGTACCTCTAGGCTGGGTTGACCCACGACCCTCAACACGGTAAGTTTTGTTACGAATCATGTGTACGACTCGCAACCAATGGTTACAAGTCTTTTTCTCCCTCGTAAAGACTGGAAACTTCTTACTTGGTTTTGGAGTCGGTATGACTTATGGTAACGATTAATAACCTGAGGTTGCGAACCATTCTAAGAGTCGTAAAGACTCCAAAAAAATTTTACCTGGATATATTTCATGTCCCAGGTCATTACGACTATGTCACACGAGTCATCACATTAAGGTACGACTCTTAATGCGCCGCTAAAGCACTATCTGCTAAAGAACCTAAAGGTTTGCTTTAGCGGTCACACTAATTTTTGGTAAAGATATGGAAACATAGAAACTCCAAGTCACAAAACCCTCAAGATTTATTCGGAATCCCGAGAACACAAACAAACTATTCTACTTTATCAAATTCGATCCTTCGAACTCAATGGCGATATTGGTGTTCTAAAAAAATAATATTATTTTCACAAAATTGATCCCCAGACCTAATTTCACAATTTTCCAAATTGAGGATAAAAATGAGATACAAAATTGTATAATCACATCAATCATGTTACCAACATAAAATTAACGTTCGAATCTGCTGGCGCAGTCCGTTTTCCCATCTGATGCACAAAATAACAATTGTTGACCAATGTCAACTGATAAGACTTTTTAACCTCAAAAATTATAAACTCGTATAACACACCAAAATACACTGGGAACCATGCCAATCATCCCCATACCCCAGAAATACTACAAGGCAACACTAGAGAGGGGTAAAATGATCAAATCACACAAAAATGAATAATTTACAAAAATTAACAAAAATCAAGCGATTATATCATCCACTACTAAAATTCTAATTCATCATCGAACTAAAGAAAAGGAAAGTACCCAAATCAGTGAAAAGTTGTGGATAACTGCCACAGATATCAAACTCAACCCCCTAAGTAGCCTCTTCTATAGGTCGATGTCTCCACTGGATCTTGACCACTGAAATATATCCTGAATGCAACCGTCTAACATCTCTTGCTAGAATGGAGATGGGCTCCTTAACAAAATATGGTCTCCCTTCTAACTTGACTAAATCCCTATTAATGAATTAAAACTCGTTCGAAATATAACGCTGAAGCTTAAAAACATGAAAGACTAGATGAATAGCTGATAAATCTGGGGGTAATGCTAACTCATAAGCCACATGAATTATAGTCTAAAGAATATCAAATGGTTCAACATGCCTGGTCTAAGACTGCCCTCTTCCCAAATCTCATCACGCTCTTTATGGATGACACACAAAGGAAGACTCAATTGCCAACATTAAATCTCAAGTGATGAAGTCTACGATCGCATAACACTTTTGCCTAATCTATGCCACTTCAAGTCTATCCTAAATAATCCAAACTCTACCAAAAGTCTAACAAAGAAAGTTCATTCCTTTAGGTCTAATCTCAGAAACTTCAAACCAACAAATTAAAGGGAGACAATGCCTACAATACAGAGCTTCAATATGAGCCATCTTTTTATTGATATGGTGGCTATTATTATACGCAAACTCCACCAAAGCTAGATGTTTTTTCCACTAACCCTTAAATTCTATGACATAAGTGCGAAGTATATCCTCTAAAATCTGAATAGTACACTCTGACACACCATTGTCCTGGGGTGAATATTATGCTAAAATCAACCTAGGTACCCAATTCCTCTAATAAAGTCTTCAAAAAGTGAGTTGCAAACACTGAGCCTCTTTCTGAAATGATAGACTCTGTCACACCAGAAAGATGAACTATCTCATGAATATAGATATTTGCCAACATCTCAGCACGTAAAGACACCTAAACCTAAATAAAATGATCAAATTTGGTCAATCGATCCACGATGACCCAAACACTGTCAAAACCATAAGAGGTATAAGGCAATCCAGTCACAAAGTCCACTTTGATTTTTTCCCATTTTCACTCAGAAATGGGTAACCTCTGAAGCAAACCACCAAGCCTCAAATGCTTAGCCTTCACCTACCTATAACATAGGTAATGAGATATAAAATTCTCTACATCCTTCCTCATACGACTCCACCGGTAATGTTGTGTCAAATCATAATAAATCTAAGTCAGTCTCGAATGGATGGAAAACATAGAATGATGACCCTCCTCCCAAATCATTATAATCAAATCATCTACTCTCGACATTCAAACTCAGCCTCTAATCCTCCAAACACCATATGGATCAAGTGAGGCTTCCTTAGCCCCTCCACTCAACACCTTATTCAGAATCACTTTTAATCCAACATCATTAAGCTAAAGAGACTGAAGTTGATCCATCAAGGAAGACCTAGCCTCCACAAATGCTAAAACATATCCAAGTATCAAAATATCAAGCGTAACTATTTGGTTCTCTAAAGACTGAATCTCTAAGTCCAAATGTCCTTCCTGGGTCAAAAGATGTGCCTTGCTACCAATGCTAGTCAAATTTTAGCTCAAGGAATCCACAACCACAATAGCTTTGCCCAGATGATAGAGAATATTAAGGTCATAGTCCTTAAGAAACTTAAGCCAATTGTGCTACCTCATATTAAGATCTTGCTAGGTGAATAAATACAAAATGCTATGATGATCAGAGAAAATCTCATAATAGACTCCATATAAGTATTTCCTCCACAACTTAAAAGTAAAAACAATCGTGCATAACTCTAAATCATGGGTAGGGTAATTCTTTTCATGGGGCTTCAATTGATGAGAAGAATACACAATCACTTTACCCTCTTATAACAACACAATACCTAACCCAACACCTAAAGTATTATAGAAGATGGTAAAACCCACGCCCTCTTTAGTAATAGCCAAGATATGAGTTGATGTCAACAAATCATTGAGCTTTTGAAAGCTTGCCTTACAAGCACCAGACCACTGTAAGGAAATTTTTTTCTGACTCAACTTAGTTAATGGAGTTGTAATGAAAAACCCTCCATAAAAAACCGATAGTAACATACCAAACCAATAAAACTCCAAATCGTGGTAGGAGAAATAGGCTTATCCTAATCATGAACTGCTAAAATCTTGAACAGATCGATCATAATACCATCCATGGTAAACAAATAACCCCAGAAAAAAATAGACTGTAGCTAAAACCTATACATGGAGAACTAAGTATACAACTTCTCATCACTTAGTCTCTAGAGTATAAACAGCAAATGCTCCTCATGATCTACCTCACTCAGAGAATAAACTAAGATATCATCTATAAATAAAATAAAAAAAAGTTGAGATACAGTCGAAATACTCGATTTATCTACTCCATGAATGCAGTTGGGGAATTGATCAAGCTAAAGGACATGACCAAGAACTCATAGTAACCATACTGAGTTTGAAAAGTTGTCTTCGAAATATCTGAAGCTCTAATCCTCAACTAGTAATACTAGAATCTCAAATCAATCTTTGAAAACATTGAAGCACCCCAAAGCTAGTCGAACAATTCATCAATATGAGAAAGAGAATACTTATTCTTAATTATCACCTTGTTAAATTGCCCATAATCAATACACATACACACAAACATATTTTTTTCATCACAAAAAAGACAAGCGTAACCCAAAATAATACCCTATATTAGATAAATCCCTTATCCAAAAACTCCTACAATTCTTTCTTTAATTCCTGTAACGCTGCTAGGGCCATCTTATAAGGAGAAATAGAGATTGGTTTGGTGCCTGGATCAATATCAATATCAAAATCAATATCATGATCCAATGGCATACAAGGAAAATCCATAAGTAACACATCCGTGAAATCACGGACAATACAAATAAAATTCAAAGAAAGAGAAGACACAATACTAACATCACGGATATGGGAAAGATAAGACAAACATACCTTCTTAATAAAGTGATGATCCTAAAGGAAAGATGTTACTTTGGACCTTAATAAAGAACACCCTTCCAAGCTATCCTTTGCACACCCGGCAAAGCTAAGGTCACAATCTTAGAATAATAGTGTAGGACAACATGATAAAGAGTTAACCAATCCATACTTTAGATGACATCAAAATATACAATATCTAGGATAATTAGATCTACCTAAGTCTCACACCTAACAAAGTTCACAACATAAGATTGGTACACTTGATCCACCACTACAGAGTCCTCTATTGGGGTAGGTACACAAATAGACATGGCAACAGGTTCACTAGAAGAACCAAAATCTAAAGCAAAATATATAGACACATAGGAGAAAATTGACCCAGATCAAATAAGACAAATATTGATCTACAATAAACAGGGACAATACTTGTAATACCTCTGTCAAAAGCAACAGCCTAAAGTCTAGCAGGTATAGCATAGAATTGTCAATAACCACTACTTGACTATGTAGCCCCAAGGCCACAACCATATGTACTGCTACCTCTGCCTCACACGCTTCTATTAGAACCTCTACCTCTCATTGCCGATATAAAAGTAGGCCTGAATAAATGGCAGGGGAATTCCATTGCCAAATGTCCTCCTCATTACAAACAAAGAACACTCTATGACCCAACTCAATAAAAAGAGGTACGACTTAGCTATAATTGCTACCTAAAGCTGTTGAACTAGAAGACCCACTACCTGAAACATATAAGGCTACCTGCACTGGTATACTATAATACCCATAAGTCCCAAACGCAAGGAGTGTGACCTCTGAATTTACCTTAATGGTACAACTCTTAGAACCTTCCTAAGACACTAAAAAAATAGACTTAGTCATCTTAGCATAATCTATTATACTTTGAAATTATGCCCCTAACAGTACTATTTTAGCAATGGCTAGCTAAAGCAACACATCAAACCCCTTTATAAACTTTGCATCTTCTTAGACTTAGTATAAATACGTATATAAGAATATATAAACCAGGCATGAAACTATGCCTCATACTCTACAACAGTCACGGTGCCCTACTCTAAGTGATTGAAATCATCTCTAATCTGATTTCTCAAAACTGTATTGCACAAACCTTTCAAAAAAGGCCTCAGTAATCTAATCCCAAGTCATCTCTGGCGAACTAAAAGGTTTACAACTAACAAGTAACCTCTACCAATCCCAAGATATATCTCTCAGTTGGTAAGTAGTGTAAGCATATCCATGTGATTCAAGTGACCCAAGGTTATGCAACTTCTCACGACAATCAATTAAGAACTTATATGTGTTCTCGCCCACATCACCACAGAATCTTGGTGGACCTAAATAAGTGAATCTCTACCTCTTTTAATCCCCATAAGACATAACTATTCCCACAATAATAAGAAGAAGAGTGAATCTAGCTGGTTGATATCCCATATAAGGGGGTAACATAGATGAAGGCCAAACTTCTTATCTCAAAATACCATACTCAAATATTGGTACGAAAATAGGAACAACACTCAAAGTCTATAGAGTACCATAAGAAGATATTTGTACCATTGGAGGATCCATACTAAGAACTAGAGGAACATCATAGGTAGACTCTGGCATAGACGAGGGTATAACACTAGGAGTTAGAGGAATACTAGATGCACTTAAAGTAACATCCTTTAAAATGGTCAGCAAGAGAATCAATAGCCCATCTAAGATTGAGGTACAAAAACTCTATGGGAATTGAGTAGTCCCCATATCTATAGCATGCTTAAATTGAGGCTTGGGAATGCCCCTGATGTCTCCCAAATTGCCCCTTCTGAAAAGTATAATATGATTTCTGTCAAATAAGGAACCCAACAAAGGTTGGGTTAAGCCCATATAGAATAGGATGAATCTTTTTCAAGAACTTGTTGAAGTAGTAGAAATGAGCAAAAAGTAAATGGGGGATTTTTTAATAACAATAGTTGAAGTAAAAGATGTTTAGCACTTTATGTTTAAACTAATATGAGACGAATACCAGTATTGTGTTCCCCCGACTTCTTAACTCTACAGACTTATGATGCTCGGTAAACTCTTTTGGCGCCTTGCTTGTAGAATCTAACAATTAGTGTATCACCAACTGTCTCTCAACATTCTTTGGGGAATTTAGCTCATCTCATCTCGGCCTTAAAGTATCTCAACAATAACCCTTGTCCTGATTATAAATTAACTATCTCCTCCCAATCTCAAGTTAATTAGATAAAGATTGGTAGTTTCTAATTACTATTGTGATCTTTTTTTCCTAATAACAACCTCTCTCTCATGTTAGTATTGAGTACATATAGTTTCTTAGTATCTGCAGTTGCTAAGAAAGCAATCAATATGAAGAAAACCACAATATATGCATAAAGACCGATCAAGATACACTGGATAGTATTAAAATCCAGTCAAACCAACTTTTAATCTTTTTTTAGGCCTTTGGTAAAATTAAAAAGTTCTTTGCAAATGCTAAAAATTGATTAAGATGCAAAAAAGTGAGAAGTTAGGTACCCCCAACTTTTTACTTTTTAGATTAAAATTCTTTTATGCTTGACCAAAACATTTACCATTTTATCCCTTATATTTCCCCCCATTGCAACAATACCCTGAACTTGTATCCCTTAAATATCTAAATTTTAATTTTTTTTCTTTGTTTCTTTTCTTCATCTCTTTCCTCCAATTTCCCCTTCATTTTTCTCCTTTGTTTTTAGAGAATCTATATTTTCATCAAAGGTTTACATTTTAACATAGCCAAATTGTGATCTTACAATATTACATAAATTGACCTCACATAATCACTTTCCCTAAAAGTGCATTTAAATAGAAATTATTTTTTAATTATTAGAATTAAAATTATAAATAATTCCCCTTACTTATGGTGTTAATAACTTTAAGGATGTTTAAGTCATTGTGAAAATACAAAAGTGCCTAGCATCTCTTGATGATCAAACACATCAATAACTTTTTTTAAGTTTCAGCACTTCTATGCAAACACTTAATTTATAAGCACTTATTTTATGTTTTTAATCACTTAAGTTAGAAAGTTATTTGTTTAACCCTATCCAAATGGGCTTTAAGAAAGACTTTGCACTTTCTCTGCTTTGTTATTCCGTCAGGGTTCCCACAACCTAGTAAAGATGTTTAGCAGCTCATGTTTGAAAAAACACCAATAGAATTCATATGTCATGACCCGATTTACGAGTCATGATGGCACCTACTAATTTCCACTAGTAGGCAAGACAATACCATAACCCAACACTAACACAATGGGTTAATCCTATAGGAAAGGACCAACAAAGAGGAAATTCAAGAACATTAATTGTAAAAATAAGGGTTCTAGATATAATAAACAATCATACAAGATTCCAATCCCAAATCCTAGTAAAGCTAGTACAAGACAACTATTAGTATCAATACAACTCCAAGTCTTGAATAATCAATACATCTATCTTGAATACTAAAGATTGAATACAAGAGATAGAAGAAAATTAGGTGACTCGAACTCCAAGAGCTCACCTTATCTTTGAAAATAAATCACCACATAAACTGCAAGATTAATGGTTATAGCTAACACTCGTATCTGTACCAAAAAGGTACAAAAGTGTAGTATGAGAACAAAAACAATGGGTACTTTATAGCCATCATCGACCACTGAGATAAATCATGATATAAGAATGATAAAATGCAAAATAATGTTAAGTCAAGGTATAGAATTAAACCTAAATCATCTTCATCATACCTGTACATAATAAATAAGCAATTTAAAATAACAGTATAACATAAGGCATTAACACATGCCAATATAGTTGTGCATAACAAGAATAAAATATTAGAATCACAACATATCATAAGGCATCAATGACCATTAACATACATTCATACTGATCATTAAATATTCGTAATTGAATAAAATATATCAATATAATCATAACCATAACTCTACCAACATATAAGCATTTGTACATCAATACACCCTATTTACTCATTATTAGCTAGCCAACGCTTATTACTCACAAGTTATCATACAGCACCTAATTATTTTCTATCTATTATTCATCACATAATCACTATTCAAGGGTCAAACAGTAATCATTATTCAATAACTAGACAATATCAAACATCTAGTCGAGATTCATCACTAGACCATATTCGTTAATTAAGCAATATTTATTCCTATTCATCATAATCCCACTAGTCACCATTTATCTTACGACCACTAATCAATAATTATTCACTATTTCTCTATCAACTAATATGTACTATTAAATAGCATCATTAATCAACAAATCCTAATTTAGTAACAAATCAACATCATAGACTTAGTCATCAATTGCAACTGATTATCACCATCACTAAGTCCATTATTACTAACCACCATAATAAGTTAATCATCCCTATTAATAGCCATCAATGCAGCTAGTCTTCTTTATTAATAAGTGTCACAATCCACTAGTCACTATTAGACAGTTAAGAAATATCCACTACTAATCATCATTCATCCTTAAATCACCCACTATACCATATAATACCTTAACGCATTAGAAGACTATAGCCGATATCTCTATTACCAACACTTTACCTAACTACACTAAAGCATAAATATGTAACACCCTCAAAATTTTGATCATTTTATTTTTGGTCTTCCCGTGTTTGAAATACCAATTTTCATTTAAATTATGTTTAGATATGCTATTAAGGAGTCTCTAGGGAGTTTCAAAATTTTTAGAAGGGGTTCAGGGCTATTTTAGAGGTTTGAGGTAGTATGCCTCCGCGATACCACCTTGTTATGAAGGATAATCTCTGCGATAAATAATGTGTTATAGAGTATAATCTTCGTGATAAGCAGCGTAGTACGGAGGTTAGCCTCTACAATAAGGTATGTGCCACATTGCTATGTTAAAATCGTATTGTCTTATTTTATTTTCCCTAGGTATGAGGGGTTGTAACACCCTGAATCTGGTACTCAAAATGCTATATGATGCTCATGATCCTGAAGGACCACAATCTAACCCATGACTAATATCTATAACTGCACTACATAATATGATGTAAAAATATAGAATTAAAAGCTGAAAGACCACAAGTTTCAAATATATGATAAAACATAACATCTAGAAATACAGTACATTATTTCCAAAATAATTAAAATAACTGTGAACATGCTATAGTCTGAAAGCCTCTAGACTGTCTGAATAAGGAGTTAATGGGATATGTCCCCAACTAACTCCAACTGTTGAAATAACTAAGTACTAAAGATTTGAAATAATCAAATCATAACATCCTTAAATGATGAGGACTCACTACTGACTTTGACTGCTGAAACTGGAATGCTACTGAAGTTCTGGAGCTCATGCTTCTTAACTTATCGTATAAAAACACCATAGTTCAAATACATTTGTACGATTAAATATACTGGTATGCAAATGAGGTAGGCTGAATGCAAAGGGTTCATATGCATGAACAATGCAATTTGATTGTAAACATGATCGTGAGAATACATACATGAGTATGTAACTGTAACTGGATTCATGAGTAATACTGACTACTGAGTTTAAATACTAATAACAAGAGTTACTTATAACTGATATAACTGATATTGGGTGGCTGTGTATGATAGTTTAGTTTTGATGGAACCAGTTAAGTTTTGTACTGAGCTGAGTGATTGTATTTGACTGTCCTGGTTTCTGTACAACTATCTGAGTTCTAATACTAAAATTGGGTGACTGTATCTGACAATCCTGATTCTGTAAATGAAACTATGGGAGAATTTATCTAACCGACATGCCCTTTTTTCTAAATAGATTTGGGATCCAACTTATAACTCCAGTTGAAAGGTTTTTAATACCATGCCACTAGTAAGGACAAGCTATGAGAATACCTCATCTAATAGGTACTCTAAGGAGAATGGTGGTACCCTCATATAACAGGTTAAGATACCTCATCTACCCTCAACTAGCAGGTTTGATGTCTCAACCTATGCTAGCTACGTAGTACTGGAGCACAAGGATTACTTTTAAGAATCACACCCTCTACTAACAGGTGAGTTCCCATCCTTGGGCTCATTCGGTTCTAATCCTACTCCATCTGAATAGACACTGAACATAATTAACTGAACTTAGCTGGACTGAGTTCATTGATTTTCGTTAACTTATGAACTACTATTAAGATCTGATAACTGTCTGAGATTACTGAGATTACTGAGTTTTCCTAAGTCATGTGACTGACTAAATTATACTGAGTTCTAAAACTAACTGAGAATAGTACTAATCATGGCATGACTGAGATTTATCAAGAAACTGATGTTGTTCTCAACATACAGCTAAGTTGTCAGGTACAAGTTACCCCAGGACTCGATAGCATGAAACTAACAAGACATGACACTTCTTGTATACATAACCATGGTAAATATTTCATAGTACGATGATTGTGTATTTTCATGAAGTCTTTGCATACCACAAGCTTTCAAAGAGACTATCAGACACAGTCTAGTTTTGATTGATTCCGCCAAATAACTTTGACTAGAGGGACTTCTTTGTTCCTCGATCTACGAGTTTAGTAGTCTAGAATTTTGACTAGAATCTCTTCATAAGAGAGGTTGTTCTTAACATCAATGCCCTCTATAGGGACTACAACTGATGGGTCACTTATGCATTTCTTGAGCAAAGAGACATGGAACACTGAATGAACTGAGGCTAGATTTGAAGGCAATTTGACCTCATAGGCTACCTTGCCAGAACGACTGAGAATTTTGAAGGGACCGACATATCGAGGACTGCGTTTTCCCTTCTTGCAGAATCTCTTCTCTCCCTTCATGGGAGATATCTTTGGGTAAACATAGTCAACAATCTTGAACTCGAGTTTTTTTCTACGTACATCTGCATAAGACTTCTGTCAGCTCTGAGCAGCCCGGAGTCTTTCTATTATCAAATAGACTTTTTTAAGACATTAAATACTAAGTCAGGCTCTATAACTGAGGCCTCACTAATTTTGAACCAGCTGATTAGAGATTTTCACCTCCTACCAAACAGAGCTTCGAATGGAGCCATCCAAATACTGGAATGATAGCTGTTGTTGTATATAAACTCAATCAAAGACAAGTGATCATCCCAACTACCCTTGAAATCAATTGATCATGCTCACAGCATATCTCCTAAAGTCTAAATGGTCCTTGCTGCTTTACTATCTGTCTGAGATGAAAGGCTATACTGAGATGAACTTAGGTACCAAGACCATTTTGGAATGTTTTCTAGAGTTGAGAGGTAAACTTAGTACCTCTGTCTTAAATAATGGAAAATGGAACACCGTGTAATCTAACCAACTCCCTGATATAAAGTTTGGCATAAATCTTAGCTGAATAAGAGGAATAGACTAGAAGTAAATGAGTTGATTTGGCCATTCTATCTACAATGAGCCATACTGAATCATACTGGCGATAAGTACGAGGCAAACCCATCACGAAGTTCATGTTCACTTCTTTCAACTTCTAAGTAGGAATACTAAAATCCTATATGGACCCACTACGCTTCTGGTGCTCTATCTTAACCTAAAGATATGTAGAACACTTAGCCATAAACTCTGCAACATCTCAATTCATCCCAATCCACCAATAAATCTCCCATAAGTTGCGGTACATCTTAGTGTCCCCTGGATGAATAGAGTAGCGTATACCATGCACTTTTTCAAGAATTTTCTACCTTAAGTCATCTACACCTGGAAGACAAAGATGACCTTGACAACATAAAACACCATCTCTCCTTAGGAGAAAACCTCTACTTTTTATCTTTGACTAATACTTTCAACTTGATTAGATTAGGATCTCTATCCTATTTTTCTTTCACCTCAAAAACTAGAGTAGACTCTAAACTATTCTGAATCCATAGACTACCTTCTGCTAAATCGATTAGGAGGACACCTAGTTTGGTAAGCTGATGGACTTCCTAAGATAACTTCTTCTTACTATCCTCAACATGAGCAACACTACCCATAGACAGTCTACTGAGGGCATCGGCCATTACATTGTCCTTGCCCGAATGATAAAGGAAACTCATGTCGTAATCTTTCAAGAGCTCTAAGCACCTTCTTTGATGAAGGTTAAAATCTTTCTGAGAAAATTCATACTGAAGGCTCTTATGATCTTTGAACACATCTACATGAACATCGTACAAGTAATGCCTTCAAATCTTTAAGGCAAAAACTACAGCTGCTTACTCAAGATCATGAGTAGGATAATTCTTTTTATGGGGTTTAAGCTATCTGGAGGTGTAGGCTATGACCTTACCATACTACATGAGTACACAATCTAATCATACTCTGGATGTATCGTAATATACTACAAACCCATCTATGGCATATCGAAGAGCCAAAACTGTAGCTAAGGTTAGTCGAGTCTTAACTTTTAAAAACTCTTCTCATAAGGATCTAACCACTGAATCTTGACTTTCTTCTGAGTCAATCTGGTCATAGGGGATGCAATAGAAGAAAATCCCTTAACAAATTATCTGTAATAGCCAGCCGAACCCAAGAAGCTCCTGATATCTGATGGAGATACAAGGAGAGGCTAGCTTTTTATTGCTTTGGACTTTTGAGTGCCATCACCAGAAATGATATGACCAAGGAATTCTACTAACCTTAGCAAAAATTTTCCCTTAGTTCATTTGGCAAACAACTAATGATTTCTGAGAGTCTGCAATACTATTCTAAGATAGTCTGCATGATGACGATCACTGCGAGAGTAAACAAGGATGTCATCTATGAAGACTATGAAGAATATGACTAAGTACTAGTTAAACACATAATTCATTAAGTCCATGAAAGCGCTGAAGCATTAGTAAGACCAAAGGACATAACTAAGAACTTGAAGTGACCATACGGAGTATGGAAGGCTATTTTTGGGATGTCACATTCTCTGACTCTAAGCTGATGATAGCCTAATATGAGATCTATCTTGGAGAAATAGATGGAACCCTGAAGTTGGTCAAACAAGTAATCGATTCTGGAAAGTGGATACTTGTTCTTGACTGTGACTTTATTGAGTTGGTGGTCATCAATGCACATTCTGAGAGAACTATTATTCTTTTACATGAAGAAGACTGGTGTGCCCTACGAGGACATATTGGGTTTGATGAATCCCTTATCTAAGAGATCCTTCAACTGTTCTTTCAATTCTTTGAGTTTTGATGGTTCTATTTTAGATGGAAAAATAGAAATAGGCTGAGTATCTAGAAGAAGATCAATGCCGAAGTCTATTTCCCTTTTGGGAGGAATTCTTGGAAGATCTTTGGGAAAGACATCTGAATATTCATTCACTACTAGGGTTGATTTGAAACTGAGAGTTTCCAAAATAGATTCCTTAACTTAAAAAAGATGATAGACACATCCCTTAGATATCATTTTCCATACCTAAAGTTAGGAAACAAACTAACCTCTAAAAACTGAATTACTACCTCACCACTCTAGGATAGGTTTATTTGGAAACTAAAACTGGACAATTTTATTTCTGTAGTCGACTGTGAAATAGCAGGAATGAAGTCAATACATACCGAGAATGATAGTAATATCAGTCATCTCTAATTCAAATAAGTCTACACAAGTGACCATTTGAGATACCATAATCAGACAATTCTTGTATACCCATCGAGCTATGATGGTTTTACCCACTGGGGTAGAGACTGAGAAGGGTTCTGCTAGAAGTTTCAGACTAACTTTGAAATCAAATGCTATATAAGAAATAACAAAAGATAAAGAAGCTCCTAGATCTAGCAAAGCGTAAACATACAAATGAAAGATCTATAACATACCAGTAACCACATCAGGAGAATTTTCTTGATCCTGTTGGGACTGAAAAGTGTAGAGTCTATTTGGGCATTGCCCACTAGTGGCACTAAAAGTGGCACCCTGCTGATTTGGGCGATCAGACTGAGCTACGAAACAGTTCTACTAACCCTAAGGACCTGTCTGAGGACAATATCTGACTCTGTGGTCCAGCTTTCTACATTAAAAGAAAACATTACTGCCAGCTCAATAAATACCCATATGGTGCTTGTCATATGTGTGACAAAAAGGATAGGTTTGAGCACTGCTAATACTGCCCTAAGACTTAGAGCCTGGTGCCCTATCTTTTTTACCGTCTATGAATTTCAACATTGGAGCACTGGCTGAGGAATGACCTAGAAGGATGACTTAGGGTAGAGATGAGAACGACTTTCACCCTCTGACTTAGGCTGAGCAAAGTTGAAACTACCTGTCCTTAATCTCTTATTTTGATTCTCTCTCATCTTAATCTTTTGCTCTTCTATCTATTAAGCATAGATCATAAGCCTGGCTATTTCCATGTCACTAATCAACATTGTAGATCTGCACTCATTGACCATACTATCATTCACCTAGAAATAAACTTACTCATCTTAGTTGTGTTGTCTGCCACTACGTGAGGAGTGTATCAAGCTAGTTGAGTAAACTTAAGAGAATACTCTTTCACTGTCATGTTTCCCTTCCTGAGGTTGATAAATTCTAGCACCTTAGTTTTCCTGAGCTCTAGGTAAAAGAATCTATCAAGAAAAGTAGTAGCAAGCTCCTTTCACTCTTAGTCCCAACGTCACCAGCCCTTTCTAGTTTCTACTATTTGAACCATATGTGAGCCACATCCTGTAACTGATATGCAACTAGCTCATCACTCTCAACAACTGACACCCCTATGATATCTATAACCTTCTAAACCTGATCAAGGAATTTTTTAGGGTCCTCATTGACTTAGACCCAAAAAAGAATAGTGGATTTATTTGGGTAAAGTCCCGAATCCTAGATGCAGTTAAATTAGACACAGGGTTGGCCAGAATGATAGCTAGCCATTCATTCTGGGTAGA
The DNA here is from genome assembly GCA_030864225.1 of Capsicum baccatum var. pendulum. Lineage (NCBI taxonomy): Eukaryota > Viridiplantae > Streptophyta > Magnoliopsida > Solanales > Solanaceae > Capsicum > Capsicum baccatum. The sequence goes on along the minus strand of CM061559.1, from coordinate 135,958,801 downwards.
AACTAGGTTATCAAGAGTAGTGAATGCAGCTCTGAACTCTGCATGAGAAACATATTCGTCTAAGAGATCTGCTTGAATGGGCTGAGGGGCTGACTAATTTTTGTTTCTTCTCTTGGGAGGCATGTTTTGTAGAAGAAAAGGAGAAATGAATTAGAATAAGAGTTAAAATTGAGCTTATACTCACTGGCACAGCATGAATACTGAAAGAAGGGAAACTATTACTAAAACATCTCATATCCTTCTATACATAAATGTGGTGCGCAACACACCAATGCATAAGACTCTACTAGATATGAATTTAAGAATTCCTAGGACACTATTGTACCTTAGGATCTGATACAAAGTTTGTAACAACCCAAATATTGTACCCGAAATGCTACACGGTGCTCATGACCCTAAAGAACGACCAGATAACCCATGACTGATACTTATAATGAGCACTGCATAATATGATGTAAAGATGTAAAATTAATGGATAAAAGTACATAAGGTTCAAATATATTATAAAACATAACATCTGGAAATATGATACATCATTACCAAAATAACTGAAATAACTGTGAACATGCTATAGTATGATAGCCTCTAGACTGCCTAAATAAGGAGTTTATGGTACATATCCCCAACTAACTCTAACTGTTGAAATAACTAAGTACTAAAGATATGAAATAATCAACTCATAACATCCTCGAATGATGAGGACTCACTGCTGACTCTGACTGCTGAAAATGGAATGATACTGATGCTCTGTAGCTTGTGCTTCTAAACCTATGGTATAAAAATACCATAGCATAAATTCGTCAATATGATTAAATGTGCTGGTATGCAAGTGAGGTAGTCTAAATAAAAAAGAGTTCATATGCATGAACAGTTCTCGATAACTGTATAACATGATCATAAGAATACATATATTAGTGTGTAACTATAACTAGATTTGTGAGTAATACTGACTACTGAGTCTGAATACTAATAACATGAGTTATTGATAACTGATATAACTGATACTGGGTGTCTGTGTCTGATAGTCAAGGTTCTGATGGAAATATCTGAGTTCAGTACTGAGTTGAGTGACTGTAGAACTATCGTATCTCTATTACTGAAATTGGGTGACTGTATCTGATAGCCCTAATTTTGTAAATTAAAATATTAGAGAATTCATCTAACAGACATGCCCATTTTTCTAAATAGATTTGGGATCCAATTTGTAATGCCAGTTGGAAGGATGTTAATACTGTACCACTGGTAAGGACAAGCTGTGAGAAATCCCTCATCTTAAAAGTACTCTAAAAAGAATCGTAGGACCCTTATATAACAGGTTAAGTCACCTCATCTACCCTCAATTAGTAGGTTTAATGTCTCAACCTACAATGGCTATGTAGTTATGGAGCACAAAGATTGCTTCTAAGAATCACACCCTCTATTAACAGTTGAGTTGCCATCCTTAGGCTCACTCGGTGCTGAATTCTACTCCCATCTGAATAGACATTGAACAGGATTAACTAAACTGAACTAGACTAAGTTTATTGAGTTTTGTTAACTAATGGAATACTATTGAGATTTGATAACAGACTGAGATTACTTAGATTATTGAGTTTTCCTGAGTCATGTAACCGACTGAATTCTGCTGAGTTCTAAAACTGACGGAGAATACTAGTAAACATGAAGTGAATGAGATTTATCATAAATCCAATGCTGTATCTAGGCACACAACTAAGTTGTCGGGTAAAAGTACCCCCAGGACTAGATAGCATGAAACGGACAAGACATGACACTTCTTGAACACATAACCATGGTCAATAATTCATAGTACTATCATTGGTGATTTTCATGAAGTATTTGCATGCCACAAGCTTTCACATAAATAAGAATACATATAAGCATGTCATAATATTCTAAGCCTAATTTCATGAGCATTTCATCAATCTATTACCAGGCATAACAATAGTATAGGACTCATTTTGAACATAATGGTAACATGAATTCATCATTTAGGTTCTGTTAAGTCATAATGCACAAGTATTATTCTCTTAGGTATTTTATCAAACACCTAGTATGCATAACTTAGGGCTTAGGTATGATATCAAATTAATACCACATGATTCCCTAATTCAACTCAATTTCATAAATTTCAACCAATATACTAGTGTAGTTTCATGAACAACACATAAAGATTCCAACTTGGGAATCCTACAACACTAACTACATGAAAATAATCAATCCACAACATAAAAATCACGATTCATAATCTAAAATTGGATTCTTGGGCTTCATGGATGAAAGGAATCCATGTATGAACACTTTACATACCTTGGATGGAAAATTCTTGAAAACTAACGGTAGAATCTTTTTAATTTGAAACTTCTATGAAAATCCTAGACTTGTTCTTGAGAGTATTTGAGAGTAACAACAATATTTTGGTGACATAAGGGTTGAATCTCATGTTTTAGGCTTATATAGTGCTGGGAAATTGACCCTTTTACCCTTAAAAATATGGACATTTAATGACTAAAATTGGCCATATTCACAATTGGCGATGCGGTCCGTCGATGCATCAACGTGATACCCGATACGTCGTACTATGATCGTACCAAGCCTCAATAGTTTTTTTGGTAATCCCTGATAAAATGTTAACCAGCACGATAGGCGATGCGGTATGCCAAGATCACGTTGGTCCACTATTTTGGGACACCATACGTGGTCTAAACGAGGTTTAAAAAATCCAAAAATTGTTTAAGAACACCTATTGACCTCTTTGCTCATAAATTAACAAAAATATGGACTATTAAAGTACATTAAGGTAGTGAATTGAGAATGCTGACTTTCGAAGGCCAAAAGTAAACTTAGTCTGAGAACTTAGCTAGAATTTTCTAAGTATGGGACCCCCTTAACAGGCTTAAAGGACTGATTTAAGCTTAGAATTTTTGTGGGGACTTAAAGAGGTGTTGAGGGATTTTCACTTATGTACGAACCTAAAACATAATATATCCTATTCCTTTAAGTTTTAAGATATCACATTCCCCAATTATACTCTCAAACTTAAAATCCCAGGAAATCATAAGGATTTTATCATATGTTCATCTGTCGAGTTCCAAGTTCCCAATTGCTCTCAAAGTCTTTGGTGTCTAAGGCATATTACTCTTCCCACATAATTTGTTTTGCAAATAGTATGTATTTATAATTGTATTCATGAGATTTAAAATGATGATTTGAATATAGGTTGAGGACTTTTGAGTGTTAATGAATGAATTTCTCTTTCCATAAACTCTATAGATTTTTCATGATTTTAATTAATGATTTTAAACTGTTGGGTTCTTGGGCATAGAAAATTAGGATGGGGGTCGAAGATTCCCCTAACTTTGATGATGTTGAATAATGGAATTGGTATAACCTCAACCTAATCTTGTTAAACTGTCTTTGAGCATAAGAATGTGACTATTGAACTACTTTTGGAATCATTGCATAATATAAAAGGCTATTGAAAGATAACAATTTTATAATAGAACTGTAGGGGTCATGGATTTCCTTATGCTAATAAATAATTAAACCTAGTGGGTCATGTATTCTCTCATATGAATGAATGATTGGTGTTTATAAGGTCATGTATTCCTTCATATAAATAAATGATTGTATCTTATGGGATCATGGATTCACCCTAGCTATGATAATTGAAAGGGCATGATGATATTAGCTTGCAGGCATAGTTAGTATGATGATACCAATAGTGTATGACTTAATAGATAATAATGGTTGAACTTTTTAGAATGTGTAAAAGTTTTAATTAGGATTGAAAGAGAGTTGTGTAGCTAGTTATGAAGGTGGAGGTCTCAAGGGACCAATACTAGAAACCCATATTTTTCGGCATGAGGGTTGGTCTTGATGATCATGTGCTTGTGTTACACTTGATGTATATTCTATAAGGTATATGCTAACATGCACTGGGGTCCAACAAGGGGGAGAAAGTTGGGTCCCATATATCCTGTAGGTACTATTATGATAGTTAAGCTACATAGTCCAGACTAATGTTTTACTTTATTCTCAGCCTTGTTCCCTATCCCAGAATGTCATTTTTTATATATATGTATGTATACTGTATACCTGTGGATTTTATTATGGTTTTGTCTTGGCATTATTTTATCCTCTTTATTGAGTTACATGCTAGTGTTCATCCTATTAACCATCTCAGGATGCTATATCCCTATGCGATGCAGGGTCTAAAGGCACTTCTTATTTTCCTATGCATGATGGATTTTTGAGTTGTGGACAGTCATCTTTGAAATGGTGAGTTTTCATTCTCTAGAAGGGTTATCATTTTAAAGTCATGTTCCTTTTATAGGTGTGTAGTTCACCACACTTAGAAAGGAGAGGCTACGAGGCATATAGGGAATATTTCCCTTTCTTGTTTTCTATTTTTGAGCTATAGAGTCTAAGGTCTTGAATCTCTTCTAATTCCTATTTGTTCACCTTTTAGATCATGCCTCTAAGAAGATCTGATACTCATTGAACCTTATCTATCCTACCTAAGGGAAATATGGATGGAACTCATCTTATGTTTGGGGTGCAGACTCAGTCTAGGGTCACAACTTTTGATTTGCCCATGTAGTTCCACCAGTCTTCACAAATCCATCTTTCCCTGCCGGCACTCCTAAACAGTTACCTCCAAGATATATAACTAATGATAAGTTCCTCTATTCTATTCATCTATTGACCTTGTTACTGATATCTCAGTCCCATCAGTTGGGTCCTACTAGTATTGTTGTGAGTTATTTGCAGGTTACTCGAGTTGGAAAGTGTATGAGGTTAAACCCTTTAGTTTTCATTGGAATTGATAGAGAAGATCTTTTAAGTAATTCATGATACTAATGTAGAGGGTGTGAAGTTCATTGATTATCAGTTGAAAGATATAGCGTATCAATGGTATGAAAAGTGGGATCAATCTAGGGATGATGCATAGATGGCACTGTGGGATGACTTTTCTAGTGCATTTTTGGATTGTATCTTTCCTCAAAAGTTAAGGGAGGGAAAAAGTAAGGTGTTCTTAAACTTGAAGAACAAATAACTATTAAGTAGTATGCCTTGAAATTTCACCAGTTATCCCATGACGCTCTGTACTTGGTTTCTAGAATGAGGGCTAGAATGAGAATATTTACTTCTAGGTTGTCCCGTGATTGGATTTTAGAGAGTAAGGCCACCTTGTTGAACAAGGATACAAATATCTTTAGACTTATGGTGTATATGCAACAAGTTAAAGAGAAAAAGAAAAGCAAGTTGAGTTGGGAGAGAGGAAGAGTAAAAAGTTTTGGTATTCAGGTCAGGGTGCAGGTAAATAGCAAGGAGGTAGATATGGTGGAAAATGGTCTAATAAGAAATGGGGCAATTTGGTTTTCTATTCGACGGCTAGTGCTCCCTATGCTTAAGCCATCTGGAGACTGACATTTTTAGGATGACAATGGGTTTAGGGAATAAGGTGCCCAGTCCCATATTAGTGGAGCTCAATAAGCCCCATCCTATCCTCCTTGTAAATTCTATGGGCAATTGCATAATGTTCAGTATGAGGAAGGGATCAATCGGTGTTATAATTATGCGCAGCTAGGGCGTTTTTAGTGACACTGTCCAACTAAGGTTGGTTTTGGAGCTAACAAGGTTTCATTTTCCTCTTCATCAGCTTCTATACTAAAGGGTGCTACCACTGGTTTTGAACCTTCTTGGAATCATCTCTATGCTCCTACCACTTTTTTAGGAATCAGAGGCATCTTATAAAGTCATTACTAGTATGTTACCGTGTTTCTCTTATGATGTATATTTCCTACTTGATTTGGGGTCTACTCTTTTTTATGTGACCCCATACATTGTTTCTTATATTGGTTTTGGTCCTGAATGTATTTTTTATCCCTTCTCTATGTCTACACCGATAGGTGAGTCTATTATGGGTAGGAGAGTTTATAGGGGTTATGTAGTGTCTGTTTGTTGTTGGGAGACTTTTGAAGACTTGATAGAGTTGGATATGGTTGATTTCGATATTATCTATGGAATGTACTGGCTCTACTCAAGCTATGCCTTTTAAGATTGCCATACTCCTAAGGTCATTTTCAAATTCCATAGTGAACCAGTTATTAAGTGGGAAGAATGTTCCCTAGTGCTTAAGGGAAGGTTCATATCTTATCTTAGATCCCGAAAGTTAATTTTCAAGGGGTGTCTTTATCATTTTGTCTGGGATAAGGATTCTAATTCGGTGGGTCTCTCATTAAAAATCATTCCTATGGTTAATGAATTTCCTAATGTCTTTCCTGGTGTCCCTCCTAATAGGGAAATTTATTTTAGGATCGATCTACTCCCGAACACTCCTCCTATCTCTATCCCTCCCAATATAATGACTCCAGCTGAGTCAAAGGAGCTTAAAGAGCAATTGAAAAGTCTCCTTGATAAGGGTTTTATTCTCCCTAGTTTTGCTCTATGGGGTTCTCTGTTCTCTTTATGCATAAAGAGAATGGGTCCCTTTGGATGTGTATTGATTATCACGAGCTAAATAAGGTGACTATGAAGAATAAGTACCCTCTTCCAAGAATTGATGATTTATTCGACCAGTTCCATTGTGCTAAGTGCTTTTCTAAGATTGATCTTTGTTCAGGTTACCATCAGTTGAAGATTAGGGAGGTGGAAGTCCCTAAGACTGAATTCCATACTTGATATGGACATTTTGAGTTCTTGGTCATGCCTTTTGGGTTGAAAAATGTCCCAAATGCATTTATTGATCTTATGAATTGGGTATTCCATCAGTTCGTAGATTTGTTCATCATTGTGTTTGTAGCTTATATTCTAGTGTATTACAAGAGTGAGGCAGATCATGCCGATCAACTCCGTTTACTATGGCAGACGCTTAGGGATCAACAGTTGTATGCAAATATTTCTAAGTGTAAGTTCTAGTTGATTGTGGTGACTTTTTTGGTTAATGTTGTTTCTAGTGAAGGGATGATGGTGGATCCATAGAAGGTTAAGGTAGTGAAGAAGTGTCCTAGACCTACAACTCCAATCAATATTCAAAGGTTCTTGGGTTTGACCAGGTATTATAGAAGGTTTTTGGAGAGCTTCTCTTCGGTTGCTACTCTATTAACGAAGCTTACTCAGAAAAAGGTGAAGTTTTTCTAGTTGGATATTTATGAGGGATGTTTTGAGAAGTTAAAGAATAATTTGACTTCTGCTCTAGTCTTGACCCTGCCCGAGGGTATTGATGGTTTCGTTGTTTTCTGTAAGGATGTGGGACTAAGTTGTGTGTTGATGTAGCATGGCAAGGTTGTGGCCTATGTTTCTATGAAGCTAAAAGTTCATTAGAAAAATTATCTGATACATGATTTAGAGTTATTGGTTGTGGAAAAATGAAGTATGTTCCAATTTTCACAAGTCAAAAATTTGGAGTCGGAAAAAGAGAAAAATAATTATTACATAGTCTCTCACGTCCTTGCCCTTGATTTTTAAAAAATTTTTGGACGGAGGGGTTTTTTTTCTTTGCATTTGAACCATGCACAATTTTGATAATCATGACAACAACTAAGTCTTGGTCTCACATTCTGGCTACATATGGGCAAATCAACCGTAGGGCTACTCAAATTTTGCCAATGGTACGAGTGCAATCCCGCATCCACAGGTACTCAGACTTTTCTTGCATCCATGGATCAAGACCCAACCACAACAATTTTCACTTAAGAATATTGTTAATCAGTATATCATAGCGAAAGTCTCGTCCAACATCATTATTATAAGAATTAGAAAACTAAACAATAAAAACAATCAATTTACAAAATTTTCATGCGTTAAGTAAACTTAGTTTTAGTATTGGATATCAATGAATACATAAAAGGGTAGGGCCACACCCGCAATTATTAGACTTGTAGTGACCTTACTACAGACGTAAAAGCAAAAGAAGGGTCTAAATATCTCTCTGAAATTGCATTGATAACCATGCTGAAAGAAGGACATGGAGGCACGACTGCGTCCTGATAGGTGCGATCACGGTACCACGATCATGTAACTGAGGGCATTTGCTCCTTTATTTTACGTATTTTTTGCATTACTGCTGCACTACCAAACTTGGTTTTCCCCTGTTTTTGTCTTTCAACCTACCCCAAGCACCTGTAAAGCATTAAAATTTCATGACTTATTTATAAATAAATGATATAAACATGAAAATGATGGGTTGTTTCTATCAGGTGCTTGATTTAACGCTGTGACACAACGCCTTTTTAATCCTCATTTATGTCTCCACTTAGAGGATTTGAATTTCCTGCCCAATTTTCGATCAATGCATCTTTGAGGCACTTTGGTCAAGGGTGAGGGAACAACTATACATGTTCTATCATGTCACTTTGAACACTTCAACCTTTTACCTAACTTCACATCACACATCCTATTCGGATCCTTGTGTAAAGGTTGGAACACCAAAAGTCCACTTTGTATATCGGAAATTGAGTTTCTTAGCCTTCGATGGTGGGATTTCGATGTGCTCTTTTCAAATGTCAAAGTCCAAACTGTAGGGAAGGTACTCTTTTTCCCCGTAATCCACATTTTCCAGGTAGATGGATTCTCATCACCTCCTATAAGCATAATGTTGAGAAGTGGGTTGAATGAGGTTTATCCCTTAATTTTGGAATTTTAACCCTATTAGCATCCTCACCCTGAAATGGAATAGAGTCATCATAAGAAATTTTCTTGGATTCTTCTTTTGACTCTAGAACCATTTCCTTTATTCCGGCATCTTCAACCATATTCTGCTCAGTTGGTTAGGAAATCACCGAGGACTCTTCAATGTCAAGCTCAATTAGAAGAATGGGCATGGTCATACTACTTGCATGATTGACCTCCATTCCCATTTATTCTATCCCCTTTCTTTCCACATTACATGCCTCCATGGATTGATGCATGCCATTTATATTATCCCGTGTTGATGACATCTGATCCAAGATAAGTTAAAGCATTTCTTCAATACTATTACTTCCAGTGCTTCGGTCTTCCTTTTCTTGATCATAAGACCTATCAAAATCATAAGAAGAACTAGTACTTGGATTAGGATAACGTGGGTAGGGGCATTTGGACAATCACTTCAATGTCCATCTTGACCACCAGATAGAGAAAAACCATACTCCTTATAAGATAGAGATGGTGCATATCCCTCTCCAAGGAACATATCTACAATCTTGCAAAAGTGGGATCTATTATAATATGAATAGGGATTGTCACGATAGGATCTCATACCACCTAAATCACATTCATTCCATGATTCTATAGTGACAAACAAATAAAAATAAAAACCTACATAAGACAAGAAACAAAATAAAATCACAAACAAATATTAACAAGTTTGAATCAAAGCAAGTAGGATAAAATTTCAAACTAACTCAATACACCAAATTGTTCCCCAGCAACGCCACCATTAATGATAATGCTCAATTTACACATCAATTTAATTTCAAGGTAGTTACTGTCAATATATTTATCCAACTAAGAGTTGGGGTCAAATCCATGAGGAACAATGTGAGTAGTGATTGAGTAAGTTCAAAATAAAAGCTTCATGCTAAGTTAAAACCTATAGTACAAGATGGTTTGGGAATTTTCAATGTTTTCTAATGAGAAAGTAATTTTGGGCATCTAAGGAATTATTCAAAACTAAGAATAATTAGAGTATAATAAATTAAAATGGATAATGGGACTATGCTTTCCTATGGGCAATTTATGCATGGGATCATGATTATTCGGTGTAAAATTTAAATTGTTAATGATGTGGTAGGCTAGGTTTAAGGTCTTTGAGGCTAGTTTTTCAACAAAGCATCAAAGTTATCACTCATTGAACCTTTCAAGTAACTAATGAGTGTGTCCTTTAAAGCTACGCAAAACCTCAATTGGTTATCACTATTTCTAGGATGATACCCATGGTATAGTCAATCTCCTAATCACCCTTTTGTCTAAGATAGTGAAAAATTGGAAAGACATATCCATAAATAGTCTACTATTGCTTTGGTTCCCACATTCCTCTTTCAAGGATGAGGTAGGTTCCTAAAGTTCACCCAAAACCCCTCTTTCAAGGATGGTTTGAGATTTCAAGAGCTTGGGATTTTTATCCATCAAACCTATTTGGGAATTTTGGGCTTCCACCCACAAATCCCAACCAATTTAATCAAGCAATAATACAACCTATCATTAATAAACTAAAATATACATAAATATATCAAAACTTGCACACAATTGCATCCTATTCTAGCGTAAACCCAAGAGGTAGATCTTGCAAATCATAATGATAATAAACAAAAATAAACCAATATTTCAATCAAAGTTATCCATAAGAAAATAAAATGAGGGAAAACTACCCTTTAGAATTCAATGAATCTTCAATGAGTGATGCCAAATATAAACTTAAAAGTCACTCTAATGTCTTCTTAGCTCAAGATTAGTACAAGTTTTTCTCCAATATCTAAGAAACTATAAAAACCCTAAACTAAGGATAGAGGTAGGGCTGTAGAATTCTGGTTTTTTTCATGAATAGAAGAGTTTTTATCCTTAAATGAGATTTGGGGCTGGCTAGCCAAATGACATTATTTCCCCTGGTTCATTTTCCACTCTCACTCAATCGTGGAGGGTTGATCACGATCGCACCTACTGCGGTCGTGGAGTATGAATAACGATTGTTATTGGTTAACTAACATAACTAAATGAGATCGCTGCCCTTAGCCTGCGATCGCAGTAACTAAGGGCCTGATCTTTCTCTTTATTCATCTTGTCCATAAGACAAATAATATTTGAATATAGAAGAGTTCTTAAATAACCTGCAGTATTATGTTCTGGTAGCAGGTATTTGAGGATGGAGATAACCAATTGTAATGCTTTGTCCCATCTCTAATCCTATGTTGAGAGTAAAATGAATAGAACTTTAACCCTACTTTCTTGATTATTGTTGACAGAGAAATATCCTTGGTAATTCTTAGCCTGAGTATAGACTATACACAGTACAATGACAATAAAATTAAGCTGACTTTCTGAACAAACATACTCAAATGCCTAGCATCCTAAAATATGACGATGTTATCTTTCTAATGTGTTTTCATGCTGAAAATGAACCTAAAGGAAGAGATGGAATCTAAATTCGGGATTCAAAACAAAACAAAATACATAACTCACAAAACCAAAGGAAAATATGGCAAAGTCCACTATCCTCATCCTCACTCTCTTTTCGGCAAACCCAAAAGGATAACTTTTGGTAGGCGAGATGATCACCGAGGAATCACAGGATTTTTTGTTTTTTAGCAGACTTATCTTTGTTGTTCCTCGTCCTTTGAGAAACCAAAGAAATCAAGAGGTAGTTACACTAATGATGTTATGGCTCAACAGTTACAATAACAACAAACAGTAACAATGATCAAAACATTAGATAGTTTCAATCCTCCTCCTCGCAGACTCAAATAAGTTAGTCATCGAGGAATCCTAGGATTTTTTTTAGCATATCTTGGACCTTACTCATTGTCCTTTTGGCACATGAGAAGCCAAAGGATCTTGAGGGGAAGCTCTGCTAGCAACGCCACTAGCTTTGACAATCATGACGCCATCCGGTAATAACAACAAACATACACAATAAATAACAACTACGAGCCAAACATACCCTATTAAACTACTTAATACAATCAAAAGCAACAGACTTAGCCTAATAATATAGCCCTTCTCGCCTCAAGCGATACACTAAGTGGAACATAGTTCGAAAATTATTCAGTAACCCCAAGAATGAACAACAGACCATGACATCAAAGTAAAAGAATGACAGAAATCAAACCCAAACATAGATTAATCTTAACACCACAACACACTAAACTCCTTCATCGACAACAGCAGCTCATAGTCCTTAAGACCTCTACAGAAGGCATCCCAGCATACCACATCAATGAGAGACACTGAATGACTACTGAATGGTGAAATGAAGGAGAAATAATTGAAAAATAATTGAAATAGAGTGTTACCTATTAGATGGCAGCAAAACAGGACGATGAGCTATCAGTAAAATTATCTCTATCGGAATTTTTCAACGTCGACCACCAATAGAGCATATTCTGTCTTTTACCTCTTAGAGATTTTGCAACCCCCCCAAATTTTCAACTAAGGTTTTCAACCTAAATTCAGAAACATCTAAAATTTTCCTTTCTCTGTTTCAGAATCAGAAACTTACTCAAAAGATTTCCCTCTTCAATCCTCGAATCTCTCCCTAGCAATTTCAAAAACCTAAAATTTCTCAGAAACAGAATTTGAGTTCCCAAAGCTTTTCTAAACATAATTTTTAAACCCTCAAATTTTTGACCCTTTTTTCTTGATTCCCCCCAAAAAAGAAAAAAGGACTTACAGAGAGAAAGAAGACTCTCCCTATCTTTACCCCTCGAAAACCCAAGGAAAAATCCTCCCAAAAGAGAATGAATGACTCTTTATATATAGAGAATGAATAGGGGCCCTTCTCCAAAAATTTTTTGAATTTTGAATCCCCCCACATCACCTTATTTTTCTGCCAATTCATAACGGGTAGACCAAAAAAATCCCCCCAATGGATTTTAGTCAAAAACCAATTAAAACCCCCAGGTATGTACAAAATCGTACAATCTCATCCGAGATTTGTGAAATCAAACCATTGAGGAGACATCTGGACCTCTTTTGGAAGTTTCTCGAGCTTTCTTTGTACAAACTAATGAGACGCGTATGGAGAAAGGTTGGGTCGGCCTTATTCTAGGTTCACGAGACACGGGTCATAGACTAAAATCATTAAATTTAAGGGTCAGGTTTGAGTCGGGTTGTCGCGATTGGAAGTTGTTAATGTTGAAGGTGGTTTTGACATTGTTGTTCTTGAATGGTGTTGATGCTGATGTTATTTAGAGAAGATGAATTGGGCCCGGGTCAGGAGAATGTTTTGGGCTAAGGGTTATTAATTTAGTTGGGTTGTCATTTAGAGAATTGTTAGGCTGGGCTGATTTTGTTTAAAATGGGTTGGTTTGGGATTTAAGTATTGGACCTAAAATTGGGTAGATTAGGAGGTAATTTTAACGATTGGGCTAGAATTAGGATATTTGGGTTTTAATTTAGGTAATTGAATTTAAATTATAACCAAACTAAATACCAATTGGTCAATTGCATTTCAATTGGGGCCAATTTGATTTCAATCAGAGCCAAATTTAATTAATTTAAATGATGTCATTTATACAATCTCATATATGAAAATATGAAAATATTTAATTATCACTTAAATGACAAAATTATCCCGAATACCTATTTTAAAATGCATTTATTTGGAAAAAAATAATTTTTGTGATTTTATTTGAAAATCAAAGAAACTCGAGATTTAACGTAGTTGTGGAGGACAAAAATTAGGTGTCAACAATCATACCAAAAACTAGAAGACGGTCTTGGTGTATAAACAGTGAACAAGAGAAATACATTCTTCTCTCCACTCTAAGCCTCTAATCTATCTTCAAAAATAATACAGAATAGAATCCAGTCTGTAAATTTTCAGCATCAAGTCTTTTAAATAATCTTTTCTCTCATAATTTCCTTCTAAGTCCCTAAACTAGTTTCCAATGACAAATTAGTCTTGGACATAGTTTCTAGACGCCACATTTGGTCCAAAAAGCTACTTTTCTCTTGTGTGATTTATCATCCACAATCCATAGTCTCATAATGTCTTTATCTACCTCATTAACACCTGAAATCCTGCTAATCATGTAGGTTAGCTTAATTACACCAAAGTAGGGTAAAACTATAAGAAACTAGGAACTTTGTTCTCAAAACTTAGCTAAAATATGGGTAAGTTATGGTGCTTAGGCATATAAATACACTCAAGATCACTAACCCACACTTAAATCTTTGTTTGTCCTCGAACAACTAATCCATTTATGGATACACAAGATCTAACACCCAAAAAGGAAAAACATGATGCTCAAATAGGCTCACACAACTAATATGAAACTCGAAGTAGATTCATGTATCATTATTGAAGACAACCTGCCCTCAAAAATAGACTCATCAAGTTGGAAAATTCATGCATACCGTTTAAGCAAAGAAATCATATAAATTACCCAAGATTTTATCAAACATGTTCCCTTACAACAAAAGAGTTACCCATAATCACTCACAATAATTCAATTTCTTGCACAATGGGTATAAGAATCAAGTTGTATTCACTCTCACAAAGAATTCTCTAATTAGAAATGATGACCATATTCTTACCCTTAGTGTAGTGCTCCATTATTATGAGAATTTCAAGATTTAGGTCTTTATGGGTTGTAATGTAGGATAAGGGATGGGTAGGAACTATTCTGGCCAGTAATAGTGACTACTTTCCTAAGCGCTTTAATACACTACATTAGACAATGAATACCAATCTATGACAAACAATTTTCACTTTTGCTAACTTCACACATAATTTTCTTTCACCCTATTTCATAAAGCTCACACACATAACTTATGGTGGGATTATTTTCCATGTTCACATCATATCATTTTGAACAAATTTTTATGCCTCTTAATTCTTTATATATATATATATATATATATATATATATATATATATATATATATATATATATATATATCAATCCCAACCAATCATACAAGATTCACACACCAAAAACTATTACATTAGGGATTCATTTTAACTTTTTTCTCCTTTTATTTGCAACTTTTTACTAAAATTTTTTACTAAAGTGCTTAGGAGATTTGGATCAATTTGAGGTTAATCAAGGAAAGATTAGGCTACACATGAAGTAACCAAAGAACAAGCTAAAGGCTCAACGGGGATAGCTAAGATTATGCACAAAGGTGGTTCAAAAGAGGTATGAAAAATAGCTATCAAAGAAGTGTCAAAATCATATCCTAAACACACATTCTCTATTTTGTTTTGCACACACACCTGGCAAGTTCTAGTATCAATTGCAAAAACGAATATGTGAATACCCTCACACACATATGGAACATGCTTAACTCCAACAGGATCATTATAGAATATTAACCAAATAATTATATGAATTTACTTTAAGCCAAAAATCACCACACAAATCATAAACTAGAACTTAGGTGTCTCAATAGTAAATATTTATCACATGTTTATATTGTCGTGTGGCTTACTAGAACAAATTATATTCACTTGTTAGGTCCTACATATAACTGATTTTCTCTTAAGACAGTCGTCATCCATCCATCATTGAGAAAAACACCTAACTATGACTAAAAAGCAAACTAACATATACACAAAAGCAAAACACATGCACTAAACTAACATATACAACGAGTTAAAATAAATGCACTAAAGAGAGGACAAAATTTGTAAGAAATCTAGAAACACTTCTAGCCACCCCACACTTTTAGTAAAACACTATCCCCAGTGCAAATACATAAACAAAAACCTGGCTAGTAGGACTCTTTTTTCACATCTGGGTTCATGCCACCTGCATTAGAATCATCATCAGAGTCTTCCTCACTAGATTCGGCCTCCATGTAGGAATCCAACAGTCGGCAATCCTCATTCGTTAGTGTATCATTATCCAATGGCTTCTCAAAACCAGTCCCCACTCCACATATAGCTCTAGCATGCTCATTAAGTGGGTAGTCATAATCTAGCTGACGTAGCTCTAAGCAGTAGGTACGCATCCTCTACTCATCATAGTGAGCTTCGTCATTCCATAAATATTATCAAAGAATCTCTTATCTCGTGCATGTTGTTCAATAGTGCTAAGAATTATGCCTTGGCTGGCATCTGGATCCTTTACCCTTGTGACATCCATTCTCTTTGGGTTCTGAGGAAACTTGTGATCTATTGGCTCTTCCTCAATGTTTTCCTTTTTTAAAATTGTGGTCAGGAAGCTTCCAAAACTTAATGGTGTCTTTTTGTGCATCCTTGCTTTTCGCGTAGAAGAGCGTATAACTGCACCAATATTTACAGGAACATCAGTCATCAAAGCATATACTAAACATACCCGATCGCAAGAGATTTTGGTGAACTACTTTCCAGGTATCAAGCTAGCGTTGACTATCCTTAGCCAAATACATGTTTCTCTATTCAGAAAATCATATGGGAAGGTGTTGTGGTGGCCTTTGTCTTTATGATGGAACCACCGAGCCGTAGATCTTAAACTGCACAAAGTATGACTAATGGCTCTATAGGGAGGCTTGCTGTATAGTTTCTTTAACCTACAGTGATCCACATTTAGAGTAACCAATAAAGAGTTAAAAAACTTTGTCGTCAGATGTAGGATATGCCCTCGAATCTTCACTTCCACGAGTATTCGGAGACCAATTAGCATAAAATTCCCGAGTCCAATCTAGATTACACTCACCCATGTCTTGGAAAATGAAGTCAAGTTTTAGTTCTGTGATCCTAGCCAAAATACGAGGGCAGTACCTCGCCAAACTCTCTCTTTGAATAAGATCCAGTGGCACGTATCTATTTACTTTGTTATCATTGTACCACTCCTGACCATCCTATAAGACCCATTTAATACCCAAAGTGTGTTGAGGACTTGGAAGAGAGAATGCAGCAGATTCTTACTTTCATGCTCTTTTTTGTCCCTTCTGAGATTTGGATGATTTGTCTTTTCCCGTGCTTCCTTTGGGAGCCATATCAAGTGAGTGAATCATATAATCATGTTAGCCACATTTAACAAAACTCACTACAAAACTAACTTAACAAATTAAGTGGTATTGTCGGGCACTCAGACTTCACCGACATACACTTTGATCTTGGGTGCCAAAATTTTTCACAACATTATTAGCACATTTGAAACTCACATGGTGGATTTTATTTTTTTTTCTTTGCGAGTCACAATTTCACTCCATAAACCCATCACATTCTACAACAATATTTCAATTCAAATTAACACACAATTGGTGCACATAATCAATTCCGTCACACCACTAATTTCACTAATTTCATTTCAATAAAGCATTTTTTAAACAAAATTATCCTTTATGACTTTGACATATCACAATACACAAACATCATCACCCTTCCACACTTTTTATCAGCATCAAGTTCAATAAAATAAGATGTGAAATAATGGTTACACAACTACCATGTTAGTTGTAAACAATTCACTCATATGTACAAATGCAAAATACTACCAAATAATGACTTAAGGCTCCAACACCTCAATACCCACATGACACCATAACTCACACAAAACAACCAACAACATATTCAGAGGTAAAATTAAGATCCACAAAAATGATGGTTTTCACAATAATGGTGTTCATCTTCCCCAATGTTTTCAAAACCTTACTTTTTACAAATCTATGGCACAAATATAATACATAATCCTCAAAAAATCAATTAAATATAACATAAAATCACAATAAATAAGGATTAATAAAGTTAACTTACCTTGAAGATGGAAGATTGAGGAAAGAAGGGGAAAATTCTTGAGATTGTTAAGCAAATAATAATCTTGAAGGACAAGGAGAATGTGTAGATCACAATCTTTTATGGCTTAAGGATGAAATACGGGTGAATTTGGGCATTTAGGGCATGGAGTCTATTTAAAGGATCAAATTTTGGTCGGGTTGACCCAATGAAAAGTCAGATATTATGTTAAATTAGAATGGTGTGCAGCACATGTTATCGCAAAGTGTTAAGTATGCGGCGCATAGGGCTTCCTAATTAAGACAGTGAGTGTATGCATTAGGGTGTGTGACACTTTGTGTATTGCAAAAGTATAAGTTTGCGGTGCCCAACTAATCGCCTAAATTTGCCTTTGCACCGCACAAGTTATCGCATAGCTTAGGCAGTGGACATATGCTTTATGTTAAGCGCTGCCTACGTTATCGCCTAATCAAAAGTGTGCGTCGCACAACCAAACACCTAAGTTAAAGAGTGCTTCGCTCAATTAAAGGCCTAATTGGTCCAGTAAGCCTATGCGTTAAGGTATGTGCCATACAAGATATCACTTAAAGTGAGATGTGCACCGTAAAGCCTATCGCTCAAGTTTAGTTAGGCGTCTCTTAACATAATGCATAAGTGAGTCAGTTGTCTTAGTCTATGTGTTAGGCGATGCAAAATACATAGCCTAGTTAAATTTAGGCACTGCACAAGAGATAACATGACTTAGGTAGTTTCGACACCCACTCTATCTCCTAATTGAGGTAGTGGGAGGGGTCTGATTAACATAATTTAAGTAACAACTGTAACACGAATCATGATTCAAGCCTTATCATTTGACCACTCCAACTTACCTATAATATTCCCGTTACACCTAAACTTACCACCTTTGATATATCTCAATTTTAGACTGAGTTTAGAACCTACCACCTTTTTAGTGCTTCAGACAACTACACTTAATTAAAAACAATTAAAAATGATTAGAAGGTTGGGTTGCCTCCCACCAAGCATCATAGTTTTGATTGTGGCTCGACTCATTTTTTTGTATTTTTATTTTACATATAAAAATATAAGTAAAAACATGGGTTGCCTTTCATATAGCGCCTGATTTAGTGTCACATCACGACTCAGTTATCTCGATTACTCAGACTTCATCAAGATAGATAGCAGCAATACCTTTTATCGAGTCTTTTGGACTGATATAAAGCTTGACTTATTGCCCATTAACTTTGAAAATTCTTCCATCTTCATTTTCGAGTTCAACTACTCCAAATGAGTAGACTTGACTAACTTTAAATGGGCTTGACCACTTGGAATTAAGTTTACCTAGGAATAGTTTGAGTCTGGAGTTGAACAGAAGCACCAGGTCACCTTTCTGGAAATCTCATTTTACAATTCTCCAATCATAATACTTCTTCATCTTCTCCTTGTATAGGTATGCTCTTTTATAAGACCAAAGATAGAATTAATCCATCTCATTTAGTTGCCCCAATCTTAGTTCAGCTGCCTTCTTCCAATTCAGATTTAACCTTTTGAGTGCCCAGAAAGCCTTGTGCTCCAGCTCTATCGGTAAATGACATGCTTTTTTATAGACTAACTGATACGGTGATATGCTGATGGGTTTCTTGAAACAGTCTGATATGCCCATAGGGCATCATCGAGTTTTTGAGACCAATCCTGCCTACTAGCATTCACCATTTTTGCTAGGATTGCTTTAATCTCCCTATTTGAAATCTCCACTCGCCCACTAGTTTGTGAGTGGTATGTAGTTGCTACTCTATGCTGTTTCACCCCATATTTTGCCAAAGCAGCCAAAAATAATTTATTGCAAAAATGAGATCCTCCATCGATTATAATAGTACGTGGTACTATAAAGAGAGAGAAGATGTTCTTTTTTAGAAATGCAACAACTCTCTTTCCTTTATTATCAGACAAAGAAATGGCTTCGATCTATTTATATACATAATTAACAGCAACTAAAATGTACTTCATCTCATACAAGATTACAAATGGCCCCATGAAATCGATGCCCCAGTGTCAAACAATTCTACTTCAACAATCTTTGTCAAAGGAATCTCTTCTCGCTTGGAGATTGGCCCCTGCCTATGACATTAATTACAGATTACTAAAAACTTGTGAGCATCCTTGAATAAAGTTGGCCAATAGTACCACTCTGCAACACCTTTTTAGTATTTCGATCACCTGCATGGTGACCTCCAACTGGGAAAACATGACATGCTTCCAATATAACAAATACATCTACTTCTGGCACATATCTCTTTATAATATTGTCACCACACTGCCAAAATAGATACGGCTCATACCATACGTAATGTGTCACATAATGAAGGAATTTCTTTATTTGATAAAAATAAAGATTTTCTGGAATCAAATCGCTTACCACATAGTTTGCAAAATCAGCATACCAAGGAATTTTCTCTATAACCGTAGCCAAGATCTCCTTATCCGAAAATGCATCATTGATCTCCATTTCATCTCTAACTGCTTGTTCACCTTTTATCTTATACAAATAATCTGCAACTTGGTTTTCGCAACCCTTTTTATCTTTAACTTCAAAGTCAAATTCTTGGAGCATTAGTACCCATGTAATCAGCCTTGGTTTTGCATCCTTACTAGCCATCAAATATCTCAAGGATGCGTGGCCAATGTGGACACCACCTTTGTTCCTAGCAGATAAGCCCAGAATTTCTCAGAAGCATAGACTACAACAAGGAGTTCCTATTAGGTTATGGTGTGGTTCTTTTGAGCCCCATTCAATGCCTTTCTAGCATAATAGATTAGGTAAAACACTTTGTCCTTCTTTAGCGTGAACACAGTTCCAAGGGCAACACTGTTTGCATCACACATAATCTAAAATAGTTTCGACCAATCCGGTGCAATAATGATAGGGGCCTCAACCAACTTATTTTTAAGGCATTCAAATGTCTTCAACCAATCATCATCAAAGGAGAACTTAGCTTCCTTCCTCAACCATATATGAGAAAATAAACATCATACACTTTTGGAAAGTAGTGGGTGCATTACATAACCCAAACGACATATGCTTGTATGCAAAAGTGCCATATGATCATGTAAACTTTGCCTTCTCCTTATTTTCAGGAGCAATACAGATCTTATTATAGCTAGAATATCCATCCAAGAAATAATAATACCCTATTTCTACCAATCGATTCCATGAAAGGCATTGGGAAGTGGTGATTTAAGGTCCATGAGTTTAGTTTGCAATAGTCTGTACAAACCCTGTACCCAGTCATAGGCCTGAGAGGAATCAACTCATTCTTTTCATAAACGACATTTATGCCCTCTTTATTAGGAACACATTGAACTAGGCTGAACCATTTACTATTGGAAATAGGATAAACCACTATTGTATCCATCCACTTAATAATTTCCTTCTTAACCACCTCTTGCATCGGTTGGTTAAGTCAGCATTAATACTCGATGGTTGGAGTACACTCTTTCTCAAGTTGTATCTTATGAGTGCAGATGCCGGGGAGAATGCCAATAATATCAGCAATAGTCCAGGCTATTGCTCTTTTGTACCTTTGAAGGACCGAAATAAGTGCTTCCACCTACTGCTGGCCAAAATCAGCCACAACAATCATGGTAGTATGTTTCGTTTACCCAAAAATATGTACCTTAAATTCCTTGGAAGCGTTTTCAACTCCAACACCGGCGTCTCATCGATGAATGGTTTAGCCAATTGTGTTGGTCGATTCTTAAGTTCAAGATAGAGCTTCTTAGGAGCATAAGAGTATGATCCCATTCCTGTCTAAGAACAAACAATCTCGTCATACTCCTCAATGCCTTCATGATCAAAATTCATTAGCACTGCAGCTAAGGGCTCGACAACAAATTTCTCCTCTATAGGAACCTCCTGCTTATCCTCATAATATACATCAACAATTGAAAACACACTCATTTTTTTCTGCTGCTTCATTGATTATAAGACATCTAATTCTACCATTTCATCATTCAGCCTAAATAAGAGCTCATTAGCTCACAAATCAATCAGCACACTTTTAGTTGTGAGAAAAAGTCAACCTAAGATTATGGGAACCTTGAAGTTAACCTCATAATCCAAAATGATGAAATCCATAGGAAATATAAAGCTAGCAACCTTCACTATCACATCATACAAAATACCAACAGGTTATTTTACTGACCTATCCACCATCATAAGTTGCATGTTAGTGGGTGTGGGGTCTCCCAACCTAAACTCTTTGTAAACAGCTAGTGGCATTATATTGATGCTCGCTCCCAAGTTGTATAGAGGTTTTGCAAAGTCAAGAGGTCAAATAGTGCATAGGATAGTAAATGCTCTCAGATCTACCTTTTTCTACACTAGAGACCTTATGGAAATAGTACCACAATGATAAAGATTGTCCATCGGCTTAAAAGTAACTGACCGCTTCTTCGTGATGAGGTCTTTCATGAACTTTGTGTACCCGAGCATTTTCTCCAATGCGTCCACCAATGGTGGATTAATCATCAACAACTTAACCATAGACATAAATTTGCCAAACTTTGTGTCATTGACCTTCTTCTTCAACCGATGGGGAAATGAAGGAGGTGGTTTTGGAAGAGTGGTAACCACCACTTCAACCTCCTTTCCCTTATTCTTCTCCAACTCATCAACCTACTGATTGTTGGATGGTGCATTAATAATAACCTCATCCAATTCTCAGACTCTACCGAATGATAAATCTCTACTTCTTTAATATTATTTGCTATAATATTAACCACAAGCTGGAAAACAAGAGGGATTTCCATTACCTTACCACTTCTAGTAGTGACTGTCATACATGACCCATCCTTATTTAGGCTTTGCACTATGTCGCTTGGTTGACTGCCAACCTTCTTCAATTTAAATACAATAGAAAGTTGGTTTATTTGTTGCTCCAACTATTTTATCGAAGTACAGTCAGATTCAACTAGATGATTTATTGACGATAACTCACTTTTTATCTCAGTTACCTCGGTATTTATTGCTTATACACTCTTTAATAACTTGGCCATCATGTCCTCTATGGACATCTTCAGCGAACTAGTTGTAGCAGCATTAGAGTTTCCAGAGGGGACATTTAAACCACTCTTGCCACCCTTACTCTTCCAATTTCCTTGGTCATGATCCTTATATCAAGATTTATCATAGTAGTTCTAAACTTGTTTTCCTTGGCCATCACCTCATAAACCCTCCTAATTGTTCAAATAATTAGCTTCTTCCTCAGAATCAAAGTCATCCATTCCCTATGATGCTATAGCTTTAACCTTCTCTGTCTTTCCCGATAACAAATGCTTAGTAAGAAGATCCATCTGTGTTTTCATGTAATCCATGTCCTGGTCATGCTCTTTTTTTTGCCTCTGCTCTGCAGTCATGCCTGTAGATATAGTAGAGCTTGCTACCTCAGAATCCCTAGTATGCCAAACTCTACTTTGTTTAATCATACGATCGAGTATATCAGCTGCTTCAGGGTAGTTGAGATCCATGATTGACCCACATGCAGCATTGTTCACCATTGTCTTAGTCAAAAAGTTAAAGGCTAGATATAGTATCTCCATCAAGTGGACATTGGTCATATGATGATTTTGGCATTGCATATGCTTCTTCTTGAACATCTCCTAAGTCTCATAGAGAACTTCAGTCAAAAGTTGTCTGAAATTGCTTATCTCATCTCTCAACTGTGCCCTCTTAGATAGTAGAAAGAATCTTTCTAGGAAAGCACCTTTCAGTTTCCTCCAATTAGTAATAGAGTCGGGTGTTAGCCCATTCAACCATAAGTTGCCTATCCAGATAAAGACAATGGAAATAGCCACAACCGAATAGAATTTTGTCCAACCCTTGGGTTGTTAAATATCTTGTATATTGAGATAAAATTAACCAAATACATATTCGGGTCGTCACCTACAAGTCCACCAAATAATTTTTTGAGATGCAATAGCTGGATCATAGTGGTTGTAATATTAAACTTGGCTTTGGGTGCTAAGGATAGAGGAATAATGGCCCCTATTATACCGGCTCCATCCAAGTCATCATCATTATCTTCCAGATTAAATTGGATGGCTTGGCATTCTGGTCTCTCCCTAGCAGGGCAACTTTTGTAGACATTTTTATTTTCCAGTGCAGGTAAATAACCTGCACATCTCGGATTGATTGGGGCTAATAAATCATCATCTCTAGATCCTCATTATCTGGGTTTGGTCGCCCGCCTACATTATTTGTATTCTGTTGGTTCACTTATGCATCTGTCTAGGCGGTTAGTCTATCTACTTCTTGCTAAGTAGCTACTCTTTCTGGGTCCTGTTAACCATCCATTCTGCCAATAAGTTGAGGTTTTGGATGAATAGGTAATAAAGGTTCACCTAATCTCTAAGTACTTAGCATACAAGATGATCCCCCTGCACAAAACAAAAACAACAAATAAAAAGTAAAATTTCGGGAAACATTGACCAAAGTTCAAGTAACAAAACAAAACTTAATTGACAATTGCATTACCTTGAAATTGTACCATAATTTGATACGCCCAAATTACAACTCTTTTACAATAGTGTAAGCGATCGTTGTCAAATATAGAACCCAAATGGGTTGGGTGTCAAATCCCATAGTGAATACTGTGTTCACTAAGTATTATAGTTATTATTAGATTATTGATCAAAGGTTCCAGAATAAAGGGGGTTTTGATTTAAGTATGAAGTATTAGTTTCAGTGTCACAGTGAAGCAATACATGTAATAATATTTGAATACAGAGGACAACAAGCTAGGGTTATATACACCTTGTAGTTTTTAATATCTTCTAACTATGGGTGTTAAGAATTCATACATGTATACACTAATTGAGAAATGTATTCAAATTCTCAATCCAAGCATTTCTCAACCATCAAGGATTAATTCACGTTAGTTCTCTCGACTAAAAAGTATTTACTCAATTATATATAATCACCAAGTTTTTAATCCTGTTATGGAATTAATATGTGAAATAAAGGTTGGAAATCCTATTTTCTTGTCACTACTCTCTCTTCCAAACATTAACCTTTCTATCGAACAAGTTATGTTTTAATGATATATTCCCTATGTTTGCAACCACGAGAATTCAAGCATAATGAAGAGAGTATGATATAAGTAAAACAATGCATAATGAATTCAAAACCCATAGAAATAGATAGTATGCTACAAGGTTTCCATAACCCTAACCAATAAGCTTAGCTACTCATGGACAAAATGAAAATCACCATAAGTATGTTCATCATACCATAAACTAGAAGATGATCTTGTTGTGTAAATAGTGAACAAGAGAAATACGTTCTTCTCTCCACTTTAAGCGGCCAATATATCTTCAAAAGTAATACAAAATAAAATCCAGTTCGTAAATTTTTTGCATCAAGTCTTTCTAATAATCTTCTCTATTATAATTGCCTTCTAAGTACCTAAAGTAGTTTCCAATGACAGATTAGTCTTGGACATAGTTTCTAGGTTCCACATTTGGTCCAATAAGCTACTTTTATCTTGAGTGATTTTTCATCCACAATACATAGTTCCATTATGTCTTTATCTACCTTAGCTAAAATATGGGTAAGTTATGGTGCTTAGGCATATAAATACACCCAAGATCTGCCATCGTTACTCGTGAATCGGGTCATGACAAATTAGTATCAAAGCCAAGTTTCACCGGTATATTTAGTATAAGAAAAAGTGTCTAATAGAGTCCTATGGATTGAAACATTGATGTCTATTTTATACAGTTTGGTGGCTGTGGGATATTTTTAGAAGTCCTTCACATCTTTCTCTCATATCATGGTAAGTGTCTGAGTTGGTTTGTTGGAAATTTTCTTGACTCTACTCATTCATAGATGCCAAGAAATGTGTTATAGATTTACATGATGAGACTACCTATACTAAGCCCAAGGATCCTACTCTGCTCAAGGATAGCCTTATGATACATCCCTAATTAGGGACTAGGATGGGCCACCTCACCCAAACTCCATTCCTGTACCTGAGCAAAAGATTCTTTCCCTACAACTAACGATTAACTAGGGACTAGCCTAGGCTTCATAAGGTTATACTACTTTTTTATTTCTCAAAGATGCCTTGATTCTATTATTGGGTATTATTGGCGATGCATCATTTTATAGTGCACAGACTACTAGGGCAAGAGTGAATAAAGTAGTTGCATCTCCTAGAGTTGAGATCCTTCTATGCCAAAAGTTGCTCAGCTGATGGCTGCTCAACTAGTTGTGACCCAACTTGCTATGTCTGTTGTGTAGTAGAAGATGTTGGGCAAATTTTTGAGGTTGGCTCCACCTTGATTTTCCAATACTTCTGGAGAGAATGCATTTGATTTACTTAATTCTTGTGAGGACAGACTCTATGGATTAAGCTTTGTTGGGAGTCGTGGTTCGATTACACCATATTTAAATTAGGTTTGTCTAGTCGACACAAGTGAAGAGGTTTTATAAGTTTTAGACCAGTTGGTTCTTCTCCCTATCATGTACTAAATTCTTTGAGATGGTCTTGGTTAAGTATATGTTGCAGAACCTTGGAAATTGACTTAGTGATTAGTTCACTAGATTATAAATAGCATTTTATGACAATCATTGAGTATGAGGCTCATTTCTATGAGTTGTCCAGAAATACGACCTCTATTTTGGATAATGAGTATGAGAGAGTTTGCTTCTTAGTGAGATAATAGAGTCTCCCTATTTGAATGGCTACTCAGAGTATAGTTGTTGTGGGTAAGACCTTTACTGAGGTTCTAGAACATACTAGAGCGATGAAGGACCTACATCGTGAG
Organism: Capsicum baccatum var. pendulum; assembly: GCA_030864225.1. Taxonomy (NCBI): domain Eukaryota; kingdom Viridiplantae; phylum Streptophyta; class Magnoliopsida; order Solanales; family Solanaceae; genus Capsicum; species Capsicum baccatum. The sequence goes on along the minus strand of CM061559.1, from coordinate 135,932,613 downwards.
GGCCATGATAAGAGGACCAAGTACCAGGGTAGATTTGGTGTGAGCTTTAGCATTTCTCGATTTGGAGATGGTAGTTCTCATGTTTGGTATCCTTTGAATCTATCTTTTTTATCTCAGAGTTAGACTAGTCGACTAGCTCAGGCAGCCCCTTAGACTACTGATGGAGGTCAGGTTGGTACGAATGGTCGCCTTAGTAAGGGCAGTGATAAGTCTTTGAGAGGTTTGTTTGTAATCCACATTAGAAGTTGTGGTTACTTTGGTTTAGTCGAATCTATGAGTTTGAGTTTTCCTCATGACTTTTATTTTAATTATGGGTTTTTTAGTCCTTTTTTGCAAGATTGCTCTAGTCATGGGGCGATGGTTGTTTTATCCCTCAGGTATAGGTGGTTTGTGAGGACGCAGGGGTGGTTATCAGGGTGCTCTAGGTAGTACTCAGGCAGGCAGGATAGGATGTTGGTTAAGTTCCCAGCCAGGTGGTAGGATTGGTTAGTTATATGCAGTGCTTCCTAGACCCAAGGTTGAGACTTTGGATGTTATAGTTATAGATATGATCTTGGTGTGCTATGAGTGGAATCTTGGTTTATTTGATCCCGCATCTACTTATTCTTATATATCTTCTTATTATGTGCCATGGTTGGACTTGACTAGTGACTTATTGTCTATGCCATTGCGTGTATTTACTCTTGTGGGTAATTCTTTAGTAGTAGACTAGGTATTCGGATCATGTGTTGTGACAGTTAGTGATATTGATTTATGTTGATCTTATTATTCTGGATATGGTTAATTTTAATGTGATTCTAAGCATAGACTGGTTATCCCACTATTATGTGGTCCTTGAATGTTTTGACAAGACCATTACCTTATCCATGACCGACGTACCCCTATTTATATGGTAGGGAATGGTTATATGTGAGTGAATGGAGATTATTTCTTATGTTTATGCTAGAAATCTTATATCGAGTGGTTGCAAATCCTATCTCGCTTACGTATGTGATACTTGTATAGAGAGTTTATCGCTTAACTCTATTTATATTGTTTCTGAGTTTCCTAATATGTTCCCTTTCGACCTGCCTAGTATTTCCCCTGACTGTGAGATTGGGATTGCTCTTCACCTTAATACTGGCACCCAACTTATTTCTATAGCACCTTACCATATGGATACTTCCGAGCTTGAGCTGAATTCTAAACTTTAGGACCTTCTTGATAAGAGTTATATTCTGTGGGGAGCCTCTGTCTTGTTTTCAAATAAGATAGATAGCTCTATACGTATGTGTATTTACTATACGCATCTTAATAAGGTGATAGTGAATAGCTATTATCCTATAACTCACATCAAAGATTTGTTTGACTAGCTTCAGGGTGCAAACATGTTTTCTAAGATTGATTTGAGGTCCAATTATCATCAGCTGAGGATTTGGGCTGAGAATATCTCGAAGATGGCTTTCAGGATCCCCTATGGTCATTATGAGTTTTTAGTGATATCTTTTAGGTTGATAATGCCCCAGCCGCATTTATGGACTTGATAAACTATGTGTTCAGACCCTATTTAGACACCTTCATTATTATATTCACTAATGATATTCTTGTGTATTTGAGGTGCAGTTAGGAGCATGCACAATATTTGAGGATATTGCTCCAAACCTTGTGAGATGATCTACTTTTCTCTATGTTCTCTGAGTATGATTTTTTTCTTGAGTCAGTGTCATTCCCTGGACATATGGTATCTAAAGCTAGGATCATGGTTGACCCAACTCAAATTTTTATGATTTGAGATAGTCTAGGCCTACATCTCTGACTGAGGTTTGATGTATCAATTGTTTGGGCAGTTATTACAGGTGCTTTGTTGAGAGATATGCTACATTTCAACCTCTATGACTAGATTTTCTTGGAAGGAAGTTCCTTTTTGATTGTCCGAGGAGTGTGAGTTGATCTTTGGGAAGCGCAAGGTTTCTCTTACTTCTGCCCTAGTGTTAGCATTTCCTTTTTAGGGTGAGTGATTCACTATGCTTTATGATACTTTACGTGTTGGTATTGGTTGTGTTTTGATGCAACAGGGTCGTGTCATAGCATCGCTTCTAAATAATTTAAGGTACCTGAGTTTAACTACCCCACTTATGATTTGGAGTTGGCGGTGGTAGTTTTTGTATTCAATATTTATAAAAATTATTTGTATGGAGGGCATTGCAAAATTGTCACCTATAACTATAGACTTCTGCATCTTATAATCCAATGAGAACTTAATACTCTCCAGTGTAGATGGATAGAATTGTTGAAGGACTGTAATACTTCTATCTTGTATTATCTGGGTAAGAAAAATGTCGTAGCTGATGCCTTGAGTCACAAAGCAGTGATATTTCTTGTATTCTTAGAGGCGTATGACAAGGTACATTATGTCCTTTGCAAATTTAATAGTTTACTTGATATTTTAGATCCTACGAGGATTTTGGCTTGTGTAGTAGTGAGGTCTTCCCTATTTGAGCAGATTCATGATCATCAGTATGTGGATAGCAGGCTGTGTTTCTTCTATGATCAAGTGGTAAGCGGTGATTCTTAGAGGCACACCATTGATTATAATGGTATTTTTTGATTTCAAGGTCATATTTGTGTTTCTCGACTTGATGACTTTATTCAGTCGATTCTTCATGAGGCTCACATCTCTAGATATTTTATTCATCTCGATACAGATAAGATGCATAGACATATGAGGTAGTATTACTGGTGGGATGGTATAAATAGAGATATGGCAGACTTTATGGCTCGTTGCTTGTGTTGTCAGAATGTTAATGTGGAGGATTGACTCAGAGGTTTCCTATTTTAGAGTTGAAATGGGAATGGATTACTATGGACATCATTAGTTGTTTTCCTCATACTTCCTGCGGTCTTGATGGTATTTGGGTTATTGTAGATATTTTTATCAAGTCGTAACATTTTATTCCTATTCAGATGACCTTTAATGTTGAGAGAATAGGATATAATTATGTAAGGGAGATAGTTCATTTGCATAGGGTGCCCATTTCTATCATATCATACTATGGTTTTGTATTTACTTTGTGATGTTTGATAGCATTCTAGGAAGAGTTAGCTACTCGAGTGGATATGAGTACAAGTTTTCATCCGTATATAGATGGTCAGTCTAAGCAGACTATTCAGGTACTTGAGAATATGCTCTGATCTTGTGCTATGGATTTTAAAGTACAGTGGGATCAGCAGTTAGCATTGGCATAGTTTACCTACAATAATAGCTATCATTAGAGTATTGAAATAGTGCCTTAAGAGGCCTTGTATTGTAGGAGATGTCATTCACTGATAGGGTAGATTGAGACTTCTGAAGTAGGACCTCGTGGTACAGATTTTCTTTAGGACTCATTGGATAGAGTCATGGTGATTCAAGATAGGTTGAGAGAAGAAAAGAGTAGGCATAAGGCCTATGCCGACTGTAGGCTCAGTTCCTTGAGGTTAGGAGTTAGTGACCATGTGTTCCTTCGTGTTTAGCCAATGATCAGTGTTGTGAGGTTCGGAAGAAAGGCTAAGCTTAACCCTCGATATATTGTTCCTTTTGAGATTCTCTGCGCAGTTGGCGAGGTGGACTATGAGTTACCCTTGCCTTTAGATTTTTCTGCTATTCATCTGGTTTTCTATGTCTCCATGTTGCAGAAGTATATTCTTAATCTGGATCATGTACTTAGGTGGGACTCAGTCCAGTTAGTTGAGCAATAAACCTTTTTAGAGGAGCCCATGCTTATTTTTGCTAGTGATATGAGGCAGTTGCGTACTAGAGGGATACCTATAGTTAAGGTTTAGTGGAAGCACCACCTAATAGAGAAGGACACTTGGGAGAGAGAGACTGAGATGCTGGCCAAGTATCCTCACCTGTTTGAGACTTTAGGTATTTTCCTAATCCTTAACTTTCAGGTGCCAAAGTTTATTAGTAGTGGATATTATAATGACACCTTTAGGTCATTTTTCATGATTCTTCTTACCTTTGCCATTAGAGATTTTCCACAGCTTCCCCAAGTTATTTATGACTTGCTAGAACTGATAGTTTGCTTGCAGAGCAGTTTATTTTTTTTAAAACCATTTTCTTATTTAGAAGTCTCGCTGGTTCCAAATAGCCACCGAATAAAAACATCAGTAAAATAATGTTGGATGCAAATTCTGACTATGCCGACATTCTAGAATATCGATTTTATGTTGGGTAGACATTTGGTTTGGGTACCTCTACACCCAAACTCATTTTGATCTACTGGTTGAAAAGTTGGTAAATTATAAATTTGGTGTGGGGCCTATATTTGGTCAAAACTACCTCAGATAGATAATCTTACTTCGCCAATGCATCTGAAATGTCAAAATTATTGAGGTTACATATTTCATTTGCTCATATTGGACTCCGGATACATCTCAAGGCATTGTCCGAAACATAGGATTTATTCCAATTTTTAGTTATCATTTGGTGCAACGAAAGTACCATGATCGATGAGGTTGTATTTCAATCACAAAATAGTAATCACAACCCACATGTTTGCAATTGCGTGAATTGAAGTCCTGCGATAATTTGTCATTTTTCTCTTTCTTTGAATTCCTTAAACACTAATAAAGTGTGTTGTGCCCAAATTGAGTCTTGGGTGTTGATTAGAAGCTTGAATAACTTGTTTAATCATTATTAACATCAAATCTAAGGTATGAATCCTTCATTATTAGTGTTTAATTCTTTATTATTTGACTCAAAACCCCAAATTTCTTGAGGCTTGATTTTTTTCCCAAATATGATTGTAGGGATATAACTTCCTAATGGTATTTGATCATTGCATTGGTCTAGGAAACTTATTGTCCATATGTGGGACCCACTTAGGGGGTTTTAGTGTTGTTTTGTACCTGAAGCACAATGGTGCAATATGGGTATTTATATTCTCGTAATAATGCATAGATTGTATTTTGGTATCTTTGCTCATTGAAGAAGCTTCGAGGAAAAAGAAACTGAAGGTTATCATTTCGTGAGCTATATTTTGATTTGAGGTATGTTGGGCTTACTTAGTTTTAGATTGAGATTTATTATAGTATGACTTTGATATCAAGTAGATGATAATATTTGATATTAGTTTAATCACTCATACCATTGAACTCATAAAGTATAGTACTTGACTTATAATCTAGAACATTGGTTAGTTGGACTTGTCATCTCATGAATAACATAAGAATACTCTAGTTGATCTAGTTTGACAGGAATATTCTTGTCACTCATATCACATAGTAAGTTGTACATAGTTTTGGAGATTGCTCTAGTACCTTAGATGGGTTAGGAGTTATATTTGAGGAAGGATTTTATCATAGAACTAGAGTAGAATTATAAAACTTTAAGACGTGATTTAGGTGGCTTAGCCTAGTTCTGGGTAGAAGTTGGTCTTGAAGAAGAATCTAGGTTATTAGAAGCAGAACTTTACCCGACGTAAGCTTGGACTATGTTGCTTTATAATGGCCTAGATACTTGTTAAATGAATAGAATATGCATTGGGTAATATAATGGTTCAACCCAGGTAAATGGTTTATTTATGATGTTGGTATTGGAAATAGAATGCATGATTGGTTGCTAGATTATTGATAATGCTATAGCAATGAATTAATTTATGGATTGAACCCATGTATACGTTATCACTGGAACCACTGAATAAAGTACCATGTGGACTTGGATTATGCTATTACTCATATTATGTTCAAGACTAGTGACTAAACTAATATTTGTCTGAAAAATCCTCTTTTGTAATACTGTAAATCATGCTAATAAAGAGGTGCTCTCGAAGAAAAACTATGGATTGTATTTGAAAATGCAAATAATTATGTTGAGCCAGACAAATCATTGAGTGTTCGTACCATATGAATATACTTGTTTATGATCCTAGAAATATATTGTGTTGAAAATAAATGATGAGGTACGAAGGTACATCTTTCCTTAGGTCTATTACACTTCATCCGTCATGGGACTTACATTTATTATGGATTTGATTGTACATATATATTGAGGTTATGATGAATATTGATGTTATGATGTATATTGATGTTATGATGACTATTGATTCTATGGTGAATATTGATGATGTGATGATGTTTGGTGAGTCCGGAGGATATATTGATGATGTGATGATGCCCGATGAGTCCAGTGGATATACTGATGCTATGATGATTACCGGTGAGTCCTGAGAATATGTTGATGATATGATGATACCCGGTAAGTCCGAAGGATTTATTAATGATAAGATGATGCTCGGTAAGTCCAGAGGATATATTGATCATGTGATGATGCCAGTATATCTGGAGTATATATTGATGATATGATAAAGCCCGTTAAGTTCGGAGAATATAATGATGATATGTATGGTAAGCATGTAAATATACGTTGTATACGTGATGATTATTTTATATAATTATATCCATATGATCTTTGAGGGTATGACATTATGATGGGCGTCGTCGGTTATAGTTCTTTAGTGCTAATTACTTGTAAAGCGGTGTAGTTCTTGCTAGTGCTAAATAGTGAGTAGAAGTAGTATATGTCGCATAATGTATTAGGACAATTAGTTAATCATGATATTGTGTGGTATTAGAAAATCCACCTAGTGAATTTAGATAACATTGGATAAATGTATTAATTAAGGAATATTTCTTATTAAAGTGAGTTATGTGGTAGCTAGTTGTCTACTAAGTGACTATTTTAATTGATGGATTGAAGTCTAAAATTCTCGTTATTGAACATTGTTTGGTTGAAATGTGATAACTAATAGTTATGGTTGTTATGTGGTTAATGATAATAATAGGTTAGCATTGGTGATGATAAATGATATTGATGACTAAGTTATGATGTCGATTAGTTATTAATTGCATATTTTATATTAACGTTGCTAGATATTTGATCTGAGGTGGTCTTATGCACCTTACTATTGTCATCCTAGCTTATTTAGCCTTGTTTTGACGATTTCTCATGTTCTTAATGTGTTAATGATTATATAATTGAGCATATAAGTGGTGAAGCATGTTTTACTGTGATATGATGAATTTCAAAGAAGTTTGTACTTAAAATGGATCATTTAGAGTTCAAATGAGAAAATTGGTGTTACTAGCTTGAGCTAGGTGTTATTCAATATGAACTCGATGGATTATAGTGTATGTAATCAGTTCCTAATTATTTTATTGTATAATTATGTGTGGAAGAACTTTTTTATAGTGTTTTAAGTGCAATTGAATCAATCCTAGAGTCAAAACACTAAGCTAAAGATTTAAACAATGACACTAGTTCTTAGCTTCAATTTCAAGTTCATCGTTCTTGATATTGTGTTGTTTTGATCTCTAATCCATGGTGTTTAATGATATACTATTCTTTGTGAGTTTATTTTTATGATATATAGAGGATATACAAGCTCAAAATTAAGTGAAAACAACACCAAAAGGATTGGGATGGAAGACAAATACACAAGGCAAAGTGTAGACATCAAATGCAATTTCCAGTGTAGCATCACGATAGAGGGGCAACACACCCCTTATTCCCTGGGAGAAAGAAATGGGAAGCACCACTTCTTCCCATCTATAATTCAAATCTCAGAACCCCTTATTCCTTGGGACTAAGCAACACGCCACAGAGCTTATTCCCATACCGGCCAAATCGTTTTCCTATAAATAAGACACTTTGAAACATTGTTAAAAACATTTAAACATCTTTGAAGCATGGAGATGGGATGGAAAACCCTTCAATTACGGTTTTTCTTGCTTTACTTTAGTTTATTTTTGGATTATTTCATGTGTTCACTGATCTAGATTACGGTTATGTCCATTAAAGGATAAACACCCCCTTTCCAGGGTTAAGGTAATGAACATATTTACCTTTTCTTAGAATTGAGTTTTTTTGGATTGCTTATCATATTTGATTATTTATTTACTAGTGTAAGTATTCGCAACCCTTATAATACATATATTGATGACTTTGTGAGTCCGGGAGGGGGAATTAGAAGATAGAACGTGGGGATAAATAGATTAAGGTTCTTATTCTTTCATAAAATAAGGAATTTTAATTAGCATCTATGATAGGGATATACCTAGAATCCTTGTTTGGTTCACTTGCAGGATGATATCTTAATTCATCTAAATAGTCAATTAGGTAGAAGGTTAGAGGTAGGGGGACCATGATCATATGATAAATCCTACGAATCAACAACAAAGATAAGTAATTTAAAGAATGAAATTCAATAGCACAGTATGATTGTTCGTAGAGATTTAACCCCAGGTTTTCATTGATTAATGGTCCAAAAACTTTACTTTTCCGCATTATTTAATTTACTTTTAGTTATAGCTTTCTCAATCAATTTTGGCAACGTTGCACTAGTTAGTCTCAATTGTTTAACTAAAATTAGATAGTTTCTTCACACAAGCCTCTGAGGGATCGATATTCAACTTTATTTAAGGACACTGTATTACTTGGTTAGACCATGTACACTTGCGTATGCCCGTAGGCACAATAAGTTTTTGGCATCGTTGGCAGGGTAAGGCAAATTGGTAGCAATTTTAGTTTCAATTTTACTTTTTAGACTTCTTTGGTGCTTCACACTTGGTATTGCTATTAAATTTGTAGGAAATAGGTTCGCAGACTAGTAACATGGCAAGGGATAGAGAATTGGTTGAACCAAGACCTAAAATCGAGAAACGCACTCATCAATTAAAGAAAGAAGAAGTCCTTTTTCATCATGTACCATAAATTAAAGAGGAACAAGACAATATTGCAATCATGGATGAAGGCCAGCTAGCCCACAGGAAATTTAGTGAAGTGGCAATCCCACTTCTGATGAATTTTACCTCCCTTTTTTTAGAAACTGGCTGCTTGAGGTTACTTTTAGCTAACATATAACATGGTGCAGCTTTTGATTAGTAGTGGACAATTTATGGAGTTTTTACGTAAAGATCCACAAATCTATCTGCGGAACTTCTTGTAGATTAGTGACACATTCCTCCCTATGGGTGTATTAACTGACTATGTTAGGATGACACTTTTCCCGTTTTCTCTATTGGGGAAAGAAAAGGAGTGGTTAAAAGCAGAGTCGATAAGTTTAATCACAACCTGTGATGATTTAGCCTGTAAATTACTCTTTCAATTTTTTCCATCTGGTAAGACTGCGAGACTGCTCAACAAGATTATATGCTTCAAACAAAAACCATATGAGAACTTATATCATGCATAGGAGAGGTTCAAAGATATTCTTCAGGACTTTCCATATAATCAGCAGTCCAACGAGGTACTAGCTCACAGTTTTGTTTAGGCACATGATCCCAACACAAAAATTTTCTAGATTAAGTTGCAGGAGGTCAAGCATTAGAATTAATGTATGATAAGCTATATACCTTGTTGAACCAGACTGCACAAAGGAATCCTGAGTGGTATTCTGACTCTAGAAATTCTACAAAGAATGTTGAAGGTGTGTTGGAGGTGGACATATTTAATGGTATATCCTCTCATATTGTTTCATTACAGAATCAGCTAATAACTAAATTCAGTAATATGAACTTGGGTGTCACACAGCCTACTGTAATAGCTAATGCTATTCATCTGACACAGATTTGGTATGAGATTTATGGTAATAGTAGTTATTCTACATTTATGTGTGCTGCAAATCCTGAGTCGATCATGTTTATAGACAATGCTCAATGGACGAAGTATGGGAACACCTAAAATCTAAAGTGGTAGACTTAGCCACCAAATCTATCATGGAACAACCAACAACAGTAGTTTCAGCAACAGTAGGTTTAAGGGAATTAGGCCGCTAGAAATATGGAAGAGATGCTGAAACAAATTCTTGTTGCTCAACAAAATGGATAGTAGATATAAAGAGACAGTAAGTGATTACAAAGAACTTGGAGATGCAGGTTGGGAAAATACTGTAAGCATAAAATTCCTAGCCTCAATGTGGTGTGTCAAGTAACAGTGAAGCTCCTAAGCAAGTAATCGTAATCATTTTGAGGAGTTTTAAAGAAACCAATGACAAAAATCAAAAGACAACTAAGAAGGTCGATAAGGAGATTGATCCTAAGCGGGTAAATGACAAATATGCTGAAACATCAAGGAAGTCTGAGTACTCGAAAACCAAATTTCCTAAATAGGAGAAGAACAGACTACAGCCACCTTTCCCACAGAGGCTTAAAAAAGAAAAGGATGATGCATGCTTTAAGAATTTATTTGACGCGTTGAGAGAGCTTCGCATTAATCTTCGTCATTTAGATATTTTGTAGAGAATGCCCAAGTATGCCAAGTACTTGAAGGACGTGGTTACTAACAAAATTAAGATACAGGATGTTGAGATAGTAGCACTCACTGAGGAGTGTAGTTCTATAGTGATGCAGAAAACGCCCAAAAAGCTCAAAGATTCAAGGAGTTTCACTCTCCCCATTAAAATTTGCATTACTGAGGCGGTCTACGAACTTAGTGATTTAGGGTTAAGTATAAATTTGATGCCCCTTTCTGTGTTCAACACATTGGGCTTAGGGAAGCCGAGATGAAGCTTTATTTTACTCTAGTTAGCTGACCAAAACCTAGCCCATCCCAAAGAAATCATTGAGGATTTTCTCATAAAGGGTGGTAAGTTTATTATTCCTATTGATTTTATTATTTTAGATTTTCCGACAGGTGAAAGAGTGCCAATTATATTTGTACTTCCATTCTTAGCAATGAGAGGAACATTGATAGATGTGAGAGAGGAAAAGCTCATAATGAGGCTGGATGATAAAGAGATGGTTTTCAAAGTGGAAAAACCACTTGAAACACTATCCTAGTACAAAGATTTCTGCATGATAACAGTGATTGAAGGGGGTAAGTGTGGGATGGTGGATTTTATTCCACCAAAGTCATCTTTGAACTTCCTCACTGAGCAGCCTAAGCCACAAATACCCTAACCCAAAATGATGCAGATTGATGAACCTGATAAGACTATTATGGAGAGATATATTGACCTTGAGAGTTCATACTCAATTGTTAAAAAACACAAAAGATGATGGCCTCCAAGAAGGAGGAAGAGAATAAAGAAAAATAGATACGTCAAAGATTAGGTCGTCTATGACACTAAATCAGGTGCTGCAAGGGAGGCTACCCAAGTTACGATAGGTTTATTTTTAATATTTTAGTTTTTATTTCAGTTTTTGTTTTTGTTGAGTCACAGGTTAATGGGAAGTCTGAGTACAAGAAATCTGAGCTAAGAAGCATAATAAAGACAAGTGTAGGTCCCTCGGACACTCTTGATGTATAAAAATACTACTAGCTAGTCCTAGAGGCCTTAGAGAGTATTTCTATCTCTACTTTTAAAGTATTGTTTGGGGACAAAGTAGATTATTAAGTGTGGGGTAGGAAAATTCCCATTTTTAGGATTAATTTTAAAAATTTTATGTTAGGAAATAGTGGAATATTCTTATTGGTGTTATATTTTATTTCATGATGCAAGTCTTTTGGTTCTAAAATGTGTGTTGATAGGGTGAACTACAACTTTTTAGACTCCTAGGATCATGTTTATGACTCTTGTACCTGTTAGATTAATGTTGAATTCATGCTATAATTTTTTTTAGAGTCTATATGGTCCTACTTGAGTTGATCACGTGGCGTGTGTATGATGTTGTTATATATTCCTTGTTATATGTGATTCCTAGAACTTTCCTAGTGTGTGTGAAAAGCGAAATAAATAGTGTAGTCTTAGGAGAAGATATTGGCATTTCTTTGATAACCATGTTTATACCATTTTTATGACCTACCCTATGTGCATAAGCCTAGATAACCCCATTGAGCCTTTTTCTTATTTTCTTTGGAAGCTTTATACTTATCCCCTTCTTTGATAGACCTTAATTTTATCCAAATCTCCTAAGCACTTTAGTGTAAAATGAAGTGAGTAAGAAGCTTGAAATTTAAGTCAGAGAAAGGTAAAAGTGAAGCCCCACAGAAATAGTTATTAGAGTATGCAGTTGATGTGTTGTGGATGGGAGTTAGAGAAATTAATGCTAAAAAATTCCTATTTTTTTGCCTAGTTGTGTTACAATAAAGCTGTTTTGGCCCTAGTCCTCCTTAGGCATTGTGCACCTCAACTAAGGCAAATTGCTTTAGTTGAGGGTTTCTTTCATAGGGGTGCATAACATAAAGTTGGTTTGAAGAAGGGTAAAATTGCATTGTGAATTAATGAACAACACTCCCACCATAGTGTATGTAAATAAGGTTAATAACATGGGGCAAAGCTAAAAATATGGTAAGATAGAAGTTATGTGAATTGTTTATTAGAGATTGATCTTAATTTTATAATGTGATGTATTAAAGAGCTTAGGAAAGATAGTCACTACTCTTGGCCTAAATAGTTACTACCCATCACTTACCCTACATTACAACCCATAAAAACCTATTTGATCCTAAGCTTTGATATTCTGATATTATTAGAGTACTACACTAAGGGAAAGCCTATGGTTCATCTATAATAGGTTGTGAATTCCTTTTGAGAGTGAGCGTAATTTGATCCTTGTACACGTTTTGTGATAAATTTCTTTTTTGTGAGTAATTATGGGTAACTCTCTTATTTTAAGGGCACATGTTTAATAATAGTTAGGTGATTTGTATACTGACTGTGATTGAACAACATGTCTGAGTTTGCCAACTAGGTGAGTCAATTCTTGAGGCTAGGTTGTTTTGGAGTAGTATTCTATAACTTTCTATTGTGTACATAACATGCTTAGTGTAGAAACTTACATTCTGTGTAGTCATTGTAGTACTATCTTGAGTGTATTTCTTGCAGTATAAGTGTAGAGTCACCGAAGCGTATGATGCTTAGAATAAAAGTTGTTCGAGGACGAACAAGGCTTTAAGTTTGGGCTAATGATCTGAGGTAGTTTTATGCACCTTAGTTTGGTTATCCCAGCTTATTTAGCCTTGGTTTGAGGACTTCCAGTGTGATTAATGTATTAATGATGATATAATTGAGCATTTGAGTGTTGAAGTATGTGATTACAATGTTTATGATGTCTTTCAAAGAAGTTTGTACTTAAAATGGATCATTTAGAGTTCAAATGAGAAAACTAATGTTACTAGCTTGAGCTAGGGGTTGTTCTAGTTGATCTTGATGGATTCTAGTGTGTGTAATAAGTTCGTAATGGTTATTTTGAATAATTATATGTGGAAAAACTTGTTTATTGTGTTTAAAGTGCAATTGAATCAAGCATAGAGTCAAAACACTAAACTAACGATTTAAAGGATAACATTAGTTCTTAGATCGAGTTTCTTGTTCATCATTCTTGATATTGTGGTGTTTGATGATATAGTATGCTTTGTTATTTTATTTTGATGATATATGGAGGATATACAAGCTGTAATTAAAGTGGTAACAACAGCAAAAGGCTTGGGATGAAAGACAAATGCACAAGACAAAGTGTAGACGTCAAATGCAATTTTCAGTGAAGCCTCGCGATAAATTGGTGATGCACCCCTTATTACTTGGGAGAAATCAATGCATATAACCCCTTATTCCTTGGGACTAGGAAATGCACCCTGGAGCTTATTCACATATTGGGCAAATTGTCTTCCTATAAATAGGATACTTGTACACATTATTAAACACTTGTGAATGTCTTTAGAGCATAAAGAGGGTCTGGAAAACACATCAATTAGGGTTTTTCTTGATTTACTTTAGTTTATTTTTTTATTATTTCATGTGTTCATTGATCTTGATTATGGTTATGTCCATTAGTGGCTAAACGCCCCTTTCCGAGGTTAAGGCTATGAAAATGTTAACTTTCTTATTGAATTGAGTATGTTTTGATTTCTTATTATATTTGGTTGTTTATTTATCCTTGTTATTACTATTTTAAGTATCCACGACCTTTATAGTACATATATTGATGACTTTGTGAGCCCGGGATAGGGAATTAGAAGATAGAATATGGGGATAAATAGAATAAGGTTCTTACTCTTTCATAAAATAAGGAATTTGAATTACCGTCTAGGATATGGATATACCTAGAAGCCTTACATGGTTCATTTGTAGTATGACATCTTAATGCATCTGATTTGATTATTACTTCCTCACTCAATGATGTAGTTGTAATATGCAGTTAGGTAGAAGGTTAGACGTCGGGAGACCATGATCATACGATAAAATCTTTGAATCAACAACCAAGATAAGCAATCTAGTGTGTATCCTTGATTTGGTTTGCATGATGTTTGGGATTTTTTCATTTGGGTTGTAATGTTTTAAATTTTGTGTTTGGATTTCTTTGAGTGTAATGTGTGATTCTTCATTTTCATTTCCTTACTTTCTATTTTAGCTTGCTAGTTCATGGTTAGTTGCAAATAAAAAAAGTGGCATGCTTACTTTAGAGAAAATTATACTAGAAATAGAACACTTTGACTCAAATTGTACTCTTGGACAACTTTTTCACATGAACAACTTCTAGAAATGATAAATTGTTTTAAATTGCGCCATGTTTCAAAATGTGGCTCTTTCAAAAGAAAATTTTGGTTTAGTTGAACTAGGTAGCTGCTCATTACTTGTGAGCACCCGCATTTTGTCTTAATTATTTGAGTATCTTCTTCGATGTGTGCTATGAATGTGGTGCGTCAATTAAGAAAGAGTGCTTTGAGTATGCAATTGAGTGACAAGTGACAGTGAAAATTTGACTTGATCTTGCTCATTGATTCCACACAGAACTTAATCGATTACACTATAGCTAAGCCAAAAGTGTATGATGTTAAAAAAGTGATCTTAGGCCATTGATCAAGAGTGAACCTCTAATTCGACAAAATTAGCCTTCCTAAGGTGAGTTGAGTGAAAAATTTTGACCCTAATTTGGGACTTTGAACCTTTTTCCTTAGACAGATTTATTACAAGTCAAAACCCTTTTTTCACTTATACCTCTCTTCAACCAAACTCTTCTTGAAGTGTCTAGGTGAGGTTGTAAACCAACTTAGGTCAAATAACTATGTTGGGGGTGAAGGAGCCGTTTGCGTTTATTGTTGTGATGGTAAGTTCATTATGTGGTGACCATTTTATTTCTTCTATAATTATTCTTGTATCCTCTGTAGATATATTAAAAAAATTAGCAAAAGATTGAAAATAAGTGAAAACACAGGTGTAGTTGTGTTTCTAGTTTTTAAATTTTTGAGAAGACTAATGTTTGAAAGGATAAAAAGGGAATATAGCTTGAAAATTATATTGGTCCTTGGAGTCATATAAGAAGCATGATTTGGAAATAAAGTATAATTGAGGTCTCTCTAGAAGCTTTGAAGTGGAAAATTCACTATAACCTTAACCTTCCCGACCTTACTCGTTCCTATGCTATAAGACAAAGTAAGACCTTAGTTATCTCAAATGGTATAATGCTTGTATGTGGTGGAGTAGAGCTTATGGGAAAGCATATTGTCTGAAACACATGTTCATGATCATCTATTAGAGTGCAAGATATTTGTGGTAGTCCCTTATTTATTATGTTCATCCGTTCCTTAGGGAAGGGACTTCCTTGTGTAACGTCACTTGATTGTATCACATAATATTTCTTTAATCTTTGTTAGAGTCTATGAGCATGTCCATAGTTTCGCAACATGTAGTTAATATTTGAGTCTTGTTTTTCATAATTCAGTGCTTGATAGGTCACCCTTGTGCCTCTATTTTCAAAACTATGAGGGGAAAGTTATTTAACCAAAGAAGCACGTGTTTAAGATCCTAAGTAGTACTATTTATAGGCATTGTTTATTTTTGTGTGTATATATTGATTTACTAGAGGAAAATTAAGGACTTAAGTTTAGGGTGTTTATGAGTTGATAATTTGTGACTCATTTGGCCTAAAAATATGAAATCAAGTCCTTAATGCCAATTTAAGTTAGTTTTGATGTTGTTTTGGTTAGCTTTTAGGATAAAAGCTAAGAAGTGATTGAAAGAGGGTAAAGAAGCAAGAAGATTGAAGATTGGAGCAGAAAATTCAAAATAAGCATTGCCTGTACAAATTGGTGCATCACCAAAATTTTTGGCGAATATCACCAAAAGAGAGATTCCATCACTGAAAGTAACAGTTTAACCAAGTTTCCATCCAAGCTATTCGGGGATGAAAAGGAGAAACTGGCGATATATGAGTAGTGGTGAATTTACCACTTATTTCCATCCTAAATTTGTGCACACTACTACAATTTGAAGGTATTAATGAGACAAGTTATCTACTTGAATACACTAAATTTCATATTTTGCATGTACACAAGTGATGAGATAAAAGAATGTGGATTTATGCTTAAAAGGAACCAAGAGGAGAATAAAAGTGCACAACTGATGGACCCTGTACAGAACAAGTCTCAGATACCATGATCACGGTCCTCAAACTTCAATCATGGTCAGTCAAGATGGGTCATCCACCACGATTGTGGCAAAGGTGATGCGGTTGCAGCAATATGTGAGTAGGCCTAGGGGGAGTTTTGTAATTTTCAACAACCGACCCAAAAATTCTTAAAAGTCTCAAACCCTTTCCCATTGGAGTATTGTAGACTTTTGGAGATAAATTATATTTGATGTTACAAACCCTAATTTGGGAACAATTGTATTTGAATATCTTTCTTTGAATTTGGTGAAATTGAAGAATGGACGCTTTGAATGAAACTTATGGTATATCTCTTTCTCTTTACTTCATGAGTAGCTAAATATCTTTGTCTTGGGATTATGTTGAATGAAAGTGCAATTGTGTATGGGTTATGATGTATTTATGTAGATTCTAGTTTTTTGATGATGGGTTTCATTATTGATTGGTTTAATTAGTTTGGATTTGTGGGTGAAAACCCCAAATGCCCAAAATGGGTTTATAGTTGCAAACCTCAAACTCTTGAAAGCTCACATCATCCTCGAAAGAGGGATTTAGGTGAACTTTTGGAACCCATAAAATCCTTGAAAAGGGTATATAGTGGACAAAAAAATAGTTGACACTAATGGATGTAGTTTGCTATCTTTTTTCTATCTTAGAAATAAGGTTGAATAGAGAGTTGGCTATGTTTTGAGAATCTTCCTTGAAATAGGGATGCCCAATTAAGGTGTTGGGTGGCTGTAATTGACAGACTTGTTAGGTAATCAAAGGGGTCAGTAGTGACATCCTTGAGGCTTTGTTGACAAACTTTTCTCGAGGACTTTCAATCTAGCCTGCCACATTATTACAGATTAGAATTTGCAGCAAATCATCATGTTCCCATTCATAACTTGACCTTTAGGATAATCCCAAGATCCTTCTAATATTGAATTTTCAAACACAAGTGTTTCCTTAGTGTCGTGATTCAATTACACCAGGATTAAACTTTGTTTCAAACCAACCCCCCATTTTAAATCATGTCCTTTACCTTATTTCTGCTTCGGGTAATTTTTTACTAATTGTTAACACCCATTGGACTAGAAAGCTAATTTATCTACTCATGGATTTGACTTTGACATAAGTTGAGCTATTTACAATGACCATCCTTTACTTATGTGGTGTTGATTTTTACTTAGGGAATACCCCTAGTGGTGTGTAATTATTTTTTTTGTTGTTTTTGTTTCTTCTTTAGGTGATCTTCAAAGTATACACAGATCCATGAGTGGCAATACAATTCACTCCTGTTCCTTTGACAGACCTTTTGATGACGAGGAGTAATTCTATAATATTCGACATTAAAGTGTCATTCCTATCTGACCTACTCATCGGAAGGGGGTCTTTTATATCACAAGCATAATTTTGCATATGGTCCAAATAAAGGGAATTTTTGGGCGGCAAGCTAATGAGGACCCTAACTTACATTTGAAGAATTTTGTAGAGGTGTGTGCACCATTTTATATTGCATACATAATCCAAGAGTCCATCCGTCTACGCCTCTTTTCATTCCCTCTAATAGGCGAAGCGCTACTATGGCCTCTTTCTCTTTTGACATGATTAATTAATTTGTTGGCAAGGAACAAAGGAAGAGAGATGAGGAGAGAGAGGAGAATTTGGTAAAAATGATGACTCAATTGGAGCTTTTGACAAAACATACGATGGGGGCACCCGCAAAAGCGATGAATTCCATGGGATCCAAGGCCTATGATGATGAAGTGTCCAAGGAGCTTTATGAGGAGATTCGGTAGTTGGCCAATTATTTAGGGGGCTCGCACCCTACCTATCAATGGCAAGGTTGGAATCAAGGTTGGATTAATCGTGATCGTGACCATTATTGGAGGTATAAAAACCGTGACTATGATCTTTATTTTCCTCCTCATTACCTAGAAAAGAACAAAGAAGGTAACCCCCTCGACCCGAAAAATACAAAATTGAATATGTCCTAGAAAGAATTTTGATGAAAGAGGAGGGAATGAACAAAATTGTATATGAATTAAAAGGAAAATTTTGTCAACTCAACTAATTAGTTGTATCCTACTCAACTTCAATCATACAATTATAAACTTATATTTGGCAAATCTCCACTCAATTTAGAGCTAGACCAAAGTGGGGTCAAAGAAGTGTTGGAAATAGTCACTAGGAGTGGAAAGCCCTTTGTAGATAATTTGAAATAAATTAAGGGAGAAAATATGGGTAAAAATAATCCCAAGGTTGAGCCAATTAATATAAAGAAAAATCTTGCAGTTGAGTTAAAAGAAGGATCTCTGAAATCTCAAGAAAACAGAGATGAAAAAGAACTTGTGAAAATTAATGAAGAGGTGGTTGAGAAGGATAAGCCACAATGTAATGTATTGCCCACCATTCAAATCTATCTACCATTTACCCATAGGCTTAAGATAAAATAAGAGAATGACAAGCTCAAGAAATTCATGGCTAAGCTTAAAAACCTCTCTATCGATATCCCGATACTTGAGGCTATCAAAGAGATTCTAGGGTATGATAAGCTTATGAAGAAATAATGTCAAAGAAGAATATTATTGAGGGTGACACCATTGAAGTCACCCATAGTTGTAGCATTATCATGAGTAGTGCAATAGTGGAAAACAAAAAGCACCCTAGGACCTTTACCATTCCATGTATAATCGGGACATATAAGTTTGAAAAATCTCTATGTGATCTTTGTGAGTGTATAAACCTTATGCCATTATCAATATATAGGATACTTTGGTTGAGTACCCCTATACCAATATTGATGAGGTTGTTGATGGCAGACTGGTATATCAAGAAACTGGTTGGTGTTTTGTTTGACGTGTTTGTGAAAGCGGATGAATTCATCCTTCTGGCGGATTTTGTGGTGTTTGATTGTGAGATGGACCATGAGGTACCTATTATTCTTAGTCGAACTATTTTTCCACAGGAATAGAGCCATTATTGAATTAGAGCTTGGGGAAATAAGGTTTAGAGTTCATAATGGTGAAGTATTCTTTTGGGTATGCAACACGAAGAAAAAACCCATAGAGCTTCAAGTAGTGTCGGTTATAGATATTGAAGATAAGGAAATGCATGAGGGGTTCCTTTAGGGTCCAACTTAAAGAGGATGGAAGACGTCGTTTCACGACAATAACTAAGGCACTATATAGGAGGCAACCCATAAATGCCACAACAATGGATCGTATCCTTTCCTTGTAATAGTGTAACTTTTCACTTTCCCTAACTGAATTCCCAGCTATAACACAAAGCCATTTTTTTAATCTTATAATAGTATGCTTCAGTTAACTTTCCCTTACATCGACTAATTTATGTATTAAAAAACCATAATATTCATTTAATACTTTTGGCGTTGTGAATAATAAAGCAGGCATTTGGTAAATCATCCATCAACACCAGATACACAGGATGAGAAAGAAAAGTAGCCTACCCTTAAATAAATTATCAACATTAAGGTCTAGTCTTAGTCCCTTTTGGAATACTGTTAGTTGATTGAGGGTGGGGAAATTCTTCTTAATTAATATTTTTGTGGTTGTTTAGTTAATTGAAAGTGGGGAGAAGGAATGTTTGATGTATCTATTGAGGGAAATGCTTGTTGAGTTATTGGTTAATCCATGCATCTATGGCACTATGGAGTTTCTAGAGTGAGATAGAACAGAAGAAAGTGTGAAATTTTGAATATCTAATTGAATAGAGGAAAATAGAGGTGCAGAAATGCTCTCTGTTACTATGATCACGGACCTCGAATAGCCACAACGCTCACACGTATCATATCTATAATGGACTCTGGGTTGTGATCGTAGTTAGAACAATTTTAAAAGACATCAGACACCTATTTCCCTTACATTATTTTCTCAAATTTTCTACCAAATTGTACACACTCTTGGGCACATTTTAGGCATTCAAAATCATTAGAGCTACCATCTTACATCATTTCCTCTAGTATGTGTCTTGAATTCATGATTTAATTATTGAAAATAGGCCATAGAATAAATGTTATTGGAAAGTCCTAATCTATGATTTACATTATTAAATCCATGTTAAAATGAACTTGTGTGGTGGTTAGCTTCTAGAATATGGTGTACACACTATGTGAGGAAGTCTTTATTACCCAAATTGTGTGTGAAGTTGAGTAATATGAAGGATCCACACCACGTTCTCGATCAAATGCCCAAACGAGTCTTCACTAGCTGTTTTTACATTCTAAGGGCATAATTGAGTACCTAGTAATCTTGTTCAATGATTTTAGTGTTAATTCTTGTTGTAGAACATATTTTGGCTTAGAATTTGGATTTTTGGACATTGAAAATTTTGTCTTAAAACCATTCTCAGATACCGCGATTGCTATATTTGAGGCTAAATGTCATCCTGGGCCAAAAATTCTACACTTCAATGATTTTTTCAAACACCACTGAGTAACCATTCCATAAGCATTAGTGGACAACACAACTTAGTTGGTGCATGAAAATGTCGATGATTAATGTTTTTGTGTTGTGTTCATGTTTTTCAAAATTACCTTATGGAAGAATACAACCAAGTTATCTTTATGGCCCCCGAGTGCCACACACTGTACTATAGTGATCTTTCGAGAGCAAAGTTGCTCTCAAATAGAAAATATGATTATAGAAAGTACCGAAAAAGCTATTGGTATTTCATGACAGACTCATGGACAATGGGTGGCTGTGATTTTTCCAGATCCTTACAAGGAAAATAAGCAATAGCTCTAGGAATTCTATTCTAACCTTAGACTAGTATATTTATCAGATGTATCCATTAGGATTATCAAGATCGAGAGAAAGGAGGTGGACTTTGGGGTAGAGTAAATAAATGACATCTACGGGCTCTTAAATCTAAACATGGATGAGTTTAAGGCCAAAGGGTATGAGTCTGAAAGTTGGTTGGTACACATTTAATGTCCAGGAAAGGAAATCTCTTCAGTTGTGATCAAAAGAAACATATCCATGATTGACTTCACTATAAAGTCCCGAATTTGCCTGACAATCACTTGTATCGGGGTGTCCCCTTGTACCTACATGACAGGGGTTCTTGATTTGTGGGGTAGGATGGTTGCTTGAATTTTAGACGACATTCCATTGAATGTTAGTCAACTTGTGCTATTAGAGATGAAGTTCTTCAAAAATTATGGTGGTATGCATCTTTTCTTCCCTTATCTTATTATCAAGTTGTGTTGGTGATCAAGTGTTGCAGAGTACCCTGATAACACATTGGGTGCGCCCTGTCCACCCCATCTATCCTTTAAAAATTTGAGATGAGGGTGCACTGGACAAAAGCAATCAATGAAAGATCGACTTGGGAAAGTTGACATGTGAGGAGACTCAGTCTTGTAGGCTATCCACAGTCGAGCCTCTTAAGGATCTTAGTGTTGATATTAGGGCCATTAGGGAGATTGTGTAGGGATTACCCTAGGGCCTGGGAGAGCCCTCCACCACCCATCACTCATAGGTGTCCCACTTTGATTATGAGAAGTATCGGGAGGACTAGAAGAAGTAGGGAGCTACCATTTAAAGGCTTGAGAGAGCCTACTCATCTTTTATGGAGCCACACCGAGAGCTCCAAGTTTCACATAAAAAGATGGTGAAAATGGAGAAGAAGAGACATAAATTCTTTATCAAGATGTGGAAGGGGGTAAAGGGTATTTTGAAGGTCATAAAACCCTAAGAAAACATAGCTTTCTCAGGCCTTGAGGATACAGGTGATGATGCAGAGTCTTAGAGCGAGATTAATTCTTGATGTGGCTTTAGGAAGCACCCTTATCCCTTATTATGCTTGATTGTTTATGCAGTGAGGACACTGCTAGCTCTTTAGTTTGGGGTCCCTTTCCTTATTATTATTCTATTTTGGTCCAATATTATTTTGATATTGCTTGTTATTATAGTGATGTTTTGATGACATTTTGGATGATTTTCATTTTTTCATTGGGTTAAAATATTTGGGAACTCTGATAGTTCCCATATTTTCATAGATTAAATGTTTTTGTTTTTAAATTTTACTTTATTTTTATTTTTATTTTTATTATGGTGATATCGGATGAGCCTTTCCCTATGGTAGATTTAGTGATGACATTCTTATTGAAAAATTATTAGGATTGTGTATTAAGTTATGGATACAGGAAAAGTCTGAGTAGACATAGCATTTTTGATTTAGGGTCGCAGTTATGCCTATAGAGAAGTCTGAGTAGCCAAATGGTTTTCCCATATAGAAGCTATTATGTGAGATATCGGATTGGTTTGATGCCAAAACTAGAAACCTTTGTGTGGTTCAAATGCGAAACAAACACCCCCTTGATGCCATAAATAGCAAATTGTGTGTGGTGCAAATATGAAGCCACCACCCCAACCCCCTCCATCCAAAAAAATTTCAATAATCAAGGGTACAAACATGAGCAACTTTGTATCAATAATTTACCTCTTTTTGTGAATCCAAAATTTGGGCTTGTAATAGTTGGTAAATATTTAATTTTTTCTCTAGTGTGAAGGGCAATTGAGCCCCTTTGAGAAGTTTGCATGACATGTATGGTAAGATTATTTGCCTAAATCTCATGCATACTTAAGCATATAGAACTTTCCTCGTTAGTCTCTCAAGGCTAATTTTGATTATTCTTGGATGGTGAAATGATCCTAGGCCATCTTTATGAATATAGGAACCCATTTTAGCCTAAATAGTCTACCCATGCTTAGAATAGTACCCTTAGTCATCCAATTTGAGCCTTCAAGCCTTTCTTTGGAAACTATGCTACAAACCTTGACCCATTTAAAGTTTTTCCCTCTCTTGTACCCTACCCTCCTTAAATATGAAAAATAAAATAAAATTAAGGCTAAATGCCTATGTTGAGAGTCGTAAGTCAAATCTACCCCCGCTATTAGGCTTTCGACCCTTGTAGATCAACTGGACAATATGGCAAAAATTCATGAAGGAGTTTACTTTAGGCCAATGCTAGTGTAAGTTGATGCCGATGACCTAAAAACAAAAAAAGTGAAAAAGAAATAAATTATTAAAAGGGCGATGAGGCATGGAGTGCAAAAGAAATAAAAAAATTAAAGATGCCTACAAAAATTTGGATAAACCAAGGTAGCTATAATAGGCATATATAAAGTGTGAAAACAAAAGAAGCGGTCCTTGGTAAACAAAGTTGGATGGATAGAATAGTATGATATAGGTGTTCAAGGAGGTAGTAACCACTTTGTTCCCAAATTATATCCAAGACTTTCGCGAACCTATGTTACAAGCTCAAAAATTCCTTCGAGATCTCTAACCAAGTGTATTTATTATAGTGGCGATTGAAAATAAGGTCAAACCTATGGCATGGTACTTGTTAGCATCGAGAGTCCTTGTGAGAGGGAGAGTTTCGTACTAAGTCCCCTTTGCTGCATATTAGATGATATGGTGTGTGTGGGATATACTTTTTGTGATGAGGCATATGAACAACTTGAGGTGAGTAACATTGTCATCTTCAGAATAATGAGGCAAAAGGAGTAAAGTGGAGTTGAGTCAATAGTGTGTCTCTTTTAGAATGCTAGTTTTTTTTTGTTGCTCTGTAAAGTCCTTTGCATTGTTGAGTTTGTATTTATGACCAGGGGTGTCGTGTGAATAGCTTTGCCCATGTTTGAAGTGTCACTTTTGGTAGCAACCAATTTTAAGGTCATTGTGATCATTAGGTCAAATAAATGGGCTTAAAGTTTGCATTGTCCCCAATTGAACCAGTGATTATCTATTCATCCGCCAAAATGGACATAGTGGTATTTTTGAAAATTTCGGCCTAATATTTCTAAATCTATAAAAGTCATTTTGGAAGCTCAGAACCATAAATTTTGTCATATCTTGAATCCAAATCTTGTAATGTAAACCCTGATTGGAATCTTAGTTACTTGTTACTTATCTCTTCCTTGGAATTTGGACTTTCTTTTGAAATATTTGGATTCTATGGTAGAATTTAATGAGGATACAGATATATCTCTTTTATTCTTGTAATGGTTAGTTGATTACCCATGCTTAGGGTTATGCACTATTGAGTGTTGATTGTAGTGCGAGTAGTGATTAGTAACCTATTTTTTGATTGAATGTTATGATTTTATCTAAATCTCTGTGTTTCAACTCATGAATTGAGGCTGTAAACTCTATTCACACTTATATCTCTTATCTTACTTGAAATATAAGACAAGGGTAGAGAAATTTAGTTAACAAAATACTTGAGTAATTCTCATTTAATAGTTAGTGCTAGAAATAGAGTAGATAATTTGAGGTTATTGGTTGTTTGGAATTGTAAACATATGGGTGTTTGAAAGAAACCCATGTAATATTTGGTGGTAGATTAAAATATTAACTTGAATACCTAAGTCTAAGACTATTCATAATTTTTAATAAAATATTGGTACATTTTTACTTACGCACGTGTATAGTCACTCTCAAGAAGGTGTAACCCCAAGTGCTTTTACCTAGTGAATTACACTTTCTAGAATTCTTTTTGACAACTCAAAGTCAAAGTTTATGATATGAACATGGAATCATTTTGAATTAATCCCCCATTTACTTTATCATATTATTTTTGTCAGTATCTGCAAACGATTAGTCACTTGTGACACCCAAAGGTGAACCTATTGCCTTTATTCCCTGTGATATAGACCCCGACTTCAAGTTTGATAAAAATTATACTGCTAGTGACGACATGCACCTTGAGGTGTGTTTGAGAATTATTAATGGTGTGACCCAACCTAACCTAATTATATAGATCAAAACCCAATCCTTCACCCAGTTATATTCCTCTTCCATTTCAAACAAACGTAACTCCCTCCATAATCTTAATTGTTCCCATGCATCAAGTTTCCCCTTAAAATCCACCACATTATTTTGAAATCTCACATTAAAACTCCATAGTTATCTGTGAACTTCAAGCTTAAAGCAAGTGTTTGGGAATTTTATTTGTCAAATTGTCATTTATGTGTCAAATTATTACTTGTGCGAGTAATAATGTGACACTCTAAATCCCTATCTATAATCACATGAGTATAGACATGAGTCTTTGTCTGAACTTGTAAACCAATTTTTATGTTGAGATGTGGTAAAGTAGTGCTAAAATTATTACCCAGGGTGAAGTCTGAGTAACCCTGATCTATTAGTAAATGTCTTTACGTGAGGATTTATTTGCTCGTTCATTCCAATGATTGTGAATTTTGGTCTCAATATGAAATAGTTGGAAACTCTATGTTTGGAATGTGAATGATTCAGTGGTACAAATTTGCATTTATTATAACTCTCGCTACAACTTGTATGCTAGGGCAATGAGGCATTAAATAAGTCATAATCATCGGCACGTTTGTTTGAAATTGCATAGTCTCTGAAAATAAGTGAAAATCATAGTAGGAGTCACCCAACAAGTCATAGAGTGACCCGACAACTCATAGGGATGACTCATCCCGATAACCTGTACTTATAATCTTGTAAGAGTTTGACTTAATTATTTACCCAGTAAGTCAGAGGGTGACCCGATTACACATTGGGTAGAATTATTGGGATAAATGTGACAACTTAAAAATTAGAGGTTTAACCTTACAAGTAAGAAATGGGTCGTAGCCCAAGGAAATAACTCATCGCTTGACCTATAAGGACTAATTATTTTTTAACACTTCAGGTTTATCTATCGAATCATCTTTAATACTAATGTTTACTCCCCACGTGTACCATGACACCAAAAAATAACACTTCAAAGTGTTCTAAGAAAAAGTGAAAATCTACTTCAAAGAGACAGGCCCCATCCATCAAGAAACTAAAAGACATGTCCATTGATGAATCGAGTGGCATAGTGGAGAAGTATCTCATCACAACTCTAGTTCATCCATGACCAAGCTTACCTAATACTGGTATATCAATGCCCCATATGAATAGTGATAAGGTTTCTCCAACACATATACCTACTCCTCTCTAATTTAAAGAGGAAAGAGAATTTGAGTGCGAGGATGAAGGAGAAGAGAGTGACTCTGGGAATGGTGATTGGACTGCATCACGTAGTCTGTAAAAAAAACATGTATATTTGGGGTCTAAAACACATGAGTCTACCAAGTCTGAGGATGAGGCATATATAGAGAGTCCCTTATCACTTACTTAGCCTACACATCTAATTTAACTCAGCCTCCAAATTTTATAGGACTCATAAGTAAATCGATGGGGTAGTTAAGGCATGCAAGAGATATATGGTTAGGGAAGTGCTATTTTCCAAAGAATATATTTCCTAAGAGAGGTTTCTATAAGGATTCAAGGTTTATTAAAAAGTGTATGTTTGGGATGCCCAAGTTAGATGGATTGTTTTAAAAGTAAAATTTAAGAAGATGACTATGGAGTTGGGTAGATACAGCTTATTACTAGTTCAAGAATCTTATGTAGCCTATCAATCCATAATGAAGGTGTTGTCTCTATAGGGTTTGTTGTGGAATGTTAGTAATCTTCTATAGTCAGTTTTGAATAGAGTGATGAGTTTAACATCTCGGTGAGGACTATTTCTTGGTTCAACCATAATGCCAATTTTATGCTGTAACTAAGACTTTGGAGATTAATAACCAAATAGGTAATATGATAAAAGTAAGTTGAAGCAAATCAGTATCATTGAAAAAGTGGTAAACTTTTTGTTGATGGACAATATTATTATTATCGATAAGGAAGATGTTTAAAGGGTGGTTGGTAGGTCATCATCAATTAAAAGGTATCTTAATTTTGTTGATAAGTTGTCTTGTATTTTGGTTAATCAAATATTGGGGCCTATATCTAAAAACAATATCTTATGCTCTACCAGGTAGTTTTGATGGTTGGAATCAGGGAGGGTTATGACCTTGACGTTGCTAGGTTGATTGCCTTCGAAATCTAGGACAGAGTTGTTGAGCTAGAGATTAGCACCCTATTCCCTCTCCTTGTCACTCAAATCTCTTTAGAAGATAGGGTTCTTATTTTCTTGGAGGTTGACTAGTTTATAGTGGTTCATTACACAACAAATTTTTGGCTAATTTAAGATTTGACGAACACCATTTCTAGGGTAAATGATGTAGTTAAAGCTGCATTACTATAGGCTGCTTTTGAGGTTGATGCACAAATGGATATTGATACTTCTGGTTTTACTGAGATTGGGGAGACACGAGTTGAGTCCCAAATTAATACTTCAAGGGTCAAACCTCATGCTATAATTGATGCCACCACTTTTTCTACCTCATGACTAGCTTGATTCTAGAGTTCAACTACTGCTACTCTGAGTTCATCTATGCTTCGCCTCCTGCTACTGAGTAAGCTTTGGTCCTACAAGAGTTCCTCCAAATTATGCTGAAATGGTTGTCCATACTCGATCAAAAGATAGAAAACATTGAGAAAACTATCCAACCTTCGGTGAAAAAGATGATCCATGCAGAGTTACGAAGGATGGAGACTCGCTTTAACAATTTTGATAAAAGAATGAATAATAATGTTAAGGGGTATGAAGTCCCCAAACTTGGATCGGATTAGAGAGTAGTTAGCTATTTTTCATGCTACTATGTAGGACATGTCATCTAGACCATTTATATCATTTTTGACCCCTCACATTCCCGTGATAGACGAGATTAATGAGGTAAAAGTGGCCAATATATGGAGAAATAAAATAATAAAAAAAGTAAAAATTATGTATTAGAGTAAGAGAAAAAGTAAAACAAGCGAGAAAAGATAGAGATGAGTTAAAAAAATGATGGTAGAGATCAAGCTGTCTTTCCAAGATTACTTATCTGAGATACATAAGAGCGGATGTGGAATTAAGAGCCCAAGAGTTTGTCAGGCCTAGAGTGATGTTGTTGTTGATGTTTAGGAGAGTAGTGGGTGCACAATAGCTTCTCCCACTAGTTCGATACCTTTGACTACACCAACCACAACCGATGCCAATGTTTATATGAGTGTCATGGCCACCACCGAGGCCACAATAGATGAGTCTAGGATGACTTTTTGGACCCCAATAAATGATGAGATCACATTTGTCATCTAGATTACCATAGGTATGTACTTACCCCTCAATTTTTAGGTTCTTTGATATGCAACTAGTAAGGACATAACATGTTCTCACAGTTGGGGGTGAGGTGTGTGCAACTACTATAGGTTTTTGTTGTTATGTTTTTCCCCCAGGAGTGCTATTGTAACACTTCAAATTTGGTACCCAAAATTCTATACGGTTTTCATGACCCCGAAGGACCACAAGCTAACCAATGACTAATATCTATACCTGAACACTATAAAATATACATATATAAATGCGAAAACATAAGCTGTAACGCCATAAGGTTTAAATCGAAAACATAAAATCTGATAAAATAATGTTTAAAAGGGGTATAGAAATACCCAAAACTAAAATAAACTGTCTAAATATACTATAGTTTGAGAGCCTCTAAACTGTCTGAATAAGGAGTTGATGGAATATATCCTCAACTAACTCAAACTACTAAAATGAACTACGTACTGAAATGATAAAGTAATGATCATTCCTCAAATGATGAGGACTCACTACTAACTCTAACTACTGTATACTGGAATGCTACTGATGCTCTGGATCTTATGCTTCTGAACCTATGGTATAAAGTAAAACATCATAGCGCAAATGTGTCAATATGATTGAATGTACTGGTATGCATGTGAGGTAGGCTGAATGCAATGGTTCATAAGAATGAACAATACTAAATGACTGTACAACATGAATGTGAGAATATATGCATGAACAAGTAACTGTAACTGAGACCATACTGACACTGGGTACTAAGTTCTGAGTACTGATTTACAAACATCTGGGTTTACTGATACTAATAATTAAGTCTACTAAATATTGGGGAACTGATGGTATATTACTGATAGTGGAATGATTGTTTCTAATAGTTCTAATTATGAAGAACTGGTCTGATTAACTGTATCTGACAGTCCTATAACTGATTACTGATAACTGACATGATTGATATAACTGAGATAACTAATATAACTGATACTGAGTGGTTGTATCTGATAATCCTGATTATGTAATTAAGACTATGGGAACTAATCATCTAACCGACATGCCCCAAATAAATACAATATAGCTTAGTTGGGGTCCAATCTGTAACCCCAATTGGAAAGGTGTCAATAACACGCCACTAGTAAGGAAAATCTGTAAGTAACCCTTATATAACAGGTAACTCTAGTGAGAACGGTGGGAACCCTCATATAACATGTTAAGCCACCTCATCTACCCTTATATAACAGGCTATGATGTTTTAACCTACGCGGGTTACATAGTTCAGGAACACAAGGATTGCTTCTAAGAATCATACCCTCATATAACAGGTGAGTTCCAATCCTTAGGTTCACTCGGTGCTAATTCCTACTCCCATCTGAATAGACACTAAACATAATAAACTGAAGTAGAATAGACTAAATTCATGGAGTTCCGTTGACTGACGGAATACTACAAAGATTTCTGAATTTACTGAGATTTCGTGAGTCACATAACTGGCTGAGTTCTATGAATCATGGCTTGACTGAGGATATCATAAAACATAACACTGGCTCTAAATACACAACTATATTTTTTGGGTACAAGTACCCCTAGGACTCGATGGAAGGAAACTGAAAAAGCATGACTTACTTGAATACATGACCAACATCAATAATTCATACTACAACAGTAGGGGATATTTTATGAAGCACATGGTTATCATAATCTTGTATATAGCTTAAAATGCATATGATCATGTCTTAAATTCATTATTTTAATATCACAATTATATAACCACGCAATTGTATTACACAACAATCCTCATGGAAATCATGTTAAACATAGGGGAACACGTATATTCATAACTTGGGTCACAGTCTAACTATAAAGCATAATTTATATTCTCCTAGTCATTTTAACAAACACTTAGGTTGCATGATTTAAGGCTTAGTCATGAGCATGAATTTAATACAACCTTACTTTGCAATTCAACCCAATTTCATGATTTCAGTTGATATATTTGCGTAATTTCATAAAGACATAATCAAGATTCCATCTTGGAGTTCATACAACAAAAACACATGAACATAATTCAATTCATAAAATGAATATCATAATTCGTAATTTAAAACTTGATTCTTGGGCTTCATGGACAAAAAGAACCCATGAATTAATACTATGCATACCTTAGATGGAAGATTCTTGATGATTCACAGAGAAATTTGCTTGAACTTGGGTCCCCAATTAAAAACCCTAATGTGTTCTTGAGTGGATTTTGAGAGAAAAGGGTGTATGTTGGGGTAAATAAGGTTTAATCCCAGGTTTAAGCCTTATATAGGGTTGGGAAAATTATCCCTTTGACCTTAAAAATATGGACATTTAATGACTAAATAATTGGGCACTGACGCTATGAGTGATGTCGTGCGCCATGTACAAGTCAAGCCTAAGTTATTTTGGTTCTGGCAGTCTGTAGAACTGGTGACCAATGTGATTGGCGATACGGCACGCCAAGATTGTGTTGGTCCACTATTTTAGACTTCCAATCTTGATCTAAATGAGTTTACAATAAATTTGAAACTTATTCAGGAACACCTATTGACCTTCCTGATCATGAATCAATAAATATACGGACCATTAAAGGACATTAAGGTGGCAAAATGAATTTTTCAACTTTTGAAGTCCAAAATTAAGCTAAGTATAGAATATAGATAAACATTTCCATGTCTAGGACCCCCTTGACACACTTAAAGGGTGCTTTAGAATTTTATGGGGTCTTACAACTATCATATTAGAATAGACATATTTAGGTTCTATTGTTGTCTTTATGAGTTTTTATGTTTGATTTGGAGAAAATAATAGAGGAACCTTAGTGCAGACAAGTTTGAATGTTTTGAGTTATTATTTTGTTGTTTAAAGGATACCCCTTCTAAAAATTTATTTTATACTATGTGTAGCGTTTATATTAGGACCGTTGTTATATCATGCTATAGAATTAGTATTATAGACATAATAACCATAACTTAGAAGTTCATTTTGATAAATATTAGTTGATAGTGTAACCCTGTGCTATGTTGTGTGAGATTCTTACCTAGTTCACTCTATGTGTGCAATTCAAAACTTCCCTAATTAGTCTTTCTTAGATTTTAGGATAATTTATTAGGAAAGGATCACAAGATGTTTTTGCATAAGTCGACTTTTAGCGTAAATTTCTGACCAAACGGAATGAGTATCCCTTAATCCCAAATTTATGCTTAAATTGACTAATTTCTTTTATTAGCCTATCCACTTTATGAAATACAATGAACATTTTTTGGCCTTTTCCCTCTTTGGACACTGTGTATCTTAACTTTAGAAAATCACCTTAAGTTAAGGGTGGTTTTCATTGGGTTGGATAGCACGAAGTACGTGTGAATAAGAATTAGTAAAAGAAAATAAGAATGATTTGGGTGAAGTAAGAAATAAGAGAAAAATGTGTTTGAATAAAGTATGAAAAGAAAAGGACAGTTAGAAATTGTTAAAATAAAAAGCATTTTAAATACGTCAAAAAGGGAGAAAATAGGAAAGGAAAATTAAAAAGGTTGAAAAGCAGAGCCAAAAATTTTATAGTGTCAAGGAGGGTTGAATCCCTATATTCATATCTAACATACCCATCCCAAATATTACATTACAAAGTGATAAAAGTCCTATAGCGATTCATGTTCGACTATTCGAAAACTAAGGCATAGAAAATAAGGGCAAGCCTATGGTACTTCATGCACACTATTTCAAATTCTTTGAGACAGTGAATGTTTTGATTCGATCCCTATTTTAAATTATTTCTTTAGAATGTGAGTGCATGGGACCTCTTTGTTGTGAGGGTGCATGGGTTGCATTTTTTCTTGCTATTTGTTTGAAGAAATTTCAGTTGCACATATTCTAGGTTGCTTGTTCATAATTTACTGCATCCCTGGATCCTTTTATGTCAAGGTAATGGGTTGTAAGTACACATGGTGATTTTTCAAAGTCTAGAATAGAAGGGGTTTGTAATTTTTATGCTAAAAAGACTTAGATTGATTGTTGTAGGTCCCTTAGGTTTCTCTTAGTTAATCATTAAAGTTGTTGTATTTTTTTGTTTTCTCGAGGACATGTAAATATGAAAAAAATACTAATTTAGTGGCTTGTTATATGGATAATATATGCTTGTGTTAGTTTTGCAGGAACACAGGGTTCAGAAGTGAGCAAAGAAAAAAGAGTGAAAAACATGCAAAGTACTAGTATCTTAGCCTTGGTCACCATTTGTTGGGTCATGATATAAGTTATAGATTGAGTTATTGTGTTAATAGTGAGATAATATTTTAGTATTTAGAGATGTACATTGGCAACAATAACAGGCTACGAGTCATAGGGACAGGCAATGTGTCATGAAATGACCCGTCTAGTATGAATCGATTAAAACTCCTACAGAAGTACTAAGTGATGCTAGTGGCAAGAACTTGTTCCTATAAGCTATCACAAAGGCTATGAGTTATCATCTTTACTCATACTGAGAAGAGAAAGTTAAAGTCCTTATGATTTCCCAAATTGAACCAGTGGTAACGAGTTAGCCAATGCATCATTGGGTGACCATACGAGTTATTTTTAAATGTGCTTAAAGATAAGACCACATATGCCCTGCCGACATTGCTATCCTATTTTCTTTAGGATAGAATTCTCTTATGTTTATAAATACTCCTATGAGATCTTATGTTTTAGCTTACATTCTATTACTACTTTTTAGTCATATAACTGTTCTTGAGAGTTGTAAACATTGATTTTGAGGGTTTAATTCATTGTTGAGATTAGTGGTTTTCATCTTATTCTTCATAAATGCATGATTATGTTTTATTTCTAGAATTATTATTATGCTCTTATGATCATGAGTAGCAAAACACCACAACTAAGATTGTGGGAACCATGACGGATGAACAAAGAAGGATTCAAAGTACAAGGTGATCCTCAAAGGTGTTTCATGTGTATTGTTGTTCTTTTTTCTTTGATTGTTTTCTAATGGAGGCCTCCATTAGAACTCATCTTATTTTACTCTTAATTGAAGAAAGAGAAATGGATGGAAATATGAAATTAATAATGAGATTAAGATCTATCAAACTCCACTTAATAGCTTGAGCCGGCAATTTAGGATAGCTAATCTGGGATCCAAGATAGAGGTTAGTGGTGCAAAAGTCATAAGACAGTATTATGTGATTGTGGATAGTCATATAATAGGGGCTAATTCATGTATATAAATGTAATATCAATTCTACATGCCGAGAACCGTAAGATATTACTAGTACAAAGAACCTACAGACTTTTGAAGTTATGGGCAACACAGTCCTAGTGCCTCTCATCTATTTACTACAAACTCGATGAAATTATTAATTGTTTCTTGTTGTTGAAATATAAAATTTAACATACACCACTTACCAGAAATCACTTACTTATTGATTAGATAATCATTTTCATTAAGATTTTGGACTATTCCTCATGGGATCCACCCCACTCTAGTTGGGTTCTAATTTGGTACAACGATCGCTTTATACTTCCTAGGAGGTGTAATTTAGGCAACTCACCTAGCCTATTATGAAGAAAGTGAAGCCATAACCTACCTCAATAAACCAAAATATAAGCCTAGACCTTTAAACATGGAGATTTTCTTTTACGAACGACCTCAAAATAGATTAAATCTATCAAAAATATAATCTATACATCAAAAGGATTCCAACGATACCCATACAGGCTAACTTTACTATGGATCAAAAAATAGTTCAAAAATGGCACAAAATCAAAAAGAATAAATCTGGAATTTTATTAAGAATCATGTTCCCCATTTCATGAGGAGTGTAAATCTGAAGACCCAACTAAAAATAAGTTGAAATCAGACTTTAAATCAAAGAAAAATAATTTTATATTTTATCAGGTGAAAAATCTAAAACCAAAGAATAAAATCAAATATTTAAAGTTGTTTTGGAGAGTAAATCCATGGGGAATGGTGAAATATGAATTTGAAACTTCCTCACACATCTTTGATGAAAATTTCCTTAAAATCACTACTGCCCAAGGTCTCAAAGATGAAAATAAAGAAAATTGCAAAAAAGGGAAAATTTCACTATTTTGATGAGCAGTACCTCGCGAACGCGGTCAACCCTTTCCATTCTAAAGGTCAACATTGGTCGGACATTTATAGTGTCCTTCATATTCATGGTCAAACTCTCAAATCCATAAAGGCTGTTGAAAAGGACTCCTCGTATTTGCATAGGTTCAATTGTAATCGTGGTGAAGGTGACTCGACCCATCCTAGGTGCACCTAAACAAGTCTTACATGCATAAATTCACTTAAGATCAGTTTTCTCTTTGTGAATGCGGTGCCACCATTGCTTTCATAATGGACAATCTTTCCCTTCTATTATTCAGAGCCAAGTGCCCATATTTCAAAAAACAAAGAATTGGTTGACACTAGATAGTAGAAAATCAGCATTTGTACAAGGTTGAAATGTCTTTGACTAAAGCCTCGAGATTTATTTGGGATCCCAAAGAATAATATGATTAATCTATTAGGCTAACTTTAATGTTTGTAATTGATATGAATTTTGTATTTATGAAGAATATTATTTACAATAAATTAGCCCCTGAGACTCATTTTAAGCTTATTTTAATAGTTTTCAACTAAAATGTTAGATCGTAATGGAAAAGACAAAGAGCAAATTTGAGCATATGAGTCTTGGTGTGGACAAAAATATAGGCACGTAAAATATGGAATGTGGACTTGGCCCAAATATGTTCACTTTTAGACCCTGTGGCCAGACTCTTTGTTTGTTTTTCCTTTTCATAATCAATAAAATGGCCTAACAATCCACCAAGTATACATATATATATATAAATACATATAAAATATTATGAAGTGTTAGATCTATAAAAATTTATCAAATCACCATCCGACACTCGAATCATAAAATATTGACTGACATCAAACTAACTATCTTTAAAGACTCTAATGACCTCAAATGCACTCAAACCACTCTTGAACACATTATGACTATGAAACCCAACCCCACTATTCATAAATAGAATATAGCAACTACAGATAAGGGCAAAATAGTAAAAATACAAGAAAACTAATAATCACAACTATGATTGTTACATTGTCTCCTTTAAAGTTTGGCCCATCTATGTCAATACCATTAGAGAAGGATTTGTTAAAGCCATTATTTTGCAATGGTTATTTTGTAAAACTATTTTTGCCACATGGTCTTTTATTAAAAGTTCACTTCGCAAAGTCAAAAGAAATCAATATTACTTAAATCTAAATAAAAAATATAAAATATCTGACAAAATTAATGACTCTGATTTTTAATTTTAAGGAATCCATTTTTTAATGAGTATAATTTTTATTCGAATTGTGTGGATCAAATTTTATTTTTATGGGTATAATTTTCATTTTTGATTGTAAGAAATATTTTTTGATTTGAACTTAGTGGATTGGATGTCTAATAAGAGGCTACATGGTTAAAATAGTTTTGCAAAATCACTATTACAAAATAATGGCACAAATGAGACTTTTTGTAATGGGTGTCATAGATGAGCCAAACTATCAAAGCTTGTGACATAGATGAGACTAATTTATAATGGATGATATAAATGAGTCATTACTAATAGTTTGAAGGTATATTTGAGTTTTTTTTCTTTTAAATATGTCAAATTATTACTACTTCTTCTTACAATTCATCATAATCCCTCTTTTGTAGTTTCTAAAGTGTGATTTTTTGTATAGATTTTGTGCAGTTCGTTATATCTAACAAAATTTCACATAATGCATAACTAAAACAGCTCAAGGGGCATGTATTAGCATGTGATTGCAATTGTTTACGGTAAGGGTCTGGTTAGGGAAATGGGTGAGAACAGGTTTGGTTGTTTTAATTTTAATGGGTCAAACTTTCAGTGGGTTCGATTTGGTGACATGAACCTCTAATAAGAGACTACGTGGAGAAGTTAGTATTGCAAAACCACCGTAAAGAATATTGGTATAAATGAGCCATTTTTTGAAATGATGATGACATTAATGAGTCAAACTATTAACAAATGAAATATGATTACGAGGAACATAATAGTCATCAATATGATTAATCTTCTTACATCATGGGATGAATGAAATTAACTAGCCACATCACTTGGCTACAAAAAAAAATACGCAATAAGATCTTTTGATTAATAACTTCTTACATTGCAATTGATAGTCTTCGCTTGTGGACTTCAACAAGCCAACAAAAAATATTATATTGTTCAAATAAATCATAAATAGAAAAATAATGAAAAAATTAACCTAGTTATTTAAATATTAAAGTAGTCATCATCGTTTCACTATAACTTGTAAGAGTTGAACCTAATAAAGTATGATTTTCAAGGAAATGTATCACTTAATTGAGAAAATTAAGCAAAAGGTGTCTCTTAAATCTTGGTTTAGATTTTGGTGACTCTTGACCAGGTTAAAGTTCAATGACAATTAAAAATTAGTTTACATTAATTTAGGACTCAATTAAAATTTTTAAAAAATATTAATATTTTTAAAAATACAAAATAATCCATAATTATTTTTAATAAAAACAAAATAAAACAAAGTCAGTTTTCAAAAATTACAACTTCCTTTATTTCTCCTTTCAAATGTCTCTCTTCTCTCTCTCTGTCATTCAACAACTGCTACAAATCATTCATAATAGATCGACATGATAGCATTCTCTAGTGACTTTCAACCTCCGATGACAATAACTTCAATTTCTTCATCATTTTTTTCAACTATTAAGCCGTCAATTTCTCTCTCTTCATAGGTAAACACTTCTCTTATTTTTATTTTTTTTCAAAAAATAGGGATTTTTAGTTATCAATAAATATAAGAACATGAGTTAAATTCTCTTCTTGTATGGGCTAATAATTTTAATATTTATTTCTTAAAAATGAATTAAAAATTCAAGAAAATCCTATTTTTGTAGTATTTCTTC
The DNA here is from genome assembly GCA_030864225.1 of Capsicum baccatum var. pendulum. Classification (NCBI taxonomy): domain Eukaryota; kingdom Viridiplantae; phylum Streptophyta; class Magnoliopsida; order Solanales; family Solanaceae; genus Capsicum; species Capsicum baccatum. The sequence goes on along the minus strand of CM061559.1, from coordinate 135,895,281 downwards.
TTTTAATATGGTGATTGATGTAAATGTGGTATCTTTTCTGAGTGAAATATGATTTTTTGTTGTTATTACAGTTCTTGTTCTCAAACATTATTGTAAAAATAGTGAGACTTGAATTTTAATTTTGTTTGGAGATATCTGTTGTGACCAAATTCAACAACTGTTGGTTTAAGTGAAAACTGATTTAAAGAACTGTTGATTTATTGTATTTTTTGGAGTTTTTTATTGTTTATGTTTGTTGGTGTTGTTTAGTGTGTGTTGGTGGTGTTGTATTTGTAAAGTTTGATAAATGTTTCTATTGTTGGAGCTAAATGTTGGTGTTGTTTGTTTTATTTGTAAATATTGGTAAATGTTGATGTTATTAGTGTTGATGTATTAGTAAAAATCGGTATTATTGGTATATGTTGGTGGAATTGGAGGTATTGATGTATCTTTTTTTTTATTGGTTTTTGTGGTGTTGATTTGTTTATGTTTTTGTTGGTGCTGGTATATTGGCAAATGTTGGTCTTACTAGCGTTGTTGTATTGGTAAACATGGTGTACTGATAAATGGTTATATTGTTGTTGGTGTTCTTGTTGATATATGTATGTATTTATGTGGTAAAAATGTTATTACTATTGATAAATCTTGCAATTTATTTATTTATTTTTCAAAGAAATGGCTCATCTATTGCAACATATGGTTCATCTATTCAAAAAATCATAACAATTATTGTAACAGATGATTCATCTTTTGCAACAGATAGGTCATTTATTAGGATGAAATCATAACATTTATTTCAATAGAGGACTATCAAGATTGTTTTTATTTCTTCCAACAGATAAGTAATTTGCTGCAACTGATAGGTCATCTGTTGGAAGAAATCAAAACAGTACTAGGTATACTATTTTCATTTCATCCAACAGATTACCCACTTGCCGGAACAAATGAGTGATCTGTTGGAAGAAATAAAAATAATCTCAATACTTTTTGATTTCTTCCAATGGATGGTACATTTGTTCCAACAGATTACCCATCTATTGGAAGAAATCAAAATAGTATTGAAACTATTTTTATCAATTCCAATAGATCACTCATTTGTTGAAACATATAGGTAATCTTTTGAATGAAATAAAAACAGTATACCTTACGAATTTAATTTGTTCCAATAAATGACTCATCTATTACAATAAATTTCCCATATATTGGAAGAAATCAAAACTGTATTGAAACTATTTTTATATATTCCAACAAATCACTCATTTATTGTGATAGATGAGTGATCTATTGAAATAGATTAATAATCTGTTGCAACAGATGACTCATCTGTTAGAACTATTATTTTATTGTGTTGTATTTCTTAAGATATCCTCCTATCACTCATTTATTCCCCTAGAACGACCAAGTCTTTGATCCATAGGTGCGATCTTTTAAGCATAGATCCCAAAAGAGTGGAGCCAATTCGGCTTGTATCATCCTCCCATTCTTGAAAAGGATTCGTCCTCGAATCCAACTCTATTATTGACTTGTCATCATACATCCCAAGCTTGGAATCCTTTGGTAAAATTTTGATTTGGCCCTTAAGCTCACATTCATAAGTCACGCTCCATGTATTTTTCTTTGAGATTAATAGTTCATAAACCTTCACAAATAAAAGAATAATTCTAGGTGAAATGATAGTATCATGGTTAGTGAGTAACAAAGCCCCAATATTGGAATTATTTTTGTCAATTTTAGTTTGGAGTGGTCGTTCCACAATTTGTGAGACTTGTGTTTGGTAGGTTTGAAGGAGTTTGGACATGGGGTTGAAGAGTAGGTTGAGTGGATTTTAAATGTTCCACAAGATTTGCTAACCTACCAATAATACTTTCCAATCCACAATCAATGATTGATAACTTCTCATTCTTATGTGGAAATTCCCTAGTCATTTGTTTCATATCTTATCTCATCCCTAGGATTACCTCCAAAAGGGTATCAAGGGTTGCTCTACCCATACCTTCTTAATTAGAAAAAGTTTAAACTAAGAAATAAAAGTTTAAACTAAGAAATGAAAAAAAAATGACCAAACGAACAAAGAAATGCAACACGAAAGAAGAAGGAACAAGAACTAATAAAACAACTTAGTAGTTTTAGTGTTAGTAGTTAATTAGTATTAAGAATCAAAGAGATGAAAGGAGGAATTGAGAGATGAATTTAATGGATTGAATCTGAAAAAATGATGTGTTTTGATATTTAAAGATATGATGGAACAAGATTAAGGTGCATTGGAAGTGTGCAGGCTACCTAGGTGCACCTTGAACATAAACCAACTAGCAAAGTGGACTATTTTGAGGTATGTAAATAGGTTGGCCGCAGTTGAGGGAAGGTTTGATGTAATTTAACACTCACCTATGGGTTTGACCTGCTTTGGGTATGTGAAATCATCCCAAACGCAGGTCCAAGATAATCCAAATGCAGGTCAGCCACCAGCTCACCTAAAGTACCATTTTTGTTCACTTTTGGTCCCCCTTTGTCCTCTTCTTAGGAATATTCTTTAGGATCTTCAAAAGGTTCTTTTTACCAACATTTTTTACATCTTTTTCTTATTTTTTGACGATCAAACACCATCTTTTGAAGAAAATTCAAGATGAAGATTTGAATCTTCTTCATGAACACCAGAACTTCAAAAAGCTCTAACTTTTCAAACCATGCTCGTAATGAGATGAAATTTTGAACCTAAGATATTTTTCACATAATTATCACATTCCAAGTATTATTTTTCTCTAATTCTTAACCAAAAATTCTGGATTTCAAAACCCACTTTCAATCTTCAAACTTGAGCTTCTCAATAATGGTAAACCCTCTAATTTAACTCCAATTGAGCTCAGATTTGAGACTTAAACCCAATGACTTTTCTATCAATTACCAATAAACACCAACCTATTATGAATATAGAAAGTGAAATACATCACTCACAACAAATATTTCCAAGCAACCAATAAAATTCCTAACAATCCTCAATAAAACACTTTCAAGTGCATATTATTATCAAAAATCAACCAAGTCTAAAATGAAAAGAGTCCGAGCAATTTATAGGCCAAAGGCCATTTATTACAACTTGAGCCCAAAAGTGACCCTAAATGCTAATTGGAACCAAAATTTACCCCAAATCCCAAAAAGCCACATGTTTGCACGAGTGATCTTCCTTTGTTTTTTTTCACCTCCTAAACTTCACACAATCTTCCAAATACGATTTTTTCCAATAACCTTTTAAGGATATCACAAGGGTAGATCCTTCCCAACCTATCTTCCTATCAACTATTTGCTCACCAATAATGACCAAGTCTTGGATCATTAGGGGAGATCCATGAAGCATAGATCCCAAAAGAGTGGAGCCAATTTGGCTTGTATCACCGATAGATAGATAACTCAATAGAAACTATGAGTCAATAGGCAGTAACCAACCACTCTTTCTCTACAAAATCCTCTAAATTGAAAGAATAAGTTAGTTCAAGACATGCCTTCGACCATGGACAAAAGACAATCCTAAAGTATTAAAAGAAATCGGTGGGATTTATGAAAATATAATGAAAGAAGTGAAATGTCCGACCTTCTTGAAGATGGAGGCTCACCACTTCAAGATGACCAATGGATAAACTCGAACCGCCTAACTCTATACAAAGTAACTGAAGAATCCCTAGGTCCATACACCATGAAATGATACAACATATTGGATGTTAGAGGGGAAAGCACTAGCATGTAACTCAGGGAAGGGATAAAATAATGCCATGATCAAATTAGTCGGAAAACTATTCAAAAACCATATGTAGACACTCATATATATATATATATATATATGAGATTTTGGGATAGAAAATAAGGTTTAAGCATGAATTTTAAAATTATTAACCAGGATTGTGTAGCTCTAACCATCCTAAAGTACCCAGGGGCTATATGGGTTCATCTCCTCCTGCTGAAATGGTCCCAATGCGTGTTAAACGCACAAACTAGGAAAATTCAAGGAAGTTCCAGGAAATCCATAATCTCAGTCATTCCAGTATATATATAAAGTGTGAACTATGTAGATGGTCATAATGATCTTCACTCCAGCAAATGTTAATTCTAGTATCGATCTCCCAAGACCTCCACCTTCCACGATGAGCTACACAATCCCCTTTAAACCCATATTCAAAGAATTTACATATTCCATCCATTAACCAAGGAGTCTTTTAGTTAGGCATTTACTGTTGGTATCGTCCTACCAAATAAAGTTAATCTTACAAGCCAATTCTATTATGCCATTCCCAAACCAATTAGCCAAATTGAATCAAAAATTTAAAATTAAAACCAATTCATGGCCACCAAGGCCTTCCAAAAACCATTTTAAGTTCCAGTAGCCTATTATATAATGTAAGATTCCAAAAGTGAGTTCAATTATGCATGTATACATGTTTCCAAACCAATTATAAAAGTTGGGTTGAGGGTGAAGCCAACTCAAAATCATTAAACTACAAATTTTAGGGAAACCCATGTTCCCCATTCCAATTACCCCACACATGCATTTATTTAGTTCAAAACATCAAGATCACACATAAAAAAAACAATTCAAAACTATAAGGAAACTAATTCATTTGATAACTATTCAAAACTCCTCAACCCATATTCAAAATCTAACAATTAAAATCACATGGATAATAATTAAACACATAGTTTGTATAAAAATGTTTAAGGGAAGAGATATATGCCTAAACACCAAAAATTTTGGAAGAGAAATCACTATTTGAATCTTAGATAATCAATTCCTTAAAACCTTAGCTTTTGTTGACTTTATAGTTTGAGAGGAGAGAGTAGTTTATGACTTGATGAATTTATGTTAAAAGATTTTAAAAAGGGGTTTTAAGTTATGGGAAATAGTGAGATAAGAGGAAAAGACAACAATTCTCTTAATGAAAGTGGGCAGGATATATAGGGCCAGACACTACAAGTCAAGTAACAACTCGTGGTGACTAATCATGAGTCTTCACCTTTAATCCAAGCCTGGGCAGAACTATTTAGGCACCACACTATTATGGTCAAGAGTCCCTCACCATGACATGTGACCCAATCCTATAAATCATGTTGTTTTAGTCGTGATCAAGATAAAAACATTAGACAACCTTACTGGTTGAACTACGAGTGCCATCATATGGCTTATAAGGAGTGACTATGACTTGTCATATGAGTTGTGGCTAGAGTAGTAAAAGTAAAAAACAAGAAATTTTAGAGTACAAAACTTGAGGTATTAATTACCTCTCCCCCTCAGGATCATTCATCCACAAATAAGGAGTCAAGGTACTGATTAGTATAATAACAAGAAAGAATAAACCCAAAACCAAATGAAAAATTCAAAAGTCCATAAGAATAAGACAAAAATCATACCTCAACCATTTTCATCCAATACGGGAAATAGGAATGGATATTTGGACTCAATGTCCTGTTAATCTTTCCATGTAGCTTCTTCCACCTTTGATTCCTCCAAAGGAATTTTATCAAAGATACATACTTGAATGGAACCCAAAAGAATCTGAGGTACCGATATTTTCCAAAGAGACAGTAAAATAAAGATCACCCATACATTTTTTTATCATCGGCACTAGGAAAACTAGATTAATAGAACCCAAACTTGAAGGCAAATCTAACTCATAATCACCATTCCAAACTCTCCTCAAAATCATATTGGGGCATGATATGTTTTGTTAGGGTAGGTGATCAGGGTAATCTCCTGTCCACGCTGGACATGAGATACCTATCATGACTAGGCCCTAGTTTGGTTCATGATATAGGTGGTATCAAAGCCTAGGTTTGGTGTCATTGAGTTTCCAACAAAGTTATGTTGATTAGAGTCTCATTTAGGGTTGTGTAGCATTCCACACTTATAGTAAAGAAGCCACGAGATATTTAGAAATATTTTTCTTTCTTGTTGTTCTATTTCAAGCTATAGAGTGTAAGGTCTTGAGTCACTCTAATTTCCATTTGTTCGCTTTTCAGATTATACTTGGTAGAGGATCTAAAACTCATGCAAAATCCTTTATCCCACATATGGATAATGCTTATGGGGCACACCCTATTTATAGGGTAGATACCTAGTATAGGGGTCCAATTCTTTATTGCCCTCCTGGAGTTTCGCTGGTCCCCACTAGTCCTCCTTAAGATTCTCAGGATGATGTGTCCAATGCAAAAAAATTTCAGTCTATTAATACATTGAATTAGTTGGTATCTTCTTAGTCTGATCATGTAGCTTCTATTACTCCATCTTCTGAGGCCATAAGGGTTGTCCAATTTATGAGGTTGAGCCCTTTTATGTTCACTGGTGTTAAGGTTTAGGAGGATCCTTAAGATTTTATTGATGAGATAGAAAAGATCTTCCACATTATACATGCCACTAATATAGAGAGTGTAAAATTTACTTCCTATTAACTAAAGGATGTAGCATACCAATGGTATGAGGAATGGGAATAGTCTATGAGATATGATGCCAAATCTGCACTATACAATGATTTCTCTAGTGTTTTTTTGGACTGCTTCTTTTATTAGGAGTTAAGGGAGGAAAAAAGGTAGAGTTTGTTAATATGAAGAAAGAAAGAATGACAGTTGAGGAGTATCTCTTGAAATTCCATCTATTGTCCCAATATGCAACTGAGTTAGTGTCTAGCATGAGGGCTAAAATAAAGAAATTTGCCTTTGGATTTTCCCATGATTTGATACTAGAGAGTAAGGCTTTCTCATTAAACAAAGATATAGATATCTCCATATTGGTTATGTATATGCATCAAGTTGAGAAAGAGAAGAAAAAATAGGTAGAGATAGGGAAAAGATAGAATAAGAAGTTTAAATTTTCTAATTAGGTTGATGGTCAACAACTGACTAGTAGATATAGTGGAAAGTGGTCTAAGAAGAAGTGGGGGAGTTATGGTTCCTACTGTACGGCTAGAAATCCTTATTTAAAGTCATTGGGTGATCGTCGTTCCAAGTATTATAATGGGTTTAAGGCATAGAGTGCCCAATCTAAGGATGGTGAGGCTCAGTCCACTCCATCATATCCTCTTTTTAAATTCTACAGGTAGGTACATTATGGTTTTTGTAAAGAGAGGAGGAACAAGTGTTTTAAATATGGTCAGATTTATCACTTGCTGAGGAATTGTCCTTCTACAGTTGCTTCGAAGGAAGATTCCTATTACAACTTTATTAGCTCCTGCACCAAAGAGTGCTACTTCTGCTTTTAGTACTGGCACTAGAAAAATTATTTGTATGCTCTTGCTACAAGTGAGGACTTTGAGGCATCTCGTGATATTTTCACTAGTATGTTATGGCTCTTTTCTCATGATGTGTATTTCTTCCCTGATTTGATTTTTACTCTTTCTTATGTGACCCCATTTATGGATGTGTATTTTGGTTTTGGTCCCAAGTATATCCCTGATCCCTTTTCTATATCTACCCTGGTGAATGAGTTGGTGGTTGCAAGAAAAGTTTATGGGGGTTGTGTGGTATCTGTTGGTGGTAGAGAAACTCTGGTAAATCTAATATAGTAAGACATAATTGATTTTGATGTCATATTAGGGATGGATTGGTTTCATTCATGCTATGCCTCCTTAGATTGTCGAACCCATAGGGTCATGTTTAAATTCCCTAATGAGCTAGTCATTGAGTAGGAAGGATTTATCTAGTTCCTAATGGAAGCTCCATGTCATATCTTAGAGCTCAGAATATGATTTCCAAGGTTAGTAGGTGAACACTTGTATGCACTTAGGTTAAGGATAAGCCAATACAATTTACAAAGCCAAGCAAAATCATCCATAATGCATAGAACCATACATATATATAAACATTATAGAAAAGAGAACCAGGTTTAGCATGTATTTAAAACCATTACCTAGGATGTGTAGCTTTGTCATCTTAAACTATTGATGGGCTATATGGGTTCATCTCCCCCTGCTAAAAGGGTCCCAGTGCGTGAAGTTATTTGACTTAGGAAGAAAACTTGGGATGACTAGTACATCACCCAAAATATAGTATGACGTTATGCAAATACCAAGATCAACCTCATATTGATAAATATGAGTTGCCAGCTTTGGTCCCCTCTGGACCTCCACCTTCCACCCCTTTGCTACACATCCCACTATTATTGCCCAATCAAAACTAATTTCCAAATAACCAAACCATTATCCATTTATTAACCAAGGACATTAATATTGGTATCATCATACCAATCCTTACTTGCAAGTATTATCCATAGCTAACCATATATAGGTTTAATGGGACTTTTAAAATACCTTCCATTTACCATATTAAACCACTTGGGGGACTTTCATGTTTCCTACAAGCATAACTAGTTAGCCTTTTTGCTTTCCAAACCATTTTAGACCATGCCAAGCATTTAAAAGCTTTATATCAATTAAAATATTTAAAATTATGCAAAACCATCTAAAACCATTTAATAGTTCCATTTACCAAACCAAACAATGCAAGAGTCCAATAAAAGTTCAACAGTAGAGTAAAAACATTATTTAAAACATTTTATCAAATATGTTTAGGGCATACCTTTACCAAGACCAAAACCAATGCATAAACGACCATAATTTAGGTTACCCAAAACCCATTTATTAAATCATAACAAACCAATAACCACATATGCAAACCATTACCAAAAATATGTAAAACAAAGTTTAAACCAATACCAAACCATATGCATCAATATCCCAAAAATATGTTCCAAAAACCACAATTCATGATTCATAAATCAATGTTTAAAACACAATATACATGACTTCAATTGGAAATAATAATGTGGGAAGGAGTACATGCCTTATACAAGGTGATTCGCATAAGAAATCATGACCTTTGAGCCATTTGAATAGCACATGAAGAAACCTTATCCTCCAATCTTCAAGAGGGTGTTTGAGAGAGTATTTGTACTATTTCTATCCTTTAATAAGTGTTATAGAAGGCCACCAAAGGCTATTTAATGTGAGGAAATAGGGATTTAGGAGTAGGAAATATCCAAACTACCCTTGAATTAAAAATTAAAACAAACCACGTCTAGGGGTATGACTCTCTCTTACCATCTATATCTTAGGGTATGAGTGGTACCCCAACTCATACCCAAGACCACGCCAAGACCCTACCTACTATTTTTTGTATGATTCATACCTTTCTATTCATACCTTAAGGGTACAAGTGACACTCCAAATCGTACCAACCAACCAAATCTAGGGCAGACTCCATAAGATCAAGATGGTCATGCACCATATGACTTGCACTATACCATTTGTATGCTCTTATACAATTCGTACCCTAGTGAGTTATACCTTGGGAAATATCTAATTTAACTACACTACCTAGGGTAAGAGTGCACCTTAAGACAGCCTATGAGTCGTATTCAAGGGTACGATTGATACACTTAAGTCATACAAAGTAAAAAAGGTCAAAAACTTGAGAAATTTCACAATGGTCCAAACTCTAGGCTTTTTCAAGAACCGACAAGAAGAGCATAAAGAAACTAACTGAACTTTGCTTTCTTGAGATTGGGCACACTGAGCCCAGATATTTTTACCTCCTTGATGACGTCTGTCATCCCACTAGTAAAGAGAACTAGTGGAAGAGAAGGAACCAAAACTCCCCCACTTCTTTTTCTGCCATTTGCCATTATTTCAACATACTTAAAATTAGGTACCTCCCTAGTCAAAAAACTGCTTCTCTTACCCATTATTTCTCTTAACTCCACCTTTTTCCTCTTCTCATCCTCTACCTACTGCATATGAATAGTCAATCTAAAGAAGTCCATATCTTTAATTAGCAAGGAAGTCTTGCTCTCCAAAATCAAATCAAGATTTAACCCTGAAGTGAACTTCCTTAGTTTTGATAGCATGTCAACCACTACATCAAGAGCATACCTTTTTAATTGGTAAAACATGAAGGAATATTCCTTGACTGACATCCTCACCTTTTTAAGGTTCACAAAATCCTCTATCTTTGTTTACCTTAACTTTTATGGAAAGAAATAATCTAAGAAGGGCTTAGAAAAATTATCTCACAAGACTTATTCTTACACATAACCCCTAGCTCTTTTCCACTCTTTATACCACTGATATGTAATCTCTTTGTCTTAATAAGGTGCAAAGTTTACCCCTTCCATATTGGTAGCCTACATCACCCAAAATATCTTTTCTATTTCATCCAAGAAGCCCTATGGATCCTCCTCTACCTTTACCCCAAAAATGTGGGAGGACCCACCTTTATAAATTCCTTTGTGGACTCAATAGACAAAGCACCAGTCGCACCACGCTTAGCTTGAGCAGTGACCATATGAGTGATAACATAAATAGACTGACAAAATTGCATATTAGTCACCTCACCTTGTGTTGGACGACTACCAATTGGTAGAACTCAAGAATTATCAAGTATAGGATCGTGAGATCAAAGATGAATCCCAAAAGTAGGATGCACACCTTCAGCATTACCCCTAGATAGGATAGAGGAATTTTCTTATATTCCAGATATACAAAGCGTGATCTAAAACATGAACAAATAAGGATTAGAGAAGATTTAAACACTGAGACCCCAAGCTAGAAATTTAAATACCAAGAAAGTGAAACATTCTTAACTACCTTGTAGCCTCTCTTTTATGAGTGTGGAGTGTTACACACCCCTAAAATACACTCTACTTGACATGGCTTTGTGGACTACTAATTGACCATGAACCTAAGCTCTGATACCAACTTAAAATAACCCAACTAATGGCCTGTTCATAATAGGCATCCCATGTCTAACCAGGACCGAAGACCACCTCTGTTACCCAACTCAACCTTCAAATTCTTGCCCTAAGTTGGCTAATTTAGAGCATATAACAAGATAGTGTAACAACTCTTATGAAGGCTCTAAGATAGGATCACAGCCGAGACTAGCTTATTCGAGTCCAACCATCCCACACCAAATGCTTAACTGTACCAAACAATTCCAAAGGTCATAATCTAAGACATAACCAAATAAGTTTCAAAACATAATGTAATTAATCCTAAATAAAATATGATGGAACAATCAATAATATAGCCAACTGGTATCAGCCCCAATACCAATGTCAATACTAAGGAAGTCATCAATACTGATCTCACCCATTCTAACCCATAGCAATAAAAGAGATCCTCTAACCAAAAAAGTAATAAGATTTGATTAGGATATGCCCCCAACCATGGACAAAACCAATATCCAAAATAAAATCAAAGTATATAGAAATATCTACAACATAAAATAGATCCTTTCAAAAAGATAGCAGCTTACCACTTTAGTCGAAATATTGATCCCTGAGTCAATAACTATGTAGGAGGAGTGGAATGGTAGATTCCTATATAGCTTAGGTATACATCCTCCAGTAGATGGGTTATCGAGTGAATGCTAGCATGATCTCCGAATAAAGATAAAATAATGCCATTTATAATGCCAAGTAAAACCATACTTAAGAACACAACCATTTATATATATATATATATAACCATGTTGAGAAAGGGGACTGAGTTTAGCATGCATATAAAACCTTTACCTGGGCTATGTAGCTTTGTCGTCCTAATCTACCCATGGGCTACATGAGTTCAACTCCCTCTACTGAAAGAGCCCCAGTGCGTGTAGCGATACAACCAGAGAAGAAAACCTGGGATGACCAGTAAATCCCTCAAAATGTAGTGTGACATCATGCACACGATCACCAAGACCAACCTCACATCAAAAAATCTAAGTTTCTAATTTATATCCCTTCGACACTTCAACTTTCTACGACATTGCTAAATATACTGCTATAATTGATCAATTAAAACCACTACCAAGCAACCAATCAATATATTTACCATTTATTAACCAAGGTCATTTAGTGGTGGTACCGTCATACTGACCATACTTACAAATACTAACCATAGCCAACCACATATAGATTTAAGGGGACTTTCAAGTTCCCTTTTATTTACCATATTAAACCACTTGGGAATTCCATGTACCCCACAAGAATAAATATTTAGCCATTTACCTTTCCAATCCATTTAAACCATGCACAATTTCTTTATCAAGTTTCAAAATAAGCAATAGTTCTATTAAAAATACTTGATGCAATAAAAACATTATTATAGGCATTTTGTCAAATATATTGGGGGTATAATATGACCAAAACAAATTTCAGTTACCATTAAACTATTCCCATGCTATCAAATTATCCAAAACCACCATTAATAAACATAAAGCATAATTAAAACCATGGAAAACTATAACCAACCATTTAATATCAAAACCCCCAATCTATATTTGAAAACCAAAATCATACAATTAATAAATTCATGAAAACATTTATAAAAACCATACTTCTAGTTAGAATTAATAATGAAGGAAGATAACTTTCCTCAAATGAAGATGATGTTAGAAAGGGATCACCAAGACAAAACCCAAATTAATCCTCTAGTTGAAACCTAAGCTTCTCATACCCAAAATCTTTTAAGAGAATTATGAAGTGTTTTAAAAAAGTTTCTAAGTGCTAATGAATTGAATAATAGGGTAAATAACCTCCCAAGTAGGTTTGAAGTCGTGGTACCATATTAGGATATGTGGGGAAATATCTAGAATACCTCCACCTAAGGTTCACAAAATCCTGTCATAGGAGTACGACTGATATTTATGAGTTATACCCTCTAATAGAATTGGTACCCTTTACTTGTATCATAGCCTTAACCTTTGGATCCAACACTTTCCAGCATATGATTTATCTAACCAAGTTATATCTGATGCATACGATCCGTGCCCCTAGTAAATTAAACCCAAGAAAAATTTAAACATTATCCACCATACGGGTCCTAGGTATGACTCATAACCTCCCTTACGGTTTACATTAAGCAACTCATACATAGATCCAACCTAAGTAAACAAGTTTAAGATTAATTTAAGGAACCAAATAATTTGTAACCACAAATATGACTTGTACCCTTTAGTCGTATCCATTTCAGTAACCAAAATCCATCCAACCAATAAATATTGGTCAGCATACGATAGGACCATACCATTCATACCTTATTAGATAGATCATTCCTATGAGACGTATTAGTTCAAAAGACCAGAATTCCAAAAAAAAATTAGGTTCAAAACCCAGGGTGTTATACAAATAGAGATGAGAGAAATGCAGAATAAGAAGTTTTGCTACTTAAATCAGGGTGGAGGTCAGCAGTAGAGTGGTAAAAATAATAGAAAATAGTCTAAGAAGTAGTGGGGAAATCTGGCTCCATCTCTATGACAAGTGCACCATATTTAAAGTCATCTGGTGATCATCGTTCTTAGTATGATAGTGGGCTAACAGCACCAGGAGCCCAATTACAGGTTTGTCTAGATCAATCTACTCAATCATATCCTTTTTGTTGATTTTATGGTCAGGTATACCATGGTGTTTGTGAGGAGAGGATGAACAAGGTCTTTAAATATGGTCAGACTGGTCATGTAAAGAGGGATTTTCCTTCTAAGGTTTCTTCTAGAGAAAATTAGATTCTTGTTTCTACTTCATATGCTCCCACACCAAAAGGTGGCACTTCTACTTCCAATTTTGGCACTAGTCGTAACCGTCTATATGCTCTTGCTACTCTCCAGGATTTTGTGGCATCCCCCAATGTTGTTACTAGTACGCTTAAACTCTTCTTTCATGATGTATATTATATACTTAATCCCCTGTGTACTCTTTATTCTCTGACCTCTTATGTGTCTATCTATTTGTCTTTGATCCTTAATATATTTTGGAGCCCTTCTTTGTGTCTAACTCAGTGAGTACTTCATTGTATCTTGAAGTGTCTATAATGGTTATGTGATGTCGTGCTATGGTAGAGAGACCTTGGTAGATCTGATAGAGTTAGACATATAAGAATTTGATATTATTTTGGAGATTGTGAAGTTTATTGATTACTGTTTATTGAATGAGGCGACCGTGAAGAATAAGTACCCACTTTTGAGGATTGATGATTTATTTGATCAGCTTCAAGGCGCTAAGTTTTTTCTAAAATTGATATTCAGTTATGTTACCATTAGTTGAAGATTAGGGAAGTGGATATCCCTAAGACGGCTTTCCAAAATCGTCATTGTAATTTGGAGTTTTTGATGATGTCCTTTGGTTTGAACAATGCCTCGATAATATTTATTAACCTAACAAATTGTTTTTTGTCAGTTCTTGGATCTATTTGACATTTTCTTTATCGATGATATTTTGGTGTATTCAAAGAGCGAGGTAGATCATGCCGATCACCTTCTCCATGTGTAGCAAACCTTGAAACATTAATTGTTGTCTGGAAAATTTTCTAAGTGCAAGTTCTGGCTAAATGTTCTGACTTATCTGGGACATGTTGTTTTAAGTGATGTGATCATAGTGGATCTAAAGAAGGTCACAGTGGTTAATAAGTGGCCAAAACCCTTGACTCCAACTGACATTCGGAGCTTCTTAGGTCTATTCGATTATTATAGAAGGTTTATGGAAAGTTTCTCTTCTACCATTGCCCTATTGACTAATTTTACTCAGAAGAAGGTGAAATTCTTGTGGTATGATACTTGTGAGGGTAGTTTCAAGAAGCAAAAGTATAAGTTTTCTTTGGCTTCAATTTTGACTCAGCCAGAAGGCACAGATGATTATGTCATCTATTGTGATGTGTCCTGGGTGGGAATGGGTTGCATTTTGATGTAGCATGTCAAGGTTGTTTCTTAAGATTCTAGACAGTTGAAAGTTAATGAGAAGAATTATCTGACTCATGATTTGTAATTATTAGCTATGGTGTTTATATTAAAAATTTGGAAACATTATTTGTATGAGATCCATGTTGATATTTATTCTAACCATAAGAGCCTGCAATACGTGCTCGCTAAGAAATAATTAAATCTCATGCAAAAGTAACGGCTCAAGTTACTCAAGCACTATGATATAAGTCTTCATTATCATCCAAGTAAAGATAATGTGGTTGTTAATTCTCTTAGCAGGTTGTCCATGGAAATATTTTCTCATGTCGATAAAGAGAAGTGGAATTTAGTGAAGGATATTGTAATACCCTATATTCTCAAGCTTAACTTAACGCTCAGTTCATGATTTATCCAAAATAAAATTTTTGAAACGCTCTATATTTTTTAGTTTAGAGCTTGCCATTGCATAAGAAATTGAATTAGCTTTCCAACGATATAAAATTCACCTAAATTCGATAACCGGATACGAAGTTATGGCTATTTTAAGTTTCAGTCATTAAACACTGTCATTCAGGCCAGTAGCGCATCGCAAAGTATGTGAAAATGGTAATTGTCAATTTTCAGTGAGGTACCGCAATACCGGTGCATCACGCCATAAATTATTTTCATAATTGTCCATTTCCAGTGTACCAATGTGATTCCACCGTATTGTGGTGAACTTCCAAGTCCCAACCAAAGTAGCAATGTGATACAACCGTGTCACGCCACCATGCATTTTTCCAGTTGGCAATTTCCAGAGACAACATTGCGCTAGGTGCCTATTTCAGAAAATTGCAATGGAAATTATATGTTTTGTCCAAGGTTAAAATAGTCTTTTCCTATGATTTTAACATGCCCAGATACGGGATTTAATCCCTAAAAATATTTTAAATCATTACTCACTTAATTTATCCCCAAATTAAAAGCATTCGCCCTCAAAACTACAAACCCTAGATTTAAGAAAACAAGAGGAACCTCAAAGGATTCACCAAGAACTTCAAGAAACTCACATTTTAAGGTATGTTAGGGGTTCATCTATGGGTTCCTTTCACCCATAGAGTCCACGAATCCATTTTCAAATTACAAGATTGTTGAGTTAAGAACTTCCATGCTTGAATTGATTTTAATTCATGTTTATGTTATTATTGGGTTTTATTCCATGATTAAATTATGCGCTTTTATGAAATTAATCATTATATCTGTTGAATTACATGATCTTCATGATAAACCCTTCAATTTGCAAGTTCATTTATGTAGCCATGATGACTAAATATTTCAATTATCCAGTATACTCAGTACAGTGTCTCTCAGTTGGGAGTAGGATTTAGCACTGAGTGAACCCAAGGATGGGGCTCACCTTCCAAAAGAGGGTGTGATCCTTAGAAGCAATCCTTGTATTCCAAAACTACGTAACCACCGTAGGTTGAGACATCAAACCTGCCAATTGAGGGTTGATGAGGTGTTTTAACCTGCCAGATGAAGGTTCCACCATTCTCATTAGACAATCTGCCAAATGAGGGTAACTCTTCAGTGTCTTTACTCGTGGCACTATACTGCCACCCTTCCAACTGGGGTCACAAGTTGGACCCCAAATTAGTTATCTTATTTGGTACATGTTGGTTAGATGATTACCTCCCACTATTTCAGTTTTAGTTTTCAGAATAGAATTCAATTCATTTCTACAGAATCAAGAATGTCAGATACAGTCAACTAGTATTAGTAAATCAGTTATCAGGATCATCAAATATCAGTTTCTTAGTATCATAATTTAGGACTTAACTTCAGAAAATCTTAGTCACAGTATTTATTTATATGCAAATTAGTGTATACTCAGTATTCACAGTTGTATTAGTTGTCCATGTACTCTCATGTTCAGTTACTCTATATCATACAGTTAGTTATCTTCATGCATATGAACCTTTGCATTCAGCTTTACCTCATCTAGTATACCAGTATATTCCACGTACTGGTGTATACTCTTTCTTTGCGCTATGATGTCTAATATCATAGGTTTGATCGATCAGGTTCCTAACAACGCATAGATAGATTTAGATTCAGCCAACAGCAGTAGATTCACAATGAGTCCTCATCATCCGAGTATATTCTTTTATTTCATTATTTTAGTAGACTAAGCATTTTAGTAGATGGAGTTAGTTGGGGATTATCCTATCAACTCCACTTTCAGATAGTCTCAATTAGAGGCTTTTTAGATAGTGTTCAGTTTTATCGATTATTATTTTAGTTGATCCACTTTAGCAGTATTTAAAGATTTTGAACCTTATGCCATTTCAACCTATTTTTTGTGTTTACTATAGTATCATGTTTTAGTTCTCATAGTAGATATCAGTCATGGGTTAGCTTGTGGTCCTTCGGGGTAGTAATCATCGTGTAGCTCTGGGGTACAGACTCAGGGAGTTACAAATATTCACTATTTGGATAATCTTAAAGTTTGTCTCTTAGACTCCTAGGATGATGGTGTGATTGTCCAAGAAAGGGAAAAGTCATCTCTTATTTCTGAAATAAAGGAGAAGCAAATATTGGATCCTATTCTGATGCAAATCAAGAATGATTTTGGTAGGCCGAAGGTAATGATTTTCAAGATTGATAGTGATGGTATCTTGAGATACAAAGGTAGATTATGTGTTTTTAAGGTTGCTGGGTTGTGAAAAATAATATTGGTCAAAGCTCATGAGTCATATTATACTATACACCCTGGTTTAATAAAAATGTATCATAATATTAAGGAGATTTGTTGATGGAATTACATGAAGTAGGATGTGGCTGATTTTATGGCTAAGTGTATGGAGTGTCAGCAATTAAAGGTAAGGAACTTGAGGCTTGGTGGACAGACTTAAAAGATTGAGCTGCCAATATTGAAATAAGAGATAATTAATTTGAATTTTTTTATAGGTCTTCAATTGTCTCGTCAGTAGCTTGATTCGATTTGGGTCATTATGGATAGAATGACTTAGTCTGCTTACTTTTTGCTAGTGAGGACTAATTACTCTTCTGAGGATTTTTCCAAGTTGTTCATCGAAGAGATCATGAAGTTGTATGGTACACCAGGATCCATCATATCTGATTAGGGTACCCAATTCTCATCTCACTTTTGGTGGTCGTTCTAGGGATGCTTAGGGACTAAGATGACCCTTAGTACCTCTTTCCACCTGCAAATAAATTAGAAAGTGGAAAGAACTATAGAAGTCCTTAAGGATATGCTTTGTTCTTTTGTTTTTGAGTTTTGGTGGAAGTTCTATTGACCACTTGCCTCTCATAGAATTTTCCTACAACAACATTTATAACTCTAGCATTGGTGTGGCTCTATTCGAGGCCTTATATGGTAGGAGATGTAGATCTCTAATTGGGTGGTTTGAGGTTAGTGAGAATAAGTTATTTGGCCTTGATTTGATTCACAGAGCCATGAAAAGGTGAAGGTGATTCTGGATAGACTTAAGGCAACCCAAGGTCGCCAAAAGTTCTACGTGTATGTGAGGTAAAGGGAGTTGGAGTCCAGTGTTAGTGATTCGGTGTTCTTAAAGGTACTCCCATACAGAAAATGATGTGGTTTTACAAGAAGAAAAAGCTCAGTCCCCGTAATGTCGATCCATACTTAATTTGTAAGAGAGTCTCTAATGTTGTGTATGGAGTGGAGTTTCCTTCTATCTTGAGATCCATTCCCCCAGTGTTTCATGTTTTGATGTTAAGGAAGTGTGTGGGTGATCCTTCGATAGTTGTTCCCTTAGAGGAGGTGGGTATTTTAAATTCCTTGTCCTTTGAGGAGGTCCCAATTAAGATTTTGGATTGACAAGTTCGTTGGTTACGGACTAAGGATTTATCTTTAGTAAGGTTTCTTAGGAGAAACCAAAAGGTTGAGGAAGTTATTTGGAAAGCCGAGGAGGACATGAAGTGCAAATATTTGTTCTTGTTCCTTCTAGATAATTGTGCGTGAGGTATGTGTATTCCTTAGTATCTTAATTTTTTGTCTTTTTAAAAGGTAAAAGTAGTGGTATGTAGAGTCAAATCATTGTAACAAATGAGTTGTCCTATCATTCAAGGACTAATGATCCTAAGGGGGAGTATGTAACATCCTGAGTTTTTGGTCTTTGATATTTTTGAAATTTTATCCTCGCTGTCCTGACTAGTTCTTCCCTAACAAGTCGTAGAGGGTCTATATGGGTCATTGGGACTCGATCCAAATTAATCAAAGCAAGTAGCTTAGTATTCTACTCTGATTGCGAGTGGCTCTCAACTAGTGATCAAGACTTCTTATGAATTGTATGGACACCATCATAAGGTGTCCAGAAAATTAGTCCCAAGACATTTTCTTCATTACAAATCGAGGCCACGAGTCTTAAAAACTTATTAAAAGTTGTTATGTCCTAATCGTAGAGTGTCCCATTTGTCATCCCAAATAGTTGTTGTCTTAAGTATAAAAAGTGTTATGAGTCATTAAGTGTGGATATGAGACAGCGGTATGAATCATAGCTAGACCAGTATGGGACCTTGGTGGTTTTATCTTGACTACGACTCCTTGTGATGAGTCGTAATATATCCTTACGAGTCGTAGAGTGACCTGTAGTCACTGACGACTATATTTCAGTTTTAAAATTGAGAGCACTTTGGACAATTCTCTCTTTACCCAATTAAAACCCCACATCCATAAAGCACTTAAGGGGGTTATAATTCATCCTTAACATACTCAAACACTTAAAATATTCTCAAATTCTCTCAAGCAGTAATACATAGGCTTTCCAAGACATAGGTCATCGAAGTACTCCATCGCTGAATTCCTTCCATAAAACTTGGTATTTTAGGCATGTTACTCTACCCTGATTGTTAATTTATTAAAATAATATGTTTTAAAGTATTGTTAATGAGATATTAATGTTGGTTTAGAAATAAGATTTGAGGATTATGAATGTTTAGAGATTGAACAATGTTTCTCATGGTTTATATGAGAATAATCATGCTTCAATTAAGGTTTTGAACTTGTGGGAGCATGGGTATGTTGAATAAATTAGGAAATTGTGATTTTTTTCCAAACTTGTGACATTTTAAGTGGTTATGACCCCAACACCATATTGTGAAATTGGTTTTTAGTTATGAAAATTGTGGGAATTTGAATTGTTCTTGTACTATTTCTTAATGATTTTGAATTGAACCTTATGGGGTTGTGTAATTCCTCAAACTAATATATAATTAAACCACGGGGGTTGTGAATTCCCCCCAGAGAAGATAATTAATGTGTCATGTTGATGTTATCTTTCAAATGTAGTTGGCATGATGATTCCAACAATGTATGCCTTAACGTGAATATGGTACAATGAATGGGAATATATGATAGATGTTTTAATTGGGCTTTAATGAGAGGTGTATAGCAGAATCGTGAAAGTAAAGGTCTAAGAGACCAACACTGGAAACCACAATTGCCGGTGCGGAGGAGTATATGAGTTTGTTTTTTGAGTCCCCCTTAATATTATTATCATATGATTGGGAGGTTCTAGATTCCTATATCTTATTACATGATTTGGTGGTCATGTCACCTTGATATGCTGGGAGGTTCTAGTCCCCTATAGAGCATATTATACCCTCTGGTTCATGCGGCCACACGCACTGAGGCCGTATTAGCTGGAGGATATCTTGGCCTATATAGCCAGTAGGTGCCTTTGTATGTTCTGACGGTTGAGCTACACGATCCAGGCTACAGTTTTAAGTTTATGTTAAGTCTTTTTCCTTGTCTCGACATGTGATATATATGTGTATATTCATTTGATTATTTGATTCATTTTGAATAATTTAAACTATTAATCATGGCATTATGTTTTCCTTATCCCTAAGTTACATTCTAGTGTTCATCCCACGAACCATCTTCAAATGCAGTATCCCCACACGTTGTAGGCACTGGAGCTACTTTTACTTTTCCTGCAAAGAGTTAGTTTGGTCATCTCAATTCATTGCGTTTTGCTAAAGTGGTAAGATTTTATCCCCTAGAACGCTTAGGCATTTCACTATCTTTCATTTTTAGATTTGAGTTGTTAGTTTTCATTAACATTACCATTTTTATTCTCATTGTCATCTGTCAGATTCTGGGATATATACCTACCTAGATTGGTTTTGGTTCTCTATTAAGAAGGCTTTGTTTGGATTACTATGAATATTGGGTGATGTTGGTCGGATGGTTGGCTAGTCACTGGTGGTCCGTTATAGATATGTTTTGACTTTCCTCAAGTTGTTGCATGCTATCTTGTTATATATTTGGAATCCATCCATATTTGGGGATGATGTGTTTGGTTTGGTTATGTAAAGGGGGTGATCTCTGGTCCACGTGGGACTTGAGATACCTGTCACGGCCATGACCTAGTTTGGATCGTGATAGTTTTATTCATGAACATAATAAGTCCTTCTACACTTAGCATGCATGTTTTAAAATTATGATTTATGTTAGTTTTTACTTATTTTATCCACCCATATATGCCTAGTTCATTCAACAAGTACTGGCATTATATATGTCTGTCTGACTACCTTATTTCATATTATAGGTTCGTGTGTTTGTCCTCAATAGTATGATTAGCCACAATCACCACCTCCTATATCCCATCAGTTGGTGAGTCCTCATGTTCTGAGGGCCAAGTTTATGGTTACAATCAAATGTTCTGCTATTAGTAAGTTAAGACTTTTATGTTTTCTTTTACGTCAGCTAGAGTTTATCCCAGTGGCTCTTTAGTATCTTTAGAGGCTTGTCATGATTTGTCAGTTGTTTTCTTTGAGCAATTAGACCTTTCAGTTGATATTTAGTTTACTCCATTTTATTAAGATTGGTTAACCAAGTTAAATTTAGTTTTAAAAGTTAAAGTTTCCGCTTATGTTTGTGTGAATTAGTTTTGATTCAATGCTAGGTGTATACCATGGATTAGTTTTGTGGCTATTTGTAGTTCTAAGCACCGTGTGATATCCAAGAGTAGTCTTGAAGGGGTACAGACAAAGGGTGATTTTCCTCCATCGTTGAAGACTTCACCACCTAGTAAATCAATTTTCTTCAACAATACCTTCCCTTACTATTCTAGCATAAATCCCTTTTTAATTGGAAAATTTGATCACTTAAAATTTTTATTTGCTTCGTAGATTAAGTAAATTTTATTTGAATCAATTGAGGTTTGATAAAGTCTTATCTTTGACAAACTTTGGGAATGGATTCCATACCCTTAGGGTAAGGTAATTGTGATAAAATATTATAGATTTATCGACGGGCCCCAAGGTTCTATTTTGATCTAATTTCCTAACTAAATTACATTTTATTTATATGGATATCATTAGTCCTGTATTTATGTATGGATTACTATATTGATAGATTAGGAGTGATCCAAGGCTTTGTAGAAGGGAAAGACGTCCTTTTGATAGTTTGAGATTTTTGGGGGTCCCTGAGGTAGGTTACGTTCTTCTTTTCCTTTGACTTAACTCTGATAAATGGAATATAAATTACATGTTGATTAGGGGAATTTCTAGGTGGGTATAGGTCTATCCCAAATTTCAAAATTATTAGCCTATTTTAAGAATTTTAGAGTACTATTATTGCTTGTGACTTAGTTTTATATGTTTGCTTTGTACTATGCTTAGTACTATTCTTAGATTAGCGCTTATGAAATTGGCTTGTTATTGGTAGATCTCATTGGGAGGAAATTTCTTTAGCATTATCCCTTTGTTATGATTGTAGGGTTGATGGCCCAAAATTTTTATTATACCAAGTGTTTTGGTGGATTTTGGTTAAGTTAAGGTTTTATTCATTATCGTACTAACATTATCATATTTTCATGGATTATAGTTTAGATTAAGAAAAAAATATTTATTTTTATTTTTAAAAAAGAAATCCTACCACTCTTTCTCAATTCGCGGTAAGACTTTAGATCGTGGCATCTTTTTCTATGTCTAGTGTAGGACCTCATATTGTGCTATCTATTACTTGGTTACATTGGTGTCTATCCAAGAAGAGATTCTAGATACCTCGAGGTAAGATCATAAGTTTGCTAATTACTTTTTAAGTGAGATATTGGGCAACTTAGGGGATGATTTTGCATCTCATTATTGTATTTGATGTTAGATTTTGGGTTCCTCAAGGTAAGAGTCTGGATTTTACTATATATATATATATATATATTTGTCTAAGACTTTTTGGCATGTGGGATTTTTTTAGTTGTAATTTATATTATATATCTATCTCAGGAGAACAATCGGCTTATGATGTCTACTGAGTACCCTTACTTTATACTCATAATGAACTTTTGTATATTTTTTTGATGTAGATTACGATACTAGTAGCCCTTAATGATTGCACTCATTTCAAATAATGTGCTAATCCGATATGAGGTGAGCTCCTAGTATCCAAAGACATCCATTTCCTTCTTTTTTTCATTGTTTAATTTTGTACTTTTGAATAGCTATGTAATAGAATAGTCCCCACTCTTGTAAAGTAGTAGCTCTTGTACTTTGTTTTCCTTCTTTATTTGCTCATTAGCTTATTACTTACTAAATATGGCTATGGGATATGGCTTGCATACTGGGGGATTATAATAGGAGTCGTCATGGCCTAACTTTGGATCGCAACACACTCTTACAAAGAACTTCGCATGCAATCATATATAGACGTCCCATAGACTTGACCCTAGTGTAAATGCTCTATTAATATAAGAATGTCAAAATTTGAAATCAGGTAGGACTTCTAAGGTTGCAAAGAAACCTTAGGACTAGTAAAAATCAAGAATCATTGGGATAATATGGTGACTATACTCCCTAAGCACTTTAATACTTCTCAACCTCCTGCTTTGCTCTGCATCTTCATATTACTCCAACACTTATATATTTTTTCATCTCTCTAAGCATATTATCATAGGTCATCAGCAAGGAGCCCACATTTTTTTTTCTTCATATAAGTTTTCACCTTCTTTTTTGTCCCTACTACGACCTCTATTACAAAACTTGCACCTTTAGTTTATGTCCAAGTATCCATCTTTAACTAACTCCAGTTTTCAACTTCCAAACTTCTTTCAAACACTCATTTATATTAAAGTGCTTCGGGAGTCTTGGGGATAAAAACTATTGGTCAAAAAATAGAGGAAATTAGCTTAAGATATGGCTACTAAAAGAATAGGTTAAAGGTTCAATGAGGATGACTAGGGATATCACATATAGGTAGATACAAAAAGGGAAAAAATTGGTTAAGCAAAGAAACGTCTATATCATCTTCTAAATTTAACATTCTTTATTTTGATTTACACCCGTATAGGAAAAGTTCTAGACATCATCATGAAAGCATGGAATATCAATAAAATCTTCTGACACACACATGTCATATGTAAGACTTTGGACAAATTTCCATATCGACTTGTAATTGAACAACAGCACAAGAATTTAATTTTAGCCAATATAAGGGTCAGGAAGTTGGGCTCAGGTGTCTCGAGAGAGGTTAATAACTCTTTATATCATGCATTGAAATATAAATATTTACTCATTTGATTAACATTGTACCTAACCCAAGCACCTAGCATTCACGTTTCTTTTGTCACTAAACTACTATCTAACAGCTATGTTCACTTAAGACGGTTGTCAACTATCTATTGTCAAAAAAAGTCATTCCTAATCCTACACAAAATAAGAGGCAAGAAATACTAGAAAAATAAAAATCACCTGATTCAAAGGAATCCCCCTACCGTTCCCCTTGGAAAAGGACCAAGGCTAAAACAAAAACAAAGAGGTTAATGAATTATGCTACTAAATAAGCTATAAAATACTTTTAAAAAAATACCCTCACTAAGTAAGTACAAACAACAATTATTTTTATCTTTTTTCCATATCGTAATTCATTCAAAACCTCAAAATATATAAACACGTTCCTACCCCACATTTACTTCATTCTATGTCCTCAATACATATAAAGCAGATAAAAAATTAAGGGGGTTAAGGGACTCCTGGAAGACAAAGTTCAAAGTATTAACAGCTAATGGATACTCAAATTTCTCCAAACAAGAATTTGCTCTTTATGTGGCCATCCACACTTAGTTTCAAGCATCTCACTGTTCTCCTATAAAATAAATTAACACTAAAAATAACAAAAAATAAATAGAAAATTTAAAAAATGGTAAAATTGAGTTGCCACCAAACAAGGCCCTAATTTAACTCCTTGCATGACATAAATCATTTCTTTTGCCGCTACCACGAGCTTATGAATTTCACCCTCAATTTTACTTCAATTTTTTTGCTATGCTCTTGTGGTAGAGATACCAACTTGTTCAAGCCAAGAAATGGATATTTCACTTTGTTCTTTCTTGCTTGCAAGTAAGCAGTGTCATTTTTCCTACATAGCTTGTAAACTTAAGAATATAAAGCACATCTAGCTCATCCATTGACTCCTTTATAGTTTCAAGGATCCATTAATATTTTAACCTCCGAACACAATGTGGAGAAGTGATTGAAATGAGTTCTAACATGATAACACTTAGAATGTGAGAGCTTATCAACTTTCTCTTCATGGCACAAACTAAAATCAATTAAAATTGCATCAACATATTTATTGATTAACTCTAGTCTCACCTCTTTAACATCGATATCATCAAATACCTTTGGGCTAGATTGCTGGTGTTCAGTTATTAGATCCTCAAGCTCTACGTATAATCCATGACACTCTTCTAGGTCACTATCAATAATATTAGCTTGGTGACCTTTGAATTTTCAACCAACTGTCTAATATGACCCTTCAAATAGTGAATAGTTTTATTGTGACTTTGTATCTGTAGTTTTACCTCAAGAAATTTCTCCACAGTTCACTTTAACAAATCTTTAATCTCTATTACGTTTCCTTTACCTTTCCAATCAATACTCTCCACTTTATTGCTTCCATTAAGTTGACAAAAAAGGTGACTCTTTATAAATGATGATTATTATTATAATATGATAGTCTAACATCGTGAGTTGCAACTAATGTCATTATAAAATTATAAAAGTTAGGGATTGTTTATTTCTTTCTCCAGTAATTATTTATAAGAGTTACGTTAAAGCTGAAAAAATTGAAGTAAAGAGGCTCTATAGTCCCTGAAAGAGGATAAACAGGTTGGAAAATCATTACATGGAAGGCAAAAGAAAGAGATCATAACCCTCTTCAGGAAAACTAAGGAGACTGAAATTAGAAGAGTGGATCAAAAAGAATATGAAACATGAGAATAAAAGAAGCTCATATTATTCACTACAAGCATGCATACATTTAATATCTTATTGTAAATAAATAATTAACCGAATAAACTCAATCCAATACAAAATTCTCAAACAATCAGATAAACTACAAAATAATTATAGAAACCTCAAATAAACAAAATAATTAGAGAAAAGAAAAGAAAACTAAATTCAGTTAAAGAGAAACCTTTAACAGTTAACAACACATATTGGAGCAGATCAGGTAAAATTCAAAGACGGAGAAGAAGAATATGGTAAAAAAAGAAAATATTTTACTTTAGATTCAAGGAGTGAAGTGAGGGAAATAGCCTATTAGAGTGGCTTCAAAATAAAGTGTACTATGATCCTACCTTCTTCAGTGATAATCTTGATAAAATGAAAAGAGTTAGGGCTTTTGCAGAAAAAAAAAAAAATTATTAAGGAAACAATTAGAGCTTTTGATTAAGTTGCCTTTTTCACTATGTTTTGCGATGAGGTTAGACTAGCAATAATATTCTAAATAATTGTGAGGAATTAGATGAGGGCTCAGAAAGTGTGGTGGAAAAGTTAAACTTATGAATTCTAGAATCAAAGAAGAGTTGCTTAGATGAAGGCTCAGAATGTGAGGCGGAGATTTTGGGAAAAAATAATTTTAATATATTTTTATTTTGTTTGGGATTAAATAAAATGAGCTTAGAAAATAAGAAAGTGTGTGAATATTGCACGCCATGATTTTAAATAACTTAGGCAGAAGTTCCAAACCACCGTTGCTTGCTTATATTTTTGTGAATTAAACAAACTACCGCTATTTAATGTCAATTTGCAAGAGTAGCAATTTGCAACTAAACCTGCTATAAACCACCTCAAGAATTAGATAAAAAAAAAATATTACAATCATTTTTAGGATTTGCAAACCAAGTAAAAGAATATATACTAAAAATAACAGAAAATTTAAAGTCATTATAGAAAAAATTAAAAAAGAATGTAGAATATAATTACAACGAAGAAGATAAAATCTAAGTACAGAAAATAAAAATACTTTGTAAAGAATTACCAAAATTACAATTCCCAGACAAAAATAAAAAATTTATATATATAGTAGAAGCAGATGCTGGTGAATATAGTTGTGGAGGAGTACTTAAATATAGCTATGAAGAAGAAAAATTAGAACATCATTGTAGATACTACTTAGGTACGTTTAATGAAACAGAAATAAAATGAGAAATAAATATAAAAGAATTATGTTCATTATATAAATGTTTATTAGCATTTGAGCCATATATTGTATATAACTAGTTTATCGTACAAACAGATAATACACAGGTACGCTGTTAGTTAACAAAGAAAATACAAAATACAGTTACAACGAAAGAGATTCAGAGACTAATATTAAATATATTAAATTTCACATTTACAATTAAATTATTAGTACTAACAAAAATGTTATTGCAGATTACATATTAAGACAAAGTTACACAGACTAATATAATAGAAGATGATGCTTTAGAAAAAAATACTCAAAAATCTAACTACACTTTCAATGAAAGTGGACAGTATGGGTAATGAAATAGAAAAGTTAAAGACTAATGAAGTTAAACTGAAGCCTAAAGCTATGAATTAGCTAACTCAACAGTGTGCAGAGCTATGTCAATCAGAAGACATCAAAATTTCAGAGCTAAAAGGAGACGTTGGGACACTCCATAAAACCCATAACGTTTATCAATCTAAAAAAGCAACAAATATCAAAAATAAAAATAGAAAATACAGAATATATGCAGATAGATTATATAGCTTATGAATTAGAAAGTGAAGATAATATATATGAAATTTCGGAGAATGAAACAGATAATGAAATAGATAGTGATTTAGATGAATCAAATGACTGAAGAAGATATAAAAATGAGCCAAATAACTGAAGAAGATATAAAAATAATAACAAAGAAAGAATATTTAAATGAAGAAGAAACTGATCAAAAAATAATATTTGATAATAATATATTTGACGAAATAAAAGAAAAAGAGTTAGACTTGAGTTTTTTATATTATATAAACTGTTACATGTACTTTTTTCTAAATTTTCTAAGGTTTTTTCTATCCATATTAACTTTTCTTTTAGATCTTCCATTATTTTTCTAATTCGATTAATTTCGTTATTTAGGTTATCTTGGTTTTCTCTAGTTTTTCTAATATATTCTAACATCCACAATCTTGGTCTGAATAATATCCTTCTGGGTAAATGTCTTCGTATATTTGTGTTGTGGCATTTATCATTTCTATTTCGTAATTTATTACTTCTTCTAGTAGCATTTTCTTAATATCTATTATTTCTATATCTTTAAGTATATATAAGACTAAAATTCTAAGGTAGTCTAAATGGGCTATTTTTTAAAAAAAAAAAAATTGATATTTTATAGCTATTTGCATATTTTTATTAAGAGATTTTATATATTTTTTATTTTCCATGTATTTGTCTATATTTATTTTTATCTGTTTTTCTAGTAACTGTATTTTTTGTGTATCTTTGAAAGTCCTACGTAATTTTAACATAATAAATATTTATAAGAGTAGTTAGGTATGTGTGGTATATAATTTATTCTATCCGTATAATTTTTTCCATATGTTTTTTCTAATATAACTTTCTTTATATCTGCAACATGTATATCTCTAAGTACATACAAAATAAGTATCTTAAATTTATCTACCATGACATCAGATATATTATCATTCATTATCATAAAATTGTTTTTTTCAAAATATTCCCTTCAACCATATACATAATAAAATATAGTCATCTCAGATTACTATATACTAGATTATTCTTAAATAACATGTTCTTCGGTCACTACTAGCATGGTAATTCGGATACTTTTCCCTTAAACAGCGCCTCGACTTTGGTTACTCCCCGCCACGGCTTCTTGCCTCATTGGTTTCACCTTTAGGATGGCATAGTTCCTTGGGATTTTTCTCCGTTTCCACTTTGCTAATAAACTTCTTAACATATTATTTTTCGAATAATTCTACTATAAAGTAACTAATATGAATTTATTTTATCATATCATGATTGTCGGGAATTATGAATTTAGCTATTCATAATCGTAAATAGATATACCTGTTTCGGTAGCTTTGATATTTCTGAGGTTTGTTGTTCCATAGCTTTTTCCATTGCAGTGTATATATTTAATTAACTGGGCTAAATATTTTTTGAATTGGAATGGAGAGAGTATTTTTGCTGAATGTAGGAAAGCTTGCCTTTGCAATGCTTCCTGAGTTCTTATTTATAGAATGAGAAATGTACATAAAGTCTTTACATCCGTATAAAAAAAAACTTAAAACTAAAAGAAACTAAAAAGACTTGAAAAGTCTTTCTTACCTAACCTACTTTGAAAATTTTTTTCTCTACATTAATTGTACAATAAATGCTACAAAGCTAATGATATCTTTTACGTAACAACTTTGTAAATAAGTCTTCCGTCTATCTGTCATATCTGCAAATAAGTCTTCCGTCTATTTTGTCATATCTGCTATATCTCCATTATTGCTCTGTTCTTATCATTCCAGCTGTCGTCCTTATCTTCTTTTATTCTAACTGTACTACTGGGACGTCATTATCTCCTCCATTACATTTTGAACATCTGTGGTCTGGGTATTTGTGTCCAATAGTTTTGCAATATCTGGTCAATAATTCTTCTGAAATAAATTTTTCTTTAATAGCTCTGGCGATAGGTTCTGTCTCTGGTTTAAGCAACGTCATAATCCATTGCCTAATTGTTTCCATATCTGTTTCTCGTAGTTCTTTTGAATTTGAATATATCAATACATGGTTTCTTGAATAATAACTCCATATAGGATTTTGATTACAATATGTATTTGCTAGTTCTTGTAAAATCGTAGATAGTCCGATAACTCTTTTATTCGCATAAAATTTTGGTATCTCGATTCTGGGTATCTTTGGCTGTGTACCAATATCTTGCGGTATAATCATATCTCTTGTCATTCCTATTTTTACAACTTGTATAGGTTTCTTAACTTCGTCAAATAATATCTCTGCCGGTGCCGTGTAGATTTTTATAAAAAATAAAGTACCTTTGGTTATTCTTTTAAATGTGGTAAATGCTTCATATATCTCGGGTATAGTGGATATCTCAATTCCGTCCGTGGTATATACGGTACTAAGTAATCCATATTCTTAGCAAGTTTTAACTAGGCTTGGCTTAGTTTTAGGTAAGGCAATTAGCTTGTTGTATCCGGTCAATTTCTGGGTTATATAGTTCGTATCTGGTTCTTGGATATTTGTAGCTTTTGGGTTGCTATTTAAGAAAGTTTGTACGTTGTAGATATTTTCTATATAAATGCGGGTTGTGTAGTTATATGTCTTTTTGTCTTGGTTTAGGCTTTCTCGATATGTGGTAACTTGTGGGGGCGTAAACATAGGGTCTTTTGGTATATTTGGTGTATATGGCTTGTCAAATAGCTTATTTAAGTTCATATTTTTTCTAACTCCTTTGCTTGTACCTGCAGAAGTAGATTGATAAACGTTATGGGTTTTATGGAGTATCCCAACATCTCCTTCTAGCTCTGGAATTTTATTGTCTTCCGATCGACATAGCTCTGCACATTGCTGAGTTAGCTGATTCATAGCTATAGACTTCAGATTATCTTCACTAGTCTTTAGCTTTAGCTTTTCTATCTCAGTATCCATACTGTCTACTTTCAATGAAAGCATAGTCAGGGCGTTGAGTATTTTTTCATGTATATTTTCTTCTATCATTTCAGTTTGCGTAGCTTTGTCTTGATATGTAATCTGCAATAACATTTTTGTTAGTACTGATTACTTCTATTATAAATGTAAAGTTTAATATATTTAAAACTAGTCTCCGAATCTCTTTTGTTGTAACTGAATTTTGTATTTTCTTTGTTAGCCACCAGCGTACCTGTGTATTATCTGTTCTCACAATAAATTTGTTATATACAATATATGGCTCAAATGCTAACAAACATTTATATAATGAACATAATTCTTTCCTATTTATTTCCCATTTTATTTCTGTTTCGTTGAACGTACCTGAGTAGTATCTACAATGGTGTTCTATTTTTTCTGCTTCATATCTATATTTAAGTACTCCTCCGTAACTATATTCACTGGCATCTGCTTCTACTATGTATGTAAATTTTCTATTTTCATCTGGAAATTGTAGTTTTGGTAATTCCTTGCAAAGTAATTTTATTTTTTGAACTTGTTTTTTATCTTCTTCATTATAATTATATTCTATATCCTTTTTTAATTTTTTCTATAGTGGTTTTAGGTTTTCTGCTAATTTTGGAATATATTCTCTTACTTGGTTTACTAATCCTAAAAATGATTGTAATTTCTTTTTTGTATCTAATTCTTCTTTCGAATTTATTATTTTTTGTACTATATGTTGTTGCATTTTTACTCCACTTTTATCTATTTTTATTCCTAAAAATTCTATCTGGTTTTTCATAATTTCGGCTTTCTTTTCACTTAGACTTATTCCTGAATTTTCTATTATATCTGTAAATTGTTCTAATAATTTTATATGTTCTTCTTTAGTCTTTGTATATAATAATATATCATCTATGTATACTATGCAATTAGGTAATTGTTTAAAATAATTATCCATAAAATGTTGATATCTACCTGGTGCATTTTTATATCCAAATGGTAATACATTCCATTCGTAAAATCCTTGTGGTACCGTAAATGCGGTTAATTCTTTAGATTCTTCTTCTAACTTTAGATGGTAAAATCCTGATTTACAATCAAATTTACTAAAATAATTATATCCTTGGATTTGTCTTATTTTTAATATCTTATTTGGTATTGGATAATTATATGTTATAGTTTTTGCATTTAAATTTCTATAATCAATAACCATTCTACTTTTTCCTCTTTTTTGTTCACTATGTTTATTTACTATAAATGCTGGACTATTATGTTTACTATTACTTTTTTGTATATATTGTTTTTCTAATAATTCATCTATATGCATTTTAAATTCTTTTAAATCGTCAAAATTATATGTTAATGGTTTTTGGGTTATTATACTGTTTTTATCTATTAATTCAATTTTCATGGTAGTTTTATGTTTTTCCCATCCTTTTAATGGATCTTCACTATATAATTGTTCTAATTTTTTCTTAACTATTTCTATCTTATTTATTGAAAATATAGTTATTTCTGTTTTATTTATCGAGAATACTACTAATTCTATTGTATCTTCAGCGTTTTTTATATTTTCTAATTCCTCCTATTATTATTTCTTTTTCTGCTATATCTTTATTATTTATTAAACTTCTTGGTAGATCTGGGCATATATCATTATCATTTTTTATTTCTTCATTTTTTACTAGATATTTTGCTATATAATTTTCTTCTTGTCCTGTGTTTAATAGTATTAAATGTTCTTTTTCATTTATTTTTCATGTTATGTAATATTGGTTTAAATTACTTATTGAATTTGTTTCATAACTCATTCTTTTTTATGAGCTCGATGACTCTGGTTTTTCATTAGCTATTCTTTTCGTTGTACTTATTCTATCATTTACTATTTCTAAATTTTCTTCTATATCTATGTCTCTATAGCTATAGTCATTATAATCTATTGTTTTTACAATTTGTTCAAATGGGCTATCTATTTGTATTTTGTTAATCTTATTTTTCCCTGTTATTTTATGTTTTGTTGTTAATACATATAAATTTTTACATCTCGCTGTAAATATTTTACTTCCTGGGGTTAATTCTATTCCTGATATCTTCCAATAGAATACTAATGATTTATCTATATTTCTATCTGTTACTGCTACTGAATAATTTGCACTTATTATAAATTTAAATTTTTGGTATATTAAATTTCCTTTTACGGCAGTTATTATGCTTTTTTCTATAGGTTTTATAATTCTATCATCTGCTAAATATAATTCTATTGGTGTATCTATTCCTTCTCTAAAACATGCTTTTATTAATATTTCTGTACCTCCAAGGTGTACATATTTTATTGGATCTCCTTTACTTTTTATATCATTTATTTCTTTATTAATTATCCTTTTTGTTACTAGTGGTATACTAGCTTTTCCTTTTGCATATCTACAGTCTATTACATGTTCTTTTTGACATACTACATAATATTCATCTTTTTTCCTAGTAAAAAGATTTTTTATTGTTGGTATTTTAAATATTTTTTCTACACTTAAATCTAACTCTTTTCCTTTTATTTCATCAAATATATTACTGTCAAATATTATCTTTTGTTCCGTTCCTTCATCATTTAAATATTCTTCCTTTGTTATTATTTTTATATCTTCTTCAGTCATTTGATTCATCTATCTCACTATCTATTTCAATATCTGTTTCGTTTTCTGAAATCTCATATATACTATCTTCACTTTCTAATTCATAATCTATATAATCTATGTGCATATATTCTGTAATTTCTATTTTTATTTCGGATATTTGTTGATTTTTTGGATTTTTAGGTAATTTACAATCCCTAGCTAAATGTCCTAACTTTCCACAATTATAACATGTACATTCTTTTATAGATTTTTTCTTTCTATATGGTCTTTTGTTTTTGTAATTTTTTACATAATATCTTTTTCTTGGTTTCTTATATTTATATTTTGATTTTTTATATTTCTTATATTTCTTATGTCTTTTTCTTTTCTTATAATATCTTTCTTCGCATCCAAATTGAGGTGCTATTTTATTTTTGCAACATGCTAAATTTCTTATTAATGTTTTTTCCATTTTTAATTCTTCTCTATATTTTTCACATAGCTTTCTATACCATTGTTGTAAAAATTTTATTCTAGCTCCTAATGTATCTACTATTTTTGCTTCTTCCCAACTTTTTATTATCTTTGAACTAAATGGTTCGGGTAATTTATTAAAATATAATTTTCTTATTTCTTTACTTTCTTCTATGCTATATGCTCCTTTATAATAATATTCTTTAAATGCGCAAGTATATTCATCTATATAACACATATTACATATCGTTAATTTTATCATTAAATTCCTATTTGTATCTTTTTCTTCATCTTGTTCTTCTTCTAATGTTGTCATACTACCAAATTCATCTTTTATAGCTGTTTCATATTTTTTCAATAATTCTATAGGTGTTAATTTTGTTGTTGTTGATGCTGCTCCTTCCATAGGTTTATTAGCTCTTAATACTTTTTTACTATTTTCAGTTAAATTTGTAAACCATAATTTTACTGATCCTATTAGTGTTTTTTCTATGTATTCTGGTGCATCTGTTATGTTTATATTATTGTCTAATAATTGTTTTGTCATATATCCTATCCATAATTGTATTGTTTTTTCTGTATCTATTACACAGTCTAGATCTAAAAAGTTATAATTTTTATTAACTATTTGTTTTGGTGTCCATTTGTCATATTCATTATATCTTTTAAATTTATTTTTATAATATATAGGTTTTCTTATTTCTGTTGTTTTGGGTATTAGATTTTCATCTTCTTTTTTGTCAAGAGTATTTATTTCTGTATTATTATTTTCTAAGTTATCTTGATTAATTCTTTCTTGTTTTTCGTTAATTTCTAAATCTTTTATATTTGTTAATATTTCCGTATATTTTTCACTATCTTCTGAATCATAATTATCTGTTTCTTCTACCTCTATATTATTTATTTCTAATTTTTCTTTAAATTGATTTATCTCGTTTATTAATTTTTGTTCCTTATCTATTTCTTCTTTTTCTTTTTGTCTTTGTTCGTATAAATCTTTTAACATTTGTAATTCTTTTTCTAGTTCAGCAATTCTACTATTTTTAGTTTCTTCTATTTTTCGTATTTCTTCCGTAGATTGTTGTTTAATTTTTTCTATTTCCTTTTTTCTATCTATTTCTTCATTTTCTTTTTCTATTCTCACCATTGCTGTTAATTTATCTTCTAATTTTAATTCTTCTTTTTCTAACATTAAATATAAATGTTCTCCTATTTTCTTGTATCTTCTTCCTAAATTGGAAAATACTATTTTTATTTTTGATCCTTCATGATTTTCATATATTTTTTCATCTATTATAAATCTTTATTCATTTTATTGTAAATAGTTCATGTTGATATATATATATTCTAAACTATCTATTTGTGATTCTAATTTGGATATTTCATCTTTTTGTATATTTATTGAATTTTTACTAACTCCGGCAAATATATTATAATGTAATCTTTCTTTTCTTATTTTTAATTCTTTACGTTTTTCAGAGATAAATTGTTTTAATTCTTTGTATTTTTGTTCTTTATTCATTTGAATTGTGTTTATAATATTTTGGTGGATATCTAAATCTAATTTTATCATAATTAGGTGGTATATGTCTCATTCTTCTAGATCTTAAATGGATTATTAATTTTGCTTCAATACTATATATTAATGTAATTAAATAGGTTAATCTTTCTGGATTTTCTTTTGTTTTATTTAAACTTATATATTCTGAATAATTATTAATTAAAGATTCTTTAATTTTTCTAAAAGCTTCTCTATTTTTAAATGGTCTTCTCATAATTAATTTAATAAATAAATAAATCTAACTTAACTAAATTTAAATCTAACTTAACTAATTCCAACATATATATCACTTCCGTATCTTTTAAATTACTGTGCTCTTATACCATTTGGAGGGGGGTGCGGATAACTAAGCTGATAAATAGATTCATCTATTCATAATCATAAATAGATATACCTGTTCCGGTAGCTTTGATATTTCTGAGGTTTGTTGTTCCATAGCTTTTTCCATTGCAGTGTATATATTTAATTAACTGGGCTAAATATTTTTTGAATTGGAATGG
This sequence comes from Capsicum baccatum var. pendulum, assembly GCA_030864225.1. Classification (NCBI taxonomy): domain Eukaryota; kingdom Viridiplantae; phylum Streptophyta; class Magnoliopsida; order Solanales; family Solanaceae; genus Capsicum; species Capsicum baccatum. The sequence continues at coordinate 135,859,551 of CM061559.1, read as the reverse complement.
AGAGAGTATTTTTGCTGAATGTAGGAAAGCTTGCCTTTGCAATGCTTCCTGAGTTCTTATTTATAGAATGAGAAATGTACATAAAGTCTTTACATCCGTATAAAAAAAACTTAAAACTAAAAGAAACTAAAAAAACTTGAAAAGTCTTTCTTACCTAACCTACTTTGAAAATTTTTTTCTCTACATTAATTGTACAATAAATGCTACAAAGCTAATGATATCTTTTACGTAACAACTTTGTAAATAAGTCTTCCGTCTATCTGTCATATCTGCAAATAAGTCTTCCGTCTATTTTGTCATATCTGCTATATCTCCATAATTGCTCTGTTCTTATCTTTTCAGCTGTCGTCCTTATCTTCTTTTATTCTAACTGTACTACTGGGACGTCATTATCTCCTCCATTACATTTTGAACATCTGTGGTCTGGGTATTTGTGTCCAATAGTTTTGCAATATCTGGTCAATAATTCTTCTGAAATAAATTTTTCTTTAATAGCTCTGGCGATAGGTTCTGTCTCTGGTTTAAGCAACGTCATAATCCATTGCCTAATTGTTTCCATATCTGTTTCTCGTAGTTCTTTTGAATTTGAATATATCAATACATGGTTTCTTGAATAATAACTCCATATAGGATTTTGATTACAATATGTATTTGCTAGTTCTTGTAAAATCGTAGATAGTCCGATAACTCTTTTATTCGCATAAAATTTTGGTATCTCGATTCTGGGTATCTCTGGCTGTGTACCAATATCTTGCGGTATAATCATATCTCTTGTCATTCCTATTTTTACAACTTGTATAGGTTTCTTAACTTCGTCAAATAATATCTCTGCCGGTGCCGTGTAGATTTTTATAAAAAATAAAGTACCTTTGGTTATTCTTTTAAATGTGGTAAATGCTTCATATATCTCGGGTATATTGGATATCTCAATTCCGTCCGTGGTATATACGGTACTAAGTAATCCATATTCGTAGCAAGTTTTAACTAGGCTTGGCTTAGTTTTAGGTAAGGCAATTAGCTTGTTGTATCCGGTCAATTTCTGGGTTATATAGTTCGTATCTGGTTCTTGGATATTTGTAGCTTTTGGGTTGCTATTTAAGAAAGTTTGTACGTTGTAGATATTTTCTATATATGTGCGGGCTGTGTAGTTATATGTCTTTTTGTCTTGGTTTAGGCTTTCTCGATATGTGGTAACTTGTGGGGGCGTAAACATAGGGTCTTTTGGTATATTTGGTGTATATGGCTTGTCAAATAGCTTATTTAAGTTCATATTTTTTCTAACTCCTTTGCTTGTACCTGCAGAAGTAGATTGATAAACGTTATGGGTTTTATGGAGTATCCCAACATCTCCTTCTAGCTCTGGAATTTTATTGTCTTCCGATCGACATAGCTCTGCACATTGCTGAGTTAGCTGATTCATAGCTATAGACTTCAGATTATCTTCACTAGTCTTTAGCTTTAGCTTTTCTATCTCAGTACCCATACTGTCTACTTTCAATGAAAGCATAGTCAGGGCGTTGAGTATTTTTTCATGTATATTTTCTTCTATCATTTCAGTTTGCGTAGCTTTGTCTTGATATGTAATATGCAATAACATTTTTGTTAGTACTGATTACTTCTATTATAAATGTAAAATTTAATATATTTAAAACTAGTCTCCGAATCTCTTTTGTTGTAACTGAATTTTGTATTTTCTTTGTTAGCCACCAGCGTACCTGTGTATTATCTGTTCGCACAATAAATTTGTTATATACAATATATGGCTCAAATGCTAACAAACATTTATATAATGAACATAATTCTTTCCTATTTATTTCCCATTTTATTTCTGTTTCGTTGAACGTACCTGAGTAGTATCTACAATGGTGTTCTATTTTTTCTGCTTCATATCTATATTTAAGTACTCCTCCGTAACTATATTCACTGGCATCTGCTTCTACTATGTATGTAAATTTTCTATTTTCATCTGGAAATTGTAGTTTTGGTAATTCCTTGCAAAGTAATTTTATTTTTTGAACTTGTTTTTTATCTTCTTCATTATAATTATATTCTATATCCTTTTTTAATTTTTTCTATAGTGGTTTTAGGTTTTCTGCTAATTTTGGAATATATTCTCTTACTTGGTTTACTAATCCTAAAAATGATTGTAATTTCTTTTTGTATTTAATTCTTCTTTCGAATTTATTATTTTTTGGTACTATATGTTGTTGCATTTTTACTCCACTTTTATCTATTTGTATTCCTAAAAATTCTATCTGGTTTTTCATAATTTCGGCTTTTTTTTCACTTAGACTTATTCCTGAATTTTCTATTATATCTGTAAATTGTTCTAATAATTTTATATGTTCTTCTTTAGTCTTTGTATATAATAATATATCATCTATGTATACTATGCAATTAGGTAATTGTTTAAAATAATTATCCATAAAATGTTGATATCTACCTGGTGCATTTTTATATTCAAATGGTAATACATTCCATTCGTAAAATCCTTGTGGTACCGTAAATGCGGTTAATTCTTTAGATTCTTCTTCTAACTTTAGATGGTAAAATCCTGATTTACAATCAAATTTACTAAAATAATTATATCCTTGGATTTGTCTTATTTTTAATATCTTTTTTGGTATTGGATAATTATATGTTATAGTTTTTGCATTTAAATTTCTATAATCAATAACCATTCTACTTTTTCCTCTTTTTTGTTCACTATGTTTATTTACTATAAATGCTGGACTATTATGTTTACTATTACTTTTTTGTATATATTGTTTTTCTAATAATTCATCAATATGCATTTTAAATTCTTTTAAATCGTCAAAATTATATGTTAATGGTTTTTGGGTTATTATACTGTTTTTATCTATTAATTCAATTTTTATGGTAGTTTTATGTTTTTCCCATCCTTTTAATGGATCTTCACTATATAATTGTTCTAATTTTTTCTTAACTATTTCTATCTTATTTATTGAAAATATAGTTATTTCTGTTTTATTTATCGAGAATACTACTAATTCTATTGTATCTTCAGCGTTTTTTATATTTTCTAATTTTTGTGTAATTTTTTCACTTCCTTTTATCCAATCAGTTTTCTTTCTTATTTTATTATTAACTCTTTTTGCTCTTACTTTTTGTTTACATGGTGTTGTGAACCACCAATCGTTTCTAGTTATTATATGTGGGTATAGTTTATCTAAAAATGGCATTCCTAAAAGTATATCTTTTGATGTTAGTTCATAATTATAAATTTCTTCTATTGTCAATATCTTATCCCATATTTGTGCTTTTACATTCCTAGCTTTATAAGTAATTAAGCTTCCTTCATTATTAAATCCTTTAACTATTATTGGTATTTTTAATTTATCCCATTTACTTTCTGGTAAGCAATTATATCTACATAAATTAGCTTCTGCTCCTGTATCTATCAAAGGCGTATAATATCTACTGTAATATCCTTCCACTACTATCTTCATTAATACATATATTTTCATTTTATGTTAAGGCTCTTCTTAAGAGTAATCTTTCCCTATTATATGTTATGGCTAATTGTGTATGTTCTATATTATATGGTTTTACTTGTTCTAACCATTTTATTCTTAATATTATATCTGCTTTTTGTATTTCTTCTTTTACCTCAAATTCTATTTTTATTTTTCTAATTCCTCCTATTATTATTTCTTTTTCTGCTATATCTTTATTATTTATTAAACTTCTTGGTAGATCTGGGCATATATCATTATCATTTTTTATTTCTTCATTTTTTACTAGATATTTTGCTATATAATTTTCTTCTTGTCCTGTGTTTAATAGTATTAAATATTCTTTTTCATTTATTTTTCCTGTTATGTAATATTGGTTTAAATTACTTATTGAATTTGTTTCATAACTCATTCTTTTTTATGAGCTCGATGACTCTGGTTTTTCATTAGCTATTCTTTTCGTTGTACTTATTCTATCATTTACTATTTCTAAATTTTCTTCTATATCTATGTCTCTATAGCTATAGTCATTATAATCTATTGTTTTTACAATTTGTTCAAATGGGCTATCTATTTGTATTTTGTTAATCTTATTTTTCCCTGTTATTTTATGTTTTGTTGTTAATACATATAAATTTTTACATCTCGCTGTAAATATTTTACTTCCTGGGGTTAATTCTATTCCTGATATCTTCCAATAGAATACTAATGATTTATCTATATTTCTATCTGTTACTGCTACTGAATAATTTGCACTTATTATAAATTTAAATTTTTGGTATATTAAATTTCCTTTTACGGCAGTTATTATGCTTTTTTCTATAGGTTTTATAATTCTATCATCTGCTAAATATAATTCTATTGGTGTATCTATTCCTTCTCTAAAACATGCTTTTATTAATATTTCTGTACCTCCAAGGTGTACATATTTTATTGGATCTCCTTTACTTTTTATATCATTTATTTCTTTATTAATTATCCTTTTTGTTACTAGTGGTATACTAGCTTTTCCTTTTGCATATCTACAGTCTATTACATGTTCTTTTTGACATACTACATAATATTCATCTTTTTTCCTAGTAAAAAGATTTTTTATTGTTGGTATTTTAAATATTTTTTCTACACTTAAATCTAACTCTTTTCCTTTTATTTCATCAAATATATTACTGTCAAATATTATCTTTTGTTCCGTTCCTTCATCATTTAAATATTCTTCCTTTGTTATTATTTTTATATCTTCTTCAGTCATTTGATTCATCTATCTCACTATCTATTTCAATATCTGTTTCGTTTTCTGAAATCTCATATATACTATCTTCACTTTCTAATTCATAATCTATATAATCTATGTGCATATATTCTGTAATTTCTATTTTTATTTCGGATATTTGTTGATTTTTTGGATTTTTAGGTAATTTACAATCCCTAGCTAAATGTCCTAACTTTCCACAATTATAACATGTACATTCTTTTATAGATTTTTTCTTTCTATATGGTCTTTTGTTTTTGTAATTTTTTACATAATATCTTTTTCTTGGTTTCTTATATTTATATTTTGATTTTTTATATTTCTTATATTTCTTATGTCTTTTTCTTTTCTTATAATATCTTTCTTCGCATCCAAATTGAGGTGCTATTTTATTTTTGCAACATGCTAAATTTCTTATTAATGTTTTTTCCATTTTTAATTCTTCTCTATATTTTTCACATAGCTTTCTATACCATTGTTGTAAAAATTTTATTCTAGCTCCTAATGTATCTACTATTTTTGCTTCTTCCCAACTTTTTATTATCTTTGAACTAAATGGTTCGGGTAATTTATTAAAATATAATTTTCTTATTTCTTTACTTTCTTCTATGCTATATGCTCCTTTATAATAATATTCTTTAAATGCGCAAGTATATTCATCTATATAACACATATTACATATCGTTAATTTTATCATTAAATTCCTATTTGTATCTTTTTCTTCATCTTGTTCTTCTTCTAATGTTGTCATACTACCAAATTCATCTTTTATAGCTGTTTCATATTTTTTCAATAATTCTATAGGTGTTAATTTTGTTGTTGTTGATGCTGCTCCTTCCATAGGTTTATTAGCTCTTAATACTTTTTTACTATTTTCAGTTAAATTTGTAAACCATAATTTTACTGATCCTATTAGTGTTTTTTCTATGTATTCTGGTGCATCTGTTATGTTTATATTATTGTCTAATAATTGTTTTGTCATATATCCTATCCATAATTGTATTGTTTTTTCTGTATCTATTACACAGTCTAGATCTAAAAAGTTATAATTTTTATTAACTATTTGTTTTGGTGTCCATTTGTCATATTCATTATATCTTTTAAATTTATTTTTATAATATATAGGTTTTCTTATTTCTGTTGTTTTGGGTATTAGATTTTCATCTTCTTTTTTGTCAAGAGTATTTATTTCTGTATTATTATTTTCTAAGTTATCTTGATTAATTCTTTCTTGTTTTTCGTTAATTTCTAAATCTTTTATATTTGTTAATATTTCCGTATATTTTTCACTATCTTCTGAATCATAATTATCTGTTTCTTCTACCTCTATATTATTTATTTCTAATTTTTCTTTAAATTGATTTATCTCGTTTATTAATTTTTGTTCCTTATCTATTTCTTCTTTTTCTTTTTGTCTTTGTTCGTATAAATCTTTTAACATTTGTAATTCTTTTTCTAGTTCAGCAATTCTACTATTTTTAGTTTCTTCTATTTTTCGTATTTCTTCCGTAGATTGTTGTTTAATTTTTTCTATTTCCTTTTTTCTATCTATTTCTTCATTTTCTTTTTCTATTCTCACCATTGCTGTTAATTTATCTTCTAATTTTAATTCTTCTTTTTCTAACATTAAATATAAATGTTCTCCTATTTTCTTGTATCTTCTTCCTAAATTGGAAAATACTATTTTTATTTTTGATCCTTCATGATTTTCATATATTTTTTCATCTATTATAAATCTTTATTCATTTTATTGTAAATAGTTCATGTTGATATATATATATTCTAAACTATCTATTTGTGATTCTAATTTGGATATTTCATCTTTTTGTATATTTATTGAATTTTTACTAACTCCGGCAAATATATTATAATGTAATCTTTCTTTTCTTATTTTTAATTCTTTACGTTTTTCAGAGATAAATTGTTTTAATTCTTTGTATTTTTGTTCTTTATTCATTTGAATTGTGTTTATAATATTTTGGTGGATATCTAAATCTAATTTTATCATAATTAGGTGGTATATGTCTCATTCTTCTAGATCTTAAATGGATTATTAATTTTGCTTCAATACTATATATTAATGTAATTAAATAGGTTAATCTTTCTGGATTTTCTTTTGTTTTATTTAAACTTATATATTCTGAATAATTATTAATTAAAGATTCTTTAATTTTTCTAAAAGCTTCTCTATTTTTAAATGGTCTTCTCATAATTAATAATAAATAAATAAATCTAACTTAACTAAATTTAAATCTAACTTAACTAATTCCAACATATATATCACTTCCGTATCTTTTAAATTACTGTGCTCTTATACCATTTGGAGGGGGGTGCGGATAACTAAGCTGATAAATAGATTCATCTATTCATAATCGTAAATAGATATACCTGTTCCGGTAGCTTTGATATTTCTGAGGTTTGTTGTTCCATAGCTTTTTCCATTGCAGTGTATATATTTAATTAACTGGGCTAAATATTTTTTGAATTGGAATGGAGAGAGTATTTAATTAACAATAAATGAAACATAATATCTAATACTCTTAAACACTGGACAAGAAGAAAATTATATAGCAAAATATCTAGTAAAAAGTGAAGAAATAAAATCTAATAGCAATATATGCCCAGATCTATCAAGGAGTCTAATAAACATTAAAGATACGGCAGAAAAAAAAAATATTAATAGGAGTCAGAAAAATAAAAATAAAATTTAAAATAAAGAAAGAAATGCAAAAAATAGACATAATATTAGGAATAAAATGGTTAGACAAGTAAAACCATACAATATAGAACACACACGATTATCTATAACATATAATAAAGAAATATTATTAATAAAAAGAGCTTTAACATGATATGAAAATATATGTACTTGTAAAAATAATAGTAGAAGAATATTATAATAGGTATTATACACCTATGATAGATACAAGAGTAGAAGCAAACTTATGTAGATATAACTGTTTACCAGAAAGTAAATGGGATAAATTAAAAACATCAATAGTAGTTAAGGAATTTAATAATGAAGCAAGTTTAATTACATATAAAGCTAAAAATGTAAAAATACAGATATGAGATAAAATATTAACAATAGAAGAAATCTATAATTATGAACTAACATCAAAAGATATGATTTTAGGAATGCCATTTTTAGATAAATCATACCCACATATAATAACTATAACAGATTGGTGGTTTACAACGCCATGTAAACAAAAAGTAAGAGAAAAAAGAGTTATTAATAAAATAAGAAAGAAAATTGATTGGATAAAAGGAAGTGAAAATTACATAAACATTAAAAATATATAAAAAATACAGAAGACACAGTAGAACTAGTTGTATTTTTGATAAATAAAAAAGAAATAACTATATTTTCAATATATAAGGTAGAAATAATAAAGAAAAGATTAAGACAATTATACAGTGAAGATTCATTAAAAGGATCGGAAAAACATAAAACTACTATAAAAATTGAATTAATAGATAAAAATAATATAATAACTCAAAAACCATTAACATATAATTTTGACGATTTAAAAGAATTTAAAATGCATATGGATGAATTATTAGAAAAACAGTTTATACAAAGAAGCAATAGTAAACATAATAGCCCAGCGTTTATGGTAAATAAACATAGTGAACAAAAAAGAGGAAAAAGTAGAATGGTGATTGACTATAGAAATTTAAATGCAAAAATTATGACATACAATTATCCAATACCAAATAAGATATTAAAAATAAGACAAATACAAGGATATAACTACTTTAGTAAATATGATGTTATTTACATTACAAAGGTTGGAAGCTTTAAATGATCATAAGTATGTCCAGTTTGACCTCTAAAAATTCTAGCTCCCATTTTTGCTCTCACTAAAAATGTTCAAGCATGGGAATGATGGAAGAAATATAAAAATGCTTAGCAATTGCTATATGTTTGTTTCAACTTTTAAAAAATGTAGTTTAATATGTATGTTTTATTGTTTTGCTTAGAAGGTGTTAGGTAATTGCACTAATTTTCTTCTTTGTTTAATACAAAGTATTTTCATAAGAATACTTGCATCTGATCTGCAATTTAGAGAAAAAGATTAGATGCAATTTCTAAATGTAGGATCTTAACTTTATAAGTTTCGAAGTTGCTAATTTATTGACATGAAATTTTCGGTGACAACTCTAAATGGGTGACCTGTATTCTAATAGATTGTTGATTTTGACAAAGTATTAGATAAAATCGAGATTAGTGAAAAATTTGAATAGAATTGCACATTTCAAGAAAAGTTTGCATAAATAGCATTACTACTTACCGATTAACATGCAACTTTCTAAAACTAGTAATGACTTAAAGAAACCTATTTTTAAAAATATTGATGGGTATATAAATTTGTTCTTGGCTAAATAAGTGTGAGAGAATCTTGCTATGAAAATGTGATAGAATTTTTAAGTTACGTGGTAAATAGATCTTTCATTTTGTTTAGCTATTATTACTTTTTAGTAATATGTTACTTGGATTGTATGTTGGCAATCATATCGAATATGACTCAAATAGATGCTTACTTACACGAATAATAGGCATGTTATCACCACACAAAAATTCAGGTCAAAATCATGATGGCGTCTATTATAACTCATCAATAGGTAAGTCAAATTCATAACACAAAATAATGAGTAACGGGATAATAAGCTAAATAAATTAGAATAGGATAACAATCCTAACTAAAGCAACTAAGAAACAAATTGATGGAACATGCATAGACATAGAGAGAGAAAAGACAAATTATACAAAAAATCCCCCAATACTTAGTATAGTTAATACAAGATCCGCAACATCGTTGTAATGAACCTTCAGGTTATTTATCATATTTCTACTTATTTTCCTTGTCAGAGCTTTTCCATTGTTGTCCCGAGTCATTTATGACTTGCTGAGACTTACCGTTTGGCTACTGGGGAAAAGATTCAACAAAAAAATCTCGTATACAAATTTTGACTACGCCAACATCTCCAAAATATCGAGTTTAGGCTAGGTAGACTTTTGGCCCGGGTCTTAAGACACCCAAGCTCATTTCAATCTATTGGTCAGATAGTTGAGAAATTAGAAATATGGGTGTTGAGGGGGGTGCGGATAACTAACTTATGTAATAGATTTATTGTATATCTAATGAATCTATTTTTCTTTGTGCGTGGATATTTCTTAAATTTTGTTTCAATATTTTTTAATGATTTATTCTTTTCGTATGATGTATTTATTAATTTGTTTGATTTATTATTTTATCCTGCAGCAACTGCAGAGTTACAAATTTCTGTATAATAATTTATCCTAACTGTACTGTAATGTATATCTAATTCTAGATTTTCAATGTTATTTATTATCTTGTGTTGTTCTTCTCGTAGTGAGTTTTTTAAATTATATAAACTATCACATGTACTTTTTTCTAAATTTGTTAAGGTTTCTTCTATCCATATTAATTTTTCTTTTAGATTTTTCATTATTTTTCTAATTCGGTTTCTATAATTAATTTCATTATTTAGATTATCTTGATTTTCTCTAGTTTTTCTAATATATTCTAACATTTCTTAATCTGAATAATATCCTTCTGGGTAAATTTCTTTGTATAACTGTTCTAGCCAATTTATGGTTTCAATTTCATAGTCTATTACTTTTTCTAATATTATTTTCTTAATATCTATAATTTCTATATCTTTAAGTATATATAAGATTAAAACTTTAAGATAATCTAGATGATCTATTTTTTAAAATTGATTTTACTATAATATTTTGTAGTTATTTGTTTTAGCCTTAGTAGTTTTTGTATATTTTTATCAAGAAATTCTATATATTTTTTATCTTTATTTTCCATGTATTTGTCCATATTTATTTTCATCTGTTTTTCTAGTAACTGTATGTCATATCTTTTTCTAAAAATTTTATGTAATTTGTCATGATAAGTATTTGTAAGAGTAGTTAGGTAGGTATGGTATATAATTTACTCTAGTCATGTAATATTCACCAAATGCTTTTTCTAATATGATTTTTCTTATATCTGCTACTTTTATATCTTTAAGTGCATACAAAATAAGTATTTTAAATTTATCTACCATCACATCAGATAAATAATTATTCATTTTCATAAAATTGCTTTCTTCAAAATATTCCCTTCAACCATGTACATAACAAAATATGGTCATCTTAGATTACTATATACTAGATTATTCTTAAATAACATGTTCTTCGGTCACTATTAGCATGGTAATTTGGATATTTTTTCCCTTAAACAGCGCCTCTACTCTGGTTACTCCCCGTCACGGCTTCTTGCCTCATTGGTTTCACCTTTAGGATGGCATAGTTCTTAGGAATTTTTCTCTGTTTCCTCTTTGCTAATAAACTTCTTAACATATTATTTTTTGAATAATTCTACTATAAAGTAACTAATATGAATTTATTTTATCATATCATGATTGTTGGGAATTATGAATTTAGCTATTCATAATCATAAATAAATATACCTGTTCGGGTAGTTTTGATATTTCTGAAGTTTGTTCCTCCATAGCTTTTACCATTGAAGTATGTATGTTTTTTAATTAACTGGGCAAAATATTTGTTGTGGAATGGAGAGAGTATTTGCTTCAACGCATGAAGGCTTGCTTTGCAATGCCTTCAGTTCTCTTTATTTATAGAACGAAAAAGAACTTTACAATCCTTTACACGTTTTTTAAATGCTAACTAAATGCTAAAAAAAAACTAAAAAGTCAAAAAGGCTACTACCTAGCCCTATAGCCTTTTAAGAATTCTACAAGCCTAAAAAGTCTACATAGGAATAGTAACTTACAATAATTACAATTCTTTTACGTAAAGAATCTATACAATAAATAATTCTTGTCTCCATTGATGTTGTCGTATCTGCTATATCTCCATTATTGCTTCTTATCTTATCTTTCCAGCTGGCATTTTGTCTTTTTGATTTTTATTCTAGATGTACTTCTGGAATAATGTTATCTTCTCCATTGCATCTTGAACATTGGTGATCTGGGTATTTGTGTCCAATTATTTTACAATATCTTGTCAGTAGTCCGTCTGAAATAAATCTTTTTTTAATTGCTCTTGTGGTAGATTGTTTTTCTGGGTTAAGTAGTGTCATTATCCATTGTCTGACATCTTCCATATCTGCTTGTTGTAGCTCTTTTGAATTTGAGTAAATCATTTGATGATCTCTCGAATAATAGCTCCATATTGGGTTTCCATTAGTATAATTATTTGCTAGTTCCTGGATAATCGTAGCTAGTCTAATAAGTCGTTTATTTGCGTAAAAATCGGGTATCTCAATTCTGGGTATCTCCGGTTGCTGAGTAATATCTTCTGGTATGATCATATCTCTGGTTAGTCCTATTTTTACAACTTGTATAACTGGTTTTATCTCGTTATATAATATCTCTGCTGGTGCAGTATAACACTTTATATAAAATAGATTTCCTTTCGTTATTCTTTTGTAGGTGGTGAATATCTTGTGTAATTCTTCCATAGCTGTTAATTCTTCTCCGTCTTGGGTGTATATGGTGTTTAATAGTCCATAGTCAAAACAGGTTTTTACTAGGCTTGGGTTAGTTTTGGGTAGTGCAATTAGCCTGTTATATCCCTGTAATTTTTGGGTTATATAGTTGGTGTTTGGTTCTTTGATATTTGTAGCTCTGGGGTTATGGTTTAAAAAAGTTTGTACTCTACAGATATATTCTATGTATTTCTGGGTTGTGTAGTTGTAAACTTTTTTATCTTAGTTTAGGCTATCTCGGTATGTGGTGATTTGTGGGGGTATGAATAAATGGTCTTTTTGTGTTTTTGGTGTAAATGGTTTTTCAAATATTTTATTCATATTCGTGTTCTGGTATCTTGGTCAACTAACTCCTTTGCTTGAACCTGCAGAAGTAGAACGATAAATGTTATGGGTTTTATAGAGTGTCCCAACGTCTCCTTCTAGCTCTGGAACTTTAATGTCTTCCGATCGACATAGCTCTGCACACTTCTGAGTTAGCTGATTTGTAGCTATAGACTTCAGTTTATCTTCATTAGTCTTTAGCTTTTCTATCTCAGTACCCATACTGTCCACTTTCAATGAAAGCGTAGTTAGGGTGTTGAGTATTTTTTCTAGAGTATCTTTTTCTATAATTTCAGTTTGTGTAGCTTTGTCTTGATATGTAATCTGCAATAACATTTTTGTTAGTACTGATTACTATTATTATAAATGTGAAATTTAATATATTCAAAACTAGTCTCTCAATCTCTTTTGTTGTAACTGAATTTTGTATTTTCTTTGTTAACCACCAGCGCACCTGTGTATTATCTGTTCGTACAATAAATTTGTTATATACAATATATGGCTCAAATGCTAACAAACATTTATATAATGAACATAATTCTTTCCTATTTATTTCCCATTTTATTTTAGTCTCATTGAACGTACCTGAGTAGTATCTACAATGGTGTTCTATTTTTTCTGCTTCATATCGATATTTAAGTACTCCTCCATAACTATATTCACTAGCATTTGCTTCTACTATATATATAAATTTTCTATTTTCATCTGAAAATTGTAATCTTGGTAATTCTTTACAAAGTAATTTTATTTTTTGGACTTGTTTTTTATCTTCTTCATTGTAGTTATACTTTACATCCTTTTTTAATTTTTCTGTAGTGGTTTTAAAGTTTCTGCTAATTTTGGAATATATTCTCTTACTTGGTTTACTAATCCTAAAAATGATTGTAATTTCTTTTTTGTATCTAATTCTTCTTTCAAATTTATTATTTTTTGTACTATATGTTGTTGCATTTTTACTCCACTTATATCTATTTGTATTCCTAGAAATTCTATCTGGTTTTTCATAATTTCAGCTTTCTTTTCGCTTAGACTTATTCCCGATTTTTCTATTATATCTGTAAACTGTTCCAATAATTTTAAATGTTTTTCTTTGGTTTTTGTATATAACAATATATCATCTATGTATACTATACAATTAGATAGTTTTTAAAAATAATTATCCATAAAATGTTGATATCTACCTGGTGCGTTTTTATATCCAAATGGTAATACATTCCATTCATAAAATCCTTGTGGTACCGTAAATGCGGTTAATTCTTTAGATTCTTCTTCTAACTTTAGATGGTAAAATCCTGATTTACAATCGAATTTGCTAAAATAATTATATCCTTGTATTTGCCTTATTTTTAATATCTTATTTGGTATTGGATAATTATATGTTATAGTTTTTGCATTTAAATTTCTATAATCAATAACCATCCTACTTTTTCCTCTTTTTTGTTCACTATGTTTGTTTACTATAAATGCTGGACTATTATGTTTACTATTACTTTTTTGTATATATTGTTTTTCTAATAATTTATCTATATGCATTTTAAACTCTTTTAAATCGTCAAAATTATATGTTAATGGTTTTTGGGTTATTATACTATTTTTATCTATTAATTCAATTTTTATGGCAGTTTTATATTTTTCCCATCCTTTTAATGGATTTTCACTATATAATTGTTCTAATTTTTTCTTGATTATTTCTATTTTATTTATTGAAAAAATAGTTACTTCTGTTTTATTTATCGAAAATACTACTAGTTCTATTGTATCTTCAGTATTTTGTATATTTTCTAACTTTTGTGTAATTTTTTCACTTCCTTTTATCCAATCAGTTTTCTTTCTTATTTTATTATTAACTCTTTTTGCTCTTACTTTCTGTTTGCATGGTGTTGTAAACCACCAGTCGTTTCTAGTTATTATATGTGGGTATAATTTGTCTAAAAATTGCATTCCTAAAAGTATATCTTTTGAGTTATATATGTTAGTTATGAGAGAATTTATCTATATTTATTAACTTAATTATGAGAAGACCATTTAAAAATAGAGAAGCTTTTAGAAAAATTAAAGAATCTTTAATTAATAATTATTCAGAATATATAAGTCTAAATAAAATAAAAGAAAATCCACAGTGATTAGTCTACCTAATTACACTAATATCTAGCATTGAAGCAAAATTAATAATCTATTTAAAATCTAGAAAAATGAGACACATACCACCTAATTATGATAAAATTAGATTTAGATATCCCCCAAGATATCATAAATATGGTTTAAATGAATAAAGTACAACAATACAAAAAATTAAAACAATTTATTTCTGAAAAACGTAAAGAATTAAAAATAACAATAGAAAGACTACATTATAATATATTTGCCGGAGTTAGTAAAAACTCAATATATACACAAAAAGATGAAATATCAAAATTAGAATCACAAATAGACAGTTTAGAATATATATACCAACATGAACTATTCACAATAAAATGAACAAAGAAGAATTTATAATAGATGAAAAAATATATGAAAATCACGAAGGATTAAAAATTAAAATAGTATTTTCTAATCTAGGAAGAAGATATAAGAAAATAGATGAACATTTATATCTAATGTTAGAAAAAGAAGAATTAAAATTAGAAGATAAATTGACAGCAATGGTAAGAATAGAAAAAGAAAATGAAGAAATAGATAGGAAAAAAGAAATAGAAAAAATTAAACAACAAACTACGGAAGAAATACGAAAAATAGAAGAAACTAAAAATAGTAGGATTTCTGAATTAGAAAAAGAACTACAAATGTTAAAAGATCTGTATGAACAAAGACAAAAAAAAAAAGATAGAGAACAAAAATTACTGAACGAGATAAATCAAATTAAGGAAAAATTAGAAATAAATAATATAGATGTTGAAGAGACAGATAATTATGATTCAGAAGATAGTGAAACATACACAGAAATATTAACAAATGCAAAAAATTTAGAAATCAATGAAAAACAGGAAGTAATTAATGAGGAAAACTTAGAAAGTACCAACACAGAAATAAATACTCTTGATAAAAAAAGAAGATGAAAATATAATACCTAAAACAGCAGAAATAAGAAAACCTATATATTATAAGAATAAGTTTAAAAAATATAATGAATATGACAAATGGACACCGAAACAAATAGTTAATAAAAATTATAATTTTTTAGACCTAGACTGTGTAATAGATACAGAAAAAACAATACAATTATGGATAGGATATATGACAAAATAATTATTAGATAATAATATAAACATAACAGATGCACCAGAATATATAGAAAGAACATTAATAGGATCAGTAAAACTATGATTTTCAAATTTAACTGAAAACAACAAGAAAGTATTAAGAGCTAATAAACCTATAGAAGGAACATCATCAACAACAAAACTAACACCTATAGAATTATTAAAAAAATATGAAACGGCTATAAAAGATGAATTTTGTAGTATGACAACAATAGAAGAAGAACAAGATGAAGAAAAAGATACAAATAGAAATTTAATGTTAAAAGTAACAATATGTAATATGTGCTATATAGATGAATATACTTGCGCATTTAAAGAATATTATTATAAAGGAGCATATAGTATAGAAGAAAGTAAAGAAATAAGAAAATTATATTTTAATAAATTACCCGAACCATTTAGTTCAAAGATAATAAAAAGTTGGGAAGAAACAAAAATAGTAGATACGTTAGGAGCTAGAATAAAATTTTTACAACAATGGTATAGAAACTTATGTGAAAAATATAGAGAAGAATTAAAAATGGAAAAAACATTAATAAGAAATTTAGCATGTTGCAAAAATAAAATAGCACCTCAATTTAGATGTGAAGAAAGATATTATAAGAAAACAAAAAGACATAAGAAATATAAGAAATATAAAAAATCAAAATACAAATACAAGAAACCAAGAAAAAGATATTATGTAAAAAATTACAAATACAAAAAAACATATAGAAAGAAGAAATCTATAAAAGAATGTACTTTTTATAATTGTGGAAAGTTAGGACATTTAGCTAGAGATTGTAAATTACCTAAAAATCCAAAAATAAACAAATATCAGAAATAAAAATAGATAATACAGAATATATGCAAATAGATTATATAGATTATGAATTAGAAAGTGAGGATAGTATATATGAAATTTCAGAAAACGAAACAGAAACTGAAATAGATAGTGAACTAGACGAAACAAATGACTGAAGAAGATATAAAAATAATAACAAAGAAAGAATATTTAAATGATGAAGGAACGAAAAAAAAATAATATTTGACATTAACATATTTAATGAAATAAAAGGAAAAGAATTAGATTTAAGTGTAGAAAAAATATTTAAAATACCAACAATAAAAAATATTTTTACTAGGAAGAAGGATGAATATTATATAGTATGCCAAAAAGAACATGTAATAGACTGTAGATATGCAAAAGGCAAAGCTAGTATACCACTAGTAACAAAAAGAATAATTAATAAAGAGATAAATGATATAAAAAGTAAAGGAGATCCAATAAAATATGTACACCTTGGAGGTACAGAAATATTAATAAAAGCATGTTTTAGAGAAGGAATAGATACACCAATAGAATTATATTTAGCAGATGATAGAATTATAAAACCTATAGAAAAAAGCATAATAACTGTCGTGAAAGGAAATTTAATATACCAAAAATTTAAATTCATAATAAGTGCAAATTATTCAGTAGCAGTAACAGATAAAAATATAGATAAATCACTAGTATTATATTGGACAATATCAGGAATAGAATTAACCCCAGGAAGTAAAATATTTACAGCAAGATGCAAAAATTTATATGTATTAACAACAAAACATAAAATAACAGGAAAAAATAAGATTAACAAGATACGAATAGAAAGCCCATTCGAACAAATTGTAAAAACAATAGATTATAATGATTATAGCTATAGAGACATAGATATAGAAGAAAATTTAGAAATAATAAATGATAGAATAAGTACAACAAAAAGAACAGCTGATGAAAAACCAGAATCATCAAGCTCATAAAAAAGAACAAGTTATGAAATAAATTCAATAAGTGAAAAAGAATATTTAATACTCTTAAATACAGGACAAGAAAAAAATTATATAGCAAAATGTCTAGTAAAGAATGAAGAAATAAAAACTGATAATGATATGTGCCCAGATCTACCAAGAAGTTTAATAAATAGTAAAAATATAGCAGAAAAAGAAATAATAATAGGAGTTAGAAAAATAAAAATAGAATTTGAAGTAAAGGAAGAAATGCAAAAAGCAAATATAATATTAGGAATAAAATGGTTAGAACAAGTAAAACCATATAATATAAAACATACACAATTAACCTTAACATATAACAAAGAAAAATTATTCTTAAGGAGAGCCTTAACATAAAAATGAAAATATATGTATTAATGAAAATAATAGTAGAAGGATATTACAATAGATATTATACGCTTATGATAGATACAGGAGCAGAAGCTAATTTATGTAGATATAATTGCTTACCAGAAAGTAAATGGGATAAATTAAAAACACCAATAATAGTTAAAGGATTTAATCATGAAGGAAGCTTAATTACTTATAAAGCTAGGAATGTAAAAATACAAATATGAGATAAGATATTAACAATAGAAGAAATTTATAATTATGAACTAACATCAAAAGATATACTTTTAGGAATGTCATTTTTAGATAAATTATACCCACATATAATAACTAGAAACGACTGGTGGTTTACAACACCATGCAAACAGAAAGTAAGAGCAAAAAGAGTTAATAATAAAATAAGAAAGAAAACTGATTGGATAAAAGGAAGTGAAAAAATTACACAAAAGTTAGAAAATATAAAAAATACTGAAGATACAATAGAACTAGTAGTATTTTCGATAAATAAAACAGAAGTAACTATTTTTTCAATAAATAAAATAGAAATAATCAAGAAAAAATTAAAACAATTATATAGTGAAGATCCATTAAAAGGATGGAAAAAACATAAAACTACCATAAAAATTGAATTAATAGATAAAAATAGTATAATAACCCAAAAACCATTAACATATAATTTTGACGATTTAAAAGAGTTTAAAATGCATATAGATGAATTATTAGAAAAACAATATATACAAAAAAGTAATAGTAAACATAATAGTCCAGCATTTATAGTAAACAAACATAGTGAACAAAAAAGAGGAAAAAGTAGGATGGTTATTGATTATAGAA
Organism: Capsicum baccatum var. pendulum; assembly: GCA_030864225.1. NCBI lineage: Eukaryota > Viridiplantae > Streptophyta > Magnoliopsida > Solanales > Solanaceae > Capsicum > Capsicum baccatum. Next base: position 135,840,731 of record CM061559.1, on the reverse strand, counting down.
ATTTAAATGCAAAAACAATAACATATAATTATCCAATACCAAATAAGATATTAAAAATAAGGCAAATACAAGGATATAATTATTTTAGCAAATTCGATTGTAAATCAGGATTTTACCATCTAAAGTTACAAGAAGAATCTAAAGAATTAACCACATTTACGGTACCACAAGGATTTTATGAATGGAATGTATTACCATTTGGATATAAAAACGCACCAGGTAGATATCAACATTTTATGAATAATTATTTTAAACAATTATCTAATTGTATAGTATACATAGATGATATATTATTATATACAAAAACCAAAGAAGAACATTTAAAATTATTGGAACAGTTTACAGATATAATAGAAAAATTGGAAATAAGTCTAAGCGAAAAGAAAGCTGAAATTATGAAAAACCAGATAGAATTTCTAGGAATACAAATAGATAAAATTGGAGTAAAAATGCAACAACATATAGTACAAAATTAGCAGAAACTTTAAAACCACTACAGAAAAAATTAAAAAAGGATGTAGAATATAACTATATGGAAGAAGATAAAAAACAAGTTCAAAAAATAAAATTACTTTGTAAAGAATTACCAAAATTACAATTTCCAGATGAAAATAGAAGATTTATATACATAGTAGAAGCAAATGCTAGTGAATATAGTTATGGGGGAGTACTTAAATATCGATATGAAGCAGAAAAAATAGAACACCATTGTAGATACTACTCAGGTACGTTCAATGAGACAGAAATAAAATGGAAAATAAATAGGAAAGAATTATGTTCATTATATAAATGTTTGTTAGCGTTTGAGCCATATATTGTATATAACAAATTTATTGTACGAACAGATAATACACAGGTACGCTGGTGGTTAACAAAGAAAATACAAAATTCAGTTACAACAAAAGAGATTCGGAGACTAGTTTTGAATATATTAAATTTCACATTTATAATAGAAGTAATCAGTACTAACAAAAATGTTATTGCAGATTACATATCAAGACAAAGCTACACAGACTGAAATTATAGAAGAAGATACTCTAGAAAAACTACTCAACACCCTAACTACGCTTTCAATGAAAGTGGACAGTATGGGTAATGAGATAGAAAAGCTAAAGACTAATGAAGATAAACTGAAGTCTATAGCTACAAATCAGCTAACTCAGCAGTGTGCAGAGCTATGTCGATCGGAAGACATTAAAGTTCCAGAGCTAGAAGGAGACGTTGGGACACTCCATAAAACCCATAACATTTATCGTTCTACTTCTGTAGGTACAAGCAAAGGAGTTAGTCGACCAAGATACCAGAACACGAACATGAATAAAATATTTGAAAAACCATTTACACTAAAAACACAAAAAGACCACTTGTTTATACTCCCACAAATTACCACATACCGAGATAGCCTAAACCAAGATAAAAAAGTTTACAACTACACAACCCAGAAATACATAGAAAATATTTATAGAGTACAAACTTTTCTAAACCTCAACCCCAGAGCTACAAATACCAAAGAACCAAACACCAACTATATAACCCAAAAATTACAAGGATATAACAAGTTAATTGCACTACCCAAAACTAACCCAAGCCTAGTAAAACCTTGATTTGACTATGGACTATTAAACACCATATACACCCAAGATGGAGAAGAATTTACATCTATGGAAGAATTACACAAGATATTCACTACCTACAAAAGGATAACAAAAGAAAATTTATTTTATATAAAGTGTTATACTGCACCAGCAGAGATATTATATGACGAGATAAAACCAGTTATACAAGTTGTAAAAATAGGACTAACCAGAGATATGATCATACCAGAAGATATTACACAGCAACCAGAGATACCCAGAATTGAGATACCCTATTTCTACGCAAATAAATGACTTATTGGACTAGCTACGATTATCCAAGAACTAGAAAATAATTATACTAATGGAAACCCAATATGGAGCTATTATTCGAGAGATCATCAAATGATTTACTCAAATTCAAAAGAGCTACGACCAGCAGATATGGAAGATGTCAGACAATGGATAATGACACTACTTAACCCAGAAAAATAATCTACCGCAAGAGCAATTAAAAAAGGATTTATTTCAGACGGACTACTGAAAAGATATTGTAAAATAATTGAACACAAATATCCAGATCACCAATGTCCAAGATGTAACGGAGAAGATAACATTATTCCAGAAGTACATCTAGAATAAAAATCAAGAAGACAAAATGCCAGCTGGAAAGATAAGATAAGAAGCAATAATAGAAATATAGCAGATACGACAACATCAACGGAGACAAGAATTATTTATTGTATAGATTCTTTACGTAAAAGAATTGTAATTATTGTAAGTTACTATTCCTATGTAGACTTTCTAGGCTTGTAGAATTCTTAAAAGGCTATAGGGCTAGGTAGTAGCCTTTTTGACTTTTTAGTTTTTTTTTTAGCATTTAGTTAGCATTTAAAAACGTGTAAAGGATTGTAAAGTTCTTTTTCGTTCTATAAATAAAGAGAACTGAAGGCATTGCAAAGCAAGTCTTCATGTGTTGAAGCAAATACTCTCTCCATTCCACAACAAATATTTTGCCCAGTTAATTAAAAAACATACATACTTCAATGGTAAAAGCTATGGAGGAACAAACTTCAGAAATATCAAAACTACCCGAACAGGTATATTTATTTATGATTATGAATAGCTAAATTCATAATTCCCAACAATCATGATATGATAAAATAAATTCATGTTAGTTACTTTATAGTAGAATTATTCGAAGAATAATATGTTAAGAAATTTATTAGCAAAGAGGAAACGGAGAAAAATCCCTAAGAGCTATGCCATCCTAAAGGTGAAACCAATGAGGCAAGAAGCCGTGGCGGGGAGTAACCTGAGTAGAGGCGCTGTTTAAGGGAAAAAGTATCCAAATTACCATGCTAATAGTGACCGAAGAACATGTTACTTAAGAATAATCTAGTATATAGTAATCTAAGATGACCATATTTTGTTATGTACATGGTTGAAGGGAATATTTTGAAGAAAGCAATTTTATGAAAATGAATAATTATTTATCTGATGTGATGGTAGATAAACTTAAAATACTTATTTTGTATGCACTTAAAGATATAAAAGTAGCAGATATAAGAAAAATCATATTAGAAAAAGCATTTGGTGAATATTACATGACTTGAGTAAATTATATACCATACCTACCTAACTACTCTTACAAATACTTATCATGACAAATTACATAAAATTTTTAGAAAAATATATGACATACAGTTACTAGAAAAACAGATGAAAATAAATATGGACAAATACATGGAAAATAAAGATAAAAAATATATAGAATTTATTGATAAAAATATACAAAAACTACTAAGGCTAAAACAAATAACTACAAAATATTATAGTAAAATCAATTTTAAAAAATAGATCATCTAGATTATTTTAAAGTTTTAATCTTATATATACTTAAAGATATAGAAATTATAGATATTAAGAAAATAATATTAGAAAAAGTAATAGACTATGAAATTGAAACCATAAATTGACTAGAACAGTTATACGAAGAAATTTACCCAGAAGGATATTATTCAGATTAAGAAATGTTAGAATATATTAGAAAAACTAGAGAAAATCAAGATAATATAAATAATGAAATTAATTATAGAAACCGAATTAGAAAAATAATGGAAAATCTAAAAGAAAAATTAATATGGATAGAAGAAACCTTAACAAATTTAGAAAAAAGTACATGTGATAGTTTATATAATTTAAAAAACTCACTACGAGAAGAACAATACAAGATAATAAATAACATTGAAAATCTAGAATTAGATATACATTACAGTACAGTTAGGATAAATTATTATACAGAAATTTGTAACTCTGCAGTTACTACAGGATAAAATAATAAACCAAACAAATTAATGAATACATCTTACAAAAAGAATAAATTATTAAAAAATATTGAAACAAAATCTAAGAAATATCCATGCACAAAGAAAAATAGATTCATTATATATACAATAAATCTATTTCTTAAGTTAGTTATCCGCACCCCCCTCCAAATGGTTTCCAAGTTTTCAGTAGTCAATTGATGCAGCTGCGATCTTCATCCTTGGGCCGGGATCGTGGTGGTGCAATTACATATAGGTGTCGTGATTGTAACAAGTTGTGTATAACACAAGATGCTATGATCCCATACTTGTAGGTCGCGATAGCAACTTCTGACTACTTGGACTAGTATAAAAGGACCCCTTAGTTCACAAATTTGGACATCTTCACTCATTTTGTCAGAGCCAATATCCTAAAATAGTGTGTTAGCTTAAAATTAAAACTTGTGGGATCTTGAAAAGCTTGAGTAACATATATTTTTGTGATTATCGTTTGATTTAAGGTAAGAATTCACCCTTTTCTTGATGAAATTTCTTGATTTAATTCTTAAGATTCCAAAACCATTAGGGCTTGATTTTAAATTCAAATGATCTTGGTTTTCACCCATTTATGAGGGTAATGATTTCTTGAGCTTAATATTATGTTGGGTTGGTTTCAAAAATATAATTTCTGAAAGTGGGACCTAAATGTAGTTTGAGTTGATAGTTGAATCCGAAGCACAACGATGCAATATAAGTATCGTTATTCTCATATTTGTGAGTAGAATATATTTTTTTGTAGATTGTCATCATAAAAAGGATTCTTGAAAGGAAAAAGTGAAGGTTTTGCGGATCGTCAAGCTTTCTTCGGCGTCGAAGTAGGCTAGGTTTATCCCTTGTTAGATTGAGCTATGTCATAGTACATTTATGATATCTTTTTAGATTGGGATGGGTTTTAGGTGATTGATTGATGAAATATAAGAATTGGGTTAGTTGGACCATTTAGGCTAAATTAAAACCGTAGAGTTGGTATGCTTAGGTTGTTGCCTTAAACCTTAGTGAATTAAACTTCATTACTCATGTTTTGCATAATAATGCCTTAGATTACTCAAGATTAAGTATCATTCTCTAATTATTCATGTGTAAGGTAAGTTGTTCTTTGTTGCTTACAATATTGGAAGTTCCTTATTGGCTATGATTGAGTTAGTTATAGTGTATAGGAAGGACCTTTTTTTTATGAATAATTATGAATTGTTATACATCTAAGAGTAGATTTAGATACCTTAGCCTAGTTCAGGTAGGATTTAAAAGTGGACTCTTGACCCACCTTAAGTCAAGACTGATGATAGTTCTCTTTAAACTATTTGTACACTTATTAAATGCCTTTAGAATGCCTTTCTTAGGCAATATTGAGGAACTTTGATACTTATCAGACATGATAGATGACGTTAGAAGTAATGCCTAAACAAGTATGCCATACGTATGATTTAATGGTTAAAACTTATGATGTGCCATTGATTTTGATATTGTTCTGGCTATTGATTGGTCTACCTAAAATACTATTGAATGAGTCCTTGACTCTGATATTACCTAAGCCATAAATTATGTTATTAACTATGCTATGAATAAGCTATAGATTATTCCTTGAATTAGCTATTGCTTAAACTATTAATAGACTATCTTTATGCTAATGATAGCCCATTGTATAGGCTTTTAATGAGTCATTATTTATGATATTACTTATGATTATTATCACTCTAGAAATTATGCTATAAAATATTCATAATGATGATATTAGCAATTGTGCCATGAATTATGTTGGAAGTCATGCTTATTGATATAAAAAATTATGCTATTAGTTATGCTTGAAATCATGATGTTTAATTATCGATACTCGACAAGGCTGGAGGATACTATAATGATATTGATACCTAGCAAGGTCGGAAAATACCATGATGATATTGATACCCAGCAAGGCCAAATGATACTATGATGATATTGAGACCTATCAAGGACGGAGGATACTATGATAATATATTGATACATGACAAGGCTGAAGAATATTATTATGATATATTGATACCTGATAGGGCCAAAGGACATTGTGATGATATATTAATACCAAAAAGGGTAGAGGATATTGTGATGATATATTGATATCCCTCAATGCCGGAGGATAATTATGATGATGCATTGATACCATGCAAGACCGGAGGATGATTATATTAGTGCGCCTATGTGTACATATACCGATTTGAGTCTGGCTAACCCTATGTATTGCAATTATATTCTTATGTATACTTATGTGTAATTTAGGTGATGTTGATATTAGAGATGTTGGTTGTAGCTCAGTAGTGGTAAATGGTTATAAAGTGGTATTGTTGATTATCAGTGCTAAATAAGACTTAGTGGCGGATATTTATTTAAGTGGATAATAATGACTAGTTGATAAATGAGATTTAGTTCGTAATGATGATTAGTAATAAATGATGTTTGATAATAAATGATATTTGATAGTAAATAATGCTAGTGATAATTGATGGTTTCCTAAAAAATGATAATTAGTTTCTATTTGGTAAATAGTTTTTGAATGATGATTAGAAGTGATATGATGACTAGTAGTCAAATGGATTAGTTAATAAAAGATGGTTAACTAGTAAATGGTGACTAGTGTATATTGATGCTAAGTGTTACACCCTAAATTTTCAGGCTAAAATTTGAACCATAATTCCTAAGTTTATAGACTTAAATCCAATGATTTATATATGGATAAAAGAGTCATGATCATTTACCTAGTGTATGAAGTTCTTCCAAGGTGAAGAATGTTCATATAAAATACTTATAGTAAAGTTTAGTTAAGAACTTTCGTTATCGATCAAATTTTTATATTCGATCCTACATGGGTCAACTTTTAACGTGTATAAATTTTGGAATATATAGAATTTTAGATATTAAGACCCACCAAGTTAAATATAATTGAGTCCTCTTTTCAACACATCCGATTTTGCCTTAATCAGATATCTGAGAGAAAAGTTATGACCATTTTTGTGAGGGTCTGCAATTTCGACGTGGCACAGACCTTGTGCTCCGCGATTTTGTTGTGGCACAAAACTATTTTTAGAAATGCTAAAACACACTTTTCTCTTTAATTTTTTAGGGTAAATTGGTCATTTACATCCTAAACTAACCTATAACAGATAGCAACATGAATTCATCATCCCATAATACTAAAACACACCAAATACATAATCCCTCTTCTCCCAAATGCTCAAGAATACCAAATAAGGTTTATTCTCTAAAAATTCAACTTCGAAGGTTTCAAGTTCAAGTTTTTCCCAATGTTTTATCCCCAATTTCATCATCAAGGGTGTGGAAAACAAATCAAGTGTTTGTATCAATTCCAAGCTAGGGTTTAAGCTTCAAAATTATGGATTCAAGCCTTTCATTGAATTACTTCCGTTAAAAGGCATGTACTCTTCCCTAAAGTTTATTTTGTTAAAAGCATGTATATACATTTTTATTCATGAGATTTAACTGTAGATTGTGAATGTGGGTGGAGGACTTTGAAAATATTTGATAAAATTGCTTTTTCTATTACTTATATGATCTATTCATGGTTTGGGTTGATGTTTTTGAAATAATTAGGGTGTATTGGGATCGTTAATTGGAATAGGGTTTTGGATTCCCCAAAATTGATGATTTTGATATTGAAATTGGTATAACCTTAACTAAATCTTGTGAAACTTATTTTGAACCTGAGTATGCACATTGAACTACTTTGGAACCATTTTATGATATGAAAACCTATTGAAACATAAATATTTTTTAATTAAACCTTGGGGTTGTGGATTCCTCTAAGTTAATAATTAATTGAGCCAAAAGGGTCGTGGATTCCCCCATGTGTACGAACGATTGGAACTTATGGGGTTGTGGATTCCCCCAAGTGATGATAATTGAAATGGCATGATGATATTACCTTGCAAGTGTAGTTAGTATAACAATACCAATAGTGTATTCCTTAATGGATAATATAGTTCAATGAATGGGAATGTGTACATATTTTAATTGGGATTAAAAAGGGTTGTGTAGCAAATTCATGAAGGTGTGAGTCCTAAAGAACTGATACTGGAATCCCATGTTTGCCAACGTAAGGGATTGGTCTTAATGATCGTGTATATGTAATACACTTGATATATATATTCTTCATGGATAGGAAGAGGGTCGTAGATTCGCCAGACTTCCATGACATCTTCAGTTCGTGCAGCCAACACACACTGGGGTCATTCCAGTGGGGAAATTCGGACCTGTATAGCCCATGGGTGCCTTCAAATGGTAAAGCTACACATTCTAGGCTAATGTTTAAAAGTTCATGCTAAGATTAATTCCTTATCCCGACATGTTATATTTTTATATATGTATATGCATATGATTTTGTGCATTAGTTTTTGGATGATTTTTAAACTGTTTAACATGACATTATTTTATCCCTTTATTGAGTTACATGCTAGTTCTCATCCCACTAACCATCTCCGAATATTATATCTCCACATGATCCAGGGTCTGAAGGAACTTCTATTTTTTTACTCAATGATAGATTTTTGGGTTCTCAGTTGTCCTTATGAAGTGGTGAGCTTTCATTCTTCAAAAGCATTATTATTTTAAAGTCATGTTTCTTTTGTCTCATAGACTACTATTCGGTTTCTACTGGGCTATTGTCTGGCAGATATCCCAACTTAGAATGATGTTTATTCTATTTAGAGGCTTTGTTGATTACTGTGTACTTGAGACTGGTTGTTGAATTTTTAGACTTCTTTTGAGTAATGCATAACTATCTTGTTTTGTGTTTTGAATTCTGCTATTGTGTTCTATTTGATAAGGCAATGGGGGTGCTCTTTGATCCTTGTTGGACTTGAGATACCAGTCATGGATAGGCCTTTGTTTGAGTCATAAAAAAGTTAGTATTAGAGCCTAGGTTGGGTATTATTTTACAAAGCCATGTTAAGTAGAGTCTCTTTTATGGGTGTATAGATGTGCCCCACTTATAAGGTAAAGGCTACAAGGCATTTTGGAAATGTTTCTCATTCTTTCATACTCTAGATTATGCAATTGTGTTGTCCATAATAAAGTTGTCCAACTTTCTTCCTTTCTCTAATTTGCGGTCTATGACTCAGTGTCAAAGCAATACAAGTGCGAAGGCTTAGCTTCGAAATAGTGTATTCCTTTCCAAATGAGTTATGAAAAATTATAAATTGGTGCAAGGACTTGAAAGGAGTCCATTAGTGCATCAAGCTATATTGATTCAAGGGTGTACCTCTAACTTCATGAAATATTCTTTTCAACCTAAGGTAAGATGTGTAATTTTTCCCTTTTAAAAATATTATGGAAAATGTCTCAGTTACGGTGAAAGGTTTGTATCCGAATATTAAGATGGTATTAAAATCCTAAGAGGTAGTATAAATTGGGATATTATGACATATGAGTAGTAAGGTGATCCTAAGGTTGTTGATATGAAGCCTTATAATTAGAAATCAAAGTGAGGGTAGACTTTTAGTGAAAAATAGATTGTTGTAATTGCATGACCTATAAGTGAGTGTTGTGATGGGGATGCTTTTATGGTAGTCAGTAAAAGAGAGTGGTTAGATGTAATATTTGCATATTTAATTGAAATAAGAAAGGAGATCTTAAGGTCTATACAGAGTATAGTAAGTAAATTATTGATTGTGAAAGAAAGGATTAGTTGGCTAATAATTTATGAATTTAGCATTCACTTGGGGAGATCATATAAAGAGGGGACTCAATGGTGTTTATAGAATTTTAAAGGTGCTTGGGATATATGTGTGGGTAAGTGGATGTGATATGAGGGAGGTGAATTTTTTATAAACCATAATGGATTATGTAATAAGATTAAGATCGACTATCCTTATTAGGTGGCTTTAATACACTAGGCTCCCTTGATTTTTATCTAGTAGTTACAAGTTAGTTTAGTTGGTGAGAAGACATGTAGTAAATTATAAGGTGTAGTAGTAGTGTTGTGAAGAAGAATGTGCTTCTGATTCGTAGTTAAGTTAAATAAAAAATTTAGGGTGAGTTCTATATTTGATGGACTAGTATATTTTGCGAGATATTACATTGGTGGTACATGATTGTTGCTAGACACTACGTTTGACCTTAAGATGTTAATTATGGCGATAAGAATGTTAGCTTGAGAATTGTGATGCAAGATTTGTAGGAGTGAATTAGTAGGTTTGATATAATGTGTGAAATGACTTAAGTTAATGACTTACGAAATATTGGAGTGGGTAATTGTGATATATGCATGAGGTCTAGTGTTGAAGTAGAAATGGCGGCTAAATCATTAGATGGATAAGAGCCCTAAGTTATGAGAATAAAATGTTCTCGATCTTGAGTTATTAGTGACATATATACGTAGCTTATGTTCTTAAATTTCTTAGTATGGAGAAGTCTATAGAGTTGTTATATGGTTTTATGTAGAGCTGAATTGATGGAGAAATATATAGACTATGTGAACTCTTGGTATAGTTTTAAAATTTTGTTAAGTTATGAGGTTTTATATTAGAGGTGTAATGCTAGTATTCTAAGTAGTTGAAAATTGAGTGTTATGTGTTTAGAAGAATGGATATTTGTGCCCATGAAAATGGTAATTATAAGACAATGACTTTAGAGGTTTGGGAAAGCTATGATTAATATTCCTGAAGGGGGTGTCCTAGAATGAATTTAGTGTCTTTATATTAAAATTGTAGAGGAAAGTTTCATGATTATGTGCGAAGTGTTGTGCATACAGATTTAATGTGAGAATATGTTTGCTAGATTAAGATAATAACCTTTGAGCCAGGGTGGAAATTGTGAACTAATATAGATCTTGAATTTTCTCATGGTTGTTAGTTTTAGGAATGAGCCGTGATAAATAATTCTTACTCTAGCAAATCCTCTTATTTTCGAAGCTCGTACTCTAGTCCGTCAGTTACTCTCCTCGTGTCAACATAATAGTAGTTATTAAGCATAGTAATGCTTTAGATTTAGAGTGGATGATCCTTGGTGTGGCTACTCAAACTAAGGATATAAATGAAATGGGAAGAGTGAGATAAAACTTTTGTTATGTGAAATAGTTAGGAGAGGAATATTTAGTGAAAATCTTTGTGAAAGAGATAGAGGTTGTTGGGTTTTGAAGGGAGATTCGTAAAGTAGTGTAGTGAAGACATGTTTGAATGTTGTGATTGTAAGATACACAAACCACTGTGTTATGTGGATAGTACTCTATATTAAGTCATGATTTCGTTTGATTATAGTAATAATACAAAGTAGTATTCTTTGATGGATGTAAGGTATAGAGCCTTGTATCTTAAGTTAACACCTCTTAACTCTGGATTAGGTTTTAATATAGGAACACATATACTTAGATAAAAGCTCTTGTAATGATATGTTGTCGGGAAATTATAAGGTTGAAATGGTGAAGTATAGTATTCGTAGTTGAATTCATAGTTAAGGAATATTGCTATATGTGAGGGCTATTAAACATAACATTGGAGGTGGACAATGCTTCTATTTGTATATCCCTCTAAATGTTTTTTCTGGTCTTGTATCAATCTTAATAAAGTCGAGGATTCCTGGAAGAAATTTCATGCCTTACGTTGTTATGATCACATTTCATATAACTTATGCCCATTAGGGATGTTAAAAAAGTGTCTTGGAAAGTTTTAGATTTTTCGAAAGGGGTTCGAAGCTATTTTTGGATTTCGAGAAAGTGAGTCTCCGTGATAGAACTATTTCACAGAGTCTACTCTATGATAAGTGGATTGTCATGGACGTTACACTCCACGATAGGCAGTGTGCCATTCTGAGGTGTAAAGATTTTATCCATTTTTAATTTTCTCACTTTAGCTGAGTGGCTTTGGGTCTTTTACCACTTCTACGACCTTAATCCAGTTGTCTTAAGATTCTAGCTTACATAATTTACTTGGTGATGCTATGAAACCCTTTTCTTTTTATTCCTATATGTGTATTTATGAGGGGGAATTCCTAATGTGAAGTTACATACTTTATTCCATACTCCTAAAGTTTTAATAAGTTCCTACCCATCATTCGAGGATAAATGATTCCAAAGGGGAGATAATGTAACATCCTGCATTTTTAGTCTAAAATTTGAACTGTTATTCCAACTTGTATAGACTCGAATCTTGGCCTTGGCACCAACATGTTAGAATTTAGTCCGTTTTAAGATGTAATGAATTTCAGCAATCTTGGCCTTGGCACCATAGGAAAATTTCTTTAGTTTTTGGTTAAAAATGTATTTTGTATTTCTTTAATTTCTATTTCAATATTTCTTACGCCTTATTTCTGTTACATCATCCATCCACTTGTTTATTATTCCTTATCTTGAGATGGGGGTCTATCAAAAACAACCTCTCTACTTCTTCGGAGGTAGCGGTATGGACTGTGTACATCTTACCCTCCCCAGACCCCACTTTGTGGGAATGCACTGGGTATGTTATTTTTGTTGTTGTTGATTCCTCTTTCCAAGCATCTGATACCCAAGAGAAAAGTTATGAACTTTTTCGTGAGAAACCACTGAGGGTCTGCAATTTTGACGTGGCATGGACCTTGTGGTCCGCATTTTCGCCGTGGCACTAATCTATTTTTAGAAATTCTAAAACCCCTATTTCTCTTTTATTTTTTGAGGGTAAACTGGTCATTTACATCCTAAACTATCCTATAGCTGCTAGCAATGTGAATTCATCATTCCATAATCCCAAAACACACAATATGCATAATCCCTCTTCTAAAAAATCCTCAAGAATACCAAATAAGGGTTTTTCTCCAAAAATTCAACTTCTAAGGCTTCAAATTCAAGTCTATTCACAATGTTTTCTCCCTAATTTTGTCATCAACAGAATGGGAAATGAATTCAAGTGCTCGTATCAATCCTAGCTAGGGTTTAAGCTTCAAAGTTATGGATTCAAGCTTTTCTCTAAATTACTTCCATTAAAAGGCATGTACTCTTTCCCAAAGCTTATTTAGTTAAAAGCCTGTATTTAAATTGTTATTCATATGATTTAATTATGGATTGTGAATGTGGATTGAGGAATTTTGAGCATGATTGATTAATTTGCTTTTCGCATGACTTATATGATCTATTCATGATTTGAGTTGATATATTTGAACTATTTGAGGTGCTTTGACATGGTTAATTGGAATGGGGTCGTGGATTCCCCAAATTGATGATTTTGATATAAAAATTGGTATAACCTCAAACCAATCTTGTGAAACTTTTTTTGAACATGAGAATATGCACATTGAGCAACATTTAGAACCATTGCACGATATGAAATGCTATTGAATCATAAATGGTTTATAATTAAACCTTGGGGGTCGTGGATTGCCCCACACTAATGAATAATTGAACTAAGGGGATCATGGATTCCCTCGTGTGTATGAATGATTAGAATTTATGGGGTAGTATATTCCTCCAAGTGATGAAAATTGAAATAGCATGATGATATTACCTTGCAAGTATTGTTGGAATGACAAGACCAATAGTGTATACCTTAATGGATAATATGGTTCAATGTTGGGAATGTATGCATGTTTTAATTGAGCTTAAAGGGATTTGTGTAGCTAAAACGTGAAGGTGTGAGTCCCAAAGGACTGATATTGGAAAACCATATTTATCAGCGTTAGGCATTGGTCTTGATGACCGTGTGCATATAAAACACTTGATATGTATATTCATCATGGTTTAGCAATGGGTCGTGGATTCCCCGACCTTTCATGACATCTTTGGTTCATATGGACAACATTTATTAGGGCCCTTCCAGTGGGAGAAGTTAGACCCATATAGCTCGTAGGTGTCTTATGAGGTAAAGCTACACAGTCCAGGATAATGTTTTAAAGTTCATGCTAAGACTTTCTCCTTATCCCTACATGTTATATTTATATATATGATTATGATTGTGTGCATCGGTTTTTTGATGATTATTAAACTGTTGAACATGACATTATTTTATCCCCTCCCTAAGTTACATGCTAGTGTTTATCCCCTTAACCTTCTCCAGATGTTGTATTCCCATGTGATGCAAAGTTCAAAGGCACTTTTGTTTTTTCTGGGAGTGATAGATTTCTGGGTTGTCAAATGTCACTTTGAAGTGGTGAGCTTTCATCCTCCAGAAGGGTTATCATTTTAAAGTCATGTTTCTTTTGTGTCGTAGACTACCATTTGATTTCTATTTAGATGTCATTGAGGGCATATCCCGACTTAAATTGATTTTTGTTCTATTTAGAGGATTATGGATTACTGTGGCTTAGGACTGGTTTTTGAATTCTTAGACTTATTTTGAGTCATACGTATCTATCTTTTTTATATTTAGAATTCCACTGCTATACTTAAATTATGTTTTGTTTGACTAGGCATAGGGGATGGTCTTCGGTCCTTGTTGGACTTGAGATCTTCGTCACTGCCAGACCCTAGTTTGTGTTGTGACATTAAGATTGTTCAATGATTATAATATTATGGAATGTGAGTGCATTGTCTAATGTTAATGAGTTGTGAAATATTGGTAAATTACTTGTCGATGATAATTATGGAATGATGGTTATATGACGATAAAAGTTAACTATAATGTTGGTTGATTGATTTATTCTTTTCTTAGATGTAATCTCTAGTCGTATGGGAGGTTGTGATGAGTCCTTTACTTTTTTGTACTAATTGGTGTATCAGAGTCAATTTTCTGGTTTGTGGTTGCTTGAGTTAATGTTTTATGATACGTTATTATTCTGAATTGTTTACTTACTATGCACGGCGATATTGGCATATGATGATGCCTTATGTTATCTTGTCATTTTTGTTTAATTAGTCATTATGTACAAAGATATTGAAGATGATTCAGGTCCGTTTCTGTACTTGACATAGTTGTGTTATCTTACATTTTATCATACTTATATCATGATTTAGCTCAGCCGGTCAATCATGCCTACTGAGAACCCATTGTTTTGGTATTCATACTACACTTCAATACCTTTTTAGTGTAAATCCCAGTACTAGCTGTCGTCAATGATTGTTATTCATGGGGTGGCTAATTTTTGGAGATAGGCTGAGCTCTTGCAGTTTGAGTCATCCATTTTCCTCTATCTTTATTTTTAGTATTTTGTTTTGCGATAGATGTATTGACTATTCAAGACTTTGCGTTGTATTGGTTCTATTAGATGCTCTTGTGCTTGCTCTACCAGGTCATGGGATTTGTATCTTGTATTGACTATTTTTATCTATCTAGACCACTTTGTTTTTTTTATATATTGTGTTTTTTGAATTTCACCTATTTTGAGCATTTCCTACTGAATTAACCCATTATTTAGCTTTGGGTTATGGTTTTGGCTTACCTATTGGTGGAATTTAGTAGCTGCCATCATGACTCATAAATTGGATTGTGACAAGCGTAACGAGCACTAGATAAGCACAATATATTAAGAATAGTCTCTGAAAGTACAAAAGATGACTAATTTAAAATTAGAAGGATATAGATCAGCTTCAGTCACCAAAATCTCACCCTAAATCTCTAATGAATAGCTTTATATGAGGATGTTGTCGGTGGTAAAGACTCATACTAGGATCTGCATCAGGGAAAAAGATACTGAAGTATACTATGAGTACCGAAACACGTGGTACTTAGTAGGCATCATAGTTTGATAGAGCTTAATATGATACAAGTATGATAAAGTGTGAAAATATGCTAAAGTTAACAAAAAGGGTTAGAAAGAGAGTAATAGGTTAAAGCTATACATCATGAGAAATATAAGTTAAAACTCAAAATCAAAAACTAAGTGTCTACCTATAACATAATTGGATCCCATAAGCCTAGAAGGTATACTCAACAATAAGTAAACCCAACCAGCTCCCAAAAGCTTGGTGGATGTAGACAACAAATGCTAATAAATATAAACCAAATAAAATGGTGAATAAGTGCCGGAAAGATTCCATATATACAATATGAGATGAGTGAAGTGTCCAACTGTACCGTATATTCCTTCTCCAACCATTTCCATATACCATGATTTGCAAAAAAAATACTTTCAAAAGAAATCATTGATAATGAATGTCCACAGTCAAACTTAGGCTAAATATCTAATAAGCATTAAAATCAAGTGCCTGAAATAAAACTAGGACAAAGTAGTCCATTTTCCATTTAGAAATCCATATCCTTTTTAAAGTAATCACAAATTCAGGTTTTTGATATAATTTTTAAAGTAATCAAACATTCCATTTTTAAGTCAAAAATAGTGTTTTTGGGCAAAGAAAAACAAGATACCAAGGATATACAATCAAATAGGTATGGTAAGGCAAAAAAACTAATCAAATAAATAACTGGTCCATAAAGAAACAACCTATGCATTATAGCGTCATCTATTAGAGGAAAATACACTATTTTAGGGTGATTCACCTTAAAGAAGAGGTAACACTAGCTACAAACCTAAAGGAATCTAACGTAAGGAAAGCAACTACTTGATCCTAGACTAAGACATCTAAATTTATTTCTAAGGATACTAACTATAATAAGTGAAGTTAAAAGCAGATGTGACTACCAAGGCTAAGGATTTCAAGGCATAATCTTGTGCTAAGGCCCCTAAACAAGCTAAAATGATCATAACACCTAATTAGATGTATCCAAGCTACATATCCCACAAAAAGTTAACAAATTATCATAAAAATACCTTAAACAAGAAAATTCTAAGAGTAGGTATGTCATAACCTACTTGGACAGTGAAGAACGCGCTCACAACCCACTTAATTGGAGTTTTTCTCATCCGAAAAGCCTTCGACTATTGTCATGCTACAAAATTAATAATCTACACATCAATACTAGAACAATGATACTCATTTTATAAATTTATGCTCTACATAAAAATTTGGGTTAAAGATCATCTGTAGGCTTCGCATATGGAATTTAAAAATCAAATCCGCAATTGTGTCTCTCGTGGGACAAGGATTTCATGCTCAAAATTTGAGCATGAACAGATACCAAATTGAGTCCCAAGGTAAAACAAGAATAGAACTTAAGAATTAAATTGG
The DNA here is from genome assembly GCA_030864225.1 of Capsicum baccatum var. pendulum. Taxonomy (NCBI): domain Eukaryota; kingdom Viridiplantae; phylum Streptophyta; class Magnoliopsida; order Solanales; family Solanaceae; genus Capsicum; species Capsicum baccatum. The sequence goes on along the minus strand of CM061559.1, from coordinate 135,823,776 downwards.
AATTAAGGAAAAAAACATACAAATTTATGAATGAAATATGATCACAGAGCAAGCAACAATAAACCCTAGCCTCAATTTTTTGTCATACGCTATTTACACCAAGATCAAGGTTAATCAACAGAGATTGGACTTAGAAGAATGATTGAAAACAGATAAGTAAGCTTTAAATACTGTTAGGGTCCCTACAATGCTCACGCAAAACCCTGCCCCACATACATTGAACAATCAGCCAACCTTCCGCTCATGCAAAGATGAATTTTTGGTCTAATCCTGGCGATCCTTCTACACGTACTCTGAGGGTAGGCTGCGCACGCATAAGGAATGTTTGCCCTACACAGCTATTGTTGCATTAGAAAATTCTAAGTTGGAATTTTTTCCATAGGATTCCTTATAGGATTTATTTGGAACCACGTGAATGCAAACAAACAATGCAGCCCTCCAAAACACAACATCCCAGACTCAACAGAATCGACCAAATTCCCAGTAAAGGTATTTAGATAAAAGTTATGCACATACCCCACCTTTTATTTTAACCAAAAACTAATGTATAGCGCAAAACATGCCTCATGACCTAAACCAAAGGTCACCCAGGCCAATAATCCACATTATAGAGCTAACATAACTATTAAAATTAGCACCCCTGATCGTTTACTTAGAATTTTTGATAACGACTGATTTCTCAAACTATTAAAGCTTAAAAATGGGAAACCCTGACATAAAAACCCAAAAAACTTTCTGGGAACCATATTATTGGTCCCAACAACTCATAAATGACTTGGGGTCGGTCACAACCCAAACCAGTGCCTAGCCATAACGAGTATCCCAAGTCCCACATGGACCAGATATCACCCCCTTCACCTAACTAATTTGCTCAACAACCTCAAGCGTCGGATGAATTCGGAACCAATAACTAGATTGTGTAAACTAAGACTAATATTTATACATTAAATATCTAAACCAATAACTAGTAACTGGACAACCGTCCGTCACTGAGTCCACATTAATCCAACAAAGACTCTATAAATCTGAAGTCAATAATATGTTGGGACATGCCCCCAACAATAGCCAAAAATGAAGTCTAAACAAATTCTAAAACAAGACCAAGAAATGAAGCCTTCTGGACTATGGAAGCTCACCACTTCAATGTCTACTTACTAACCACTCGAATACCTAAGAACTGCACAGTAAAAGTAGAAGAAGTTTGGGTTCATACACCGTGTGGGGATACAGATTCCTGAGATGGTTAGCGGTTGGAGCACGAGAATGTAATTCAGGGATAGAGGAAAAAATAATGTCATCATTAAAAACCAAGTCAAATAACCATATGCAATCACGAAGAAAGATACATATCATGTCGGGATAAGGAACAGGGTTAAGCATTCATTTAAAAACCTTAACCTGGGTTATGTAGCATAACCATTATAAAATAAGGCACCCACAGGCAATATGGGCCCAACTCTCCCCTAGTTGGAAGGGCCCCAATGCATGCAGCCACAAAAACCAGAGAATATCCATATCCGTATATGCCTTTATGGGGGACTCGAACCTCCTGACACAATCAAGGTGACTTAAGAACCAATGCATACAATATAGGTTACTCAAACCTCCAATTCCTATATTCATTTGGGGGACTCAAACCTCCCGATCATATAGACACATGCATCGGCTAGCGTAGTTTCCAGTGTTAGTCCTTTGGACTCCACTTTCACGGCCCGGCTACACATCCCTATTTAAAGCCCAAATTAAAACACTCATTACTTATACACAACCATTAATAAAATTCGTTACCAAAGGCATCCATTTCGTATCATCATACCAACCTCACTTGCAAGTGTACAACATGCCATAACCATTTTTAATAAACTTTGAGACTTAAACCCATTTTCTAAATAAAGACATCAATTCAATCCAACATTTAGGGATTCAAACCAATTTAGCGAATTAAACAACCAAGGATATAAATAAAATAAATTTATAGCCAACAAGGCCTTCATGAAACCATTTACCATTCATTAACATTCATCGGCCAACGTCGTAGTTTAAAACATAATTCAACATGTAACAAGATTATTCTCATTGACATTTTCACAAACTGGTTGAGGGCATATCATTATCTAACCATTATTCAAGCCATAAACCATCAAGTTAGGGTCAACCATCAGCACTGAGTTTAAATCACAATTCCCAAGCACTCATATGTGCAAACCATTATAAAACATGTATAATCATAATTTAAACCATGAGAAATCAATACTCAACATTATACAATCAAACCCTCAACTATAGCTTTCAAAACCACCACCAATGATTTATGAACAATGTTTAAAACAAATGATGTTTGTCAATTAACAATGAATGAAGAGTCACATGCTTAATTTATGATGATTCACGAAGAGATTTTGATCCTTAAGCCTCTAGATGACCACCTAGAAGAAACCCTAGCCCAATATTTCTTGAGAAGTTTTTTGAGTGAGTTTAGAGAGTGTTTTAATCTTCAAAAGTTTAGAATTAATACCCAATAAGTGTTATAAGACATGGGGTCTTAAGGGATTGGGGTGGGAAACGTCTAAAATACCCTCATCTTAAAAGCTGCAAAAAACACACAGGTGTGTACGAGTTGATCCTCCAACTCATCAACACATAATACAAGTGGTACACTCAAATCATCACCAGAACAGAAGGTTGGAGACCATATTTTGTTGGACATACCACTCCCTTGACCAACTCATCAATATACCATACGACTAGTGCTGTCAAGTCGTATCCAAGGTAGAACATCAAGGGCTTGACACTAGAAAACATACAATTGGACCCTACCTTCTTTTCAAAAGACCATACAACTCATATGGTGCCTCTTATATCAAGGATAGAACTTGGCCAACAATATGCTGACACATATACGACTAGGGTCCCTAGACCCGCCAACACACCATATGACTTATGGTGTGAGTTGTATGATGAACAGAATATGCAAGACTCAAGAATTCTTCAAAGGACAAAGTTTGGGGTTTTTCAGTCTCCCCCACTTAGGATCCTTTATCCTTGAATGATAGGAAAAGGTAATACAATCAGGATTTGGACTCTACATGCCTCTACTTTTACCTTTAACCTAGTTAGAAAAAAAATATGCCAAGGAAATCAGCCTTTCTTTTAAGAAAGTCAAAAAACAAAGATGTTAAGACCAACACCTACCTCCGGCTTAAATTTCTAGATTTAGGAATAGGAACGGATACTTGGACTTCATGTCCTCCTTGTATTCCAAAGTAGCTTCCTGTACTTTTGGTTTTGCCATAGAACCTTTAATGAAGCCACGTCTTTCATTTGTAATCGACAAAATTGTCGATCCAAGATCCTCATTGGGACCTCCTGATAAGACAAAGAATCTGAAATACCAATATTCTCGATGGAATAACAAATGAAGGATCTCCCACGAATATCCATAACTTGGACACATGGAATACCGAATGAATGAAACTCATGCTAGAAGGCAATTTTAACTCATATGCAACACTACTAACCCTTATCAATACCAAGCACGGGCCAACAAAGTGGGGACTGAGCTTTTCCTTCTTCCCAAACTACATCACTCTCTTCATTGGAGACACCTTCAAGAACACCCAATCTCCAACCTCATATTCCAAGTCCCATTGCCTCACGTCTGCATAGGACTTTTGGCGACTTTGGGTGGTCTTAAACCTATCCCAAATTAGTATCACATTCTCCATATGATGAACTAAATTTTTGCCAAACATTTCTGCTTCACCAATCTTGAACCACCCAATAGGAGATCTACACCTCCTTCCATGCAATGCCTCAAATAGAGCCATACCAATGCTAGAATGGTAACTATTGTTATAGGCAAATTCAATCAGAAAAAAATGGTCCTACCAACTACCACTAAAGTAGATTACCCAAGCTCAAAACATATCTTCCAAAGTCTAAATAGTCCTATAGGCAGCCTATCTGATTGTAGGTGAAAAGTCATATTAAGACTCATTTTTGTCCATAAATCATGCTTAAACGAGTACCATAAATACGATGAGAACTGAGTAACATGATATGAAATATTTGAGACAGGTGCACCATGCAACTTTACCACTTCCTGAAGGAATAATGTTACATAGTCCTCAGTAAAATAATTTGTCCTCACTGGAAAAAAGTGAGTGGACATAGTCATCCTATCAATGATGAACCAGATGGAGTTATACTAATTTAGCGATTGTGGAAGACCAGTAATGAAATCCATATTAAATACCTCCCATTTCCATACTAGTAGTTCAATCTCTTGAAGTAGCCCACCGAGCCTCATATGCTCCACCTTCACTTGTTAATACACTATATACTTAGCGATAAAGTTAGCTACATCCCATTTCATAATATTCTACCAATACATCTCCTTAAGGTCATGATACATCGTTATTAAACATGGATGAACTATATACCATGATTTATTGGCCTCAGCCAAATTCCTACTTCGCAATCCATCCACATTGAGAATACACTACCTTCCTTGGTACCTCAAGATACCATCACCATCGATCTCACCTTCTACTTACCAATATTATCCTTGATTTTCATTAAGAGAGGGTCTAATATATGTTTCTCCTTTATTACCAAACCACGAGATGATTAAGCCAGCTGTTGCACAAACACACCACCATATTTAGAGTCCAAGAGATAAACTCCAAGGTTAGACAAATAATGAATATCCTTCACTAATTCCCTCTTATCCTCATCCACATGAGCTAGACTCCCCATGGAAAACCTGCTAAGAGCATCAACAATATATTAGCATTACTTGAATGTTATTAAGTAACTCAAGCTACCCCTTTTGCCAGAGATTTAGCTCTTTCTGAGTGAGCACATACTGTAGGCTCTTATGATAAGTAAAGATATCAACATAGACCCCATATAAATAATCACACAAAATTTTTAATCTAAATACCGCAACCAATAGCTCAAAATCATGAGTCGGATAATTATTCTCATGAACTTTCAATAGTCTAGAGACGTAAACCACCACCTTTCCATGTTGCTTCAACACACAACCCAAACTAACTTGGGACATATCATAATAAACCAAGAAATCCTTGGTACCCTCAGGCAGAGTCAAATACGGAGCTAAAGTCAACTTATTATTTAGCTTCTCAAAACTACCCTCGCAAGTATCAAACTATAATAACTTTACTTTCATATAAGTCAACTAGATCAATAGTGCAACAATAGATGAAAGACTTTCTATAAACCTCCTAAAATAATCAGCTAAACCCAAGAAGCTCCAAAAATTAGTTGGAGACCTGGGTCTCGACCACTTATTAACCACAATAACCTTCTGAAGATCCACCATGATCCCTTAACTAGACATAACATAACCCAAAAAGGTAACAATATTCAACCATTATTCACATTTAGAGAACTTAGCATACAACTGTAGATCTTTCAAGGTCTGCAACACATTAAAGAGGTAATGGCATAATCCTCCTCACTCTTAGAGTATACCTAAATACCATCAATGAAAATAATCATAAACAAATAAAAAAATTAATGAAATATCATATTCATCAAGTTCATGAATACCACAGGGGAATTAGTTAAACCAAACAACATCACCAAGAACTCAAAATGCCTACATAAGTACGGAATGTTGTCTTATGGATATCCAGCTCCCTAATATTTAATTGATGATATTCGAACCGAAGATCAATCTTGGAGAAAAAATTAGCACCCTAAAGATGATCAAACAAGTCATCTATCCTCGAAAGAGGGAACTTATTCTTTACTGTCACCTTATTTCGTTGCCGGTAATCAATACATATCAAAAGGGAACCATCCTTATTATACAAAAATAAATTAATGCGCCCCATGAAGACTCACAAGGATGGATGAAACCCTTGTCCAAAAGATTCTTTAATTGCTCCATAAGATCCTTTAACTTATTAAGAGACATTCTATATGGGGAAATAGATACAGGACGAGTGTTTAGAACAAGATCTATCACAAAATTAATCTCCCTATTGGGAGGAATTACAAGAAGTTATTTAGGGAAGACCTCATGAAATTCATTCACCATTGGGACAAAATACAAGGATGGACCCTTTGAGTTAGAATCTTTAACACAAACCAGATGATAGAGACACCCCTTAGAGATCAATCTTTGAGCTCTAAGATATAATATTACCCTATTATTAAGCTCTAAGATATAATATTACCCTATTATTAAGAGTTAGAGAACCACCCTCACACTCAATAACTGGATTATTATGAATTTTAAGATGATATTATGGGTCCAACAGTCTAAAGAAGCACATCACGAGTGCTGCTAATCCATCCCAGATATGACATTGAAATCAACTATGTATAATTCAAACAGACCCACCAAGGTTTCCCGATCACCAATAGATACTACACAACTTCTATTGAATCTTATAGCAATGAAAGAGTTTCCCACTAGGGTAGACATAGAAAAATGGTATGAAATACACCCAGGACCCAAACCAAAATGCATAGTAAAAAATGGGGTCACATAAGAAAGAGTATACCCCAGATCAAGTAAATAGTACACATTAAGGGAAAAGATTTTCAATATACCTGTAATGATATTGGGAGATACCTTAGAGTCCTGACGAGAAGCAAGAGCATATAAGTGATTTCGGCCATTGTTGGTACCAGAACCAAAAGGAGCACCCTTTGGTGAAGGAGCTGATAAAGAGGAAATAAGAACTTTATTATCCCCAAAAGCAACCCTAGAAGGAAAATCACACTTCATATAGTTAATCTCACCATAATTAAAACATCAATTTCACCATTTCTCATATTAGCCACGATGTGGCTGAGCACAAAAGCTTTAAGAAGGATATGGGGGAATAGACTGAGCCCTAAAACACTAAGATTGGGCACTCTGTTCCCTATACCATCCATAATGCTAAAATAAATAATCATCCAATGGTTTTGGGTAAGGAGTATTAGCCTTAGATAAGGAACTAAAACTCCCCCACTTTTTCTTAGGCCACTTTTTCCCATCTCTACCACACTGCTGCTAGCCTTCACCCTGATCAAAAAATCTAAACTTCTTACTCTACCTCACATAAATCTCAGCCTACTTCTTCTTTTCTTCCTTAACCTATTACATATACACCATAAGTCGAGTGATATCCATGTCCTTATTCAAAAAAGGAAACCATACTATTCTAAATCAACTCATGGGATAACCCAAAAGCAAACTTATGTATTCTAACTCTCATGCTAGACACCAAATCAGGAGTATACCAAGACACCTGATGGAATTTCAAAGAATATTCCTTGATCGACATCCTACCTTATCTCGGACCCACAAATTCATTCAATTTTGCCTCCTTCAATTCCTGAGGAAAGAAGAGGTCCAAAAGGCACTAGAAAAGTCATTCCATAGTGTAGAGTCATCATTACCACCCCTAGTCTATTCCTACTATTTATACCAATGGTACGCCACATCCTTCAATTGGTAGGAAGAAAACTCCACACCGTAAACATTTTACGCATACATAATCAAGAAGATCTTCTCTATCTCATTAATAAAAACTTGAGGGTCCTCCTCAAACTTAACAAAAGTAAGAATTGGAGGACTTAGCCTCATGAATTAGCCAACCCTTTTTGCCTCAGAAGATAGAGTAACAAAAGCACCATGCTCAGATTGACAAGCTACCAAATGAGCCAACAAATGAACAGACTAACAACAGTCAGCATTTGTCATATCTAACTAAGGAGCTTGAGAAAGGCTAGAGGGAACTAGTGGAACTTCTAGAGGGAAATCAAGAATGAGACCCCTAGACCAGGAATAAACCCCATAAGTAGGGAGTGTCCTATAAATAGTGTCCCCAAGTAGAGAAGAGAAGTCCCAATGAGCTTCAGATCATCTAGGAGGCATGATCTGAAAAAGCAAGCTAAAGATAATTAGAGAAATCAAAGACCTTAGACTCTGTAGCTCACAATAAGTCAACAAGAAAGGGAAACATTCCTAAATATATCATAGACTCTCTCTTATAAGTGCGGTGCGCTATACACCCATAAAAGAGACTCTACTTGACATAGTACACCTAATTGACCATGAACCTAGGCTTTGATTCAAAATTTTTCATGACCCATACCATAGCCTAGTCGTGATAGGTATATCAACTCCCACAGGCACCAAAGATCACCCACTCTTAAAACCTAGTTAGATCAAAAACCTCGTGTCAAAAGAATTTGAAACCTATAATAAGATAGTGTAAACTAAGACTAATATTTAGTCATGAAATGTCTAAACCAATAACTAGTAACCTGACAACTGTCCGTCACCAAGCTAATCTATCAAATACATACAACCAAGTCCATATTAATCTAACAAAGCCTATATAAATCCAAAGTTAACAATATGGTAGGACATGCCCCCAATAATAACCAAAAATATAGTCTAAGCAAAGTATAAGACATAGAATATAAAGACCATGAAAGAAAGTCTTCCAAATTATGGAATGTCATAACTTCAATGTCCATTCATGAACCACTCAACTACCTGATCATAACGCAGAAAAAGTAGATGAAGTTTTGGTTTCTGTATCGCATGGGGATATAACGTATAAAGTTGGTTAGCAGTTGAAGTGCTAACATATAACTCAGGAATAGATAAACAAAATAATTCCATCATTCAAAACTAAGTCACATAATCATATGCAATCACATACATACACATATATCATGTTGGGATAGGAAACTAGTATAATATCCTGGGTTTTGACCCTTAGAAAATTTCCTAAAATTTTGAAATTTGGACTTAATAAGACTCGAGGGTATGAGTCATATGTTGGGTCATAATATTACCAAATTATTACATTCAAAACTATCCTTATCCTAATAGGGTCCCATATTATTCCATTCATTATTACTTAGAAACTCTTCTAATCACTCTATCATTCACTCAAAAGGTTTTTGGTAAGAGAATCTAGGGTTTTAACTTATGGATCAATTTAGGGATTATCTTGGTGATTTCTTTCCATCATTATCTTAGTTTAAGGCATGTTCTCTTCGATCATTGTTAATTTTATCTAAAGACATTATTTTATGAAGATTTTCATAAATTTATTGATTGTATGATTTTGATTTTCAAATATGATTTGGGGGTTTTGATATTAAATGGTTGGTTATGGTTTGACATAGGTTTAATGCCGATTTTAATTTTATTAATGGTGGTTTTGGATAGTTGGATTGCACGGAAATGATTTGATGGTAATTAGAATTGGTTTTGGTAATATTATGACCCAATGTATTTGACAAAATACTTATGAAGGTATGTTCATTGCATTGACTATGTTTAATTGAACTCTTGCTTTTTTAAAAACTTAGTAAAGGGATTATGCATAGTTTAAATGGTTTGGAAAGGTAAATGGCTAATAGTTATGCTTATGGGGTACATAGAATCCCCCAAGTAGTTTAATATGATAAATCAAAAGACACTTGCAAGTCCTCTTAAACCTATAAATAGTTGGCTGTGGATGATACTTGTAAGTAAGGATTGGTATGATTATTCCAATATCAATGACCTTGGTTAATAAATGGATAATGGTTTGGTTATTTGAAAATTGGTTTTAATTGGATAATAATGGAGGGATGTATTGCAAAGCCATGAAAGGTGGAGGTCCTGAAGGGACCAAAACTGGAAACTCATATTTGCCGATATGAGGTTAGTCTTGGCGACCGTGTGTATGATATCACACTGTATTGTTGGATGTTCTAGTCATACCAAGGGTTTCTTCCCTAGTCATACAGCCATACGCACTGGGGCTCTTTTAGCAGGGGAGAAAAACCCATATAGTTCGTGGGAGGTTTAGGACAGTAAAGCTATATCGACCAAATAAAAGTTTTAAAGGTATGTTAAACCTATCCCTTTATCCGGTATGGTTATATATATATGTATGTATGTTTGTGTTCATATTGATGGTTTACTTGGTTTAAAAAATGATATTATTTTATCACTACCCTAGATCATGCTAGCGGTCACTATCCCTACATAGTAATTGACTCATGATTAGCATTTGGACTGAAGTGGTGAGATTCCACCATATTGAAAGGATTTATTTCATGTTTTGGATATTTTCTTATACTTTAATTTTATCCTGTATATTGGTTTTGTCTATGATTGAGGTCTTGTCCAAATTAGATTTCATTACTCTTTTGGTTAGAGGCTTTATGGTACTTTTATGGTTTAAAATGGGCAGTATTGGTATAGATGTCAGCCTTGGAATGGGAATAAGTTGAAAGTCTGACATCATTGGATGATATTGTTCTTTGTTCCATCCTATTTCATTTTGGGATTGGTTATATCATATTCTGAAACATCCTTTGTAATGGCCTTGTTTATGGCCCTTATTTTTGTATAGTTGGGTATGGTTTTACTATTGGTATGAGATAATTGGACTAAGTTGGATTGGTCATGGTTTTAATCTTATCCTATAGTCTTTATGTAATCTATTACATGATCTTGTTATATGCTTAAAATTCTGCCAACTCCGAGCAGGCCACTGGAGGTTGGGCTGGGTAAAGGGGTGGCTCCGGTCCTTATCGAACTTGGGATGCCCATTATGATAAGGACCCAAAGTGGGTTGTGTCAAGTTGGTATCATATCCTAGGTTCATGATCAATTACGAGTCCACAAAGCCATATCGAGTGTGTCTTTTTTAGGGGTGTATAGCATGCCACAATATTAAGGGAGAGGCTATGAGGCTAAGAGGCATTTAGGAATATTTCACTTTCTTAGTATTCTATTTTTAATGTTGGAGTTTTAGTCCTGGAATCTTCTCTAATACTTGTTTGTTTGTATTTCAGATCATGACTTGTAGATCGAGAACACAAGGAAATTTTTCTATCCTATCTAGAGGTTTATCCTACTTCTATGGTTCATCTTCAATCTCACGTTCCTATGCCTAATAGTTCTAGAGTTCCACCAGTTGCTACTAGTCCTCCTCAAGGTGAGCTGACTAATTCAAAACTTTGTTAGTCTGTTTATGGTATTTCTAAATTAGTTGCTGCTCAGGATGAGCGAGATATCTCTGGTACTTTATCTACTGAGGCCATAAGGGTTGGCCTCTTTATGAATATATATCCTCCCACTTTTTTAGAGTGCAGGTAAAGGAGGATCCATAAGGATTCTTGGTTGAAATGGAGAAAATATTTTGGGTGATACAGGCTACCAATGTGGAGGGGTAAACTTTGAAGCTTATCAGCTCACTGAGGTTGCATATCAGTAGTATGAAGAGTTGGATAGGGACAAAAGAGATGTGGAGGAGTCATCCTTATGAGATGCCTTCTCTAGTGCTTTTTTGGATTATTTCTTTCCCCAAGAGTTAAAAGAGGCAAAGATGGAGGAGTTTGTGAACCTCAAACAAGGGAAAATGTATGCCAAGGAATATGCCTTAAAGTTCACCAATTTTTAAGGTATGATCCTTATTTGGGGGCGAACATGCGAGCTAGAATAAGAAAGTTTGCTTATGGGTTGAATTGGGATTTGATTTTAGATGGAAAGACCACCTTGCTGATTAAGGATATGGATATCTCTAGGTTGACTATTCATATACAGCAAGTAGGAATTAAAAAAGAAAATAGGCAGAGTTCGGAGATGGGCAGGGTAAGAGGAGAAAGTTTCCTAACCAGGAAGGTTTCAGTATAAGGGTGGCCGAGATGGTGGAAAATGATAGAAAAAGAAGTGAGGGAGTTTTGGTTCTTACACTTTTACTAGTGCTTCTTATGAGTCTAGCAATAGGCATTATCGTGGTGTTGAAAATTTTTAGCCACAAGGTGCCCAATCTTAGGAAGGCAAAGGTCAGTCAGTTTCTTTATGCCTATCTTATCTGTTCTACAGCCATTGTTATTAGGGTTATTGTGATGAAGGAATGGATAAATGATTCAAGTATGGCCAGATAAGCCATCGGCTCAGGGACTGTCCAGTTAATAAGATTGCTACCGGGGTGAATAAGATTTGTGTGAATTCATTTTATGCTCCTACGCCTGGTGATGTGGTATCTACTTTTGTTATTGCTTTTGTTTCTAGTGTTGGTCGGAACAGGTTGTATACTTTGGCATCTTAAGATAACTTTGAGGCATCATATTAATGTTGTTACTAGTATGTTATGACTTTTATCTCGTGACATATATTATTTTCTTGATTAGGGGTCCACTGTATCCTATGTGACTCCTTATATGGTTGTATCTTTTAGTTTTGATCCAGAAGTTTTTGGATCTTTGGGGGATTTGATATTGAATGGTTGGTTATGATTTCCCATTGTTTTATTAATGCTTTTATAGGAATTAATGGTGGTTTTGGATAATTGGATTACATGGGAATGTCTTAATGGTAATTGGAATTGATTATGGTCATATTATTCCCCCAATGGGCTTGGCAAAATGCTTATAAAGATAGTTTCATTGCATTGACTACTTTTAATGGAACTCTTGCTTTTTTTAAAACTTGGTAAATAAATTATGCATGGTTTAAATGGTTTGAAAGGTAAATGGCTAATGGTTATGCTTATGGGGTACATGGAATCCTCCATGTGCTTTAATATGGTAAATGGAAGGACACTTGAAAGTTCCCTTAAACCTATAAATGATTGGCTATGAGTATACTTGCAAGTAAGGATTGGTATGACGATACCAATATCAATGAACTTGGTTAATAAATGGATAATGGTTTGGTTATTTGGATTTTTTTAACTAGGTAATAATGGTGGGATGTGTAGAAAAGCCGTGAAAGGTGGAGGTCCCGAGGGGACCAAAACTGGAAAATCATATTTGCCAGTATGAGGTTGATCTTGGTGACCATGCGCATGATGTCATACTATATTTGGGGGATGTACTAGTCATCCCAATGGTTTGTTCTCTGGTAGTGCGGCTACAGATACTTGGTCCCTTTCAGTAGAGGGAGCTGAACTCGTATAGCCCATAGGCAGTTTAGGACGGCAAAGCTACATAACCCAGGTAAAGGTGTTAAAGGCATGCTAAACCCGACATGGTTATATATATGTGTGTGTGGTTGTATGCATATGGATGGTTTTACTTGGTTTCATAAATGGCATTATTTTATCCTTACCCTGAGATCATGCTAGCGGTCACTCGCTAACCCCATCTATTGGAGACTGTATACCCACACTATGCAGGAATCAATCATTTTACTCCCCATACATAGTGATTGACTCGGGATCAGCATTTGGACTAAATTGGTGTGTTTCCATCCTTTCAGAAGGCTCTATTTCATGTTATTGATATTTCTAGATACTTTGATTATATTTGGGATATTGGTTTTGGCTATGGTTAGGTGCATGTCCCAATCAAATTTCATTACTCTTTTTGTTAGAGGCTTCGTGGTACTTCTATGGGTTGGAATGGGTGAGATAGGTATAGGTGTCAACCTTGGAATGTGAATAAGATGAAGGGCTAACATCATTGGACGATATTGTTGGTTGTTCTCTCCTAATTCATTTTGGGATTGATTATATAATGTTTTGAAACATTCTTTGTTATGGCCTAGTTTATGGCCCTTGTTTGGCATGGTTTGGTATGGTTGAATTATTGGTATGGGATGGTTGGACTTGGTTGGGTTGGTCACAATTTTGATCTCATCCCAAAGTATTTTTGTAAGCTGTTACACTATTTTGTTGCATGCTCAAAATTTACCCAACTCAGGGCAGGTGGCTGGAGGTTAACAGGGGCAGTCTCCGATCCTAGTCAAACTTGGGACGAGCATTATGACAAGGCCACAGGATGGGTCGTGCCAACCGAGTTTAGCATGAATTTAAGAACCTTAACCTGCTCTGTGTAGCATAACTGTCTTAAATCAAGGCATCCACAAGCTATATGGGCCAAGCTCTCCTCTAGATGGAAGGGCCCCAATGCATGTAGCCGCACAAATAGGAGAATACCTAAATTCATATATGCCTTTATGGGGGAGTAGAACCTCCCAAAAAAATTAAGGTGACTTAAGAACCAATGTATAAAATATGGGGGACTCGAACCTCCCATTCATATATTAATTTGGGAGAATCGAACATCCCAGTCATACAGACACTTACACCAGCTAGTACGATTTTCTGTGTTATTCCTTTGGACTCCTTTTTTATGGCCCGACCACTCATCCCTATTTAAAGACCAAATTAAAGCATTCATTACATATACACATCCATTAAACCAATTACATACCAAAGGCGTCCCATTGGTATCGTCATACAAACCCCTCTTGCAAGCGCACAACATGCCATAACCATTTTAAATCAACTTTGGGACTTGAACTGAATGTACAAACCAAGAAATCAATTCAATTCAACATTTACGACTCGAACCCATTTGGCCAATTAAAACACCAAGGTTAAATTTAAATCAATTTATGGCCAACAAGGCCTTCATGAAATCATTTACCAATCATTAACATTCATAGGCCAATGCCTTAGTTCAAAACATGATTTCAAAACATGATTCAACATATGAAAAAATCATTCTCATTGACATTTTCACAAATAGGTTGAGTGCATACCTTTATCAAACCATTATTCAAGAAAAAAACCATTAAGTTAGGGTTAACCATGACCCCTTAGTTTAAATCACAATTTCCAAGCATCCATATGTGCAAGACCATTATCAAAACTTGTATAATCATAATTTAAACCATGAGAAAACAATACTCAACATTATGCATCCAAACCCTCAGCCATAGTTTTCAAAACCACCATCAATGGTTCATGAACAATGTTTAAAACACATAATTTTTGTGAACTAACAATGAATGAAGAGTTGCATGCCCGAGTTACGAATATTCGAGTTACGAATATTCATGGAGAGATTTTGATTTTTAAGCCTCTATATGACCACCTTGAAGAACTCTAGCTCAATCTTTCTTGAGAAGATTTTTAGAGAGTCTATGGAGTGTTTTAATCTTGTAAAGTCTATTATAAATTCCCGATAAGTGTTATAAGACTTGGAGTCTTAAGGGTTTGGGGTGAGAAATGTCCAAAATACCCTCAGCTTAAAAGTTGTGGTAAATGTGCAGGTGGGTATGAGTTGACCCTCCAACTCGTCACCACATCATATGAGTGGTATACTCAAATCATCACTAGAACAGAAAGTTGGACACCATTTTCTATCCAACATACGACTCTCTTTCCCAACTCATCACCATATCATACGACTAGTACCATCAAGTAGTATCCAAGGAAGATCATCAAGGGATAGACATTGGACAATATAAGATTGGACCCTACCTTCTCGTCACAAGACCATAAAACTCATATGGTGCATCTCGTATCAAGGACAAAACAAGACCAACAACACACTGAACAATATACGAATAGGGAACCTAGACCCGTCACCACACCATACGACTTATGGTGTGATTCGTATGATTAACATAAGGTTCAAGACTTAAGAATTTTGTAAGGGCCAAAGTTTGGGGTATTTCAGGGCAGCTATAGGAAAGCTCAAAATAGAAAAAATACATGAAAAGGGTAAAATGACTTAAAGGGTTATTACAACATCCACTACAAGAAGGATTTTTATCCTCAAAAGTCAATAGTTAAGAAGTACCTGAACACTCAAACATGTAAGGATTCTGGGTCAACCTGAACACTCCTACGTAGCCATCTAGACTGGATAGCGCCTCTACTAAACATTTTACACTAGAATATCTCTAGAATAAAACAATCTAACATATTTAGTTAGAATAGCAACAGGCTTCACCTTGAAAGTCAACCTATCATCCAACTGAACTAAATCCCACTGGCGAACGTGAAACTTATCTTAAATGTAACGTTGAAGCATTGATAAATGGAAAATAGGGTGAATGGAAAATACTAAAAGAGGAAAGGCTAACTTATATGCTACATATCTAACCTTCTATAGAATATCAAATATCTTGATAAACCTAGGTTTGAGCTTTCCTCTCTCCGCAAACTTTATCATGCCCTTCATGGGTGTCACTCAAATGAACACACAATCACGACCTCCAAACTTTAGTAGATGATGCCTAAGACTATCATAACTCTTTTTCATGCTCTAAGGCGTCCATAACTAAACTCTATATAATGACTCTCACAACAAATCAGTACCCCGTGGCATCGCTTTGAAGGCATCAAACCACTCAAAAGGAGATCTACACTCCTAATTATGCAACACCTTGAATGGAGTCATCTAGATACTAAAATGCTAGCTATTATTAAAGAAAAACTCCTCTAAGGTTAGAAAGTGCTCCCATTGACCTCCAAAGTCTGTTACATAAACCAAGAGCATGTCCTCTAAATCCTAAATAGTCCTCTC
Organism: Capsicum baccatum var. pendulum; assembly: GCA_030864225.1. NCBI lineage: Eukaryota > Viridiplantae > Streptophyta > Magnoliopsida > Solanales > Solanaceae > Capsicum > Capsicum baccatum. Next base: position 135,807,468 of record CM061559.1, on the reverse strand, counting down.
CGACTGACCATCAGTCTAGTGGTGAAAAGTTATGCTAGGTCAACCTGGGTAGATAACTCCTCTTGAAAAGCCCACCAAAATCTTGAGGTGAACTAGGAACCTCTATAAGAGATAATGGACACTAGAATCCTATGAAAATAAACCACCTCTTGAACATAAATTCGAGCCAATCTCTCAGCACTATAAAAAGACTTAACAAGTAGAAAGTAAGTAGACTTGGTAAACCAATCAACATTGGATCGAATATTATCAAACCCTTGAGAAGTCTGTGGTAAACTAATTCGAAAATGCAAATCATTTGCTCTCACTTCCACTACGGAATGGATAGCCTTTGAAGCAAACCATCAGGTCCCAAATACTTAGACTTCATATGCTGAAAACATAAACACCCTGATATAAGTCCACTATATCTCTCTTTCTCCTGTACCACTATTAATACTTTATCAAATCCCCATGTAATTAGTTATTCCAAGATGAATGAAATAGCTAGAACAATGATCCTCTTGAAATATCAACTAAATTAAATTGCCAACCCTCGTAATGAAAATATGACCCTCTAGGTCCAAGGGGGACTTCCTGGCCTTACCCTTCAAAACATGATATAAAATATCACAAAATAAACTATCTTCAAACTACAAATCTTGAATATACCCCCAAAAAGTAAATTGAGCCTCAATACAAGCACGAATCTGCTTGTTGTCAGAAATATCAAGTCAATCTAACCTATTGGCTAAAAAATGGATGTCCAAAGCCAACGATTGTCTTGAAACTTACAGAAAGACAAACTCTCCATACTTACATCCTTGTGATTCAAGCCATCCATTAATATATTTATCTTACCTGAATGGTATAAAGTAAAAATATCATAGTCCGTTAGCAACTCTAGTGTCACAACCCAATTTCTCAGGTCATAATGGTGCAAACTATAACCCACCATTAGGCAAGCTAAACCCTTAGTTTGAACAGACTAGTAATGGACTACTTAATATACATAAAAAATTAATGTGGAATAGGTGAAATAAAAGAATAAAATACATGATAAAGTCCCAAAACCTGGTGGTAAAAGTAAAAAAGCTTCTACATAACAAGAATCCAATGTGAAGTATAAATAAATATACTGATACTACTTATCTTTGAATACAACATAAAGACTTGTCTAATACATGTGAGGGACGTAAGTAATACTCCAAACTTCAGGAGCTCGCTCTAAGTCTCCAAACATAGCTGCTCTGCACAATAAACACATCAAAGGTGATAACCCGTACTATGATCTGTAGGTGGAAGAAGTGTAGTACGAGTACCAAATGAATGGTACTCAGTAGGCAACTACCAACTAAGCTCCAAAGATAAAGAAAATATATAACATATAAACAGAATGGAAACTACACCCAAGGGTTCAGCAACCACATACAAAAGACAATGAAATAGTAAGGATAACCTATCCTATTACGTCCAAGAGAATAACATAATAAAGCTACGAAGGTATCAAGGATGGACTACATTATTTCAACCATACTCAGAAATCTCAACACTATACTATCTATCCTTGGCCAATATATGAATGAAGGATGAAAGAAGATCACATAGTAATATACAAGGCAAAGGAATAAATAAAGAAAGGAAGCGATATACAGTAATACCACAACTATATATAGCTATATATATATGTATTGATATAAGGTTGACCAGAAGTGCAACCTAGATCACCATATCTTTATTTTTGGCCTCATAATTCTAGAAGGATTTAGTACTAACATGCTCGGGGTTGTAAACCATTTTGTGTCATCATGGTTTAATCATGCATAATAATGAGATCATAAAATAGAAGAGTCCAGAATCATACCTCGAATCTCGATGACAAATTAATGATCAATCTATCTTAAATGTACATAACAATGATCATAACGATGATAATGACAATATCAACAATAGCATGAGTAATCGGCTATTCCAAACAACCAAATACTTAGTTAAGCCTATGCATACCCCTAACTCCCCAGGCTTAGAAGGAACAATCATCATACAATAACACAGGTATAATCATCAACCATATCTATGTAGCTGTCCCATACAGACTAATAGAATTAGGCACATACTAGTGATAGGTGATGTACATGCAAGTATGAATACAACAGAATCACAATACTATAACCATAATTATCATCATTATCCCCCATAGTAATTATTGTCCTATCTTGCCAGGTTATGTATGTGTGTATATATATATGTGTGTGTGTATATATATATTTTCCATACATAGGTCTAGATAAACTCGAACAGATAGATGTGCACTTAGGTATATCAATATATTCATCCCCCGGCCTTGCTAGGTATCAAAATCATCATCATAACATCCTCTGGCCTTGTCAGGCATCATCACATTGTCATAGTATTCTCTATCCTTTCAGGCTTTATCACAACATCATAATATCCTCATAAAAGTGAATAGTTAAGAGTGAGCCCCATGAGGGCTAAAGTAAATGATCATAAAAAAAAGTAGAGTAAATATCCATAATTCATCATTGATCACCAGTATCACATTATCAATAAGCATAGGTATATGTATATATATATATATATATATAATAGGAGCACAAACACAATCTGTGGATAAAAGAGTGTAAGTTCGTAAATTCATTATCCAAAACGATTTGTTAGACTAAATCATTATGAAATGTGGAAAGGGTGAAAATCTATCACGACCAAGCAATTAGTATTATCACATCATAGAACAGAACTTATCTCGGTAAAGTCCTCAAAACATAATTATTAGCCTCTTTTATGCATTTAAATTATCCATTTAGTTTTGAAGTTATTATTGTAAAGAAATCTAGTTTCAAGAATAAAGTAGGTTTTAAATCTCTCATTAAAGAAAGATATGATGTTGGGTGTATTTATACCCCTAAGAACCATAATTTACCCGTATTTTAGGCTAAGTTTGGAGGATAAAATATATAATTCCTGCACTTTTAGTTCCTTTTCCTGTAAGTGAGCTAACCTATGTGATTAGAATGTTTTCAGGTATTAATGATGAAGATTTCAGCACTTTGTGGACCTTTGGCCAGCAAAGGAAAAATTCACGTAAGAAGGAAGGCAGCTTTTGGAAGCTTGTGAACTGAATGTGATGCATGGAGAATCTGTCCCGGGCAAAATCAGTATTTCTTAATACTTAGGGGTGCAGCAGTAACCTGTTAGGACTAGGACAAGGATGTTATAAAAACCTTATTTGCTGAATTTTTCAGCATTGATTCATTCGATCGTTATTCCTTTCATTCAACTTTTACAGAGAAAAACGTAAAAGCTACGAGGAACGGTTTGAGGAGAACAACGTGATTTCCTTTTGACGCCAAAACCCATCCCCATCGTGAGATTATTCTAGCTTTGGTACGATGATGATGTCTATTGTGATTTCCGTTGCACTCATGAGTAGCTAAACTTCTCTGTTAAGGTTATGGAAGCCTTTTGATATACCATCTATTACTATGAGTTTGTGAATTCTTGATACGTATGCTACTTATATCATTACTCTCTTCATTTTAATTAAATTCTTGTGGTTGCAAACATATAGAATACGCCATTATAGCATTAACTTGTTTGAGAGAAAAGTTACATGTTTGGAAAAGAGAGTGTGACAAGGAAATAGGGTTACCGACCCCTATTTACACGTTAATGCCTTAACCGGATTAATCTCTTGGAGAGTTTGTACCGTTAGTTATACTCTTTAAGCTCGAGAGAGTTAAAGTGAAATAATCCTAGATGGTTGAGAGACACTAGGATTTACCATTAGAATACGAATCTCTATAAGTGCATGCATGTCTAAATTCCGCATTACTCATAGTTAATAGATATGTAGAACTCATAAGGTGGACATAACCCTAACTTATTATTCTCTGTGATTAAATCTTACTAAACAAAGCTTTCTATTGTTACTTTGATAGCATTAATTCATGCCATAATCCAATCCCCCCTTTCCTAGAATTTTCGACCAACAGTCTACTAATAGTTGCAACACTTAGTGACCAAGTATTCCCTGTGGGATTCGACACCCAACCCAGTTGGGTTCTATATTTGACAGCGACCGCTTACACTATTATGAGAGCTATAGTTTGGGCGTTATCAAATTTGGCGCCGTTGTCGGGGAATACGGTTGTCAACTAAGTTTGTGATAGTTACTAGACCCTTTGGTCAAAGATTCTCGAATTTTACTTTTCGTCTGTTGTTTTGTTTTATTTAGGTTTTGTTCAGTGCATGCCAAATACTCGAAGTTCGGGTCAGCCATTATTACCCATAAACCCTGAACCGCAACTTATTGACAGGATGGAGGCGCAATGAGAGATTGAAAGAAGGGCTGCTCAACAGGAGCAGGCTAGATTGGCTGCATTGGCTGCTACTCAAGTGCATCAATAGAATATTGATAACCCAGGGCGAGCAACAAATCCTGATGATGAGGACTTGGGTGATGATGAGTTACTAAACCCGAGGTATGCTGATGAGGTAGCGGCACCTGTGAATAGAAGAGATCGTCAAGCTAGATTAAGACCTGAATGCCGAGATGTGCAGATTCCTTTTGATGATGATGATGACGATTTGGATGGGGCTGGTGCCACAGGGGCTATTATTCCTCCACCCTTGGCACCTGGAGCCAAGTTCAATATCACTAGAACCATGATTCAACTATGGCAGCTTAAGGGGTTATTTGGTGGACTTGCAGGCGATGATCCGAATATGCATCTGAGAAATTTTATTTCAACATGCAAGTCGTTTGACAATCCTGGAGTTGGACAGAATGCAATTCGGCTGCGCTTATTTCCATTGTCTCTATCTGGAGAGGCAACTCTATGGTTGAACGGGCTAACTCTTGATTCTATTACAAATTGGAGGCAATTGAAAGACGCTTTCTTAGAAAGATTCTTTCCGTCATCCAAGAGAGCACAGTTGAGAGATGAGATCAGAAATTTTTGACAGCTTCCAACTGAAGATCTCCATGAAACATGGGAGAGGTTCAAGAAGAAGCTTATGCGGTGCCCAAATCATCATATGACCAATGTCCACTTGATGGAGAAATTATACAGGTCTTTGAATTCTATAACTAAGCCAGTGGTTGATAATGCTGCATGATGGTCATTCATGGACCTTACTTTTATCCAGGCAAGTGATATGCTAGATCGTATGACAAAGCAAAGTAGAGCTTGGCATACCAAGGATTCTGAGGTAGCAAGCTCTACTGTACTTATTGGCATGACTGCAGAACAAAGGCGAAGAGAGGAGGAATGTGATCAAGATATGACGCACATGAAAACGCAGATGGATCTTCTTACCAAGCATTTATTATCAGGGAAAATCGAAAAAGTCAAGGCTGTCGTATCACAGGGAAGAGATGAATCCGATTCTGAGGAAGAGGCGAACTACTTGAATAATCAGGGGTGTTTCCAAGGCAATGACCAAGGAAACCAAGGTCAGAACTATTATGATAAATCTGGAAACAAGGACCGTGATCAAGGTAGTTGGAAGAATAAGACTGACAGGAGTGGTTTGTATGTTCCTTCTAGAAACCGTAAGGCCATGGCGTCTGGCTCTGGGAAGATGTCCATGGAAGATATGATGGCCAAGCTATTGAAAGGAGTGGAGGCAACCAATACAGGAGTAAATGAGGTAAAGAATGATTTGTCATCAATAAATCAATTGGTTGACTCGCATTCCACTTCAATAAAACAACTGGAACAACAATTGAGTCAACTTTCAGTGGCATTCAACCAAAGAAAGGCTGGCACTTTACCTAGTGACATTGTGCAAAATACAAGGAACGACGGATTATGTATGGCTATTACTACCAGGAGTGGTAAGGTGTTGGAGAATCCATCCAAGGGCAAGCAGGTGGTTGATGATATAACAGATAATGTTATTGATGTAGAATGTGAAGATGCCGAAGAAGCTGAAGAGTGTGTTAATGACGTCACCCCTAGACGTCTGCAGCCTAAAAAAATTAATCATCAAAAGCGAGATACAAATAAAGCGGTGGAGAAAACTATTCCCCTTCCACCACCACCTTTTCCTCAGAGACTGAAGAAGAAAGCTGATGATACCAGGTTCAATAAATTTATTACTATGTTGAAGCAACTGACTATTAATGTTCCTTTAGTAGAGGCGCTGGAACAGATGCCTGGGTACGCGAAATTCATGAAGGACCTTTTGACAAAGAAGCGGGCAGCAATTTATGAGTTGGCAGATAATGTTCATCATTGCAGTGCAATCGCTACAAGATCGTTAGTTCAGAAAAAGAAAGATCCTGGTGCTTTCACTATTCCTTGCACTGTTGGGTCCTTGGATTTTGCCAAGGCATTATGCAATTTTGGGGCTAGCATCAATTTGATGCCAATATCTATTTACAGAAAGTTGGGGTTGGGCGAACCTACACCAACTAATATGCGGCTCGTGATGGCAGATAGGTCGGTAAAATGACCTGTTGGTATCTTATATGATGTATTGGTGAAGGTTTCTTCCTTTATTTTTCCTGCAGACTTTGTTATTTTGGATTGTGAGGTGGACTCTGAAGTTTCCATTATCTTGGGGCGTCCTTTTCCTGCAACAGGAAGTGTGCTTATTAATTTAAGAGCTAATGAGCTTTTATTCAGGATGAATGACGAAGTGGTCCGTTTTGATGTATGCAAATCAATGAAGCAGCCTAAAGATATGAATGTGTTCTCTGTAGCTGATGTGTACTATGAAGCAGAGCAAGAATTATCTGTAGAGAAGCAGCTTATTGTTGAGCCATTGGCTGCTGTGCTAATGAATTTGAAGCGTGAGGATGTTGAAGATTATGAAAAAACTATTTGTGCTCTAACAGGATTAGGGTCGTATTCTCATGCTCCCAAAAAGTTGGACCTTGATCTCAAAAATCGACCTACACCACCAGCAAAACCATCCATTAAAGAGCCACCAATGTTAGAATTGAAGGAGCTGCCCAGTCATCTAAAGTATGCATTTTTGGGAAGTGGAAACACACTTCCGGTTATTGTTGCGGCTGATTTGGGTGAGCAGCAAATTGTAGCTCCTATCTCTGTTCTGAGGAGATACAAGAGAGCCATCGGTTGGACTATCGCTGATATTATTGGTATCCCGCCTGGGATATGTACGCACAAGATTAAGCTTGAAGAAAATTGCATACCCACTATTGAGCATCAAAGGCATTTGAATCCACCTATGCAAGAGGTGGTGAAGAAACAAATTATTAAGTGGTTAGATGCAGGGGTAGTGTATCCAATCTCCGATAGTAAATGGGTGAGCCCGGTACAGTGTGTGCCCAAGAAAGGAGGCATGACGGTAGTTGCAAATGAAAAGAATGAGTTAATTCCACTCAGACCTGTCACAGGGTGGAGAGTGTGCATGGACTACCGAAAGCTGAATTCGTGGACACTTAAGGATCACTTCTCAATGCTATTCATGGACCAAATTCTTGATCGATTGGCAGGGAAAGGATGGTTTTGTTTCTTAGATGGGTATTCCGGCTATAATCAGATTTGTATTGCTCCCGAATATTAAGAGAAGACAACGTTTACATGCCGATATGGTACGTTTGCCTTCAAACATATGCCATTTGGGCTATGTAACGCACCTGCCACTTTTCAGCATTATATGATGTCCATTTTTTCTGATATGGTTGAAGACATCTTGGAGGTGTTCATGGACGATTTTTTAGTTGTAGGTGAGTCATTTGAATCATGCTTGGCGAATCTAAGTATGGCATTGCAGAGATGTGTTGAATTCAACTTGGTGCTAAACTGGGAGAAGTGACACTTTATGGTTAAGGAAGGTATTGTTCTTGGGCACAAAGTTTCTGAAAAAGGAATTGAGGTCGATCGAGCGAAGATTGAAGTTATCAAGAAATTACCACCTCCGATTTCTATAAAGGGAGTTCGTAGTTTCCTCGGTCATGCAGGTTTTTATCGAAGGTTTATTAAAGACTTCTCCAAGATTGCTAGCCCATTATGTAAACTTTTATAGAAGGATGCAAAGTTCGACTTTGATAAAGATTGCTTGAAGGCATTTAAATGCCTCAAAGGGAAGCTAGTTGAAGCTCCTATCATTGTGGCGCCTGATTGGTCTCTACCGTTTGAAGTTATGTGTGATGCAAGCGGGGTAGCTTTGGGCGCTGTACTTGGTCAGAGAAGAGAAAGGTTATTTCATCCAATCTACTATGCGAGCAAGGCCTTGAATGGAGCTTAGAAAAACTACACTGTTACGGAACAAGAGCTTCTAGCGGTTGTTTATGCTTTTGAAAAGTTTCGTGCTTACTTGTTGGGAACCAAAGTGGTGGTTCATATAGATCATGCTGCCCTGAGATATTTAATGGCAAAGAAAGATGCAAAGCCGAGGCTAATTCGATGGGTATTATTGCTACAAGAATTTGATTTCGAGGTAAAAGATAGAAAAGGTTGCAAAAACCAAGTAGCTGATCATCTATCTAGACTTGAGAATGAACACATAGCGCAGCTCGATCTTGAGATTGATGATGCATTTACCAACAAAGAGATCCTAGCCACGATGGTGGAAGAGTTACCATAGTACGCAGACTTTGCGAACTACGTGGTAAGTAATGTGATGCCTGAGAATCTCTCTTTTCATCAAAAGAGGAAGTTCATGCATGATGTGAAACACAACTTCTAGGATGAACCATATCTTTTTCGACGATGTGCGGATGGTGTTATTAGGTGATGCATATCTCATGTGGAGGTGCCTAGCATATTGGAAGCAAGTCATGCTTCCCAAGTTGGGGGTCACCATGCAGGTGATCGGACAGCCAGGAAGGTATTGCAAAGCGGCTATTATTGGCCTTCATTATTTAAGGATTCCTATGACTTTGTGAGAAAATGTGATCAGTGCCAGAGGCAAGGCGCAATTTCAAAGCACCATGAGATGCCCATGTCTAAGATTCTTGAAGTAGAGCTATTTGATGTGTGGGGTATTGATTTCATGGGCCCATTTGTGAGTTCGTTTGGGATGAAATATATCCTTGTTGTTGTGGATTATGTATCCAAATGGGTCGAAGCAGTAGCGCTGGCTGATAATGAAGGTAAGCGATGGAGGATCACACTTTTGCAACAAGCTGTTCAGAGCCGTGTTGGTGAAATATGGGGTCAAGCAAGATAAGGTAGCCACACCTTACCACGCAAAAACTAGTGGGCAGGTAGAGGTTTCTAATCGGGAGATCAAGCTGATCCTTGCTAAGACTGTAAATGTTAGTAGGAAAGATTGGTCTCGGAAGATGGACGATGCCTTATGGGCTTATAGGACTGCATTCAAGACACCAATTGACATTTCCCCGTACCAACTAGTTTATGGGAAGGCTTATCACTTGCCAAATGAGCTCAAACATAAAGCATTGTGGGCGTTGAAGCAGATTAATTTAAATTAGGATGATGCTATTAATCTGAGATTGGAGCAGCTGAATGAGATGGATGAATTCCGTCTACATGCGTATGAAAGATCAGACCTCTACAAGGAACGGATGAAAAAGTATCATGATCGGCGGATTATCCAACGAAACATTTAGAAGGGTGATATGGTACTTCTTTTTAACTCCAGACTGAAGCTATTTCCAGGTAAGTTGAAGTCTAAATGGTCTGGTCCGTTCAAAATTAACCAAGTCTACTCGTTTGGAGTAGTAGAGTTAGAAGACAATAATGGTGGTGTCTTTAAGGTGAATGGCCAACGAGTGAAGCCATATATCAGTCTTCCTGATTCGATAAAATGCATGGCCACCATCTATCTCGATGAAGTCTAAGTAATCGAGATAACTATGTCGTGCCGCGACAATAAATCAAGCGCTACATGGGAGGCAACCCATCATTTTTAATTGTTTTGTTTTACTAGGAGTTTGTTTTTGTTAAATAAAAATCCAAAAAGAAGAGTCGAGCCACGACCAAAACTAAGGTACTTGGTGGGAGGCAACCCATTGTTTTAATCGTTTTTGTTGTTTTTGATTAAGTGTAGGTGCAAGACGTACAAAGGAGGGGATTAATCTCAAATTTTGATTCGAAAGTGTGCCATGTTAAAGGTGGTAAGTTAGGAATGAAGAAGCAAAGACTATCGGTTAGGCATTGCCTATGCAAATCTAGGCAACGAACAAGGCAAGGCCTATGTAAATCTAGGCAACGGACAAGGCAAGGCCTATGCTATGGCCTATGTTCTCTGAATCGACAAGGCTATAGCATAGGCGCCGCCTATGCTCAACTAGGCAAAGCATTAGGCACCGCCTATGCCATTGCCTTTGCTCTCTGAATCTACAATGCCATAGCATAGGCGCCGCCTATGCCCAACTAGGCCATAGCATAGGCGCCGCCTATGCTCAACTAGGCTTTGCTAAAGGCGCCGCCTATGCTAAGCATAGGGAAAGCATTATGAGCCGCCTACTTATGCTTTTTAGTCTCCTAACCCGATTTTACATGGGTCAAACCCGATCCATAGCTTGTTCTATAAATAGATCTTCAACATTAGAACAAAATACACTTGTTTGCTCAACCTAGGCACCGCCTTTGCTTCCCAAATCTCTCAAAACTTTTCTTTTTGTTCATCTAACCTTGCAAGATCATCTTCCGAATCCATCACCAAGTAAGTTCTTCTTTTATATTCCGTAGTTGTTACATTACTACGCTTATAATGGTATTTTAGATTTTAAAGTGGTGTTGATGATTAGAATGTGGTTGATTTGTTATGATACATCTAGTTGAGTGAAAGAATATGTGTGGGTGTTCTTGACTTGGTTCCGACTTGTATTTGATTTTGATACACTGTCATACTTTTGCGGAATCGACATGGTGAAGTTAATTGCATAATCTTCAAAATTAAAAGCTTGAATGTTTGAATGACTCGTTCATCGAGATAAAGATCATGATTGAAAACAAGCATGAAATGTTGTGATTATTTCTCTGCAATAACTTAATACGATCTCTGCGTAGTAGTCTTGTTCAAAAAGTGCATCAATTCAAACATGAAAGTATAGTCAAGATTACATGAACTAGAGTTGGAAAGGATAGTTAAGATGACATGAAAGTATGACTGTGCTAAATATGTTGTTGGAACATATCGCCTATCTGTATGTCGATGAAGTCTGAGTAATCGACATCACTCACTTAATTAGTTTGTACCAACAAATTAAGTGTGGGGTGGTGCCACTATTGTTTGTTTGTCGATTAAATCTTTCGAGATGAGCTAACATGAATCTATTTTAATCTCAGGTAGAATGGCACGAAAAGGACGACAAGGAAAAGAAAAAATGTCCACCTCATAGAAAGGTCAGAAAAGGGGAAGAAAAGACCAAGATGAATCCTCCTCACTGCAAATACCTCGGCGCAATTTCGAGATAAAGTGGGTCCTAGAGGAGGAAGGAAAAGAGTGGTACAAGAACAACAAAGTGAAAAAATATGTTCACGTGGAGTTGATACAAAAGGAGACTCTAGCGAAGAGAGTACCTCGCATTTTGGCTAAAATCATGGCGCTAAATCTTGATTTCATTTTCCGAGATATGGGAGAATGCAATCTTGATCTAACGCGAGAGTTTTATGCAAATTGGTCCCCAAAGACTACCGGAAGTGAAGTGAAGATTCGGGGCCAAGTCTTGCAACTGAATGCGGAGTTTTTCAACACTTTTCTGGGTTTTCCATCTGTAGATCCATCACCTCTCAAGGAGCTTTATAATAGACCTCCGTACAGGGCAATCAGACACACACTGTGCGGAACTAGATCAATGGCATGTTGGAATCGTCACAAGGATATCGGTCGGCACAATACCTTCCCGTATGCTTCCCTAAATAGAGAAGCTCGTATATGGTTGAGGATATTCAACTCTTGCCTCATTCCTGGGACACAGTACACTAAGATCACACGTGATAGAGTATGCTTGGTGTACGCTCTGATGACTAATATTCCCATCAACATTGGTACGGTTATACGATCGTCAATGCGTAAGGCTAGGCTTCACAAAAGGTCCCACTTCAGCTTTGGCAATTTGTTGACTGCGATATTAAGGAAGGAAGACATTGAAGAGGAACCTGCAGATCATAAGCTTCCGCACAACCCAAAGAAGGTTGATCTGACAAAGGTTACAGATTCTGAAACAGGGCATGGCGTCAACCTGACCACTGCAGAAAGACATGCTCGGGATGAAAGTTTCTTTCGCTATCTATATGGCATAACTCAGTTTACCATGATGAGTGGGGGTCGAATTCTGACTGATGCAGAACTCCAGCAGTTGGATTATGACTACCCGATGAATGAGCATGCGTGGGCTATGTGCGGAGTAGGGGTACATTTTGAGGAACCTCTCGATGATGACGTGTCGACTGATGATGATCGCCGAATGCCAGACTCAGACGTGGAGGAGAACTCTAATGACGATGACTCTGATGATGATTCCGATGCAGGGGGTATGACCCCAGACATAGAGGAGGGGTCCGACTAATCAGGTTTTCCTTATTTATTTTCCACTGAGGGCAGTGTGTCCCGTCTAAGTGTGGGGTGCTGGTATTTGTATGCTGTACTTCTGTGCCTACATTTATTTATGTTTGTTTGTTTTAATTAGTCGTAAGTAATTACTTAGTAGTAGTTAAATTTTTGAAATTTTTTTTGTGATTTTGCATTAAGTGCATGAAATTATTCTGATAGAGATGGCATGGTATTATGACAAGAGTTTGTGCTAAAATCATTACTATTGAGACATTTAGGCTCCAAGTGTGACTCACTGTGTGATAATTGTGTGGTCTAATTCATTCATCTGTTAGGTCAAGAGTCTATACTGCCCCCAATAAAGTTGACCATGTGCCTTGTGTGTGTGAGGTTATAGTATATTCTGTGTGGTGACTGATGCTAGAACTTGCCTGGTGTATGTGTAAAGCAAAATAAAGAGTGTGAGTTTAGGAGATGATTTAGGCATTTCTTTGGCAGCCTGTAATTATTAACCTTCCTTTTACCTACCCGTGTACATTATCCTAGTTAACCCCTTTTGAGCCTTTAGCTATTTTCTTTGACAGCCTCATATGTAGCCTAATCCATTTTTTTTCAAGACCATAATTTGATCCAAATTCCTAAGCGCTTTAAATTGTGGAGTCATGTGATAAAATAAGAGGAAAATGGTGAGAGTGATACCTCAGAGTATATTGGTACTTGAAATTGTTGTGAAAAAGAGTGCTATCATAGAGGTGCTTTAGAAAAAAAAAGAAAAAAAGGAAAAGAAATAGAAAAATAAAAAGATAGTTGTGTTTATGTTTGAATAACAAAATAGGTGAAAAGGGGTGGTAGATGAAAGAAAGGTAGCAAGGTTGTTTAAAAGAGAGTGTTAATGGCATAATGTGATGTATTAAAGCGCTTAGGAAACATAGTCACTATTTCTGGCCAAAATAGTACTACCTGTCCCTTAGCCTACATTACAACCTGTAAAAGACCTATTTGATCCTAAGCTTAGCATTCTGATATTAGTGGAACATTACACTAAGGGCAAGCCTATGGTCATCAGTTGCAACATATGATTTCTTTGTGAGAGTGAGAGCAAGGAGAATCTTGTACCCATGTTTTGAAAAATGCAATACTGTGAGTGATTATGGGTGATATATTGTGTGAGACACACATGGTTGATGATTGTTGGGTAGTTTTGTATGATTCTTTGTGCCTTAAATTGTAGATACGAATTAACCATCATCACGAGTCTATGTTGGAGGTTGAATTGTTTCTAGTAGTGATCAGGAAAACTACTCTTTGTTAATGATTGTCGTGCATGTCTTGTTAAACATTTTGTGCTGTTACTGTGAAATTTTAAGTAGATATTTCCATGGACGTAATATTTTATTCGAGGATGAACAAATCTTTAAGTGTGGGGTGGTGATGTTGGGCGTATTTATACCCCTAAGAACCATAATTTACCCGTATTTTAGGCTAAGTTTGGAGGATAAAATATATAATTCCTGCACTTTTAGTCCCTTTTCCTGTAAGTGAGCTAACCTATGTGATTAGCATGTTTTCAGGTATTAATGATGAAGATTTCAGCACTTTGTGGACCTTTGGGCAGCAAAGGAAAACTTCACGTAAGAAGGAAGGCAGCTTTTGGAAGCTTGTGGACTGAATGTGATGCATGGAGAATCTGTCCCGGGCAAAATCAGTATTTCTTAATACTTAGGGGTGCAGCAGTAACCTGTTAGGACTAGGACAAGGATGTTATAAAAACCTTATTTGCTGAATTTTTCAGCCTTATTTCATTCGATCGTTATTCCTTTCATTCAACTTTTACAGAGAAAAACGCAAAATCTACGAGGAACGGTTTGAGGAGAACAACGTGATTTTCTTTTGACGCCAAAACCCATCCCCATCGTGAGATTATTCTAGCTTTGGTACGATGATGATGTCTATTGTGATTTCCGTTGCACTCATGAGTAGCTAAACTTCTCTGTTAAGGTTATGGAAGCCTTTTGATATACCATCTATTACTATGAGTTTGTGAATTCTTGATGCGTATGCTACTTATATCATTACTCTCTTCATTTTAATTAAATTCTTGTGGTTGCAAACATATAGAATACGCCATTATAGCATTAACTTGTTTGAGAGAAAAGTTACATGTTTGGAAAAGAGAGTGTGACAAGGAAATAGGGTTACCAACCCCTATTTACACGTTAATGCCTTAACCGGATTAATCTCTTGGAGAGTTTGTACCGTTAGTTATACTCTTTAAGATCGAGAGAGTTAAAGTGAAATAATCCTGGATGGTTGAGAGACACTAGGATTTACCATTAGAATACGAATCTCTATAAGTGCATGCATGTCTAAATTCCGCATTACTTATAGTTAATAGATACGTAGAACTCATAAGGTGGACATAACCCTAACTTATTATTCTCTTTGATCAAATCTTACTAAACAAAGCTTTCCATTGTTACTTTGATAGCATTAATTCATGCCATAATCCAATCTCCCCTTTCCTAGAATTTTCTACCAACAGTCTACTAATAGTTGCAATACTTAGTGACCAAGTATTCCCTATGGTATTCGACACCCAACCCAGTTGGGTTCTATATTTGACAGCGACTGCTTACACTCTTACGAGAGCTGTAGTTTGGGCGTTATCAGGATAGTCATAAGATCATAGTTTTACTAGAATCACATCATTTATAGATATAATGATCTTGAATGTACTGAATCTATGCATGTCTTTGCCAGTATCGATATAATAAACTTGTAAGAAACATACCGCATCATTCTCCACCCTATACCGGAGAGATGTGCATATATATATATATATATATATATATATTCATAAACTAGAACTGTATCCCTTACAAGGATAAACATATTCCAGATATCCAACTAATATTATAACATGGCCCTTGGCCCAATAATGTGTTTGGAATCATTAGAACATTAATATCACGACCTTAGGCCAACATACGTATCTGAAACTCATATCAATACTTATGTTAATAAGCCATCTCGTATTCATAAGTCATAGTTGAACTATGACGCATAAAATATTTATAGGCCGTAAAGCATATTTGTAATCGTCTCAGATCTAGGAGGCATATTATAAGTAAGTCATATTCCATCTAGGAGAAATATCATAACTATGAAGAATATCATCTCTACATGCCAATTATCATAGCTAAGAGTAATACTATCTCTAAAGGTCCAATATTATGTCTAAGAGGAAATAACATCTCTAAAGGCCCAATATCACGTCTAAGAGAAAATAACATCTCTAAAGGCCCAACATCATATCTATAAGGAATATCATAGACATAAGCTATCAGTCATAATCTCGGGTAAGTCATCACAATTTACCAAGTCGCGAAGTAAACTTACTCTAAAGGATCAATAGTCTCAACTATGCCTAGCATCCATAAGTAAGTTCAATAGGCCTAGAACAATTCTTGGACTAAGTAGGTCGGACGATCCTACTTCAAAAATCAATTTCCATATTTCAGTAATCTACGATCTAGACTAGGCTAAGGTATTTAGTTTGATTTCTAAATGTCAAGTAATCCATAACCAATCCTAAGAAAAGAACTTCATCAAGAAACATGAGCAATTAAGTCAACTCTACTCAAATTATGGTTTAAAGACCACTAGACTAGCCCAACAAAGGTTATTAGTACTAACCATGATTCCAACACTTAAACCAAATACCAAACCTAGCATCATATCACGATCGTTCTACGGATTAGTTCAATCTAGAGAGAAGGCAATATTATTCTAAAAGGTAATAAGCATTTCACCTTACAGGTCCAAAATACTCATCTAATCCCCAAATTTCAGGAATCACAACTAAGTCATTCTACTCATAATCAAACTTAAAATTTAAATTCGCATGCCATATATATAACACCTATCATCTTCGAAGAAGAGTAGGTAGAATCCTACCTCAAAGCCAAACCATAAAACCTTGAATCATTCACCATTGACTCATCTTCATTTCATAATCCCAAAATGCCACACACTATCAAAATCGTAATCTACGCATTAATAAGAGACTAACAATACCAATATTGTACCATTGTGCTTTGAGTCTAAAAACTCCTAAATGGGTCCCAATTATGAAAAACACGTTTTCAAGGTCAACCCAATGTTCATACCTGAACAACGAATTATAACCCTGAAGAAATAGGTGAAAACAAAGCTAATTTTTGGCTAAAACTAATCCCTATGCTATATTTGGTTTTGAATCAAGAACAAAGAAATTCACCAAGAATTTGATGAATTCTTATCTTAATTCAGATGCTAATCGCGATAAAACATGTTTATCAAGATCCCAAGTTACCCACAATACTCAATTTTGAGTCATCATACCCATTTAGGATTTTTTATGTTTCAAGGATGACGAGGAGATGCCTAAATTCATGACATTGGGGTCTATTTATAGACCCTTCATGAAAAGAGATGTCGCGATAGCAGTCACTAGGACTATAATCCCAATGTTGTGATTGGCATAGTCCTTGTTGCAATCTCCATGTCACGATCATGGTGATCCTCGCGTGATTTCCATTGCACCGGTACTAGCAACTTGGAAATATTTCCAAGTTTGAAACAATGCCTCTGGATTCATTCGAAATCTGATTTTTGCAAATGAATTATTTAACCACACTAAATTCGACATTCCAGGCGTGTTGGCAAAGTAGAATTTTCAATCCGAAGTCGTTTCGACCAAATGTGGATCCCACATGTATATTTTCAAATGTTCAACTTTCATACCAAGAGGTCGAAAGGAGCTTGGGTTCATTGGGACCCAAACCAAAGGTCTGCCTAGTCTAAAATCGATATTCCAGAGCTATTAGCACTGTCAGAATTTGCATATGTGATCATTTTATTAAAGTTTTACCGGTGGTCATTTGAAATCGGTGAAAACTTTCAAATAGGGAATTGTTCTAAAAACAAGATGAACTGCCCAGTACCCAAACACTTAGTCCTAACAAGTCATAAATGAATTGGGAAAGATATGGAGAAGCTCAAACAGTGAAAATAAAGGGAATTACGTAAAATGACCAAAAGGGTCAATACAATATCCACTACTAAAAAGACTTTTTTCCTCAAAAATCAACTAATAGAAAGAATCTCAAAAGCTCAAAGTGATGGAGTATTGGGAAAACATGGTCTGAGCATGACTTCCCAGATAACCTCCACAAAAATAAAACACTTGTAAGAGATTTCACCACAGGTATCCATTTTTCAATCAGCACTCTCGCTTCACTTCCAAATACTCAATACTTAACTTCAACCACCAACTGGCCTCCAACTAAACCGAAAAGCCTGAAACACACAGAGCTGAACCACAAATAGGTAACCTTAGAGTAGGCTCAACCAGCCTCTACATGAAATCCAAACTAAGAAAAATATAAAACAAAGACTACACTTAAATCTTTACAACTCACGGCAGAAATCTCAATATCAAGGCTAAAATGCTCAGTCTCAACTACCAAAACCAAACTTAAAGATGGGTAGGCATTAATACCCCAAATCCAATGTACTTCTAAATCTCCATCCCATGGCATCAAATAAAATTTGTGCCAACAAATCCAAACCAAAGTCAAGTACTCACACTGACCATACTGTCTGAATCAGGCATATTTGTACCATATCATGTTGAGCTAAAATAAAAACATAATTGAGGAACAAAATCACCACACAGATAAACCATCGACTTAAAACACAACAACCAACTCTATATCAGCTAGAGGAAAAAAAATGTAGCCATAAATTTGAAACCAAGCCAGAGGCTAAATCACCAGCTAAAACTGCAAATAACCCACTCCATAACCGTTCGAGGGCATAAACTACCAAAATATATTCAAAACTCCCTAAGGTTGCAAAACACAATAGTAAAGGTAAGAAATTGTAGCAACTCAAAGAAATGCAACTTAAGCAGGAAACTAATCAATCCAATACTCAATCTCAACAAGGAATAGCCATAGACACATATCATTAAAGTGAAACACTCCACCAAGCCTTCATTACTTGCAAAGGAATAATATACCAATCTTGACACAAAGGTCAATGTCAAGACTACCACCATAAAATCAACAACTCAGGATGTGATCATAGGAAAGGCCACCTGCCTCTACCTCTCTAACTCCATTAGGAAAAACCATATCACAGTAAGAAAGAAGTATCAAATCTCTACACTAATAACAAGGGAAATCCATCATAAGGGAACAAACCCAACAAACCTAAGAGATAAATCCATGATATCTCAATCTCAATATCTAAACCATTATCAGGCGATGAAATATATACAAATAAAGAACGGACTCCATAACTAGTCAAGCTCAAAAATGGGTAATATAAAAAGGGATAGCTAGTATAAAAGCCTTCGCACCTAGGACGTAAGTCTAAGAATTTAAAAATCATATGTAACCATGGAAGGTCAACTTATCTTGGATACAATAATACATTCCCGAATCAATCTTACACAGCTAACCAAGAGGGAAAATAATCAACCTCACTATGCTATGGGAAAGAAATCATCAATCGGGCTATATCTACTCAAGACATCAAATAAGATAAAAAAGAAATAAAATTCTGACTAGACAACACAAGTCTAAACAGCTACCCAATGAGGATAAATTACATCAAGTAATAATATCAATAATACCAATAACCTCAAGCAGTGATAGCAATCGTAACAACAATATAATGAATTGGTGGTACCAAAATAAATATCAATACCATGTACAACTCAAGGGACACAATAAAGCCAATATGCCAAAATAAATAGGACTCGAACCCAGAAGCTACACCCATAGGTTGCAAATATCAATATAGATATCTCTTATCCACTACTAAAAGAAATAAGCCATGGAGGTAGATATATCATGAATTCAAGAACAAGGCACACAATATCATTATGAACTCATAAAGGCATTAAATCATCAATGGGTATGAAAACCCTAATACACACAATGTAAAAATAAATGCGGGGAAATAAAAGCACACTAATCAGGTGACATCCGCAACCATATGCCTGACAGATATAAGGAGAATAAATTTTAATGGTTCCAAACTCAAACCGACCAACTAAATCATCAATTGAGGCACCAAGTGCACTTTCTTTAATTAAAGATGCAATATCAACACGAGGCTAATCTGAATGAGCTGACTAGAAATCCCATATTGGGCACACTCACTAGACCAATAGTTGATCTCTCTATAGTGGTAAAAACTCCTAAAGAACCAAATTAGTTAGAACACAAACTAAGACCAAATGGTTGGCCAGCTGATACTAAGAGCAAACTCTAATATAATGTCCATTCTTCCTAGAATCATAGCCATACTCAGGAACTCCAGGCTGACGAGCCATATATGGTAACTCTGTCTGACCTCTAACTCACATCTAGGGGGCTCTCTAAACCAATGTCCTATCTCCAACACTAAAACAAGCTCTCAAACAAAATACTAATAGCACTATACTTATGGCATGGCCTCTTGCCTCCACCTTTGTAAGTCCCAATACACACTCTCTTTTTGTCTCTCATATAATTAACAATCTAAGTAAAAAAGACCTAACTTCAATCATATGCTTCAACCCCAAGAGGAGTGGCAACGCTAAACTTTTAATAATTCTATACACCTTGGCTTTCTCAAAAGAAAAATTCAATCTCGTTCTCAAACATTGGTCAAGAACTCTGATAAACACCAATAGACCCAACTCTCATTTGAGAATTTCTCAATGAATCTAATGTCAACCATGATTGAGAGGTATCTGCAACATGACTCGAATCCCCAATGATGAACCCCAAAGGGCTGAATTAGTCACTAGTTCAATTGGAACCTAAGATAGCCCCAAATCTATTTGGCTGACATAGAAAGTCTTCGTTAATCATCACTAAGTCTCTAGTCTGATGTTGTGCTACAATTTTAGAAACACGTGCTGAATTTTCTTCCATACCTATTGACAACGTCGCTTATTTTACATCATTCTTTAGGGATAGAATAGAGTTACAGAATGTATTCGAGGTTTATAGTAATGCGGAAACACAATAAGGAGTCAAGAAATAAATTTCTTAAAATGTACTTGTAGCCTCCAAATATAGATTACGTACGTCTGACACCGATCCACAAGACTCTACTAAATACTTAGCTCTAGTACAAACATAGTGTGCAACCTGGATATGATATCAATCTATCACAACCCAATTTCTCTAGTCATAGTGGCGCTTACTATAACCCAACGATAGGTAAGGCAAACCTGTAGTCTAGAATGACTAATAATGGACTACTTGACACGACAAAAAATAGGCCATGTCGTAAGGGCACCTCAAGCCCGCATGAACCAGAGGTCGCCCCGATAACCCAACCAAATCATCATCATAAGGATCTGGTGAATCCATACCATATAATAAAATAGCAAAAATCATACTAAAAGACATAACTTAAATATTTCTAAACACTTTATTAGATTCATAATGCTAACCAATACAACCAAGTCCACAATTATCCATAATATCTCTATACAAATTGATGTTTAGAAACGTATATGTTGGGACAAGCCCTCTACAATAGCCAAACAAAGTCAAAAATGAGACAAAATCTACAGATAGGAAACTAAGAAGGAATGTCTTCTGAAGTTAGGAAGCTCACCACTCCAAAGTCAATGCATGAACCACTTTGATCACATAATCACTATATAGTAATAGAAGATGATGCTCCATCTAATAGGTCACGTGGGGAAATAGCATCCAGAGATGGTTAGCAGTTGGAATGCTAGAATTTAACTCAAGGATAAGGATAAATTGGCATCATCAATCAACAACAAGTGAATATGTCATATTCAACCATATTTATGACCTTATCCATACATATTGGTATATCACATGTTAAACTTGTAAACAATTCATAAGAACATTCTCAAAGAACCCAATCATGATACCAAAAGTAGAGGATTCCGACCTTTCCATACTTACATTCAACAATTCTTGTTAGGTATGGGACTTCAATGCATTCACATATTACTTAGTCAAAGGACTTTATCCATGTATAAGATTATTAAGAAAGGGACTCTATCCACATACATATTCATTCAAGAAAGGAACTTTAACCCCACACTCACATTTATTTAGGGAATGGACTCTAGCACATGCCCACACATTAGGAAAGGGACTCCAACTGCATGCTGTATTAGATAAAGGACTCTAACCCAAGAAATTTCATTTAGAGAGTCACTTTAACCTCAAGAGATATCATTGTGCAAGGAACATTAACCACAAGCAATTTCATCAGGCAAGGGACTTTAACCTCAAGCCCTTTCATTAGGAAAGGGACTTTAAACTCAAGCCATTACGACTATCATTAGTCGACTTTGGGACTCCAACCCTTTGTCCATACATCATTATCTATTCAATTCACACTCAAGGGCTTTAACCTATTTAGATAATCCAACACTATGCATGACCACATGGTTTTCAACAGAGCCTTTATTGTTCAACTATTTCAATAGAAAAATGCCTTAACTTAATTAATCATACAATCCAATTTAGGGTCTTTAAGACCTTCACAAAGAATTCACACATCATTAGCATTTATAAACCATATTCTCACCACACTTTAGATCAATACACAATCCAAGTTCATATTCATCTTTAGAGAATTTAACCCCTTATTAACCATCAATCAACAAGATCATAAATTTCACCATACATGGATCATAATACCTTTATAATATAGTTTAACTATTCACACTTATTGGGCCATTTCCCTAATTCAAAACATCACCAACATAAGACTAGACAATTCACTTAGACATTTTCACAAACACCTTGTGTGCATTCCTTTACCAAGGCCATTTTCATGGTAAAAATAATCAAGATTAGAGTTACTCAAGACTCACATGTTACACCACATACAAAAAGAACCCACATGTGCAAATCATCCTCAATAACATGTATAACACAAGTCTAAGCAAAAGTCAACATTATTCATGATTAGGCAACAAAATACTTTTTATTTGATTTCAAAATCAACATGTGCACTTACTAATTTAAGTGTAAAATACATAGGTTTAGAGTTATTTATCAAGGGGAAGAGTTACATGCCTTATAAAACTTGATTTACCAAGAATGTTGACTTTACCTTAAATCTTGAAGATCACCCTTAAAACCCTGGCCTTCAATTCTTCAAAGATGATTTTAAGAGGGTGTTTAGGGTGTTTGATCCATAAAAATAGATGTTTAGGAGGTTATAAGCACTTATATAGAGAGGGGACTTAGGGTTTTAGGCATAATAAATGGCCACAAGACCCTTAGTAAAAAATGGGAAAATGAGCCCATCCAAGGATATGACTTACTAGAGGAACCGTACCCTAAGGTATGAGTGGTACCCTGACTCGTACCCTAGGCTCCTCTTAGATCACCTACACAAGTTAGGGTATGATGACGCACCACTGATTCATATCAAGGGTACGACTCATCCCCTAACCGTATGCTTTAACAGTATAAGAAAATGTCCTCTCAAAGTTCAAGTCCAAACTCTATACAACTTACTTGGCATGACTCGTACCTTAAGGTACGATTTAAAAGGGGGTCACTCATTGACAGTGAGTATCCCTCACCATACTTCCTATCATATGAGAGAGAAGAGGAAGGAGGATATGAATCATATCCAAGGGGTATGACTCATGACCCTAGCCGACCCAACTGAGAGACACTGAAGAAATTTTTCTTATGGTTCAAAACCTATGTGTTTTAATTCTCCCCCACTAGGATAATTTGCCCATGAATGATGGGTAAGGCAAGTATAACATAAGTTAACACATTATTACACATCAAAACAATCTTAAAACCAGTTAGGAAAAAGCATACAACAAGGGTACAACACAACACAACACATATCATGATCATTATCAAACAACTATTTCATTTTGATTGATCATTGGACTTAAACCCATCATTTATCAAAGACACTTATTCATTTCAAAGCTTGGGGACTTTAACCCATTGTCTAAACAAGGAATAAATCAACTAAATGCATTGGGGACTTTAACCTATTGTCTATCAAGACATAAATCAAGGTAAGAAGATTAACACATACCTTCATCACAAGTTCCCAGGATGGTTAACAAATGTGGATACTTGAACTTCATGCCTTCTTCCGCCTCTCAAGTAGCTTCCTTGGAGTTTTGGTTCCTCTGTAGAACCTTTACTGAAGCCACATCTTTTTTTGCAACCAACAAACTTATTGATCTAAAATTCTCACCAAGATCTCCTCATAGAATAAAGAGTCCAAAATAAAAATATCCCTCGAGGAAACAACCAACGAAGGATATCCCACATTTCTTTAAATAGAGACATGAAAAATCAGCTGAATGGAGTTTATTCTAGAAGAAAACTCCAAATCATAGGCAAAATTGCCAACCCTCCTAAAATTCAAGTAGATACCAATATACATGGGCATAATCTTCCCATTTTTAAAAAACTACATCACTCCCTTGATGGGAGACACTTTCAAGAATACCCAATTGCCAACACTAAACTCTAAGTCCCTACGCCTCTCATTCGCATAGAACTTTTGGTGACATTGAGTGGTTTTCAATCTATACCAAATCACCTTTACCTTATCTAGGATTGGTGAACTAAATTGGGACAAGTAACTTACCCTCACCAACTTCATACCACCCAATAGGAGATCAATATCTCCTACGATACAATGTCTCAAAAGGGGCCATGATAAAGGTAGAGTGGTAACTATTATTATATAATAACTCAATCAAAGTTAAGTGTTCATACCAACTACCGCCATAGTCAGTGACACAAGCCCAAAACATATCCTCCAATATTTGGATGGTCCTCTCCGTTTGCCCATCCATTTGTGGGTAGAAAGTGGCACTATGGAACACCTTAGTGCCAAAAATTTTTAGAACAACTTCCAAAAGTTAGAAGAGAATGGAGGACCATGATTCGAAATGATCACAATCAGAGCACCATGCAACTTCACGATATCTTCAAGATACAACTTAGAATAATCTTTCATCGAGTAATTTGTCCTCACGGTCAAAAAGTGAGCGGACATAGTCATTTTATAAAAAATAACCCAAATAGAATCATATTGATTTCAAGATCTAGGATGACCAATAACAAAATCCATATTAATTGTCTCCCACTTCCATTCTGGCAACACAATCTCTGGGTATAAGCCACCGAGCCTCATGTTCTCAACCTTCACTTGTTAACATACCATATACTTGGCCATATAGCTAGCCACATCTCATTTCATATTATCCCACCAAAACAATTCTCTAAGATCATGATACATATTGGTGGAACTAGGGTGAATAGCATATAGAGATTTATGAACCTCGGCCATGACCCTTTCCCTCAATCTATTGATGTCGGGAACACATAGTCTACCTTGGTATATCAAGATACCATCACCACCAATCACAAAGTCCACAACTTTATGTTGACCCACATTACTCTAGATCTTTATCAAGTCGAGTTACAATATATGCTTTTTCTTTTTAACAACAAGAAATGGCTAAGATACCGAAAACACATATATACCACCATCCTCGGAGTCCACAAGTCAAACTCCATGATTACCCATTCGGTGAACGTCCTTCCCTAATTTCCACTTGTCCTCATCCACATGGTCCAAAAATCCCATGGATAATCTACTAAAAGTATCAGCGACTACATTAGCTTTATCGGGATGGTAATGAAGATTCATATCATAGTCTTTCAACAATTCAAGGCACCTCCTTTTTCTTGAGGTTTAACTCCTTTTGAGTAAACATATATTGAAGAATCTTATGATCGGAAAAGATATCAACTTTAACCGTATAGAGATAATGTCACCAAATCTTTAACGTAAAAACCAAGGCAAACAACTCTATGTTGTGAGTAGGGTAGTTCTTTTCGTGAACTTTTAATTGACAAAAAGTATAGGCCACTACCCTGCGATGTTACATCAAAACACAACCGAGACTAATACGAGAAGAATCATGATACACTAAAAAACCATCATTACCTTCGGGCAAGGTCAAAATTAGAGTCAAAGTCAACTTCTCTTTAAACTTCTCAAAACAACCTTCACACGCATCCGACTACAAGAACTTGACCTTCTTTTCGATCAACTTGGTCTATAGGGCAGCTATAGTCGAGAAACTCTCTAAAAATATTCTATAGTAACTGGCTAGACCCAAGAAGCTCTGAATATCGGTTGGATTTGTAGGACTAGGCCACTTATTAACTGTCACAGCCTTTTAAGGATCTACCATGATCTCTTTACTAGAGATAACATAACTAAGAAAAGGTACAACTTTCAACCAAAACTCACACTTTGAGAACTTAGCATACAAATGATGATCCTTCAAAGTTTGCAACACGACATGGAGGTGATCGACATGATCCGCCTCATACTTAGAATAGACTAAGATGTCATCTATGACAAAAATGATAAACAATCCCAAGAACAAATGGAAGACTCTATTCATCATTTCCATTAATACCGCCAAGGTATTGGTCAACCTGAAAGACATGACAAGAAACTCATAGTGACCGTATCAGGATCTAAAGTCAATCT
Organism: Capsicum baccatum var. pendulum; assembly: GCA_030864225.1. Taxonomy (NCBI): domain Eukaryota; kingdom Viridiplantae; phylum Streptophyta; class Magnoliopsida; order Solanales; family Solanaceae; genus Capsicum; species Capsicum baccatum. The sequence continues at coordinate 135,781,425 of CM061559.1, read as the reverse complement.
TGAGGATATTTGCATCTCTAATTTTAAGCTAATGATAACTCTATCTAAGATCAATCTTTGAGAAGTACTTTGCACACTGAAGTTGATCGAACAAATCATTGATCCTATGAAAAACTACAAATTCTCTATGGTCACATTGTTCGACTGATGATAATCAATGCACAAATGAAGGAAACCATCCTTCTTGTGCACAAACAACATGGGAGAACCCTAAGGACGGATAAAACCTTTATCTAAGAGGTCCTTTAATTACTCTTTTAGATCTGATAGAGCCATTCGATCAGGAGGGATGGAAATCAGACGAAATTAAGATAAATCAAAAAATTAATTTCCCTATCAGGAGGAACACCGGGAAGATCACTGGGAAACTCCTTAAGAAACTCATTAACCACAAAAAAAGATTCTTGAGAAGGCTCTTCTGAGTTAGAATCTGTAAATTGAACCAAACGATACAAACACCCCTTTGAAATCAACTTTTGGGCATTAAGATAAGAAATGAATATTCCCCTAGTCACCAAAGAACCACCTTCCCATAAAATCATCGGATCATTAGGGAATTCGGAACAGACGTTGCGGGTCTGACAATAAGGAAGCATAACACGAATGCAACTAATCCATCCCTTGAATGATATCACAATCGACCATGTCCAACTTTATCAAGTCAAAAGTAGTCTCTCTACAACTAAAAGATACCACACACCCTGTATAGACCTTTTAGCAATAACCGAGTCTCCTATCGAGGTAGAAATAGAAACAAAAACCGATAGACTCTCAGGACCACAATCTAGATACACATCCTTATATGGGGTCACATAACAAAGTGGAGACCCTGGATCAAACAAACGATATATATCACGAGAAAAAAGTCTCAACATACCCGTGATAACATCGGGAGACACCTCAAATCCTGGCGAGTATCAAGTGCATACAAGCGGTTTCGTCCAGTGTTGGTGCCAGAAATAAAAGAAGAAGCAGATACAAAATCCTTTGGTGCGGGAGTAGATGAAGTATCAATAGAGGAGCCCTGTTGGCTCAAGAAGATTCTAGATTGGGGCATTCATGCTACATGTGCTCGATCTGACAAAAACTAAAATATTTGTTTCTCCTTTTCTTATACTGACCACAATGACTCTGATCACAAATTTTGCAAAGAGGATGGGGTAAAGCCAACTAGGTACCACTAGCCTATAATTAGGAACCCTATGCCCGAGACCCACCACTATACTGAGACTAATGATCACCCGCCAACTTTATGTAAGGAGAGCAAATACTAGCCGAGGAATAAGAACTCAAACTCCCCCACTTCTTTCTAAACCACTTACCACCACTTCTACCACTAGACTCGCAAGGTCTAAACTTCTTCCCTTACCTTTCACTAAACTCAACTTGCTTCTTTTTCTCTTTTTCCAATTATTGGATATACACAATCAACCTAGAAATATCCATATTTTCAATCAGCAAGGCCATTTTTCACTTAATGACTAACTCACGGGATAATATCAAGACAAACTTACGCATCCTAGACCTCATGGTAGAGACCAACCCGGGAGCATACCTTGATAATTAATGGAATTTCAAGGCATACTATTGTACAAACATTCTCCCTTGCTTCAAGTCATAACTCTTCCACTTTTGGTTTCCTTAACTCTTGAGGAAAGAAGTGGTCTAAGAAATCCTCAAAGAAATCCTCCCACATTATGAGACTACTATCAACACCTCTAAATAACTCTCACTCTTCATACCATTGGTATGCCACATATTTTAATTGGTTTAAAGCAAACTCAATGGCCTCAATCTCAAAAGCATGCATGATTCGAAAGATCTTCTCTATTTCATCAATAAAACCTTGAGAATCTTGCTCAACCTTCATACCCATAAATATAGGAGGTCTCAACCTCATGAATTGGCCAATTCTTATGGGATCGGAAGAAATATTAGCTAAAGCACCATGCTCTAATTGAGAGGCCACCAAATAAGTTAACAGGTTGATAGAGCGATAAAAATCGGCATTAGTAGCATCCTCTAAAGGTAATAGAATAGGTGGGTCACTCTCATAGTTGGGGTTGGTGGGGACAGGTGGCACCCTACGAAGATGGTTGGATGTTGTAGCCTTAACCTAGGTCCAAACACTAGAAGTTGGATAAGCTTTGTTCATAGGGTCATCAAAAGGGTTTACATGAGTCTTAGATCTTCTTGGAGGCATGATATGAAAGATAGCAAACAGAAATTAGAGAAATCCAAGACATTAAAATTTATAGCTTGAGATTAAAACACAAGAAAGGGAAACATTTCATAAAATACCTTGTAGCCCCTCTTTTATAAGTGTAGCGTGCTTCACTCCAATAAAAGAGACTCTACTTGACATGGTGTTATGGACAACCAACTAAACATGTACCTAGGATTTGATACCAACTTGACACACCCCAAAACCGGGCCATGTTATAGGAGCAGTTTAAGCCCACAGGAAATAAAGGTTGCCCCTATAACCCAACAAAATTATCATCATAAGGATCGGGTGAATCCTAAAAATATAATAAGATAGCAGAAAACATAGTTCAAGTCATAACTTAAACATGCCTAAACATTTCATTAGATTAATCACGCTAACCAATATACCCAAGTCCACATTCATCCACAATACCTTTATACAAACTGATGTTTAGAAATATGTATGATGAGATAAGACTTTGAAAATAGCCAAACAAAGTTAAAATGAGACTAAGCCTACAGATAGGAGACCAAGAAGGAATGTCTTCCGAAGTAAGAAAGCTCACCACTCAAAAGTCAAAGCATGTACTACTTTAATCACCTAATTACTACAGAGAAAGAGAAGATGATGCTCCTGCCTCTATGTCACATAGGTACATAGCATCCTGAGATGGTTAGTGGTTGGAGTGCTAGCAAGTAACTCAAGGATAAAGATAAAATGGATTCTTCAATCAACAACAAGTCAATATATCATATTCAACCATATTCATGAACTTATCCATACATATAGGTATATCACATGCTAAAAAAAAAAAAGTCATAACAACATTTTCAAAGCACTCAATCATGAGACATAAAGTAGAGGATTCCAACCTTTCCACGCTTAGATTCAACAATATTTATTAGGTATGGGACTTCAACCACATTAACATATCACTTAGATAAAGGAATTTAACCATGTATACACTCATTAAGCAAGGGACTCTATCAATATACACATCCATTCAAGCAAGTGATTCTAACCACATACTCACATTTATTTAGGCAAGGGACTCTAACTATATATGCCTACACATTAGGAAAGGGACTCCAACCGTATACCATAATAGATAGGAGACTCGAACCCAAGACATTTTATTTTGTGAGGTACTTCAACATCAAGAGATCTCATTGTGCAAGGGACTTTGACCACAAGCAATTTCATTAGGCAATGGACTTTATCCTTAATCTCTTTCATTAGGCAAGGTACTCTAACCTCAAGCCATTATGACTATCATTTGTCAATATTTTAACTCAAACCATTTGTCTATACATCATCATTTATTTAATTCGCACACAAGGACTTTAACCTATTTACATAATAAAACACAATACATGACCACATAGTCTTCATGGGATCCTGTGTTGCTCAACCATTTCAATAGGCAAATACCTTAACTTAATTCATCATGCAATACAATTTAGGGTCATAAAGGCCTTCATAAAGCATTCACATATCATTATCAATCTAATATCGCATTCTCACCAAACTTTAGTCCAACACACAATTTAAGTTCATATTTATGTTTAGAGAGTTTAACCCCTTATTAACAATCAATCAACAAGGTCATCAATTTCACTATACATGGCTCATAATACCTTTACAATATCATTTAACAAATATTCATACTTATTGGACCATTACCCTAGTTAAAAACTTCATCAACATATGACTAGACAATTCACTTAGATATTTTTACAAACACCTTGTGTGCACGCCTTTACCAAGGCCATTTTCATGGTAGAAATCATCAAGATTAAAGTTACTCAAGACTCACATATTATACAACATATAAAAAACACCCATATGTGAAAATAATCATCAATAACATGTATAAACAGAACTCTTAGATAAAATCAACATTATTCATTATTAGGCAACGAAACCCTTTTTATTTGATTTCAAAATCACCATGTACAGTTATAAATTCAAGTGTAAAATACATGGGTTTAGATTTATTTATCAAGGGGAGGAGTTACATGCCTTATACAACTTGATTTACCAAGAATATTTTCTTTACTTTGCCTCTGGAAGATCACCCTTGAAACCCTTGCCTCCAATTCTTCAAAGATGAGTTTGAGATGGTGTTTAGGGTGTTTGGTCCATCAAAAATAAATTTTTAATAGGCTAAAAGCACTTATATAGTGAGGGACTTAGGGTTTTAGGAATAGGAAATGACCACAAGGCCCATAGTTAAATGCTGGAAAATAGGCCCGTCTAAGGGTACGACTCACTACCCTGACCGTACCCTAGGCTTCTCCAAGGTCACCAAAACTGGTTAAGGTACGACCACACACCTTAGAGTCATATCCAAGGGTAGGACTCATCCCCTAACCATATGTTTCAAAAGTATCAAAAATAGTCTATTCAATGTTCAAGTCTAAACTCTATACGACTCACTTAGTATGACTCATACCTTAAAGTAAGATAGAAGAGGGGGGTTACTCATACCTAGGATAGTAAGTAACCCTCACCATACTGCGTAAGATACAATATGGGAGGGGAAGGAGGATATGACTCATATCCAAGGGGTACGACTCATATCCCTAGTCGTACCCAACTTAGAGACACTTAATGAAGAGGTCCTTATCATGGTTCAAAACCTAGGTGTTGCACTACTCAATATACATAAAGAAAGAATGTAGAATAGGTTAAATAGAAGAATAAAATACGTGATAAGGTCCTAATACCCGGTTGTATCAGTACAAGAGCTTTTACATAACAAGAATCCAATGTAAATTACAAATTAATATACGAATAAAACTTATCTCTTAATACAACATAGAGACTCATCTATGCATACTAGGGTGGTAAATAATAATCTAAACACCAGGAGATCATTCTGAGTCTTCAAACCATGGATTCTATTCATGATGCACACATAAATGGCAATAACCCATACTATTATCTTCAGGTTGCAGAAGTGTAGTATGAGTACCAAAATAAATAGTACTCAATAGGAAACTGCCAGTTGATCTATAAAGATAAAGTAGATATATATAACATATAAATAGAATGAGCGATTAAGCCAAGTTTTCAAGAACCACATAAAATAGATAATGAGATAGTAAGGATATCTTATCCTATTTATGTCCAAGAGACTAACATAATAAGGCTACAAAGGCATCAATGATAAACTATCCTATTTCTTCCATACTCAGAAATCTCAATACTATACCATATATCCCTGGCCAATAAATGAATGAAAGATGAAAAAAGATCATATAGCTACATACAAGGATAAGGAGTGAATATACAATATGAATAAGGAAAGGAAGGGATATACGGTAATACCATAGCTATATATAGATAGATATACATATGTATAGATATAAGGTTGACCCAAAGTACAACCTAGATAATCATATTTTTATGTAAGGACTCATAATCCTAGCAGGATTTAGTATTAGAATGCTCGAGTTCTAACCCATTTGTCTCATCATGACTTAGTCACACAAAATAATAAAATCATAAGTTAGAACAGGCCATGATCATTGGTCAAATCTCCATGTCGAATCAATGACCAATCTATCATAACTAGACATAATAATGATCATAACAATGATTATAACAACATCAACATCATCACGAGTAACCGGCTATTCTAAAAAAACAAATACCTAGCTAAGATAATGTGTACCCCTACTTCCCTAGGATCAGAAGTGAAATCATCATATAATTACACAAGACATAGTCATCACACATATCTATATATTTATCCCATACCAGCCGATAGACCTGGTGTATACTAGTGATAGGTAATGCGTATGCAAGTATGACTTCAATAGAATCACAACACCATAACCATCATCATCATGACCATCATCAATATTATCATCCCCTATTATAATCATCCTTTGGCCTCGCCAGTTATATATATATATATTTGTCATACATAGGAGATGAATGGTGTTTTTACAACTAATTCATACTCATTATTCGTGCACAATACCTTGATTTGAATGCATAAATAAGACAAACATATGGTTAGATGCACTAATAACCACTCAATGTTGGTTAAAAAGCTAAGAAGGTCAAAAGATATGGATTAGAGATGAAAATAAAGAAGCATAGAAGAGTGTAGTTGAAGACTTGGATTGCATCAGCCCCAGTTACCACTACTACAGTCCTCTAGTTGTGGTTGCAGTCAGTAAAGATGGTTAGAGAAACGCAGTTGTATAATCTAACTACAGTTGTATAGGTGTGGTCGCAGTCTAATACATGCAATCGTGGATTAGCGAGAACTGGGCCATAGGCAAAATTGTAAAATATCATGGACGAATTCCAAATCATATATAATAAAAAACCCTTTCTTCTTTGAGTATTTTTTGCCTCATAATATAGTTTTGAATTCTATACTTGAAACCCTAATTGGGTAAGTGGTAATCAACTTTAGAGGCTCAAAATTCTTAGTTTCTTGTTGAATAATGAATGCTTTGGTTTACCCACATAGGATATCTCTTTTTACTTTTTTCATGAGAAGCTAAGTAATTTGGTCTTGAGATTATGTTGAATTATTATGTGATTGTGTGTGGAAATTATTATGTTCACAAGGATTTTAGTTGTTGAGTATGGGTTTCACCATTGCTTGAGCTTATGAGTTGGGATTTGATGGGTGAAAACTCCAAATTCCCAAATGGGTTTTCAATCTTAGAAATAAATATTTAGGGAATATAATTCATGTCAAGAGTATCATCCTAGAAATAGGGATACTTGGTTGGGGTTTTGGGCAGTTATACAAACTCCATAATTGTTAGGTGCTCGAAAGAGCCAATAAGTGAAATAGTCGTGGTTTTATCAAAAAATTGACCTTAATGATATTCAATCTAGCGTATCCATTAATTAAAAACTAAAACTCATGATAAACCAACATTATCCCAAATGCACTACCTCTAAGGAGACATAATCCTAAGATTCCTCCAAACCTTGAATTTAGACCTAAGATAGCATTCACTTCGTGTTGATTAAAGTTTGTGTGAAGAATTTTTGACAAATTCCCCCCATTTATTTATTATGTTGATTTCATTAGCATTTTGGGTAACCTTATTGTAACTTAAGTACCCATACGTTTGAAATATATAGCATTCATTACTTTAGATTTGACCCCAATTTACATTGGGTTACTTCACAATGATCGCCTCACCCCTCAAATATGGGAGTTAGTGGAGCATTATCAAATTGACGTCGTTTCCAGGGAGTGAAATATAGATTTCACTTGTGTGGTGTTATTCTTACTTGGCAATTCCTGGAGTAGGGTAATTTATTTTATTTTTTATTTTTGATAATTTTGTAGGTGATAAAAGTGAATGGAGCAATGAGCAATAAAACAAGTAATTTTGGCCCCTTTGATTCTCCAGTAGACAATCAGGGCCAATTGAATGAAGTCAGGAAAGCAAGTACTATCCGCATCCCACCAACCAATGTAAATAGTGTATTTTATATGACTATCATTATGCTTCATATGCTACAAATGAAAGGATTATATGGGGGTCATGCATATGAGGACCCAAATGTTCATTTGAAAAACTTTCTGTAAGTTTGTGTGCCATTTAACATAGCGCATATTACACAATAATCCATCTGGCTTCTACTCTTCCTATTTTCACAAATGGGCGAGGCGGTTCTATGGCTTCTCTAACTTTCACCCGGCTCAATCACCTCTTTGGAGGAGCTTACCATGGTGATCCTTGATAGATACTTCCCACCATCAATGATGCTTCTAAAGCGGGATGATATTGTAAACTTCTAGCAATTGAATAGAGAACCATTATTTGAAGCATGGGATAGGTTTAATGGAAAGCTAGCCCAATGTCCTAATCATGAGATCCTTGATATAATGCTCCTTGAGATTTTCTATAGAGCTCTTAACCCATTGAATAAAACGGTTGTGAATAATGCAGCGGGTGGCTCTATTGTAAAATTGCACCATCTTGCAACTTTATAATTGATATGTGAGGTATCCAAACAAAACCGTGGGTAGCACACCCATGATACTGATGCCCCTAAAAACCCTTATACTACCCTTGTGGTGATCAATAAGCAAGGAAAATAAGAAGAGGAGAAGGAAGAGAACATGGACAAGATAATGACCCAGTTTGAGCTTATAATGAAACATGTTATGGAAGTACCCACAAAAGCAGTAAATGCCATAACATCAAAGCCTTATGAAGTGGTAACGAAGCAAAGAAATTGGATGAAGAAACTCGGTACTTAGAAAACTACTCCGGGGTTTTTTGCCTTGCCTATCAAAATCAAGGTAGAAATCAAGGTTGGATGGATTGCGATCGAGATAGAGATTAAAGAGATAGGGAATATGAATATGACCACTACATTCCTCCTTATGATAAGGCTAATTCCAAGGAGTCAAATGCCATTAAACCTGAAAAGTTCAAGACCAAAGATGTTTTGGCACAAATCTTGAGTAGAGTTGAAGGTACGGACTAAATAGATCGTGAGTTTAAGGGTGACTTCTATGTAAAATCCCAAATGGTACTGTCTCACTCCACCTCCATCAAAAAATTATAGACCCAAGTCAGGTAAATCTCCACATAACTAAATGCAAAGGCTAGAGGTAGACTTTCGAGTGATATAATTGCTCACCCAAAAAATAAAGCACAAGTCATAGAAATTGTCACTAAAAGTGTGAAAGCACTTAAATATCCCCTTATAAGAAAGATGAGTAAAAATATTCCCAAGGCCAAGGAAAAGAAAGAGGCACCTGAAAGAAGAAAAGAAAATGATTAGAAAGAGTTAGATAAAAGCGATGAGGAGGTCGCCAAAGTTGAGAAGCATCAAGGAGAAACAAAGCCAACCATCCATTTTCCTTCTCCATTCCCTTAACTGTTGCATAAAAAGGAAGAGAGTGACAAATTGAGAAAATTTATGGCAAAAATTAGAAATCTTTCCATAAATATCCCACTACTTGAGGCGATTCAAAAGATTTCGGGATATACTAAGTTGATGAAGAAATTACTGTCCAAGTAAAAGCTCATTGAAGGTGATACCATCGAAATTACACATAGGAGTAGTGCTACATGGATAGCAAAGTTGTGTAAAATAAAAATAACCTCGGAGCCATCACTATCCCTTAGACCATTGGTACTCATGAGTTTGCAAAATCTCTTTATGACCTTGGAGCAAGCATCAACCTAATGGCGTATGTCATCTGCAAGAAACATGGTTTGGACACTCCTACACCAACCTCAATGCGACTTTTGATAGGGGACTGATCCATCTAAAGGTCAGTGGGTATATTGTTTGATGTCCTTGTGAAGGTGGATAAATTTATTCTCCTGGCGGATTTCATTGTATTAGATTGTGTGATGGACCAAGAGGTGCCTATCATTCTTGGTTATGCCTTCTTCGCTATCGGAAGGGCCATTGTTGATCTAGAATTGGGAGAGATGAAATTTTGAGTGCAAGAAGATGAGGTATCGTTCAAAATTTGCAAGTCAAAGAAGCAAACTGCAGAGCTCCAAGTACTATCTGTGGTGGATGTTGAAACTGACACACTGAAAGATAAGGGGTTTGAGGATCCACCATGAGATTGGAAGAAGAAATACATTGTGCCATGATGATAACTAAGGCGCTAGGTGGGAGGCAACCCACAAATTCCATGAGAGTGGCTCGTATCCTTTTTTGTTATGTTCTCGTAGTGTAGATATTGTCTTTTCCATTTGAATAACCCATACATTTGTGGTATTTTGCATTGCATTGAATGAGTTTTTAAAAGGGTAAAGTGTGAAAGTTTACTTTGAAAATCCAAACAGGAAAATTCTGTGAAAATTGAGTAAAATGCAAAACAGGGGAAAAAGGGGAGAAAAAACTACTCTTAGTTACTGAAACCGCAGCCACCAAGCATGATCTTAGCTACACGGGTATCCGTGGTCGCGGCCCCTAAGTACGGTCGCGGTCATTTTAGCCATTTAAACCCTAGTCTCCTTCATTTCCCTCACACTCCCTTATCAAGATTTTACTCTCAAATCTAAGCTACATTGGTGGCCAAGTTGTAAGTCAGACTCCATGAACATGCCTTTTTCATCACAACTCCGGTAGGTGACATGAACCTTTGATTTTATTTTGGAAAATAGTTCTTTGAGTGCATGATTAAGAATGGGACTAGAGTTTTAATTTTTATGCTTTACATATTGTCATACTTATTATTATTATGGCATTGGTTTCTTGATTGAGGTGTGCACACAAGTGGGAAAACTCTGAGAACCCAATAGTGTTCATAGTAGATAAATGTAATATGCACACCTTGTGTTTGATAAATTGCTCTAATGAACTTTCAATAGTAGTATTTACTTTTGAAGGGCACATTCACACACACCAGTAATATTGATCACATAGCCTTTATTTGCACCTATATTGTAGAACATGTTGGTAGTCTATAATTGGGAGGAAGATGAACATGCAAAACTGACATGGAACTAGCCTCAGGTGTCATGATTGTGGTCATAGACTACGACTGCAGTAACATAGACGGGGCTCTTATTCCACAATCACGGTAACATAAGGCAGGTTTCTATCATATCAAAAATAGTGTACTCCCAAATTTTAGCCAGGCAACCCCAAGCACCTAGTTCAATAAACTTTATGGTTTAATCTAGCACAGCTTACATGATTTAACTGACATTGAAAAATAAAATGTGTGTTTAGTGCTTTCAGGATAGTCTCATGGATAAGTTCGATCACATCATATTCATGGCACCTGAATTCCACACTCACTACTACAATGATCTTTCAAGGACAAAGTTATTGTTGGAAAGAGAAATTTGTTTACAGAATGTACCAAAGAAGCTACCAACTTTTCATGACAAACTTGAAGCTACAGGGTTGAGGTGCTTTGACCCAAATCTATGCCTTGCAATTAAGCAATGGGTCCATGAATTTTATGCAAATATCAATGAAGTATATTTCTTAGACCCACTCAATATAATTGTTAAGATGCGGGGGAAGCTAGTGAAAGTAGGGTCCAAGAAAATCAATGATGTTTATGGGGTTACTTGACAACGACCGCCTCACCCCTTAAATATAGGAGTGAGTTGAGTGTTATCAATAGGGCTAGATGAACTGGAACTGATTGATATGCATATTGGCACATAAATATAATCATCCTCCTGCCTTGTTGGGTATCAATATCATCATCATAACATCTTCCAACCTTACCGGGTATCATTACATCGTCACAATATCCTCCGGCCTTGCCGGGCATCATCACATCATCATAATATCCTCATCAAAGTCAATAACAGAGTGCGAGCCCCACGAGGGTTAATGTAAAGTGCAATCCCCACGAGGGCTAAAGTAAATGATTTTGAAAAGATAAGCAAGGTAGAGCACATGTCCATAATTCAGCGTTCATCATCAATATCACATTATCAACAAGCATATATATAATCTGTGCACGAACTCAAGCCGTGGCTAAAAGAGTGTAAGTTTGTAAATCAACTGTCAGAGTGATCTTTGAGACTAAATAATTATGAAGTGTGGAAAGGGTCGGAATCTCTCACAATTGGAGTAACAAGTAGTATTAAATCATAAACTAAAACTTATCTCGGTCAATTCCTTAAAACATCATTATTATCCTCTTTTATGTACATAAATTATCCATTAAGTTAGGCAATTATTATAGTAAAAAAGTTTGTTTTCAAAAATAAAGCAGGTTTTAAATCTCTTCTTTAAGAAGTATAGTCATAAGATCATAGTTTCTCTATAATCACATCATTTACAAATATAATGATTATAAATGTACCAAATTTATGCATGCCTTCACCAGTATCCATATCAATGAAGTCGTAAGAAACATAATGCATCTTTCTCAATCCCATACCAAAGAGATGTATATATATATATATATGCTTAAGCTACAACTGTATCCTTTAAAAGGATAAACATTTCCTAGATATCCAACAAATATCATAGCATGAGCCTTGGCCCAATAATGTGTTTAGAATCATAAGAGCATCAATATCACAGCCTTAGGCCATATACATAACTAAAACTCATGTTAGTAATCCACCTCGTATTCATACGTCATAGCCTAAATCTGAGGCATAACATATTTATAGGTCGTAAAGCATATTTGTAATCGTCACACATCTAGGAGTCATATTATAAGTAAGGAATCTCATCTATAGGAGATATATCATAATTATGAAGAATATCATCTCTATAGTCCAATTATCATATCTAATAGGAATACCATCTCTAAAGGCCTAATATTATGTCTAAGAGGAAATAATACCTCTAAAGGCGAAATATCATATCTCAGAGGAAATAACATCTCTAAGTCCTAATATCACGTCTATAAGGATTATCATGGACATAAGCTATTAGTCATAATCTGGGTTTAGTCATCACAATTTACAAATTTGCAAAGTAAACTTATTCTGTAGGATGAATAGTCTCAAATATACCTAGCATCTATAACTAAGTTCACAGGGGAAAACACAAGTCTTGGCCTAAGTGGGCCAAACGATACAACTTCTAATCCTTAATATCCAAATTTCAACAATCTATGACCCAAAATAGGCTAAGGTATATAGGTCTAATCAATTCTAAGATATGAAATTCATCTAGAAACATGGGAATTTAAGTCAACTTTACTCAAATTACGATTTCAAAGTCACTATACTAGCCCAATAAAGGTTATTCATAGTAACCATGATTCCAACACTTAAACCACATCCCAAACATAGCATCATATCATGATCGCTCTATGAATTATTTAAATATAGAAAGAAGGCAATAAGATTCTAAAGGGTAATATGTATTTCTCCTTACGAGTTCAAAAATGACACCAAAACCCCCAGGTGTGTCCCACTTATAAAAAATGCATTTTTGAGGCCAACCCGACATTCATACATGAACAAGGAATCATAACCCTCAAGAAATGGGTCAAAACAAAGGGAATTACACTAATACAACTTATCTTAGAATACAATATAGAGACTAGTATAGTACATAAGAGGGAGGAAGGTAATACTCTAAAAGTCACGAGATCACATTAAGTCTCCAAACCATGGCTGTACACATCAACAGCCAAGCCCTAGTTTGGGTCGTGAAAATCTTGATATCAGAGTCTAGGTGCATGGTCAATTAGGTGTCCACAAAGTTATGTTATGTAAAGTTTCTTTAATGGGTGTGTAGCATGCCATACTTATAAAGGAGAGCCTATGAGGCATTTAGGAATGTTTTCTTTCCTTGTATTCTACTTTCAGGCTATAGAGTCTAACATGTTGAAATCTCATCTAATTTTGCTTGTTCACATTTCAGATCATGTCTCCCCAGAGATCTAATACTCGTGGAAACTCCTCTATCCCACCTTGGGGATGACGTGGATGAAACTCGTCCAACCTATGGGATACAGACTCGATCTAGGTTTCCTGCTTCCGATTGACTTAGTGGAGTTCCACCAATTTCCCCTACTCATTCTCAAAATACTTAGGGTGATGTGTCTAATGTTGAGTTCTATTGTTCTATTCATTTGTTAACCCAGATAGCTGCCTTTCTGTCTCGCTAGTCTAGTCCTGTTTATAGGAGAATGAATCAAGCAAAGATGGGAGAGAGGCAGAATAACATGTTTAGATATTCAAAGCATAGTGGAGTCCAGAATTATAATATTAGGCATAGGAAATAGTAGTCTAATGACACGACTCAAACCAGGGTCTGGCCATGTAGGGTATCTCAAGTCAAACCAGGAATGAAGACCACCTCTAATACCCAAACCATTAACCATCTTACACTTCATGTCGGATGAATTCTGAACATATAACAAGATAAGCTAATATCCATTTAAAGACATTCTAATAAGCCTATAACCAAAACAAACTTCCATAACCAAACAACCAACCAATACCAATACCAATACAAATATCAACACTACACATGCCCTCCGTAGTTCGACAAAGCCTCTAATAAAAACCAAAGAATATCTAGTTGGTATATGCCCCAGACCATATCCAAAAAAGACCAAAGAAATAGTAAAGACATTAAGAAATCCATAGCATGAAATGGGATCTTCTAAAGTATGGAAGCTTACCACTTTAGTTTGACTCAAAATTTATCCCCAAGTCACCTAGTCACTGAGCAAGAGGAGTAGAAGTATGGTCAGTTCCTGCATTGTGCCAGGATATAGCATCCAAAGATGGTTAGCGGGGTGAATGCGAGCAAGTAACTCAGGGATAAAGATAAAGTAATGTCATCAATCCAAAACTAAGTCAAATAAGTGCACATAACCATATGCAAATACATATATAGATATATACTATGCTGGAATAGGGAACAAGACTTAGAATGCACTTTAAAACCTTAACCTGAGCTATGTATATTTACTGTCATAAGTCTACTCACGGGCTATATGGGTCTAGGTTACCCCTTGAATATGCCCCAGTGCGTGTTAGCCGCATGAACCAGTGATATCATAAATGACCAGGGATTCCTTTAGTTCCTTCACTCACCATGATACTTATATATGTGTATAGGCTTGGGGGATTCCCCTATACCCCACAAGCACACGATCATCAAGATCAACCCTCATGTCCGCAAACATGAGTTTCCAGTGTTCGTTCTTCAAACTCACACCTTCACGGATAGCTATCAAAACCCCCATTATTGCCTAATTAAAATATTTAACACATAGCTAAACCATAGTTCCGAGAGTCAATTATTAATTGGTATTATCATACCGACTGTAGCTTAAAAGAAATTTCATTAGCCAACACTAAGGGGATTTCTAAGTACCCCACAAATTTTATTATTAAAATTACTTGGGGGATTCCAATGTTCCTCGCAAGGTTTTTAAAACCATCCTTAACCATTTAACAATTTATACCATGCATTACCTTCAAGAAACAATACAAGCAAAGTGATAACGCATAAACCAAAATCAATTATGCAAGTGGGTTGAGTTTATTACCAATTTCCATACCAAAACAATTAATTTGGGGATTCCATTATACTCCTATTTCCATCCACCATTCCCACACACCCTAATGCATTTACCAACCATAAATTTAGGAAAAATTGCTTCATAAATATAAAGGAAGAAAAATTTAAACAATTTATATTAAAAACCCTCAACCCATAGTTCAAAACCCAATATCAATATCCCATGAATGGTACTTTAAGACACTAAATAGTATGGAGAGAAATCACCCTTGGAATCCCCAAATGATTAATCTCTCGGAAACCCTATATGTTCTCGACCATGAAAAAGTATAAGTGTTTGAGAATCTATTTGATGTGTTTATAAGGGCTAAGGATAACATAAAGAGATTTTAAGTCGTGGGTTTCAAGTTAAGCAAAAGGGAAAATCTCCAAAATGCCCTTAACTTAAAAGCTCGAAAAATATTGCCTTTGACTAAGAGTCAACAATTGACTCATGACCCCTCCTTACAACTCATAACCATGAAGCGTAACCAAGACAGTAACCAAGATCACCATACACTGTAAACTTTACGACTCAACAAGCTTATTCATAACAAGACTATACGTCTAGTAGTGTCAAGTAGTATTCAACACTGAACTCAATTGGGTTGAACACTGGACATTCTACGATTTTATGTCACGACTCATAATGTATCCGTAAGGCTCTTGTAAGTCACTCGTACTCTTAGCTAAATAAAACCATGAACTTACATAATTTGGTTATGACTCTTCCAACGACTCGTCATGCGCCTTAATGACTCATCCCCTAAAATCATACCCATGATAGATACTCAACACCACACATAGGTCACCCTACAACTAGGGTCACCTGACCCATCAAGACACCCTAGACTAATGGGGTCAAGTCGTAACCGAGGCAGTGAGCTCAAAGCTCAAGAAATTTTCAAGGGCCAAAATCTAGGGTGTTTCAATTCTCCCCCACTTGGATCATTCATCCATAAAAGATGGAATAAGGCATTTACCAGCACAATTAAAACCCAAACATCACTACTCTTACCTTTAAGAAAAAAGCAAGAATACCAAGGAATTCACAATTTTTCTTTAACAAAGAGGTTAAGATCAAAACATACATTAAGAACGATTTTCCAATGCAGGGAATAGGAATGGATACTTAGATTTTATGTCCTCTCCAGCTTCACAAGTAGCCTCTCCAACCTTGTAGTTCCTCCACAGAACCCTTACTAAAGTTATATCTTTAGTCTAGAACCGACAGACTTGCCGATCTAAGATTTCAACCAGAAGTTTCTCATCAGACAAGGAATTCAAAATACCAATATCCTTGATAGGAACGATCAGGGACGGATCACCCACATATTTTCTCAATAGTAACACATGGAACACTAGCTGAATGAAGCTCAAACTAGAGGGAAACTCCAATTTATATGCAATATTACCAACCCTCTTCAAAACCAAGTATAGGAAGACGTACAAGGCACTGAGCTTCCCCTTCTTCCCAAACCGCACTACTTCTTTCACGGGACACACCTTTAAGAACACCTAATTACCAACCTCATACTCTAACTTCTACGCATTATATCCTCATAGGAGTTTTGGAGATTTTGGGAAGATTTAAGTCTACTTGAATCACCTTCACCTTCTCCATGGCTTGGTGAACCAAATCTGGGCAAAACATTTCCACCTCACCAACATTGAACCACCCAATAAGATACCTACACCTCCTATAATTTAAAGCCTCAAACGGAGCCATTCTAATGTTAGAGTGGTATATATTATTATATGAAAACTCTATAAGAGGAAAATGATCAACCCAACTACCACCATAGTCAATCACACAAGCACAAAACATATCTTTTATTGTCTGAATAGTCCTTTCCACTTGCCAATCTGACTGCGGGTGGAAAGAAACACTAAGGCTCACCTTAGTCCCCAAACCCTTCTGAAACAAGCTCTAAAAGTATGATGAAAATAGATCACCATGATCTGACATGATGGAAATAGGTGCCCCATACAACTTCATAATTTTCTCAATGAACAATTTTTCATAATCCTACACCAAAAAATTAGTCCTCACTGGAAAGAAGTGAGCAAACTTAGATATCCTATCCACGATGACCCAGATCAAATCAAATTGATTTCGAGAACAGGAATACCGATAACAAAACCTATATTAACCACTTCTCACTTCCACACAGGCAACTCAATTTCTTGATACAACCTTTCGGGCCTCAAGTGTTAAACTGTCACTTGTTGGCACACTATGTATTTAGCTATAAAACTGGCCATATCTTACTTCATATTATTCCACTAATAGATCTCCAAAAAATCACGATACAACTTTATCAAACCAGGATGAAGGCATAACGCGACTCATGAGCTTTAGCCAAAATCCTCTAATGCAATCCATCAACATCGAGAACACACAACATCCCTTTGAACCTCAAGATACCATTGCCCCTAATCTCGAAGGCCATAACCTTTTACTGACCCAAATATCCCTTAATATTTATTAAGAAAGGATCCAATATCTGCTTCTCTTTTATTTTAGTACAAAGATATGATAACACCACCTCTTCAACAGATACTCCACCATCTTCCGAGTCCAAGAGATAAACTCCAAGGTTAGCCAACCGGTGAATGTCCTTCACCAATTCTCACTTATTCTTATCCACATAAGCTAGACTCCCTATGGATAAACTGCTAAGACATTCTGCAACCATATTAGATTTACCTAGAAGGTGGTAAAGACTCATGTCATAATCCTACAGTAGTTCAAGCCACCTCTTTTGCATAAAATTTAGCTCTTTCTAAGTGAACACATATTGCAGGCTCTTTTGATTAAAAAATATATCCATATGTACTCCATACAAATAGTGAAGAAATATTTTCAAAGCGAATACCACAGCCTATAACTCTAAGTCATGAGTTGGATAATTCATTTTATGCATCTTTCACTGTCTCGAGGCATAAGCCACCACTTTTCCATATTGTATTAAAATTCAACCAAGACCCACACAGGATATATCATAATAGACCACAAAACCATTAGTGAGTTTAGGCAAATTCATGGTCAGAGATGAAGTCAGCTTATTATTCATCTTCTCACAAGCATCAAACCATAAAAAGTTCTCCTTCTTGTGAGTTAACATAGTCAACAGAGAAGATATAGAAAAGAAACTTTTCATAAATATCTTATAGTAACCGCCTAAACCTAAGAAGCTTTAGATATCGATTGGAGTCATGGGTCTAGGCCATTTCTTAACCACTGCAACCTTCTATGGATCCATCATGATTCCCTCACTAGCTATGATATGACCTAGAAAAGTAATAATGTTCAATTAGAACTTACACTTAGATAACTTAGCATACAAATATTAGTTTTTCAAGGTCTTCAACATAATACGGAGGTGATCGTCATGATCCTCCCCACTCTTATAGTACACCAAAATATCATCTATAAATACAATAACAAACGAATGCAGAAACTGACGAAAAACCTTATTCATCAAGTCCATGAATTCCGCCAGTTCATTAGTCAAACCAAATTACATAACTAAGAATTTAAAATGTCCATATCGGGTATGTAAGGCAATCTTAGGAATATCCACCTCACTACTCCTTAAATGATGATGCCTGGATTAAAGATCGATCTTGGAGATAAACTTAGCACCCTAAAGTTGATCGAGCAAATCATTTATTCATCGAAGAGGGTACTTATTCTTTATAGTCACTTTGTTCAATTACTAGTAATCAATGCACATCAGAAGGGAACCATCTTTCTTGTGCATAAGCAAAATGAGTGCACCCCATAGGGACATACTAGGATGGATAAAACCTTTATCTAGAAGATCCTTTAATTGCTTCTTAATCTTATTTAACTCAGCTGGAGCCATTTTATATGGGGAATAGAGATAGGATGACTGTTCAAAATAACAGCAATCCCAAAATTAATATTCCTATTAGAAGGGACACCGAGAAGGTCATCAGGAAAAACTTTGGCAAATTCATTCATCATTGGGATAGATTATAAGGAAGGACCCTTCGAGTTATAATCTTTAACCCTGACAAAATGATAAAGGCATCCTTAGGAAATAAACTTTTGGGATCTAAGATATGATATGAATCTTTTTTTATGCACTAGAGAAACCCCTTTCCACTAAATGACCGGCTCATTAGGGAACTTTAAAAATGACCTTATGAGTTCACCAATCTAAAAAGGTATAGCACGAGTGCAACCAGTCCATCCTTAATATGACATCAAAATCAACCATGTCTCATTCAGAAAAATCCACCAGTTTCTTTACCACCTATGGATACCACACAGCCCCCATAGACTATCTTAGCCACCACAGAGTCACCTACCTAGGTAGAAATAGAAAAGTGGTATGAATTACACTCAGGAACAATACCAAAGTGCACAACCACAAATGATGTCACATACTAAATAATAGACCCTAGATCAATTAAATAGTACACATGTAATACCCCGTACTTTTCTCAGTTCAGTTCAGCTTTTAGTACATGTACAAGAGGCTTAGAACCTAAAAATTTAGCAAAGTGTTGGAGACTTAGTTTTATTTTTGACCTCTTAACTTTAATGATTTTTAAATTGACCTTACCAACCCTGAGACGTAAGTTTTTTAGTTGATTCATGTTCAAGGGTGTAAGTAGCATGTCTCGGGTAAGTTTTAGATTTTTTGGCTGAGGTTTGGACCATGTTTGGATTTCCAAAATAATAGCTCACCGTGGTTGTGGTGGCTATAGTGGTGGAAGCCTTGGCGCATTGTGGTATGAGACCAAAAGGCGGTCCAATTGCTAATTTTAATTCCTAGGGGCCATTTAGCCTTTTTCCACCGCCCTCAAATAGTGAAAGCACAGGATTAAACAGTTACAAGGGCATATTTTGCCCACATTCCCTAATTTCATTCTACGAGAAACCCTAAACTCTCTAATTTTTCATCAAGATAAACCTCCCTTCCTCCTTTCAAGAAAGATCAAGAATTGGGGTTTTAAAGACAAGAACATTCAAGCATGTGATATTCTTCTGGATTTAACCCTTAGAGGTATGTTAGATGTTCATCCATAGGCCCTTTTTACCGACGGAGTCCAAGAATCCGTATTTTATGTTTTAAATTATGAAATTACATATTTATAATGATTTATCTCCTTGAAGGTTGTTATGAATTTTGATTATACACGATGTTTACAATCTATTTTCGTTGAAAGCAGCCCTTACATGTTTGAAGCATGAAATTTCCTTGTCAAATCCCAAAGTATGATTTTAGTATTGCAATTATGCTATTCCCACATGTTTCACTCATTCCCAAGCTTAAGTTCGTGAATTTCTTACCACATAAATTTAGACTAAGATTATAAAGATTATAAAATATTTCAAGTGGAGTACATCATAGAATATTTTAAATATGGTGGTTTCCATATCATGTGCATGGGAATTCAGAATAAATCCTCAGTTTATGATCCTTTTAGGTGATCGTTCTATCTCACGTGTTTAAAGTTATTCCTATGTTTAAATTCATGTCTCTCATGTATTTGATGAATGGCTTAAGTGAATAATTATGAATAATGATTTCCCTTCCATGGTTTCGAAGCTTTCATGTATCCCTATTGTTATAGTGATCGAGTCTTGGGGGTTATGAATACCCAAAATTTAGCTGTTTATCTAGATTTTAGTATCTACAGAATGATTTTAGTCACACCATGAGCAATATCATTCAGTTAGTTAATACAGTCAGTTATGGGTTCAGTTAAGCTTAGTTTCATCTAGCAATTAGTGTTAGTTCAGTTAGGAGTAGGATTAAGCACTGAGCGAACCTAGGGATAGGGGCTCACCCATCATTTATGACTGGGTCCTTATGAGCAATTCCTAAGTTCCAAAACTATGTCGCCAGCGTAAGTTATGAGATATCACCCGCCAGTTTAGGACTGACATTCTCAGGGATCACCTGCCAATTTAGGACTGATCTCAGGGGTCACCCGCCAAATTAGTACTGAGTCCATAGCCATTATTAGTACCCGTGGCACGGTACTAGAAACTTTCCAACAGGGGTCATATGTTGGACCCCGATCAACTCAGCTTTAGGGCATGTCGGTTAGATGATACCTCCCACAGTCTCAATACAATATTCAGTGTCTCTTCAGTTCAGGTTTGCTTGACTGAGTGTACAAACATTCAGAATTCAGTTTAATAGTTTTTAGTCTCTCAAATTACAAATTTTTGCAGTACCATAACAGATATATACTAAGTCTTGTATTCTCAAATATTATAGTTTCCACGCATTCATGCTCAGTGACCTCATGTGATTTTGATAGTCCTTACCTCATAAGCATAGTACCCCACAATTAGAGTTTCATTATTCAGTTCAGAACACAATTTAGTTTTTCTTGACCATAGCATACAATTTATCAGTTATTCAGTTATCAGATTTCAGTATTTTAGTGTACAGACTAGTTCAGAATCATGTTATATATTTGGTAATGCATTCTCAGATTTTATTGCATTCACGCATGCATATCCAATTATCTCATGTTATTCATTCATTCAGTTATTATTCATACACATGAGCCCATGTATATCAACCTAACATCATCTAGTATACCAGTACATTTAAAATACTAATCGCATACTCATTTCTTGCGCTATAATGTATCATATCATAGGTTCAAACACTCAGGTTCCTGAGCGCACTTAGACATTCTAGCACATCAATAGCAACAGCAATGGTGAGTCCTCATATTTTGAGCATCGATTAAGTTTATTTTAGTACTTCAGTATAGTAGTCAATCGGAGTTATTTGGGGACATGTCCCATCAAATCCACAGTCATTCAGTTAGAGGCTTTCAGATTCTTTTAGAAAATTATCCAGTTTTCAGTTGATTCTCAGTCTTTACATTATTACTCTAAGACAGTTGTTTCAAATTTAAGAGTTCAGTAATGTCTTAGTAGTATAAAACCTTATGGCATATTCAATTATTCTGCATATGTGTATCTTTTATTAGCAGTTTCATTCAATTCTCATAGTAGGAACCAGCTCATAGGTTAGCTTGTGATCACTTGTGACTATAAGCATCGTATGACATTTAGGGCTTATACCTGGGGCATTACAAATTTGGTATTAGAGAATAAGGTTTTAAAGTGTCCTAGGAAGTCTGAAAGTCGCGTTAAGTAGAGTCTTGCGCATGGGTGTGAAGTGCGCCACACTTATGGACAAGAGGCTATAAGACATTTTAGGAAAAGTTTTCTTTCTTTCATATCAGATTGTGCTATAGAAATTTCCTCTAAGAAAGTTATACAAATTCTTATCTTGCTCTATTCATGCCAGTCCTGTCTTGTTTTCAAGGTAACAGAAACAATCAAGCTTAAATCCTTATAAATAGAGATTTTCTCAGACAGTTATGGGATTGTATGCTAGCTTGAAAGTATCCCATCAGTGCCTTTATGTTAAAAAGTATGAAAGATTTCATTTATGATTCATGAAAATCGTGTATTTATCCTAAGTCAGATATGTTTTTAGATCCCTCCCCAGAATCCTATGATAGCATATGACCTAGAGTGAGAAGTGTGAACCCAAAAGTTTAGAAGTAGTTATCTGAATTTAGTAGATTTTGCATTCATGGGGTTAGTTGTATAAAAGGTGAATCAGTAGGCTGGAAATAGTATATGCAAGTAAAGAATTTAAGTTTATTGATTTGAAAGTATATGTTGTTGGTGTAATGGTAATTCCCATGGTGTAGGTAAAGTATAGGTTTAGAGAAGTGATAATTGTAGTCTATGATGAAAGTAGTATAGTTCATTGAGGGCTTGGGGATATCCATGTTATGTGTTAAAATCTAAGTTTGAATCTTTGAAGGTTGAGCTAATAGAAAAAGGAGTTGAAAATTCTAAGTTAGTCAATTTTAAGTTGTTACATGATGATTGTTGGGGCAATAGAGGGCTAGGAGTTGTATCTCAGAAGAAATACTAGCAACAAGTTTTACATTATTGGGCATAGTCATTTAGAGTTAGTTTACCAATTATGTGAAATATTATAACCCAGATTCTAAAGTAAGACGGTGGCAGTTCAGTTTAAAGATATTGATTAAGTGGTTCCCAGATTAGAGTGATGACTTTAAGCTAAGGGGAGATGACAGAACAAGTAACCAAGTCAGGCTCCCTGGTTCTAGTAGTGATGCCAGGACATTATGGAACAACGCTTGAGAGGATAATGACCAATCCATGCTTATCCCAGTACAAGGTTTTAAGTCATCGAGATATCTACTCATGCCTTATATGTCAGCTCTATGATCATAGTTCATGTTCATGCACATCATAAAAAATTTTGTACACTTCCAGTTCCTAGTATAAAGAGTTCCAGTTTACCAAGTAGTAAGAACCATGTTCCACAAATTTACGAACTCTAAAATCAGGTCATGCAGCTCATGACTAAAGTACTCATGCTTTGCAGTATGTCCATTTCTAGTACTCAGGCTACACTCTCAATGATCAGCAAAATTCAGATTATTGTTATGTATATCCTCAGATTTGATTTCTTGATGAATTCATATCATTGATACTATATTCCTCAGGCCTCAGTTTTAGATTCCGGATATTTAGTCATGATTTAATTCGTAAGATTTCTATACATCATCTTAGTGTTTTCTTAGCATTTCATTCAAGCCAATATTATTCGGGGGACGAACTATCCCAAGGGAGAGATGTTGTAACACCCTCTAGTTTTTATGTACTAAATCTCTCAACTTTTCTTTACGAAACTAGATCTAGCCTGAAGCAGTGGTTAGTCATAAGTTGACTCTCTCATTTTTAACTCATTCATATACTCACCTTCATGTCATTACATGCATTCACGAATCAATTCTATCAGTCACCATGTTGTAGACTCAGTCATGTAATCATGTTTACAGTCATGCATGTTTAGTATTTAATATTAGTTCCTTCACTCTCAGCTTAATTTGTCTCATCCGAGGACGAATTTTTCCAAGGGGGAGATATTGTAATACCCCATACTTTTCTTAGCTTAGTTCAACTTTTAGTACATGCACAAAAGGGTTAGTCTTGAAAATTTTGCGAAGTGTTGGAGACATAGTTTTATTTTTGGCCTCTTAACTTCGATGACTTTTAAATTGACCTTCCCGACCCCGAGACATAAGTTTTTGAGTTGATTCTTGTTCAAGGGTGTAAGTAGCATGTCTTGGGTAAGTTTCAGAATTTTTGGACGAGGTTTGGACCACGTTTGGATTTCCAAAATAGCAGCTCACCGCGATTGCATCGAAACTAGTGAAAAAATGGGCTATGGCGACGGTTCTCATATCGTCTTCATAGTTACCATAACCATTCCAATAGACCTATAGTGACGGTTAGAGAACGGACACAACTGAAGGCGCTATAATAGGCATACGGCGGTGGTTTCTTGCAACGGTTGTCAAAATTGTCGCTACATCTTGGCCATTAGCGACAGTTTGGTACAGTGACCATATAGCGACGATTTACATGGTGTTTAGGACGGTTCCAAACTGTTCCAATATATCTACTATAGCGACGGTTATTTGAATGATAAGGCCATGGTTATAAGGGTATTGTGACGGTTGTAAACTGTGTATGTTTTGACCTATAGCGACAGATTATTGTATGTTGGGATAATTTTCAACCGTCCCCATAAACCATTTTGCGACGGGTATTTATATGTTGGGATGATTTTCTTTCGTCCCAATAAAACTTATTGCAACAGTTTTTAAGTTATAGCGACAGTTTGATGATTTGATTTATATTGGGACGGCTAGTTATTGTTACAGTTATAAACCATCGTAAAAGCTTTATAGGACGATTATTTTATAATACGCTATAGCAACAATTATTTTGTAAGCTATAGGGATAGTTATTTTTGACTATTAGAACACTTATATAATTGTCCTAATAGCCTAAAATAATTGTCCCTATAATCTAAATTTAACAATTCATCAACAATACCATGTAATGCTATTACAAGTATTTTATAAAGCTACCATAACACAAAATATACATATATATTAATCATCAAGAGTGTATATATATATATATATATATCATTGCCAAAATGTCAACCAATAAGAGACCAAATAACTTTTTGACCAATCAAAAAAATCAAAACACACAAGTTTTGAATGTTCAAAAATAAAAGATCCTTGAAACTACGTATATATACTCGATCAAATGTGATTGATCTCAATCAAAACACACAATCTTTTCCAACAGCTAGTGTGGCATGAAGCCAATGTGATCAATCTCTTAGGTCAAGTCTAGTTCATCAATTTCGTTGCCACCATCGTCTATGTCATGATCACCTACAACAATAAGAAACAAAATTAAAGTTGAGCAACAAACTACACAACAAGAACAACAAAAGCTTGCAAAGATCAAATAGAACTCGATCAAAAGATCAAAAATGTACATTCTGGGTCTGCCTGGACTCATATTTTTGTAACCCCTATATAGGAAAGGCATCATACACAGTTTGTTGAAAATTGCATGCTTTTCCAATGTATTCCTTGTACTAGAAATTCTGGGAACTCAGAGGAGTTGTGGTCCCATGTGCTCACCACACATCCTGCCAGTTTCAGATTCTCAAATACTATTCAAGAGCATTATTTTCCCGCAAGTCAGGCTTCATCAGAGAAGCCTGATATAGGCAAGTCCTTGTTGATGGAGAATATCAATTCAGAGAACTAGGAAGGACTTAGTTACTGACAAGGTAACTTATTCAAAATTGATAGGTATTGACAAGACTAGGGAGTTTGCTGAGGAGTTATAGAAAAAGTGATGGAACATTAGCTAGTAACACAATGGATATATTAAAAAAGTATGAAGTAGCTATAAGAAATAAATTTAGCAGTATGACTACAGCATCAGAAGAACAAACACAAGAGATAGCAGTAAACAGGAGATTAATAAATAAGATAGCAATTTGTAATATGTGTTGGATGGATGAATATATATGTGCATATAAAAAATATTATTACAAAAGTGCATATAACAATCAAGAAGCCCAAGAAGCAAGAAAGTTATTTTATGTTAAAGTTACTAGAACCATTTAATTCAAAGATATTAAGGGACTGGGAAAAAATAGGTTATCCAGATACCTTAGGAGCTAGAATAAAATATTTAAAACAATGGTATGGAAATATATGTGAAAAATATAAAGAAGAATTAAATATAGAAAAAACTATAATAAAAAACTTAAGTTGTCGTAAAAATATGACTGCACTACAATTTGGATGAAGTAAAGACTATCCAAAAAAGAAATATAAACACAAATATTTTTTGATACAAGGTCTTATAAAACATTTTTTCGTACTATCTAAAAACTCCATTTCTTGCTTTGATACAAGGTCTTGTAAAAACTTTTTTCTACTGTCTCTGTCTTAGTAATCTGGAGTTTCAACTTCTAGTAATCTTTTGCGAGGCAGATGTCAAGTTAGCCTCTTTAGCTGGTCCAAATAGACCCCTCTAAATAATTTAGAACTCTTCTTGGATTTTGTTAGCTCGATAGTTTAGAAAGAAGCTACAAATCCTTATTTTTGGGATCTTAACTGACATGTCCTTGTAATGATTGCACCTTCTTGATGCCCTTGAATGAAGCTACCTCAATAAAAAAAAATGTTTATGCCAAACCTTCTTAGGTCCTGAAGGTAATGATGACCTATTTCATTAATTAAAAAGCTTCTAGGCTCTCACTAAACTATCTTAGAACAGGTTCGTCACACACTTGTATTACATGAATAGAAAAAGATGCACACTGAACACAACAAATCACAATCAGCCATTTATGTTAGCTTCATCATGTATTTAAGCAAAAAGTCGGCCATTTGACAAGTAATTAACTCCGCTTGAAGGGAAAAAACTCCACAAGATCTGCTTTGATCAACCATTATTGCTAAAGGTAGTTTCACAACCAAATATCGGGATATTAACAACCAGGATCAGTTCATTGCGATAAATAGTTTATTGAACTCTGATTTATCTCTCAAGAAGCAGCTAAACCATTTATTGAACTCTGATTTATCTCTCAAGAAGCAGCTAAACCTAAAGGGTGATCATTTTGAAGAACATTTATATTTTCAGAACTGGAGAGATATATATATGGAGAAAAATAGAAGAATATCTCAAGGGAGCAAACCAGTAGCATCAACAGCACGGATTGATTCACAAAATGTGTTGGCTCTCTCGCGGCATCGGATCATGTCACTTGAAGAAGGTGTTGTTGTAAGTAGGAAAATCTCGGACAACAGATTTATGTCAAAGTTAACGAAAGTTGATGAGAATAGCAATCAAAGCTAGTTTTGCCACAATTATAAAAATGCATTGATACTTCAAGGAGTTCATGAAACCTAAGAGGTTGAGGATATAATCTCTAAGTCTCTCTGTGGTATGTGGCACTGCCATCACCAAATCACGAACTACAGCTAATGTAGCTTCATGTGATCCATCCTCAAGAAAAGCATCCATTTGAACACGTATTTTATCAACAATCTAATAAGAAAGAAGAACACACATCTCATTAAAGCCTTTAGATCAACACAGAATAAGAATGACAATAGATACTTAGCAAAAACCTTATACCGCATCGTTTTTAAACTGTTGTGCCACAGCTCCGAAAGCATCAATACTGGCATATTTCACATTCAAGTTTTGGTCAGAACCAAGTGTTACAAGAGCAGGCAAAACATAAGTTGAGGCAACCTTGGCATCAATACATGGAACCTGGTGAAGTTTAAAGAATGATTAACGTAAGTCACAAAAACAATGCACAAACATAAGCAATTCCACATAAACAAAAGTCTTACAATGACTTTGAAAAGATTGGCAGCTGTCGCCTTCATGTTTATATCAGAACTCACAACCATGTCCCAGAGGATGTTAAAAATCAGATTGTGATGTTCATCAAAAGTGCTGCAGAAAAATATAGTCAGCCATCATTTAAAGAGTTCAGTCGCAAAACTGTAATGCCCTCACTAAAATAGTACAAACCAAAGGAAGCGAACAGAATAGAAAATCTCGCGCTTCACTGTCTGACTCTCTTGTCCGGATGTTTGAATCAAGAGATTTCTCAAGTACTGTGTCTGTAGTTCATGCTTTCTAGGAGATCCTAAAACACTTGCCAGCAGAAGAGGCAGGACACAAATAGCCGCAAGTCATTCAGCTACTACAGTTTTGGTAGCATGATGTGTGTCAGGTAAGGTTCCCCCAGCATGTCTGAAACTGCCAATAGAACTGCCTTGCAAATTAAAGACGAATCTAGAAACAAGGAGGCATTTTCAATCCCAACCACCAAAACTTAAGTGAAACAATTCAAGATACCCGTGTAATTCGATTCCTTCGGTTATCTTCCTTCTGGGCTAATACAGAGGCTAGTTTAATCAATGCTGAAAAGCAGTTTATATACAGCCACTCAAAAGAAGGCCACTCCATCTTTCTTCTGCATAGACAATTCAAATATCCCGTAAGTATTAACTATACATTGTAAGATCACCTTTGAAGAAGAATAGAAAGGTAAGTAAGAAATGGTAAAAGGGGATTTTACCCAGCACACTGTTCAAGCACTGAAGTAGAACAGTACTAACCATAAGCACTGAAGTAGAACAGTATTAACCATACATTGTGCGATCACCTTTGAAGAAGAATAGAAAGGTAAGTAAGAAACAGTAAAGGGGATTTTACCCAGCATACTGCTCAAGCACTGAAGTAGAAAAGACTGGTCTTTCATCATCCGAAACCAATGGGAATGGAAAGGTATCAATAGCTTTCTTGCGTACAAATGGAAACAACTCTGTCAGTAAGCGCAAAGAACCTCTATGTTCCACCGTTCTCTCTATCCTAATGCACGAAGATGTGACTCAATAGAACCTTCAACCCCTGAAAGAGGTTGACACCACTGGGAAAGAGACAATGTATCAGATCCATGTTTAAGACAAGTCACTACTTCAGTTACAACTAAGTAAATGCAGAATCCATACCTGAGCAGACCCCAAAGCATGAGATAATAAAACTTGTAGCAAAAGATCCAATTCCTTGCCCCAGTTTACTAAAGCTAGAACAAGTTCCATGATTGTTGTTTCCACTGCAACTCCAGATGGATCACACACCAATTAAATATCCTATGTTACGCATTTTAAATAACGAAGAAAAAAATAAATAAAGTCAGTATCAACGTACAAAAAGTATCATTAGGTATGTGAAATAATTTGTATAACATATATTTAATAAAGAATAAACAACAACAACAGACCCAGTGCATTCCCACATAGTGGGTTTGGGGAGGGTAGAGTGTACGCAGACCATACCGTTACCTCAGATCAAGTAGAGAGGTTGTTTCCAATAGACCCCCAGTATAGGACCGATAAAAATATAACAAACACAGAACAAAAATACATATAAACTAGTACACTATGCAAAATAAACTAACACCGCTAGCCACAAGATAATGCTGCATCCACAAGATAATACTAAAAACTATCTAACCAAAATCATAGACATCACACAACACCACGAACAAGAAATCATATTGCATCCATAATGGAATCTAAGTCAGAGGAAAGAGACAACAGAACCTAAGTCAAAACAATCATACACTACTGCACTAGGTTCTTCTTTTAATTTAAGCGATAAACAAGCTTAATTTCTAAGTTTTTGTTTGTGTCATCTTCAGTGCTCTAAGCTAAAATAAAAAGGTGAATTTTTCTGTCCTGATGAGCAAATGGTCATACAAGATGTTATATAGTCAGTAGCTCACTCTGCAGATGTCTATTTGGCTAGGGAACGGGATCACTCAGCCATTGCTGTAGTCATTCAATTGAATTCAGAAACATATTGGTTGCATCGTAAACTTCTCACCACAATGTAGTGAATTCAAACTTCGTATAATGCAGTACACATAAAATCCCTAAGAACTTTCAACATAGATGATTTTAATCATGGTACCAACCACCACAACAACATTTCAACAAAGTCTTTCAATGTTACAGACATCTAACAGTAACAGACCACAAAATCCAATCAAACTTTTTCCGAACAACATACAGCAATGCAATTTCTCATTTTCAGGAATTAAAGTGTATACATTATAAAAAAAAAAAAAACAGACAATATATCCATTCATTCTTACATAGAACAGTGTCGAGATTTACAAAACAAAACCCACAAAAATAACTACTTTCACAATAAGAACACCTACCTGAGAACACCTTTAAATGAAAAAGCAGCCTTTATCCGAAAAGTAGAAGTCGATCGAGACCGAAAAGTAGAAGTTGATCGAGGAACACCTTACACTGTAAAGCACCGAAAATACTGTAAAATCAACACAATATTTTGGAAAAATGAACCTTAACTCAAAGCATAAAATGGCAGAAAGAGGTTTTTCCACCATTTTCGTTACTTACAACTCTATTTGGGTGACAAATTAACTCAGTGAACCTTAAATCCCATTTTCGTTACTTACAACTATATATCCCAGAACAATCCCAAGAGAACCCTCTTACTCTGCTTCCAATTTTATCCGCGAACAATCATAAACTTCCAATTTTATCCCAGAGCTCAGACGAAGGAAAAAAAGTGAAGAAGAAACGGGTTACTACATATCTTATCCCAGAATAATTGCAAGAGAACTCTTAATCTTGTTGAATTCTGCTACCAATTTTAGCCGCGAACAAGTGAGAATGAAACCCTAAGAAGAAGAGAATGAAGATGATGACTGCTTTTTTTTTTTTTGAGAAAAAGACAATAGCTCTAATAACCCTAACCTTTAAATTTTATCATTCTTCTATAATGAATATGCGGAGGGAAAAATACGCGGCCTTTTAGTTTTTGTACAATATTAACCGTAGCTATAGGTGACCGATAGCGATGGGTCTACTAATTGTTATTATAGGTCAATTTATTAGGACGGTTCAAATGAATATGCGATAGTTATTTTAGTTAATTGTCCTATTAGATAGGGTTACATATTGCAATGGTTATAACCGTCACCATAGATCTATGGTGACGGTTCTAAAATCGTTACCTAAGCTATCGTTATCATAACCCACTTTTCTAGAGGTGTGCATCGCGGTGGCTATAGCGGTGGAAGCCTTAGCACATTGCAGTGAGAGCTCAAACGATGTTCCAGTTGTGAATTTTAATTTCTGGGGTCAGTTTAGTCTTTTTCGACTGCCCCTAAATCGTGAAAACACGAGATTAAACAGCTGAAAGGGCATATTTTGCCCATATTCCCCAATCTCATTCAACAAGAAACCCTAAACTCTCTAATTGTTCATCAAGCTAAACCTTTCCCCCTTCCAAGAAAGATTAAGAATTGGGGTTTCTAAGTGAAGAACATTCAAGCTTGTGATATTCTTCAGGATTTAATCCCAAGAGGTATGTTAGATGTTCATCCATGGGCCCTTTTCACCGATGGAGCCCAAGAATCCATCTTTTATGTTTTAAATTATAAAATTACATGTTTATAATGATTTATCACCTTGAAGCTTTTATGAATTTCGATAATACATGATGTTTACAATCTATTTTCGTTGAAAGCGGCCCTTATAGGTTTGAAGCATGAAATTTCATTGTTAAATCCCTTCGTATGGTTTTACTATTGCAATTATGTTATTCCCACGTGTTTCACTCATTTCCATACTTAAGTGCGTGAGTTTCTTACTATTTAAATTTCAAGTTAAGATTATAAATTGCTTCAAGATTATAATAGTTTTAAATATGGTGGTTTCCATATCTTGTTCATGAGAATTCAGAATAAATCCTTAGTTTAAGATCATGTCATGTGATCGTGCTATCTCATCATGTTTAAAGATATTCCTATGTTTAAATTCATGTCTCCCATGTGTTTCGTAAAATGATCAAGTGAATAATTGTCAACAATGATTCCCTTCTATTGTTTCGAAGCTTTCATGTGTCCCTTTTTTTTATAGTGATCGAGTCCTGGGGGTTATGAATACCTGAAATTTAGTTGTTTACCTAGTTTACAATATCTACTAAATGATTTCAGTCATACCATCAGCAATATCATTCAGTTAGTTAATACAGTCAGTTGTTGGCTCTGTTAAACTTAGCTTCGTCTAGTAATCAGTATCAGTGCAGTTTGGAGTAGGATTCAGCACCGAGCGAACCTATGTATGGGGACTCACCCATCAGTTGGGATTGGGTCCTTAGAAGCTATACCTAACTTCTAGAACTACATAGCCAGCGTAGGTTATGAGATGTCACCCACCAGTTTAAGACTGACACTCTCAGGGATCACCTGCCAGTTTAGGACTGATCTCAGGGGTTACCCGCTAGATTATGACTGACTCCACAACCATTGTTAATACCCACAGCATGGTATTAGCACCCTTCCAACTAGGGTTACAGGTTGGACACCGATCAGCTCAGCTTTGGGATATGTCAGTGAGATGATACCTCCCACAGTTTCAGTATATTATTCAGTGCCTCTTCAGTTCAGGTTTGCTTAACTAAGTTTACAGACTTTCAGATATTCAGTTTAACAGTTTTTAGTCTTTTAGATTATAGATTTTCTCAGTACCATAACATATATACACTTATTCTTGAATTATCAGATACTACAATTTCCACGCATTCATGCTCAGTGATCTTCTGTAGTTTTGATAGTCCTTATCTTAAAAGAATCGGACACCACAGTCTTAGTTTCAGTATTTAGTTAAGAACTCAGTTCAGTTTTGCTTGACCATAGTATACAGTTTATCAGTTATTCAGTTATCATATTTTAGTATTTCAGTTTATAGACTGTTTCAGAATCATGCTATATACTTGGTCATGCATTCTCAAATTTTACAGTATTCACACATGTATACCTAGTTATCTCATGTCATTAATTCAGTCAGTTGTTATTCATACACATGAGCCTATGTATATCAGCCTAACCTCATCTAGCATACTAGTACATTCAAAGTACTGACCGCATACTCGATTCTTGCGCTATGATGCATTATATCATAGGTTCGGACACTCAGATTTCCGATTGCACTTAGACATTCCAGCACATCAGCAATAGCAGTAGTGGTGAGTCCTCATATTTTGAGAGTCGACTATGTTTCTTTTAGTACTTTAGTCAAATAGTCAGTCGGAGTTAGTTGGGTAAATGTCCCATCAACTCCATAGTCATTCATTTAGAGGCTTTCAGATACATTCAGACAAGTATCCAATTTTTAGTTAATTATCAGTCTTCATGTTATTACTCTCAGACAATTTTTTCAAATTTAAGAGTTCAGTAATGTCTTAGTGTTATAAAAACTTATGGCATATTCAGTTATTCCGCATATATGTATCTTTTATTAGCAGTTTTGTTCAATGCCCATAGCAGGTACTAGCTCATGGGTTAGCTTGTGGTCACTTGTGACTGAAAGCATCGTGTGGAGTCCAGGATGTACTCCCAGGGTGTTACAACACATCATAAGAAAAGAGTTTCAACATACCAGTAACGACATTAGGCGATGCTTCAGACTCCTGGTGAGTAATGAGAGCATTGAGTCGGTTCTGACAAGTGTCAGAGCCAGATGGGGAAACCTTTGATGCAGGAGCTGATGAAGAGGAATCACAAACCTTGTTATTTGAAATAGCTGTCCCTTTCCTCATCACAAAAGCACAAATACTATCGACCACAAAATCTGCAAGGAGGATATAATGGAATTGAATGGCCCACTAGCCTGAGATTGGGCACCCTATGCCTTATTGACAGCGCCCAAGCGCACACACAAGTGTACAGATCTTATCAAGTAATATAGTGGCTTCAAGGAAGCCCAAGTATCGATCTCACAAGGACTTACGTTCGCCACCTATCTAATTCTAGTCTAATTAATTGAGAAGAAACAAATAAGAAAAGAGTTAGTTATTTTTATAAATTAAAAATAAAATAAATAATATGAAAATTAAATTCTTAGAACAATCAATGGAATAAAACACAGGGTTAAAGCACTTCGAACAATCATACTATGTTATTGAAATTAATTAGTTAACTTGCTTATCGTGGTTGTTGATTCATAGGGTTAATTGCATGATCATGGTTTCCCAACCTATAATCTTTTACCTAATATGGACATTACAACTACATCGTTGAGTGGGGATGTAATAATCCAATTAAGTGAATTAAAGCTATCATCCTACGTATGAATCAAGTAAGGCATCTAAGTACATTATTGTCCTAGACGCTAAGTTTAATTCTTTATTTTATAAAAGAATAAAAACTCAAACTTTATTTTATCCCATGTTCTATCTTCCTATTCCCTCTTCCGAGATCAAAAGGTCGACAATATATATATTTTAAGGGTCGCGAATCCTTAAAATAATTAAAATAAGAATAAACAAACAACCAAATATGATGAGCAAAAATTAATCAGAATTAATCCAAAACAATAGTAATCATTTTCTTGTCTTTAACCCCGAAAGGAGGATTTTAGCCACTAATATTCATAATCATGATCCAAATATTTGAATACATGATATAAAAAATTAAAGATAAAAATAAAATTAAAACCTTCTAAATCATGTAGAAGCCTCCGCAATTTTTCTCCAAATCTGTTTCACCCATGTACTATACGTGTCTTGTGTTTTTATAATAGTATTATTATCCCAAGTTGACAAAAAAAATGATCATGATGTCCAGCTTTAGTGAAATTATAATAATCCCAATTTTGGTATAAATGGGATGCTATGCACGTAACCCAATGCAACAATTCATCCAAAATTTTCCAAAGTTTCTTTCCGCTTCAATAATTACATATCTGTTGTCTAGGTTGTCCAATCTTGTGTCAGCGTATTAAATGTTGACCGGCCATAATTTTAGCAATGCGACGCGTAGCTCAACACATTGGCACATCGATGCAATGTGTTAACTTTGCATCGTCTCACTGAAATTTGTGTTTAAAAATTTGGTTAAGTGTGGAATGTTCTATTCTTTTCCCATGTCTTTTGTTGTGTAGTTCCAATGAATTTCGAGCCTTTTTTTATCATCAATATATCATCGTATTTATTTCACCAAGCCTCCTATAATATCATACACCACAAATTAAAGATCAAAACAACACAATATTCTTAACAACAAATCAAAACACAAGCTAAGATAAGGTAAATTCGCAATGATCGTCCACTCATTATTTCGACTCTTGACTTAATCAAATTGCACTTTGTCCATTAAAAATAAGTTATTCCACGCATAATTACACCATTAAAATATTTAGAACAAATTAAAAACATTAGAATCCACTGAACTAGTTTTTCGGGTTGAACTCTAAATTACTCAATTAAGCACAAACTTGTTTGAAAAATACTTTGGACGTTTTAATCACTCACTTGGGCACTTAAATGCTTATTTATATCAATATGAACACGCTAAGCACACAAATTGCTCTCAAAACAAGGTGAAATAAGTTAGATTAATGATACGAAAGTGTATAAAATCATATCTGATCATCACCCCACACTTAAATCCTAGTTCATCATCGAACAACTCTTTACTCTAAGCATAAAAATCTAAGGTGACACTACACTTCTACTAAAATAAATACACTCAAACTAGTACTATAATGACTACACGGAATGCAAGTTTCTACATAAAGCATGTTACATACACAATTGAAAGCTCATGAATACTACTCCGAAACATCCTATCCTCAAGAATCGACTCACCTAAGTGGCAAAATCATGCTTATTATTCAATTAAGGATGTCATACAAATCACCCACATTCATCAAATATGTGTCCTCACAATAACAAAATTACCCATAATCACTCACAATAATGCAATTTATAATACAATGGGTATAAGAATCAAATTACGCTCACTCTCACAAAGAATTCACAAGTTACACACAATGAACCATAGGCTTTCCCTTAGTGTAATGTTCCACTAATAGTCAAATGTAAAACTTAGGATCAACTAGGACTTTTGCAGGTTGTAATATAGGCTAAGGGACGGGTAGGAACTATTTGGGAATAGTGAATAACCTCTCTAAGCACTTAAATACACTACATTATGCGTTTAAAACAAATCTCTAACAATTAAATTACACCATTTTTGTCTACCATCTCTTTTATTTTTGCCCCATATCTTTTAAGCATTTTCACAAACACTTGGTGGACGCATAGTTTACTACCATAAGAATCAATTTTTCTCTTTTTTTCATAATTATGACAATATTTCTAACATCATTTATATCACATCCATCCACCACAAATCAATTATAAACACCAATAACCATTATCTTGGGACATCAATTTCACCTTTTCTTCTTCAATTTCTCAAACTCCTTACTAATTTACTTTTTTTTTTTAATTAAAACACTTAGTATTCTTTTGAATCAAATTATGATTTATCAAATAAGGGATTAGGAAACATATGAGGCTACCAAAGAAACAGCTAAAGGTACAATGGGGGTTAACTAGGATGTTGCACAAGGGGTAGGACAAATATAAGGTAAACACACGGCTATTAAAGAAGTGCCTAAATCATCTCCTAAACTCACATTCTTTATTTCGCTTCACACACACACCAGGAAAGTTCTAGACATCATATTCAACAAGGAATATACAAAAAACCTTACACCACACATGGCACATGCTCAACTCAATAGGATTATCATAGACTCTCAACCAAACAAAAGCATAAATTCAAAATTAAGCGAAAAAAATACAAAAGTCACAAACTTGAGCCTAAGAGTCTCAAAAATAGCAATTCACTCAATTAACATGCTTTTACAAATAAATCCACTTGCATCATGTAATCAAAAATAGCATCAACAAGAATATCTCTAAAAATCTACTTTGTCCCCAAAGTGAATTTAAAGGTAAGAGATAGAAATATTCCCTAAGGCCTCTAGGCCTAGCTAGTAGTATCTTAACAGATAGAGGAGATCCATGGGACTGCACATTCAATCTTTGTCATGCTTCAAGCTCAAGATTATGGTACTCAGACTTCCCATTAACCTGTGACTCAACCAAAAATAAAAACTACGTGAAATAAAAACTACAAAAAACTAAAAAGAAAATATACCTAATTAACTTGGGTTGCCTCCCAAGAAGCGCCTAATTTAGTGACGCGGCACAACCCAATCAATTTTTTTCTACACCTTGAAGATTTGAATTTCACCCCCAACTTAGCATCTATCTTTTTGCCTCGCTTATAGGGTGGTGGTACAAAGATTAAGGAACCAAGTAATAGAATATACATGGTAAAATACTCGGCCTTGAAGTGAGATGTGTTTTTATATTGCTTAACCAGTGCAAAATCAAGAATATAGAATTCTTGTTCCTTATCTTCACACTCTTCCACTATTTTAAATGATTTCACAGACAGGACATCATCTAAACATAATGAAGAAAAGTGCTTTGAGTCAGGCCCAACAAATCCTACTTCTAAATTTACACTATCAATAATACACTCACCCTCATTCACCTTCTCAATTTCAATCACAAGATAAAGACGACAACTGAGTGGCTGTGATTCTTGTGTTTTTCTCTACCTCTGTGGAGATGGTAGTGATGGT
Organism: Capsicum baccatum var. pendulum; assembly: GCA_030864225.1. Classification (NCBI taxonomy): domain Eukaryota; kingdom Viridiplantae; phylum Streptophyta; class Magnoliopsida; order Solanales; family Solanaceae; genus Capsicum; species Capsicum baccatum. The sequence goes on along the minus strand of CM061559.1, from coordinate 135,743,726 downwards.
ATTTACTGAACCTCCTTAGTTATTTGTTGAGCATTGTCCACAAACATGACTAAATCAGGATTAAAAGGATACATATCTGCAGAGTGATATAAATTTTCATAAGTCCCACACCAACTTGTAGTCTTCTGCACAGGTCGGAAACAAGCAGGTCCTCTCCCAACGCTTGAATCAAAATCTTGACAAAAAGCCACATGGTGGGTTCCTTCACAATAATGACAAGAATTATCATCCCTCGAAAATCATCTATCCCAGACAGACATCTCGAGAAGAGTGTGAGAAAAATAAAAATAAAGAAAAATAAAAAGAAACTAAATAAAAATTATTTAAAACTCAATATAGAAAAACAAAAATAAGATAGTTGCCTAATAACAAGTCCCCGACAATGGCGCCAAAAACTTGATAGAGCCCAAGCGCACATGCAAGTGTATATGGTTTTATCAAGTAATATAGTTGCTTCAAGGAAGCCCAAGTATTGATCTCACAGGGACTTGCATTCGCCGCATTTCTAATTTTAGTCTAACTAATTGACAAAAAAATAAACAAGAAGAGAGTTTGTAATTTTTGTAAATTAAAAATAAAATAAATAATGTGAAAATTAAATTCTTGGAACAATCAATAGAATAAAACCCAAGGTTAAAGCACTTCGAACAATCTTACAATGTTATTAAAATTAATTCGTTAACTTGCTTATCGTGGTTGTTAATTCGTACGGTTAATTGCATGGTCATGGTTTCCCAACCTATAATCTTTTACCTAAAATGGACATTACAACTACATCGTTGAGTGGAGATGTAATAATCCAATTAAGTGAATTAAAGTTATCATCCTACGTATGAATCAAGTAAGGCATCTAAGTACATCCCTATCCTAAATGCTAATTTTAATTCTTTATTTTATAAAAGAATAAAAACCCAAACTTTATTTTTTCCATGTTCTATCTCCCTATTCCCTCTCCCGAGATCAAAAGGTCAACAATATATATATTCTAAGGGTCGCAAATCCTTAAAATAATTAAAACAAGAATAAACAAACAACCAAGATAAGCAAAAATTAATCAAAATTAATCCAAAATAATAGTAATCATGTTTTAGCTTTAACCCTAGAAAGAGGTTTTTAGCCACTAATATTCATAATCATGATCCAAATGAATACATGATATGAAAAATTAAAGACTAAAAATAAAATTAAAATCTAATAAATCGTGTAGAAGCCTCCTCAATTTTTCTCCAAATCTGTTTCACCCGTGTACTGTACGTGTCTTGTGTTTCTATAATAGTATTATTATCCCAAGTTGTCCAAAAAAATGATCATGATGTCCAGATGTTGTGCAATTATAATAATCCAATTTTGGTATAAATGGGATCCTATGCACGTAACCCAATGCAACAATTCACCTAAAATTTTTCAAAGTTTCTTTCCGCTTCAATAATTACATATCTGCTATCCAGGTTGTCCAATCTTGTGTCGGTGTATTAAATATTGACCAGCCATAATTTTAGCAATGCAACACATTGCTCAAACATGTTGGCACATTAATACGATGCGTTGATTTCGTATCGTCTTACTGGAATTTGCGTTTAAAAATTTGGTTTAAGTGTGAAACGTTCTATTCTTTTTTCATGCCTTTTCTAGTGTATTTCTAATACATTTCGAGCCTTTTTATCATCAATATATCACCGTATTTGTTTCACCAAGTCTCCTACAATATCATACACCACAAATTAAAGACCAAAACAACACACTATTCTTAACAACAAATGAAAACACAAGCTAAGATAAGGTAAATTCGCAATGTTCGTCCACTTATTATTTCGACTCTTAACTTAATCAAATTGCACTTTGTCCATTAAAAAAAGTTATTCCACGCATAATTACATCATTAAAATATTTGGAACAAATTAAACACATTAGAATCCACCGAAACTAACTAGACACACAACTAGCTCAAGCTAGTAAACTAGTTTTCCGGGATAAACTCTAAATAACTCAATTAAGAACAAACTTGTTTGAAAAATACTTTGGACATTGTAATCACGTACTTGGACACTTAAATGCTTATTTATATCAATATGAACATGCTAAACACACAAATTTCTCTCAAAACAAGGCAAAATAAGCTAGAATAATGATACAAAAAAGTATAAAATCACCTCAGATCGCTTATACCCACTATCATTTGGTGAACGACGATCACCCGATGACTTCGGATAAGGAGAACTAGTTGTAGAGTAGGAACCAAAACTCCTCCACTTCTTCTCAGACCACTATAAAAACCAGAACTCCCCTACTTCTTGTTAGATCACTTTCAACCATCTCTACCGCTCTGCTGTGGACTTTCACCCTTATCAGAAAACCTAAACTTTTTATTCTTCCTTCACCCTATTTCTGTCTTCTTCTTATTTTCTTGCTCAACAAGCTACATATAAACCACAAGTCGTGAAATATCAATATCCTTGTTCAGCAAGGCCGCCTTACTTTCTAGAGTCAAATCACGAGACAACCTAGAAGCAAATTTCCTTATTCTATCCCACATGCTATACACCAATTTTAAAGCATACCTAGACAACTGATGAACATAAAGGCATACTCCTTGACTATCATTCTTCCTTGCCTTAGATTCATCAATTCTTTAGGCTTCGCCTCCCTTAACTCCTGAGAAAAGAAGCGATCGAGAAAAACTCTAGAAAAGTCCTCATCAAGGTAGACTCAGCATCCACAACCATGAGTTGCTCCACTCTTCATACCACTGATGCGCTACATCCTTCAACTAATTGGCTGCAAACTCCACACCTTCTATCTCAGTGACATGTATCACACGGAAAATCTTGTCAATTTCCTCTATGAAACTCTGAGTATCCTCCTAAACCTTCATACCGGTGAAAATAAAGGGATTCAGCCTCATAAATTGGCCAACTCTAGTGGCCTTAGATGGTGGAGTAACAAAGTTCATATGCTCATCTGACATGCAACCAATTGAGTGAGCAAATGGATCAATCGGTGAAACTTAACACTAGACACGTCAGCTTAAGGTGTTTGAGGAGGGATAAGAGAAATCGATAAATCTTTATTAGAACCATTAGAGATAGTAGCCCTAGACCTAGTCTAAACCCCTAGAATAAGATGAACACCATTTCCATTATCCTCAGAAGGGACAAAAAGGTTACCAAAGACATCAGATCTTCTTGGAAGCATGATCTTATAGGCACAAAATAGGAATTAGAGAGATCCAATACCTTAGACTTTATAGCCCAAAAATAAAATAGAAAAAAGTGAAATATTACTAAATGCCTCGTAGCCTCTCCCTTATGATTGTGGCATGCTACACACTTGTAAAAGAGACTCTACTTGACATGGCCTTGTGGACACCCAATTAACAATGAACCTAGTGTCTGATACAAATCTAATACGACCTGAACTAGGGCATGGCCATGTCAGGTATCTCAAGTCCAACCAAGACCAAATACTACCTCTAATACCCAAACGATTTACCACCTTACACCCCATGTCGGATGAATTCTGAACATATAATAAGATATGATAAAATCAATTTAAATACATTATAATAAGTCTATAACCAAAACCAACCTTCTACAACCAACCAACCAACCAATACCAATATTAATGCTAATACCAATACTAATACTGATAACGCTCATTCCCACCGTAGTCCAACAAAGACTCTAATTAAAATAAAAGAATATCCAGTCGGTACATGCCCTCGGCCATAACTAAAGCCAAGACCAAATAAATAGTAATGCCATACAAAAATCCATAACATGAAAAAGGGTCTTCCAATCTGACTTAAAAGTTGTCCCTAAATTACCTTGTCACTGAGAAGAATGAGTGGAAGTATGGACTATTTCTATATCATATGGGAATACAACATCCGAAGATGGTTAGCGAGGTGAAAGCTAGTATGTAAGTCAGGTATAAAGATATAATAATGCCATCAATCCAAAACCAAGTCAAACAACCACCTACAGATACATATATACATATATACCATACTGGGATAGGGAACTAGACTTAGCATTCACTTTAAAACCTTAACCTAGGCTGTGTAGCTTTATTGTCATAAGTCCACCCATAGGCTATATGGGTCAAGTGTTACCATCTGAATGAGCCCAGTGCCTATTAGCCACACGAACCGGAGATATCATAAATGGCAAGGAATTTTCTTGTACCATTTGCCCTCTATAATACATATATATGTGTATAGGCTTGGTGGATTCCCTTGTACCCAAAAAGCACACGATCAAAGTACCAACCCTCATGTCGGCAAACATGAGTGTCCATTGTTCATTCTTTAGACTCACACCTTTATGGCTAGCTATCAAAACCCCCATTATTGCCAAAGTAAAATATTTAACACATAGCAAAACAAAAATCCCTTTAGTCAATTATTAAGGCATTATTATGTGGTATCATCATACCGACTATAGCTTGCAAGCAATTTCATTAGCCAATATTTAGTGGTTTCCCAAGTACCCCACAAACTCCATTGTTAAAATCACTTGGGGGATTCAGATATACCTTATATCCTTATCTATTTAACCATTTATACCATGCATTAATTTCAAGAAATAAGCAAAGCAAAGTTATAATGCATAAACCAAAATCAATTATGCAAGTTTCTTGAGTTTATTACCAGTTTCCATACCAAAACAATTAATTTGGGGATTTCATTGTACCCCTATTTTGATCCACCATTCCCACTGATAATGCTCAACTTACTCCCATGTTCAAGGGGTTAGGTAGTCATTATCAATATCTTAACTCGCATTGGGGTCGAATCCATAAGGAGTGAAATACAAATTTCAAATCCTATGGGTGCTCTAATTACTAAAAGTAAACCCGAAATGCAAGCAAACACAACATGTAATAAAAGTGGGGGATTTGGTTTGTATCAACTTTTGAGTTATAACAAGCTATAATGACACTTTAATTTTAAATATCATGTTTGGGGAAAATCTTGGGATTATGCCTACCTAAAAGTAAAGAGCATGTGGGTTAATGATGGTTTAACATGAATCTTAGTTGTTAACTAAGAGATAGGATCGATCGAAGGTCTTTCTGATTAGTCTTTTACCAAAACCACAAATTTGTCACCAATTGGCTCTTATTAGCACTTAATGAGTATATCATTAATTATCACCTTAAACCTTAATTAGACATCCCTCTTTGTAGGAAAATGCCTATGATATGACTTACACTCTATTTAAACTTATGTCTAAGATTGTAAAAGGTAGTAAACCACTTGATTAATTGTCTGCCATTGCCTTGTCCTCCTATAGGCCTCTTTCAAGGTTGCTATGGGTTCCTAAATATTCACCTTCATCCCTCTTTCAAGGATGATGAAGGGTTTCTAGAGTTTGAGGTTTTCACCCATCAAACCCATTTAGAGATTTGAGGTTTTCATCCATCAAATCCATTGGGATATTTGGGGTATTCACCCACAAATTACAACTATTAAACTCAAGCAACAGTGGAATCCATACTTAATATATAAAAATCATGCAAACACAACAACACCCATACACAATTACACTTTAGTTCAACATAATCCCAAGACTAAATTACCTATATACTCATGAAGAAAATAGAGAAATAAATACCATAAGGATTATCCAAAGAATCCATTCTTCACAAAACACTAAGAATTTAAGACTAAAAAATTAGTTATAATTATTCCCAATTAGGGTTTTTGTTTAAAATTTAAAAGTGTCTATGAGGTACGCAATACCTAAAGAAGAAAGAGTTTTTGAGTATATAAATTTTGGGATTCACCCAAGTGAAATTATAAAACTACCCTAGGCAATATTCCCGCTAAGCTGCAACCACATGAGGTTGTCGGTGACCGCAGCCAATGCGACTATAGTATGGTTCCACGATCGCGTTCTATTGACCATTTTGATTGATCACGATTATGGTAACTAGGGCTGGTGACTGCTCTAGGTCTTTGGCTACACTTCTTTATTTCCACTTGATCTCTTTTTGCTTCAATCCACATCTTTTCATCACACCAACTCTACGCCTGAAAAATGTGGATATTAGTGCATTAAGTGCAAAAGAGTGGTAAAACCATCACTCATCAACACCCCCAACTTAAAACCTTGCTTGTCCTCAAGCAATGCCACCCCTTATTATGAGACAATTTCACATGTATGCCCACTATCTATTACATAAAGATCATGATAACTTTAACTTGATTACTACCACAAAAATCTCTTCACACCTGGGCAAAATAATTTTGAATACACCCCTAAACATAATATAAAATATTGAAGGACTCAATAGACATTAAAGAGCAACCATATGACAACTACTAATACTCTAGAAATAACTCACTTCTTGATCTCAACCACATTGTTCTTCCTTTTACCTCATTGTTTGGAAGGTGAAAAAAATCACCCACCTCAACTTGATCACATGCCTCCTCACAAGAAAGAAGAATTCACATATCTAGCTATCAAACATGCAATAAGGAATTTAAATGCAAACAGACTCTCTTGGTCTCTCTCTCAAGAACTCTCAATGCTAACAAGTACCATGCCATAGGATTGCCCTTATTTTCAAGCATCACTACAATGATCATATCTGGTTGGGAATCACAAAGGAATTTTTGAGCTTGTAATGTAGGTTTTAGGGTTGGGTAGGATATTAATTTTAGGATAATAAGGTTAAACCCTTCTTGAACTTCTACACCACACTCTTTTCAATTTTTCTATTGGGCCACTTTTTTTCTTTCACTATTATGCCTACAGTGCCTTTCTTGGTTTTCCCACTTTCTTTCTACTTCTCTCTTGATCTTTTTTTTTGTGTATCATAATATATGCATTTCTTTCCTTTTTCTGGATCCTTTCTTTAGTCTAATTATTTTGCTTTTTTTCTTAAGCATGTCGGCACTTTCTTATGACTTTGTGGCCCAACAAAACCTCTTTTAACTTTTACCACCCCCAACTTAGCCTCAAATTGCATTCTTAAGTTCAAGGAGGATAGGGTTCAAGAGAGGGATAATAAAAGGGTCATGGCTTGCAATGTGTTACCCAAAGAAAAGTCCAAAGACTCAAAGTTGGTGGCTAATGATTATATCTATGTTTTGGTAGGCTTTATAGGCTAAAGTGGGCTTCTAATATCATAAGCGTGGCCTGGATCATTTTACCAACCAAATAGAATCAAAATTTAGTCTTAAAAGACTAATGGGGCAAGTTCTAGATGGTACAAAAACACATGAGATATAGATAATTAAGCTCCCACACATGTTAACTGAATCTCATTGATGGGGTTCAGTTGTTCCTCCCTGCTCGAGACAAATAATTTTCCTAAGTCAATTTCTGGAGTAATAAAAAGAGAAAAAAGTTTTGTTACAAAGTTGCTCATGTCAACGCCATTGAATTTTGCAAAATTTTTTTATGGAGGGGGGTATTTGTTTTACATTTGCACCATGCTTAATTTGTTAATCATGGAAACAACCTAAGATCATGTATCACATTGAGGCTTTAATATCGGCTACTAACCCATATGGCTACTAAGACTTTGCCAATTGGTATGAATGTGATCCCAAATCAATAATACCACAGGTAGTCAGACTTCTCTTATATTTGTGATCTTGACACCATGCGTACTTAGACTTCCCCTGCATTTATGACCCAATCACGATACTTTCCCCTTGAGAATGTCTTCACTCATTCTATCATAGGGAAAATCTCATCAAGTGAAAAAAATTAAATAAAATAACAATCTAGGAATAAAGTAACTAATCCATGCAAATATGGGCACCATGAGAGTACCCATATATTACAACCCAAATAAAAAATAAGAATCATCTAAAAGAGCAAAAAAATATACAAAAATATCAATAATACAGGCTCAAATCAAATGAATACAGAGATAGGCACCCCAACTTAAAAGGTAGTAGTGTCCCCACTATATAAATATTCAAGGATAAAAGAGATAAGGGTTCTTCATGAAACTACATCAAGGGTTGTTGTCACTTTCAGACTCTGCATCATCATTGCTCTTCTTAAGATTATATGAATCAGCTGGTGCCTCATCATCACTCTCCACCCCAGAGAAAGGAAGTCGATCTTGGGTTTTTAGAATATTCTATAGGCCCTTCACCCCCTTCTACATCTTGTTAAAAAACTCATCCCTCTTATTCTCCCTTATGACTATCTTTTCATGTGCAATCCTAAGATCTCAATATAATTCTGCCAAATATGAGTAGGATTTCTCAAGCTTAGTAATGTTATCTTCCTGCTTCTTTTGATCCTCTCTATACTTCTCATAATTGTACCATGTCATATATGATTGATGAGTGGTAGAGGGCTCTCCCAATCCATGAGTCAAACTAGACACAAGCTCCCTGATGGAAGTAATATCAACTCCAATATCCTTAAGAGGAGCAGTGGTGGATGGTCTATGAAACTCAGACTCAATACATGTTGATTTCCCCAAGTCGGTATTTTGCTTCTTGCCTTTGCTATGAGCGCCCTCTCCTTGAATCCTTAAGAGGTAGATGGAGGCCAAGGCATACCCAAGCATCTCTAATATACTCCTCAACCCCTACTCTTCTGTAAATTTATGTAATCAATGAGGGAAAGAAGAGGTGTGTACCACTTTTATCCTTGAAGTGGTCCATTTCATTCATCACGAGGTGACTAACATCCAATGGAATACCGTCTAAAATACAAGAAACCATTCGAGCATACAAATCAGGGATTTCTGTCATGTAGGTACAAGAGGAGACTCGGCTACATATAATGTGCAACCAAATTCGAGCCTTGAAAGTGAAGTTATTTATGGGGATGTTGCTTTTTGTTTTCATCCATGAGACTTCTTTTCTGAGATACAATCTTTCCACCAAACAACTTCCCGACTAATACCATTTTGATTTGAATTCACCTATGTCAGTATGTGGGAGCCCGTAAACATCATTGATTTACTTCACCCCTAAGCACACCATTTGTCCTCGGATCTTAATAGTCATGTTGGATGGATCTGAGAAATAAACAACGCTAATATTGGCATAGAATTCATGAACCTATTTCTCATTTGCATTGCATGGGTTCGAGGCAAAACACCACCACCCTATGGCTTAATCTTGTCATGGAATGCCAAAAGCTTTTCTGACACATTATCCAAGCAAATTCCTTTCTCCGGGAGCAACTTCTTCCTTGAAAGATCACTATATTAGTGAGTGTGGTACTCGGGTGCCATGAATTGGATATGATCATACTTGTCCGTAGGATTTTCCTGAAAGCACTAGGCACACATGAAGTTAATCAATGACATGTTTATACACAAACTATGCCACATTGTTCACTAAATCTCTATGGATGGGAACTTGGAGGTGTTTGGTAAAAAATTTGGAGTGCAACATTTTTGGCATGGCAGGAGATTACCCTCGGTCTCTGTAATCACGGGTCATAACTGCATCCGCATTGAGGAGATCACAATTATTGTAACTGAGACTAGTTCTTACCAACTTCCTATGTTCACCATTTAAAATTTTTTAGAACATAAGCATGTTCTACAATATGTATTCACATAAGACCAATGAAAAGGGATATTAGGTGCTCGATTATGCCCTTTCGAATGTAAAAACCATTATTGAATACTCATTTAGGCAATTTATGGAACACTTGGTGTGCATACTCTATTTCGTACACATTTTTGGGTACTCAAGACTTCCCCACTTGTGCACACCATACTCTAATAGCTAAACACCACACAACTACCAAGTATGAAAACATGAGAATAAAAGACCTAGGCCCTTTTTACATCACATATTCTTTTGGCCTATTTGAAAAATTTAAAGCATGGATCCAAGGAACCTACCAAATTTGTGATGCAAGAGGAATGAAATGCAAGGATGTTGTTGGAGAGCTCACATACTTGGCTAGAATTTGGTCCAATTAGAGAGTGAAATTTATAAAGAGAGTGTGAGAAAAATAAGGGATTCAACTAGTCATATAGCTGAAGAAGTAGCAGTCACGGTTAAGTGACCATGATTGTGGGCACCTGGGTGACCGCGATCATGGTAATAGAGAGTATTTCTGCTTCCCTATTTTCCCCTATTCTGCTTAATTCACAGATTGACACCTTTTCCCCTATTTTGTTTTTTATACAAAAATTTCACACTTTCCCCTTTTTATTCTCATCCAATATGCTCTACAGTTCCATACATTCATGGGTTATTGAAATGCCAAAACCAAAATCAAAGATACAATATCACAAAGAAAGGATATGAGCCATTTTCGTGGCATTTGTGGGTTGCCTCCCACATAGTACATTAGTCAACATCATGGCACGACGTCTTCATTTTTATTTCATTGTCAATGTAGATCCTTAATCCCATCTTATTTCGCCTCCTCAATCTCAAAATCCACCACAGACACAACCCGAAGCTCTGCAAATTGCTTTTTCATCTTACAAACTTTGAAAGTGACCTTATACTCTTGCACCCTAAACCTCATCTTCCTCATTTCTAAATAAACAATGGAAATTTTAGTGGCTAAAATTATGCGACCAAGAATTATAAGTACCTCTTGGTCCATTTCATAATCTAAGACCACAAAGTTCGCTGGAAGTATAAACTTGTCAACTTTAACTAGGATATCAAATAAAATTTCTACTGGCCTTTTGATATACCGGTCTACCATTAAGAGCCGCATAGAGTTTGAGGCAGGGGCATTCAACCCAAGGTTTTTGTAGATGACAAAGGGCATGTGGTTGATGCCTCCACCATGGTCGCATAAAATTTTGTAAACACATACGTTCTAATGGAACAAGGAATTATGAAAGCTCTGAGATCATCTTCTTTTTCTGTAATCGTACTATCCATGATAGCACTACAACCATAGGTTACTTCAATGGTGTTACCTCGGACAAGCTTCTTTGTCAACATCAATTTTTTTATTAGCTTAGTATATCTCGATATGTCTTGGATATCCTCAAGCAATAGGATGTTTATCAATAGATTACTAAGCTTGGCCATAAATTTTTTAAGCTTGTCGCTCTCCTCTTTTCTTTGCGATTGTTGAGGGAATGGGGGAAGAACTTGGATTGTAGTACTTGTTTCACTTTGTGGCTTTTCTACCTCAACCACTCTTTGTCATCTTTCTCATTTGTTTCTTATTGATTTTGAGGTAACACCTCTTTTGGCTTAGCCTTTGGCATCTTCCCACTGAATTTATTTTTCAAGTACTCATCAACTATCTTCCCACTCCTAGTTACAATTGCTAGGACTTGAGCATCACTTTTTGGATTAGCAATCCTGTCACTAAGGGGTCCACCTCTAGGCCTAGCATTTAGTTGTGTGGAGATTTGCCCAATTTGAGTCTTTAATTGATTGATCAAAGTAGAGTGGGCTACCATAGTTTGATAGAGTTGAGAAAAGTCACCTTTCAATTCACGGACCATCTTACCCGCACCTTTCACCCTATTAAAAATTTGGGCCAAAACATGCTTGGTCTTGAACTTTTCAGGGTCAATGGATCTTGCCTCTATATTCTTAGATCAATCATGGGTGGCACATAGCGGTCATAATTATGATATCTATCCTTCTAATCCTTATCACGCTCATGGTCCATCTAGTTTTGATTCTCACCATGTCATTGATAGGTGGGGCTGGAACCCCCTGAATAGTTTGCTAGACACCGAATCTCCTCATCAAACTTCTTGGTCTCCTTATCATCCTCATAGTCCTTAGATCCTATAGTATTTACCACTTTTATGGGTGCACCCATAACATGCTTTGTTGAAAGCTTAAGTTGGGTCATCATTTTCTCCATACTCTCCTCTCTTTCCTCATCCCTTTTTCATTATTCTTTGTCAACCATGGATGTAAATGGAGAGATTTTAGGAATTTGGTTCTCGGGTATGCCATCCCCAATTTTTCTTTGTCACTACTCCCAACAATTGAGTTGACGCATGGTAGAGCATCTTCACTAGAGAAACTCCCACTACATTGTCCACCATAATTTTGTTAAGAGGATCAAGGTCCAGGTAGAAGATTTGGAGAAGCATTTTCTGTGAGACCTCATGGTTTGGACACTTTTCCAATTTTACATTTAATCATTCTCATGCTTCAAACAATGGTTCCCTGCTCATTTGCCTAAAATTTATGATCTTATCCTGTATTTGTAGCATTTTGGATGGTGGTAAATATCGATCAAGTAAAACTGTGGTTAGCTCATCCTAAGTAGTGATTGAACCGGGTGGGAGTGAACTGAGCCACAATACTACCTAGCCCGTTAAAGAGAATGATAAAAGGCAAAGATAAATAGATTCTTAAGAGATGTGTGCGATATTGAAAAGTTCACAAACCTCTACAAAATTCTTTAAGTGAACACTGGGATCCTCATATGCTTATCCACCATATAGCCCCTTCATTAGTAACATGTGTAACATAACACTAGTTATATGGAAAACTTTATTCCATTAGTTGGTGGTATACGGATTGCACTCATTTGTCCCACATCATTGAGTTGTCCCTCATGATCGAGAGGAATATCAAAGGGCCACATGTTACTTGCATTGTCACTCATTGTTGTGTTAACGCTATGATCACCTACAAAAATAAAAAATAACAAAGAAAGTAAATCACACCACCCTGGGGATACCCAAGTAAAAATTACACCATACAAGTAAAATGTGTATCCCAGACCCCGACAATGGCGCCATTTTGATAACGCTCAACTTACTCCTATATTTAAGGAGTAAGGCTTTCATTGAAAATATCCAAACTCGCATTAGAGTCTAATCCACAAGGAGTGAAATACAAATTTCAAGTCCTACGGGTGCTCTAATTATGAAAATAATACCCAGAATGCAAGAAAATACAACATGTAATAAAAGTAAGGGGATTTGTTTTGTATCAACTTTTGAGTTATAACAAGCAATAATGACACTTTAGTTTTAAAAATTATCTTTAGAGAGAATATTGGGATTATGCCTACCTAAAAGTCAAAAACATGTGGGTTAGTGATGGTTTAACAAGAATCTTAGTTGTTAAGTAAGAGATAGTCTAGGTCGAAGGTATGTGTGATTAGTCTTTCAATAAAACCAATAAAATGTCACCCATTGGCTCTTTCAAGCATCTAACGAGTGTGTAATTCATAGTCACTCAAACCCTCAATTAGAAATCCCTATTTTTAGGAAAATGCCTATGATATGACTTACACTGTATTTACACTTATGTCTAAGATTGTAAGATGTAGTAAACCACATGCATAATTGTCCACTATTTCCTTGTCCGCCTATAGACTTTTTTCAAGGATGATATGGGTTCCCATATGTTTAACTTCATCCCTCTTTCAAGGATGATGAAGGGCTTCTAGAGTTTGGGGTTTTCATCCATCACCCATCCCAAGATTTGGGGTTTTCACCAACAAATTCCAACTATTAAACTCAAGCAATGGTGGAATCCATAGTTAACAACTAAAAATCATTTAAATACAACAACACCCATACACAATTACACTTTGTTCAATAAAATCCCAAGACTAAATTACTTAGCTACTCATGAAGAAAGTGGAGAAAGATATACCATAAGGATTATCCAAAACATCTATCTTTCACAAAATACTAATAATTTAAGTCTCCAAAATTATTTATAGTATTTCCCAATTATGGTTTTTATTTCAAATTAAATATTGTCTATAAGCTAGGCAATACTCAAACAAGAAAGGGGTTTTGCCAATATAATGTTTAGTATTTGGCCAAGTGAAATTACAAAACTGCACTGGGCAATATTCCTGTTTAGCCATGATAGCATGAGGTTGTCAGCGGCCATGGCTAATGCGATCGCAATATGGTTCCACAATTGTATTCTATAGACTATCTTAACTGACCGTGATCACAACCTTTGTCCCACGATCACGATAACTAGGGCTGGTGACTGCTTCAGGTCTTCAACTGCACTTCTTTGTTTCCACTTGATCTCTTTTTGCTTCAATCCATATCTTTTCATCTCACCAACTGTATAACAACAAAATGTGGATGTTTGTGTATTAAATCATGATTATGTATCATTTATTTATACAAAACATAGTAGTGTGCCTAAAAGTTGAGTGCAAATAAGTGGTAAAACCACCACTTATCACCCACACACCCCAATGCATTTACTAACCATCAATTTAAGCTTAATTATTTTATTAATATCAAGGAAGAAATATTTAAACAATTTTATTAAAATCCCTCAACCCATAGTTCAATACCAAATATCAATATCTCATGAACAATACTTTAAATCCCATACTTTTACAAAATTGAAAATGAGAGAAGAGTAACCTGCTTTAAAAACTAAGTAGTATGGGGAGAAATCTCCCTTGGAAGCCCCAATTGATTAATCACTTGGAAACCCTAAATGTTATTTACCTTGAGGATTTAAGAGTGTTTAAGAGTGTATTTGATATACTTAAGAGGGTTAAGGATAAACTAAAAAGGTTATAACACGGGTTTGATGTTGGGAAAAAGGGGAAATGTCCAAAATGCCCTTAACTTAAAAGCTATAAAAATATTGCCTTTGACTATGAGTCAACCATTGACTCGTAACCCCTTCATATGACTTATAACAACAAATCGTAACCAAGGTACTGACCAAGATACCCATACATTGTCAACGTTATGATTTAACAAGCTTATTTGTTACAAAAGCATACGACTCGTATGGTCACATCGTAGTCTACACTAAACTCAATTGGGTTGAACACTAAGCATCCTATTATTTCATATCATGACTCATAACATATCCTTAAGCCTTATTGTGATCCACTTGTACTAAGAACAAAATTAAGCCACAAACTTACATGATTTGGTTGTGACTCCTCCTAATGACGCATCACGAGCCTTTTTGACTCGTTCCCTAAAATCATATACATAACTAAAAACTTCATACCACATAATTATCACCCTATAAATAGGGTCACCTGACCCATCAAGACACCCTATGACACGTCGGGTCAAGTCATAACCAAGGCAGTGAGCTCAGAGCTTAAGAAATTTTCAAGAGCCAAAATTTAGGGTGTTTCAACTAAGAAGAGGAATTGGGGGTGTTCAAATGTGACTATTAGTTCTCCAATTCCTAGGTCTTCTGGTGATCATAACTTTAGGACAACAATGGGTTTAAGCCATAGGGAGTCTCATTTTTGGCTAGTGGAGCTCCGTCAACCCCATCCTATCCTTCTTACATAGCTTGTGTCTAGTTTCAGAATGATTATAGTTCTAAGGAGAGAAACTTGTGCTTTAGATTCAGTCAACTTGTTCACATGTAGCGGTATTGTCCTTTAAGGGTTGCCTCTGGGGCTAATAAAGTTTTGGTTTCCATGTTATTAGCTACTTCTCTAAAGAGTTCTACTTTTGGTACTGGCACTATCCAAAATCATCTCTATGCTCTTGCAACCTATAAGGAATATATGGTATTCCTAATTTTTTCATTGGTATGTTACAACTTTTCTCTCGGGATATGTAATGTTTACTTGACCCAGGAGCTACCCTTTCTTATGTAACCCCATATGTGGCTATTTAATTTGGTCTCATTCCTAGGTGCATTTCTGACTCCTTCTCTATTTTTACCCCAATGGATGATTTTATGGTTGCTAGAAGAGTTTATAGGGGTTGTGAAGTATCTATTCGACGTAGGTAGATCTTGGTAGCTTTGACAGAGTTGGATATATTAGGCTTTAATATGATCTTGGGGATGTATTGGTTTCACTCATGCTATGCCTTTTTTAATTGTTAGACCCGAAGGGTCAGTTTCTAATTTCCTGATGATTTGGTGATTGTGATGGAAGAGAGTTCCCTATTGTATAAGGGATTTAGGTTAATTTCTCTATCGGATGGACTTGTATATTATGTCGGATATTGTATTAGTGGTGGATGATTATTGCTAGACACTAAGCTTGAACTTTAGATGTTGATTGTGGTGACATGGATGTTTTCTCGGGGCTAGTGATGCGAGAATTATAAGGTTAAATTTATAGGGTTGATTTGATGGGTGGAGGATCCTAGGTTGATAAATCATGAATATTTTAGTAGAAAATTATGATATATATGTGAGGATCAGTATTGACACAATGAATTATGGCCACTTCATTAGGTGGAAAAGAGCATTAGGGATAAAATATAAGTTGAACCCTAGGTAACATGTTGTTAGATAAGGATTTAAGTACATACGTGCCATGTTTTCCAAGTTCATATTCTTGGATTCCTTAGTGTAGAGAAGTCTATAGAGTTGTTGTATAGTATTCTTTAGAGCTGAATTTAGGAGCATATAGATAAACGATGTAAGCCCTTAGTGTAGTCTTAATAACTGTATTAAGCTATGAGGTAATGCAATTAGAGGTTTAATGCTAGTATACTAATGAGTTAAAATGGATTGTTATATGTTAACAAGTGTTGATGTGTATGCTCATGAGAGTGTGAGTTATAGGGTGATAAGTATAGAGGCTAGCAAAAGTTAAGATTCGTATCCCTGAAGGCTAGTGTCTTTATATTATAGTTATCGGGGAGAGGTTTCCATTCATATGTATAGTAATACACCTATGGTGCTAAATATTGTGCTCATAGATTTAATGAGAGGATATGTATTCAAGTATAGGATTGTGACCTTTGAGCAAATAGGGAGATTATGAACAAAGGCAATTCTTGAATTTTCTCATAATGGTGAGTTTCATGGAAGATTCATGGTAAATCTATTCTTATTCTAGCAAATTCCTCATACTTTGATTTAAGAATCATTCTACCAATGTCTTATGTATTCAAATTATGCCTGTGCCTAAGTTCCAAGTACTCTATGCAACATATGTCCATGCCCCAACACTTGAAATAGAAGAAATAACAATTCTAAAAAATCCAAGCTTTCAAGTATTCAATCTCTATATTATGATGCTCATGATCCATAAACACATGTCCTACTTTATGCTTAGTTCTAAGAAACTATATGTTTTTTTATGTTACCGACTCATTTTATGTCATGTCTTATCCCAAAATGTTACTATATATGTAAACTCATGACAATTCTTAGTTCTTAGAATGAGAAGCAATAGTTTCAAATGGTAATCCTTTTTTCATTTCTTGAATATATTAAACTTAGCTTTATGTTATATGGCCCATTATATATGCACTCATGTTTTTCACTATGCTCAGTCCAATAAAATGTATGCTATGTTATGTTTATGCTGGAACGACCCTCTATTTATGATATAGGTGTTTTCTGTGAAGTATGCCTATTATACTGTATCTCATTTCACAGGTCAAACCTTGAGTGGTATGATCGATAGGAGTCATAATTGATAAGTAACCCTCATAATTTTGATGCTTGTGCCCTAGTCCCTTAGTGACCCTCCTTATATTAGTATAGTAGAGGCTACGAAAGTGTACTAATGTTTTAGATAAGAGAGTGGAGGTTATTTGATGTTAAAATTTTAGGGGTGACTACTCAATCTAAGGTTATAGATGAAGATAGAAGAGTAAGAAGAACTTTTGTTATGTTAAATAGTTAAAAAGGGGAGATGTGGTGAAAACCTCTGTGATAGTGATTAAAGTTTCTAGTTTTTGGTGGGGAGATCCATAAAGTGGGTGTAGTAAAGATACACTTGAATATTGTGAATGATAGATACACAAACCATTGTGTAATATGGCTAGTACTCCTTGATTAAGACATGATGTTGTTTTATTATTATGATAAGATGGAGTAGTATTCATTGGGAGGTGTAGAGTATAGGGTCCCATAGCTTAATCTAGCGCCTTTTAACTATGAGTTAGGATTTTACATAGAAGAAATATTCAGTTATACTCAGGCCCTTATAGTTATGTGTTTTTTAGGGGGATTATAAGATCGAAATTGTGAAGTGTTGTATTCATAGCTTAAAGCATAGAGGAGAAACGTGGCTATATGTAAGGGATATTAGACATATCATTAAAGGTAGATAATGCTTATATTCTATTCTTATGTTCCGCAAGAATCTTAGTTCATGTATTGTATCAATTTTAATCTGGCTGTGTATTCATAGAAAAATTCATGCCTCACATTGTTATGATCTGTTTCATAGAACTCATGCCCAAGATCATATCTATGTAATGTCTTGTTATCTCATGATTCGTGGTTAAATAATTAACTTGGTGATGACATAAAACTATTTTATGTTGCTGCCTATGTATGTTCTGTTGAGGGAAAAGTCCTAATATGAAGTTACATCCTTTATTACGTACTTAGAGAGCTTTAATAACTTCTTACCCATAAGTATAGGATGAATTATTCCAAGGGGAAGATATTATAACACCCCACATTTTTGGGCTAGAATTCAAACCGATGTTCCTATATGTATAGACCTGAACACAATGATTCTATGTCAATATGAGTGTGATGATCCATTTTATAGTGTGGAAATATCTTTAGATAAGATTTTAGATCATAAAAAACTCCTAACTCAAAGGTGAGTATTGAAAGTTTCTATCGATTGAGTTTTAGTAAACACTTTAACTTGGGTCCACTTCCAACGACCTTTACTTCTTAAATATAATTAGTTAGGAGTAATACTATATATCAAATGGAATATCTTTGAGTTTTCTTTACAACTCATAAAATTTTACTTTAATATCAGAGTAAAAAGTTATGATCATTTTACATAAGAGTGTTTGTTTGTCGAAAAGTGATGACAAGGCTGACAACCGTCAGCTAGGTGACATCTTGTCACCTTAGTAACTGAAGGAATGTCAACCTTGTTGTCAACCAAAGAATTTTTGCAATTTTATTTTCTTTAGGGGTATTTTGGTGTTTTCCTCACCCCAAACTCCTCCCATAAACACTAATATGACCTATTATCTTTAATTATACAGATCAAAACACTACTCTCTCCTCTCTAAATCCCTAAGTCAATAGCACTATCATTTTCTTAAGGTTGGTCATCTAAAACTTCAAAGGTTGATTTCTCTTCTTAATTCTTGATATCTATTGCATATTACTCTTTCCCAAATCCCATTTATTAGAAGTATGTGTTTATAATTATATCCATGTGATTTTATTGATGAATTTAAATATGTATTGAGGGTTGTTCATAGTTGTTGAATTAATATCTTTTCCTATGGATTTTATGAATCATGTATGGTTTTAATTGATGGTTTGAACATATGGGGTGCATGGGCATGATGAATAAACTAGGGTTATGGTTTTCCCAAAATATGTGAATTTGACAATTAAATTGGTAAAACCCCAATCAAATTTTATGAAATTGGCTTTTAGTATTAGTATACAAACATTGAACTACTCTTGAATTATGGAAATTGCATAAAAAGGCTAATGAAACACGAATGATTTGAAAGACCTTTATGGCCATGGATTGATTTTGAAATGGAACTTTGGAGTCCAGATGGCTAAATAGGTTCGCGTCCTAATTCTCTAAATATTTTGAAGTCCTATTGGCTGATAGGTTAGAGTCACAGTTTGCTAAATGGGATGGAGTCCTATTGGTTAGTGAGTTAGAGTCCAGTCTTATTGGTTAGTGGGTTAGAGTCCCATTTTCTATTTTATTTAGTACAATGTCATTTGCTTGCAAGCTATAGTCGGTATGACGATACCACCTGATATTGCCTAAAAGAATGACTCCTTGATTAAATGAATGGGTTATGTGCATTTACGTTTTCATTATTCAAATGTCAGGAGGTTCAAGTCCATTGTGCATATATGTTATCATTATTCATATGCTAAGAGGTTTGAGTCCCTTTTGTATATATCATTATTCATATGGTGGGAGTTTCGTGTCCGCTGTGCATATATGTTATCATTATTTATATGTCGGGTGGATTGAGTCCCCTATCCATATATGTTATCATTATTCATATGTCGGATGGTTTGAGTTCCCCATTGTGCATATGTGTTTATGATTATTCTCTGGTTCTTGTGGCTATATGAACTGGGGCCTTTTCAATAGGAAAAGCTAAACCTATATAGCCGTGGGTGACTTATTATGACAATTTAGCTACACAATCCAAACTAAGGTTTTGAATTTCATGATAAGCCTTATTCCCTAGCCCAGAATGTGATATATATATATATATGTATTTGCTTATGATTATGTGGATGGATTTTGAATGATTATGAACTGTTGATCAGAGCATTACTTTATCCCATCCCTGAGTTACATTATAGCACTCAACCTGCTAACTATCTTTGAAGTTATATTCACATGCGATGCAACATACAGAGACACTTCTACTTTTCTTGTGCTATGATCAAGTGATCGTTGGATAGCTCGTGAGACAGATTGAAATGGTGAGCTTCCATTATACGAAAGACCCTCATTTTATGATTGTGGTTGTATTTTTGTCTCAGATTATTCTATTATTTCTTTTGGCTATCATCGGGGCTATTTCCCGAGTTAGCTCGACATTGGTTTTGTTTTAGAGGCTTTGTCAATAATTGTGGATTGGGATGTTATTGAGTACTTAGGACCTTAATATGGTTTCTCTATTTCATATGTATGATATTTTGGATTTGCTTCCACTGTCATCAAGGTGGTGTGTTCTTATTGACTAGTCAAAGGGGGTGGTTTCCGGTCCTCAGTGGACTCGAGATACCCATCACAACCAGGCTCTAGTTTGGTTAATGACACATATCCTGTTTCAGGGACTCTAGGCTAGCAGGGAATGCATACTAACTCTTTTTGATCACTAACTCGCACCTGGGACACTTTCTAACCCAATGCCTTATCTCACCACGACCAAGACAAGCTCTAAGAATACTTTGAGATAGTACTTTTCTTAATCCAAAATGGACTCTATGGACTGAAAACCTATACCTAAAACTCTGTAAGGTCTGATGGGAACTCTTCCTGCTATGATCATCATGACAAATCTTAGAACCACTCATAGTCTAAAATACTACTTACATAGAGCTGATAGGCTGCAAGTGAAGCTGACCGGTACCGGAAGGATCCTCACTCCTAGATAAAATACCAATAGCACCATATTGATGGCGTAGCCTCTTTCTGCCACCTCTATAAGTCTAAATTCATGCTCTTTCTGATGCTCTCGCATAATCTATAACCTGACTGTAGGAAGAACCAGCTACTATAAAGTGATCTATACCAAATAGAGTGCTAATTCTAAACCTCTAATAAATTCTTACATCATGTCCGATTCAGATGAATATAGCATATAAAAAGTCTGGCCCACTCTAAAAACCCAATCTCGTACTCCGAAACTAGCAAAGAGCCCTAAAGAATACCACAATTCAAATTTTGGACGGAGAACTACTCGATGACTCAAATGTCATCCATGCCTGGAAGGGATCTACAACATGACTCAGATAGCTAATGCTGAACCTCGAAGGGCTAAAGTGTCACAAGCTCAACTGGAGCTTGAGCTGTCCTCGAAATTATTTGGCCGAAGTTGAAGATTTTTTATGTCTATTATTGACTCTTTGGTCAGACACTGCATTGAAGCTCTGAGAACACGTATCAAAGTCTCATCCGTATCTATCGATAATTTTGTATCATTCATTTGGGATATAATAGAGTAAAATAATATCCTTGAGGCTCATAACAAGTAAACACACGACAAAAAGTCAAAAGAAAAATTTCCTAAGAATATCCCTATAGCATCCTGAATATAAGTTATCAACGTCTCCGCTCTGATCCACAAGACTCTACTAAACACTTACCTTTTGAACTAATACACCGGAGAACCTTGTCTTTGATACCAATTTGTCATGACCCAATTTCTCAGGTCATGATGGCGCCTACTATAACCCACAGTAGACAAGCCAAACCCGAATCTAGAACTACTAGTAATGGACTACCCAAAAGATAATGTAAAGAATGCAAAATCGAGGTAATAAATGATCAAACACATAATATAGTCCCAAAACCTGGTGGTATCAGTACAAGAGTTTCTACTATAATAAGAGAACAAAAATAAAATATAATGAAATTACACAGATACAACTTATCTATGAATACAACATAGAGACTAGTCTAGTACATAAGAGGGAGAAAGCTAATACTCTGAACATCAGGAGCTCAATTTAAGTCTCTGAACCATGGCTACTCTGGATGAGTCTTTGAACCATGGCTACTCTGGATGACACACACATCAACGACAATAACCTGTACTATGTTTTGTAGGCTGTAGAAGTTTAGCATGAGTACAAAACATGTAGTACTTAGTAGGAAATTGCCAACTAAGGTCCAATTATAAAGCAGATATATATAACATATAAATAGAATGAACAACTACACTCAAATGTCCATCAACAACATAAGAGAACCAATAAGATAATAATGATAAATATGCTATTTATGTCCAAGTGATTAATATATTTAGGCTAAAGAAGTATTGAGGATGCTCTATCTTTTTCTAGTTATACTTAGGAATCTTAACACTATACCATATATACTGATCAATATACGAATATAGGGTAAAAGAAGGATATATAAATGTATAAAAGCCAAGGAATGAGTATATAATCTGAGTAAATAAAGAAAAAATGGGATATACGGTAATACTATAGCTATATGTAAGAAGGTATAGATATATTTGTATAAATGAGGTCAATACAAAGTACAACTTGAATAATCAAACTAGCATTTTAAGTCCTAAAAAGCATGATAAGAACTAGTGCTAGAATACTCAAGGTTCGAATTTGTATATCAAATAATCATATGACCATATATAATAATATAATCATCGGATAGAAGCGGTTAAAATCATACCAAAAAATCTCAATACAAAATCAATGAACAATTTTTCATAAACTAGCTATCACAATGATCATAACAATGATAATAACAATAGCAATAACAATGCAAGTACTCAACTAGCCCAAAAAACCAATAGATTTAGGCGAATACTGATGATAGGCGATGCACATGCAAGAATGAATGCATAGTATATAATCAATATCACAATGTCTTCATCATAACCATCTCCATCATAACCACACCATTATTATTATTATTATCGTAACCATCATCATTATCATAATCATCCTCCGGCTATGTCGGATATCAATATCATCATCATAATATCCACTGTTCTTATTGGGTATCAATATATCATCACAATGTCCACCGACATTGTCGAGTGTAAAAGCCTGTTGTCTAGTTATCTTCTGGCCTTGTTGGGTATATAATTAGGATCATTATAATCCTCAACACTATTATACAACATTAATAATAAAATTTGTCATCGAATTTTACCCAAAATTTGTATCATTAATACAAGATCTTTCTCCATCCTATATCACACAGATATGAATATAGATATAATAGGTGCAGAAAGTCATTACTGAAGGAGCGTAAATTTGTAAATCCATTGTTCGAAGTGAGCTTTAGGAATAAATCACTATAAAAGTGTAGAAAGGATCAAAATCTCTCACGGCCAGAGTAATTATTAGTATCAATTCAGAGACCAAAGTCTATCTCAAATAAATCTTAAGAATGTCATTATTAATCACTTTTATATATAAGGTATCCATTAAGATAGGTAGTTATTGTTACAAAGAAATCTATTTTTAAGGTGGGGGACTTAACCCATATTTAGGAAAAAGCATCAATCAATCAATCAATCTATCTATTCATAAACTACAACCATACCCCTTAAAAGGATAAATACTTCCTGAATATCCTACCAATATCATAACACAACCTTTATCCTAATAATTTGTTTGAAATAATTAAAAAATCATAATGATAGCCTATGACTAACATACATAACTAACACCTATATCAATACTCATATTAGAATTATCTCATATCTATAAGCTATATCATAATCCCGAGGTATGTCATCCCAACAGGATATCAATCGTATCCATGAGGCATAACACATCTATTAGCCATAAAGAATATCTATAATTATGATACCCCAAATTTCCATGCTCTAGGCCCCTTAGAATATAGCCCACTAAATTATCTTTCCAGCGTTTCTAGTTTCGTCTTAATATGAAGTTGTGGCACAAAGTTATGCAAGTTATCTTTAAGTACCTGTAAATTACCAGTGGTCATGAGACCAACATACAACGCGTAGTCAGAATTTATGAGTCGTAAAAGGAATCGTAGCCTAATTAGTGAGTTACCCAATACTCCATCTTAGACTATGACTCTACCCAATGACTCATAGTTAGATTTAATAATCTATTAAGAAGAGAGTCATCGTCATAATAGTGCATGACCAAAATCTAATTTTGAGTCTATGACTACACCTTACTACTCGTACTTGGTCATAAAGAGTCATAAAGGGGGATTCATAGTCTGAACAATAAGGACACAAGATCTTAGAACCTAATTTTATGACTCAAACTATTACTCATAACCAGATGTCACAAGTCGTAGAGTGAGTTATAACAACTGGAGACCCAGAATCTCAACATGTTTTTATAGAGGCATTTTGGTAATTTCCATCCCTTTATAATCTAAGCCTATATCTCTTGAGATCCCAAAATGTTAGTTATTAAGGTTAAATTCTACCCTAATCCCTCAAAACATGAAAATTAATTCTGCTACATAAAAGAAAAGCAATTCTTTTCTCTCTCTAGAGCAAATTAGGGTTTCTCAAGAACTAAAATTAACTTAAAGGATTTAACCAAAGGTTTTACTTCAGGTATGTGGGATATTCATCAGTGGGTCCTTTCACCCATTGAGTCCCAAAAATTCCCTAAACTTATGAATATAAATCTGTTTTCTCTTTTTAAGACTTTTTAAGTCAAATATGAATTTATTCAACTCTATCTTAAGTATTTTGGCTATGTGTCCTAAAAATATATTCCCTTATGAGAATTGTGTTTCCATATGTTTGATAATGCAAATTTCTATAACATGACCTGCTATTGAAATATTAAGTGTTATTCATGATTCTCTATACCATGGATAGTTCCATAATTACCATTATTAGTTTATGTTTGTCTATGCTGGTGGGTTATGAACTCCCAATACCAAGGTTTTGAACATGCACCACTTAACAAATCAGTTTTGAACATGCATCACTTTACAAACACAAGATTCCTTCAGTTATGTACATATTTTTATTTTTAGTATCTGATGTCTTGAGATATTAGTTATTAGTTTATGTTTAAAACATACATTAGAGTTATTTAGTTGGGAGTAACACTTTGCACTGAGTGAACGTAGGGGTGGCGGCTCCCCCGTCAGTTAGGCAGAGTCATTAGTAGTAGTCTCTAAGTTCCAAAACTACATTGCCAACATAGTTTATGAGGGGTCCCCATTAATTTAAGCTTGACAAGCTCTTTAGAGTCACCTATCAGTTTAGCTTGACACTCTAGTCCTTTGAGACATCAAATTATTGGATCTACACAACCTGTGTTGGTACCTTTGGTGAGGTGCTAACACTTTTCTAATTGGGGCTATAATTTGGACCCCAATTAGCTTAGATTAAGGTATGTCAATTGTAGTTTGCTCCTACAATCCTCAGTATAGTATTCAAATTTTAATTAGTCCAGGTTTGCATGACCAAGTATCCCTATACCACTTATTCAAAGTATATTAGTATGTGCTTATACTTGGTCTTGCATTATTTCATATGTTTATGCATTCATGCTTAATTTACTTATGTATATAATTTAGTACCCATCATATATACCAGTACATTTAATGTAATGATCACATACTCTCTTGCGTTATGTTGTCTTATAACATTGGTTTTGGAACGTAGTTCCCAGATCGAACATAGTCCCTCTCGGTACCATTCAGTTATGGCATTGGTGAGTCCTTATTAGTAGAGGACTAGTTATATTATTTATAATTATTTTATTATTTCAGTTAATGTTATTTTAGTAGTCAGAGTTAGTTGGGACCTATCCCAATAACTCATCATATTTATAGGCTTTCAGATAGTCAAAGAGTCATACAATTAGTCATGTTTTTTTTTATGTGATTTAGACCCTTTTTTCTTATTGATTTGACAATTCACATGTTCTATAAGATGAATTTTGCATTATATTTTGTTATATTCTTTCAGTATTTATAGCTTGTGCCAGATTATGGGTTAGCTTGGAGGTAATATGTGGCCTTAAGAATCATGTTACGACTAGAGGGTAGTCTCGGGTCATGACAAACTTTATACCAGAGCACAAGGTTTAAAGTTTCCTAGGATGTCTTAAAGCCATATTGGTAGAGTCTTGTTCATGGGTGTGAAGCTGAAATAGCCTAAAATTTGGCCCTTAAAATTTCTTAAGCTTTGGGCTCACTGCCTTGGTCATGACTCGTGGTGCTGAGCAGTGAGATATGGTTATGGGTTGTAGGACCTAGTTCATAACCAAATTAGAAACTTAGTGGAAAATTTTTGCTCTTAGTATGAGTGGCTCACTATAAGCCATAAAGATATGTCATGCGTCGTAGGTTTAAATCATAGGGTGTCCAGTGTTGAATTTATTTGGGTTCTATGTTGCTCATGACTAGACCTTATGAGTTGTAAGATCTCATTAAGAGTAGGTTGGTGGAGACGTAAGGTGGCCAGTGTATGGGGTCCTAGTCACTGTCTTGGTTACGATTCATGGTCATGATTCATAACATATGGGTACTAGTCATGGGATTGACTCATAACTAAAGACGGATTTTTCCAACTTCTAAGTTAAGGGTATTTTGGATATTTCTACTCTTACCCATCTTAAAACCCATGTTTTATACCTTCCTTAGGGAGTTATTAGATATTATAAACACATCAAATAACCTTTTAGAATACTCCGAATTCATCAAGGTCAAGAACACTTATAGTTTTCAAGAGGTTGATCCATTAGGTCTCTCAAGTGTGGTATATCTCCGTACATCATACTATTTTAGGCATGTTAATATTTCCTTATTTTTTTAATTTTGTAAAAACATGTGATTTAAAGTATGGTTCATAAGATTATTATTTTGGTTTTGAAAATAGAGGTTGGGGTTTTTGAATGCTATATATTGAACAATGTTTCTGATGGTTTATAAATATGTTTGTTTTGTTTTTAATATGGTTTTGAACTTATAGGTTCATGGGTATGGTGAATGAACTAGAGAACTATGACTTTTCCAAACTTGGGACTTTTGAAGTGGTTATGATGCCTACCCCATCATACGAAAGTGGTTTTGATTATGAGAACTGTGGGAATTTGTAAAAGAATTGAGCTAGTCTTGAACTATTGCATGATATAAAGAAGTATTTGAAACACAATGGTATGATCTAATGAACAAAGAGAGTCGATGTACCCTAATGTGTATTAATGAACAAAGAGAGTTATTCTCTCCAAGTTAATGGAAGTTGTTTTGGCATGATATGTTACCTTGCTAGTGTAGTTACTATAACTATATCAATAATGTATGCCTAAAAGTATATTACGGGTCATTGAATGAGAATGTGTGACAATAGTTTTAATTTGTCTCTAATAAGGATTGTGTCGCTAAGTTGTGAAAGTAGAGGTCCAAGTTCCAGATATTTGAACTACATTTGTTGATGCGGGGGTCAAAGTGACTAGAGAGGTTCGATTCCCCCTTATTATTTTTCCATGATTAGGGAGATTTGAGTTCTCGATAAATCAGTTTTTGATCATATGCTTAAGCCACCTTGGTATATGTTGGAGGCTTTGGGTCCCCCATGTGTATATATATGAGATTTTCATATGGCTACATGTACTGGGGCCAGACCAGGGGGT
This sequence comes from Capsicum baccatum var. pendulum, assembly GCA_030864225.1. NCBI lineage: Eukaryota > Viridiplantae > Streptophyta > Magnoliopsida > Solanales > Solanaceae > Capsicum > Capsicum baccatum. The sequence goes on along the minus strand of CM061559.1, from coordinate 135,716,083 downwards.
GGGATATGAGGCCCATATAACCTGTGGGTACTATTATATGACGGTTAAGCTGCACAATCCAGGTTAAAATTTTAAAGTGCATGTTAAACCTTGTTCCCTATCCCGACATGTGATATATATTTATATATATATCATTGTTCATGCATTTGAATCATGTGAATTAGTTTTTGAATGATTTTAAACTATTAATCATATCATTATGTTATCCTTATCCCCAAGTTACATGCTAGCGTTCTCCCCTCTAACCATCTTCGGATGTTGTATCCTTACTTGATGTAGGAATCGATCATACTTCCACTCATCCTGCTAAGTGACTTGGATCTTGGGATAATTTTTGCATCATGCTGAAGTGGTGAGCTTCCATACTTTAGAGGATTCCATTTCATGCTATCGATTTCTTTGACTTTACTATTTCTTTGGTCTTTTTTCAGCTATGGTCGGGGGCATGTCCTGATCGAATATTCTTTGGTATTTATTAGAGACTTTGTCGAACTACTGTGGGCATTGATACTGGTATTGGGTTATTTTGGTTATGGACTAATTATAATATCTTTTAATTGATAATATCTTATCTTGTTATATGTTTTGAACTCAGTTGATCTTAGGGCATGATGTGTTTGGTTAGGTTGGGTGATAGGGGTGATCTCCAATCCATGCGGGACTTGAGATACCTATTATGGACAGGACTGGTTCGGGTCGTAACAAAGGTGGTATTAGAGCCTAGGTTTGGTGTCATTAGGTGTCCAACAAAGCTGTGTCGAGTAGAGTCTCATTTATGGGTGTGTAGCATGCCACACTCATAACGAAGAAGTTACGAGATATTTAGGAATGTTTTCCTTTCTTGTTGTTCTATTTCAAGCTATAGAATCTAAGGTCTTGAGTCTCCCTAATTCCCATTTGTTATCTTTGTAGATTATGCTTCCAAGATGATCTAAAACTCCTGGAAACTCCTCTGTCATGCTTCTAAGGCATGCCCTGCAATAAGGTACAGACCTAGTCTAGGGGTCCAGTTCTTGATTCCCCTTCTGGAGTTCCACAGGTCCCCTATAGTCCTCCTCATACTCCTCAGGCTGTTGTGTCCAATACCAAATTTTATCAGTCTATTCATATGTTGGGTTAGTTGGTAGCTTCTCAGTCTGAGCATGTAGCTTCTTTTACTCTATCTTCTTAAGCCACAAGGGTTGGTCAGTTTATGAGGTTGACCCCTCTTGTGTTCACTAGTGTTAAGGTTGAGAAGGATACTCAAGGTTTTATTAATGAGATGGAGAAAATCTTTCATGTTATGCATGCGACTAATGTAGAGGGTGTAAAATTCACTGCCTATCAACTAAAGGATGTAGCATATCAATGGTATGGGGAATGGGAATAGTCTTGGGGAGATGATGCCGAATTTGCACTATGGGATGATATTTTTAGTGCTTAGACTGCTTCTTTTCTCAAGATTTGAGGAAGGTAAAAGTGGAAGAGTTTGTTAATATTAAGCAAGGCAGAATGAAGTTCAAGGAGTATTCCTTGAAATTCCTTTAGTTTTCCCAATATGCTACTAAGTTAGTCTCTAGCACGAGGGCAAGAATGAGGAAATTCACATTTGGATTATCCTGTAATTTGATTCTAGAGAGTAAGACTGCCTTGTTAAATAAGGATATACATATTTCTAGATTTGTTGTGTATATGAAGTAGGTCGAGAAAGAGAAGAAGAATCAGGTAAGATAGGGGAAAGATAGAATAAGAAGTTTAAATTTTTTGATTAGGGTGATGGTCAACAACAGAGTAGTAGAGATAGTGCACAGTGATCTAAAAAAGTAGGTGAGTTCTGGTTCCTACTCTACGATTAGCACTCCTTATTCAAAGTTATAGAGTAACTGTCATTCCCAGCAGGATAGTGGGTTTATGGCATAGGGTTCCCAATCTCAAGCTGGTGGGGCTTAGTCTTCTCAATCATATCCTTCTTATAGATTCTATGGGTAGGTGCATTGTGGGTTTTTTGAAGAGAGGAGGAACAAATTTTTAATAAATGGTTAGATTTTTCATTTACAGTGGGATTGTCCTTCTATGGTTGATTCGAAGACAAATAAGTTTCCTATTGTAACTTCATTAGCTCCTACACCAATGAGTGCGACTTCTGTTTCTAATACCGACACTGATCGAAATTGGTTATATGCTCTTGCTACCTGTGAGTACTATAAGGTATCTCCCGATGAGTCCCTTACATTGTCTTCCATATACGGTATGGTCCCTATGAGTTCGTAGCTATATCTTTTGGTTTGACTAATTCCCCGATGATATTCATGGAGTTGTAAAATAGGGTATTCCATCAGTCTTTAGATTTGTTTGTCATCATGTTTAGAGATGATATTCTAATGTATTCCAAAAATGAGGCGGATCATTCCGATCACCTTCATATCATTTTGCAAATATTGAAATATCGGCATTTGTATGCTAAGTTTTAAAAGTGCGAGTTCTGGTAGAAGATTGTTACTTTTTTTTGGGTTATGTCATTTCTAGTGAAGTGATCATGATGGATCCGTGTAAAGTTGAAGTGGTTAAGAAGTTCCCTAGTCCCACAACTCCAATCGATATTCGTAGCTTCTTAGGTTTAGCCGATTACTATAGGAGATTTGTGGAGCCTTTCTCAACTATGGATGCCCCGCTGACTAAGTTGACCCAGAAAAAAGTAAAGTTCTTATGGTCTGATACTTGTGAGTGTAGTTTTGAGAAGCTAAAAGATAGGTTGAATTCAGCTTCAGTTTTGACTCTGCCTGAAGGCACTAATGGTTTTGTAGTCTATTGTGATACATCCCGCTTACGACCTCATTCCTCATTTTGTGTTAATGTAGCATGGTAAGGTTGTGACCTATGCTTCTAGGCAGTTAAAAGTTCATGAAAAGAATTTCCTGAATCATGACTTGGATTTATTGGTTGTGGTGTTTGTATTGAAGATCTGGCATCACTATTTGTATGGATTCTATGTAGATATATTTTCTAATCATAAAAGTTTGCAATATCTGTTCACCTAGAAGGAGTTGAATCTCAAGGAGAGGAGGTGGCTTGATTTGCTGAAAAATTATGGCATAAGTCTCCACAATCACCCAGGTAAAGCTAATATGGTTGATAATGCTCTTAGCAGGTTATTCATGAGGATTCTAGATTATGTTAATGAGGATAAATGGAAGTTGGTGAAAGATATTCACCATTTGTCTAACAATTTTGTGGCAAAATGCATGGTGTGTCAATAAGTAAAGGTTGAGCACTTGAGGCTCGATGGATTGACTCAAGAGTTTGAGTTGCCTGTGTGGAAGTGTGGAGTGACTAATATGGATTTCATTACCGGTCTTTCTCAATCTCAGAATTAGTTGGATTTGATTTAGGTCATCGTAGATACAATGACCAAGTCTGCTCACTTCTTGCAAGTGAAGACTAGTTATTTAGCAGAGGCTTATGTGAAGTTGTTCCTCCAATAGATTGTAAAGTTTCATGGTGCACCTATTTCTATTATGTCAAATCATATTACTTAGTTCTCATTGCACTTTTGGCATTTATTTCAAAGAGGTTTGGGAACTAAGGTGGGCCTTAGTAATTCTTTCAACCCACAGTCAAACGGGCAAGTGGAATGAACTAATAGGTCATTGAAAGATATTCTTTAGGCTTGCGTGATTTACTATGGTGATAGTTTGGTTGAACATTTACCTCTTATAGAGTTTGTGTATAATAATAGTTACTCTCTAGCATTGGGATGGCTCCATTTAAGGGGTTGTATGGTAGGGAGATGTATATCTCTTATTGGGTAGTTTGAAGGTGGTGAGACAGAGATATTTGGCTTGAATTTGGTTCACCATACGTTGGATTAGGTGAAGGTGATTGGGGATAGACTTAAAGTTGCCAAAAGTCCTATGTGGATGTGAGGCGTAGGGAGTTAAAATTTGAGGTTGGCAATCGGGTGTTCTTAAAGCTATCTCCCATGAAGGGAGTAATGCAGTTTGGTAAAAAGGGGAAGATCTGCCCCCGTTATGTTGGCCCTTACTTGGTCTTAAAGGGGGTTGGTAGTGTTGCGTATGAGTTAGAGTTTCCTACCAGTTAGAGCTCCATTCACCCGATTTTCTATGTGTTAATGTTGAGAAAGTGCGTGGGTGATCCTTCAATGGTTATTTTTTTAGGGGAGGTGGGTATTTTGTATTCCTTATCATATGAGGAAGTCCCTGTTGATATTTTGGATCAGCAAGTTCATCAGTTATGGTTGAAGGATGTAGGTTCGGTAAAGGTTCAGGTTGAAGAGGCTACTTAGGAGGCTGAAGAGGACATAAATTCCAAGTATCCATTCTTGTTTCACACTCCCGACAATCATGCACAAGGTATGTGTTATTCTTAACCTCTTTACTCTTTGAGTTTGTTAAAGGTAAGAGTAGAGGTAAATAGAGTCAAAATCATGCTCGAAATTTCCTTGTCCCATCATTCTAGGACGAGTGATCCAAGTGGGGGAGAATTGAAATACCCTAGATTTTGGCCCTTGAAAATTCTCGAGCTTTGAGCTTACTGCCTTGGTCACGACTCATGCTGACGAGTTGTGAGATGTGGTTATGGTTCGTAGGTACCTTCTTGTAACCAAATCAGAAACTTAGTAGCAAATTTCTACTCGAAGTACGAGTGGCTCACTATGATCCATAAGGATATGTCACTAGTTGTAGGTTCAAATCGTAGGTTATCAAGTATTTTATTCATTTGGGTTTTGTGTTACTCATGAATAGACCTTATAAGTCATAGGATCTCATAACAAGTGGATTAGTGTAGTCATAAAGTGGGTAGTATATGGGAGTCCTAGTCACTGTCTTGGTTACAACTCGTGGCCAGGATTCATAAGGTGTGGGTATGAGTCAAGGGATTGACTCATAACTAATTGCAGTTTTTTCCAACTTCTAAGTTGAGGTCATTCTAAACATTTCCCCTCTTGTAAAACTCAAAACCCACGTCTTATATCATCCTTTGGGTATCATTAGCTATCATAAACACATCAAATAACCTTTCAGAACATCCATAAATCATCAAGGTCAAGAAAACTTAGGGTTTTCAAAAGGTTGATCCATTGGGGACCTCAAGGGTGGTTTCTCTCCGTACATCATACTATTTTAGGCATGTTACTCTTCCCTCGTTGTTAATTTTGCAAAAGCATGTGATTTAAAGTATGGTTCATAAGATTATTATTTTGGTTTTGAAAACAAAGGTTGGGGATTTTGAATGTTATGAATTGAACAATGTTTCTCATGGTTTATATATATGATTTTGATTCTTTTAATATTATTTTAAACTTGTGGGTGCATGGGTATGGTGAATGAACTTAGAAATTATGACTTTCCTAAACTTGTGACTTTTGAAGTGGTTATGACACCAACCCCTTAATGCAAAATTGGTTTTGATTATAAGAACTGTGGGAATTTGTAAAAACATTGGACTAGTCTTGAACTATTGCAAGACATAAAGAAATATTTGAAATACAATGGTATGATTTAATAAACAAAGTGAGTCGATGTACCCCAATGTGTGTTAGTGAACAAAGGGATTTGTTCTCCCTAAGTTAATAGAAGTTATTTTTGCATGATATGTTACCTTACAAGTATAGTTAGTATAGCGATACCAATAATGTATGCCTAAAAGTGTATTGTGGATCATCAAATGGGAATGTGTGACAATTATTTTAATTGGTCTCTAATAAAGTTAGTGTAGCTGAGTCATGAAAGTGGAGGTCCGAGTGATCAAAACTTGAAATCCCATTTACCGATGCGGGGGTCAAAGTGACCAGGAAGGTTCGAGTCCCTCATAAATCATTATGTGAACGGGTGCTTAAGTCACCTTGGTATATGTTAGAGGTTTCAAGCCCCCAATGTGCATATATATAAGATTAGTCTTTGTTTTTAGTGGCTGCAGGCACTGGGCCATGACTAAGGTGTGAGAGATGAGGCCCATATAACCCATGGGTACTATTATATGACAGTTAAGCTACATAATAAAGGCTAAAGTTTTAAAGTACATGTTAAACCTTATTCCCTATCTCGGTATGTGATATATATATATATATATATATATATATATATATATATATCTATGTTAATGCATTTGAATTATGTGCATTGGTTTTTGAATGATTTTGAACTGTTGATCATATCCATAAGTTATCCTTATCCCTGAGTTACATGTTAGCATTCACCCCTCTAATCTTCTTCGGATATTGTATCCCTATGCGATGTATTAATTGGTCATACTTCCACGCCCCCGACTTAGGGACTTGGATCCGGGGATAGCTTTTGGGTCCGACAAAAGTGGTAAGCTTCCATACTTTGGAGGATCTATTTCATGTTATGGATTTCTTTACGACTTTACTATTTCTTTGGTCTTGATTTTGTCTACGGTCGGGGGCATGTCCCGACTGTATATTCTTTGGTTTTTATTTAAGGTTTTGACGGACTATTGTGGGCATGGGAGGTGTCGGTATTGGTACTCGTATTTGCATTAGGACTAGTATTGGTTGGATTTGGTTATGGAATTATTATAGTATCTCTAAATTTATAATATCTTATCTTGTTATATGTTCAGAATTTAGCCAACCTTGGGGCGTGATGTGTTTGGTTAGTTTAGGTAGAGGGGGTGATGTTTGGTCCATATGGGACTTGAGGTACCCGTCATGGCCAGGCCCTGGTTTGGGTCATGATAGAAGCAAATCAAATTTATAGGCAAGAGTCTATGACATATTTTTTTAAAAGTCTCCCTTCTTATAGTATTCATGCCATACGATAGAGTGTGAGCTCTATACTACTTTTTCCTAGTTCACGCTCTACCATTTACAGAAACTCATCCCAGAAGGGCTAACCAAAGGAGAAATAAGGACCAGTTTACACCACCGCCTGTTCATGAGGACCCTCTGAATGAGCAAACCTTCATGCTGAATTCAAGGCTGGTTTCACTGCATTAGCCTAATTGATTGCTTTATAGAACCATATGTAGGATGTTGCTCATCCAATCCAGTGGTAAGCACGGTAGCATCCAGAATACAGGATTTCACTGGGATGAATCCCTCAACGTTCTCTGGATCTAAGAATGAAGAGGATCCATAAGAGTTCTTGGACTGTGTGCTGAGTAAAAGTGTTAATTTCACTGGTTTCAAGTTGTAAGGAATGGCTCACACCTGGGTTAAGCAGTGGAAAGAGAATAGAGGTACCGATGTTGGCCCTATAGAGTAGAATGAGTTTTCTATTAGTTTCTTAGAAAGGTTTTTCCCACTCAAATAGAGAGAGGCCATGGTGAAAGAGTTCATCAATCTGAAGCAGCATACCATAAGTGTGAAAGAGTATTCACTCAAGTTCATCCATATAGCAAGGCATGCTCCGACTATGGTAGTTGAATCTAGGGCCCAAATTAGTAAGTTTGTGTATGGAGTTTCAGAATTTATTGTCAAAGAGTACAGAACAACTATGTTGATTAAGGATATTGACCATTACAAGTTGACGGTTCATTCTCAACAGATTGAGGAGGAGAGGCTCAAGAAAAAAGAAAGGTAAGAGAGAATAAGAGGGCCAGAACTTGTAGTTTTAAATTCTCTCAACAGATATCAGAAAGTGGTAATTGTCCTCAATTCCTCCAGAAGTCCTCAGCTCCAGCCCCATCTTTTGCTAGTGCTCCAGTACCCAAGTTTAGATAGTATAATTAGGATAAAGCACCAGGATCCAACTTCCATAGTAGCATGAATAGTGGTTGCACCAACGTAGTTTGTAGGATATATGGAAAGAATGACAAGGGTAATTTCTTAGCAGGCAGCAATGTGTGTTTTGGATACGGAAAGTTAGGCCATCTAATAAGGGAATGTCTTGCCATTGCCTAGAAAGGAAGAAATTATCATCGATAGTGCCTAACTAACTCATTCGCAGTCCCAATAGGACACCCAACTAAGTCGGGTGCCACTTCTAGTGCCACTAGTGGATAGCGTCAGAATCGACTCTATGCCCTTCAGAATTGATAGGATTAGGAAACTTCTCTAATGTGGTTACTGGTATGGTATGAGTCTTCTAACTGTTTGTGCATGGATTATTTGTTATAGGAGCCACACTTTCCTTCATGACTCCCTATATAGTAGCAGACTTTGGCGTAAGTCCGAAAGTCTTAGCAGAATCATTCTCAGTATCTACTATAGTAGGTAGTTCCATTATAGCTAGATGGGTATACAAAAATTGCCCATTTGTAGTGTCCTAAAAAGTTACCTCAGTAGCTCGTGTAGAATTAGAGATGACTAATTTTGACATCATTCTCGACATAGATTGGCTCCACTCTTACTATGCCTCAGTTGATTGTAGAAATAAAATCGTTGTAGTGACCCTTCAGGTTATTATCCATATTTTTTCCTATTTCCACCAATAGGGCTTCTCTATAACTGTCCCAAGTCATTAGTAACTTGTGGGGACCAATAGTTCTGTTACCTAGTGGTTCATTTAGTTCCTTGAACCGCTTTCTTAATTAGAAGTCTTCGTTGGTCCTAATTGACCACTAAGCAAAAACTTTGGTACTCGTATCCAAAATTCAACATCGCCAACTTGTCTGGAACATAAAAAACTATAGGTTTGCATATCTTATTTGTTCAAAATGGACCCTAGATACATCTCAAGGCATTGACCGAAGCTCGGAACTAAATTCTAAGCTTCATCCATGCCTAGTATTGACCGAGATGCCGCGACCGTGATGGTCAAGGCAAGACCGCAGTGCCAATGGAGAATGGTGTTATCTTTGATGAGATTTTGGTCTTTTGTGCCTCCTTAAACCCTAAATCCTAATTAAGTGTAAAACCTTCTAAGTGAGTCTTGTGGGTTGAATTAGATCTTAAACAACTTATTAAATTGAATCTTGCTACAATCTAAGGTAAAATCTCTTCTTGTTTACTAATAATTCTTGATTTCTTGACTAAAAACTCCTAAATCATTGAGGCTCAAGTATAGCCCCAAATTTGATTAATTGACTCAAATTGCTTTAGATTTATGACTCCTTATAGGTAGTTGAACAATGGGTTGGTTTTGGAAACTAATTTTCCATAGGTTTAACCCACTTAGGGTTTTGGTGTTATCTGAAACCCATAACATAATTGTGACATAATGGGTATTGTCCATTTTGTTGTAATGCTTAGATTGTGTTGTTGATAGTTTTTCTTGTAGGGGAAAGAGCTTCAATAAAAGGAAAAACAAATCTTGTTGGTTCATGAGTTTCTTGGACACAAGGTAGGTTAGGCTTACTTGTAGTTAGATTGAGCTTGGTTGTAGTATAATTGTTGATATTTTGTGAGATTAGGTGGGTTTTAGATAATAAAATATTCAGTGGTGATAATTGGGATTAGTTAGTTCTTATAGGTTATTGAATTTTCAAGGTGGTACGCTTGATCCTTAGCCTAGAACCTTGGATAGTCTACTTGTAGTTTCATAAATAGTTTAATAATACTCTAGTTCCTCTAATATATGAAAATGGTGTTGCTCCCTAACCTTATGATTATGTTGACCTTACTAGTGCTTAGTTAGGAAATGACCTTGGTGTTTGATTGAGTTAGGAAGAATAATTGAAGAAGGTTTCCCTGATAGGCTTAGCAAGAATTTATAAGCCCCTTATGACGCAATTTAGATAACTTAGCCTAATTCGAGTAGACATTATCCTTGTGATGGTGGACTTTGTAAATCTTGGAATATAGAATTAGGGTTTGACCCACCTTAAACTTGAACAATGGAATTCCTTATAGACCTAGATCCTAGGTGAGTGTCTAAATTATGTCATGGAGATTATGAGGGTTAAAACCTAGTTTTTGGATTATATATGTGTTCAATGGTTAGTTAATATGTATACTTGATAGATTACCTTGTAGTCATGATATGGATAGCCTTGGGAAAGTGATGATTGTGTATACACAATATAATACTCATGCTCATGGTTATGCTCATGTTATATAGTAATGCTTAATAGTAAGGTAGGGTGATACACGTTCTCTTACACCCTTATTACCCTATTATTGTGGGAGTGTTTTTGCTTATTTATTTGGCAATGTACGTATAAGTATGATATTGCCTTGAGAAATATAAAATTGCATGATGATTCTCGGTGAATTTGGAAGACGTATTAATATGATGATAATGCCCGATAATTCTGGAAGAGGTAATGATGTATGATGTTGCCCTGTGAATCCAGAGGATATGTTGATGTATGATGTTTCCCCGTGAATTCAGAGATTATGTTGATGTTATGATGTTTCCTAATGAATCCTAAGGATATGTTCATACTGTAATGTTGCCCAATGAATTTGGAGGATATGTTGATGTTATAATGATACCCGATGAACCTGGAGGATATGTTGATTTTATGTTGATACCCAGTGCATCCAGAAGAGCTAAAGATGTCATGATATCATGTGGGGTAAACTGCTTATGTACTTGGGGCATGATGTCTTATTTGGTAAATGGTTATTCATTCTTTGTACTTATTGACTAAATGAGAGGTGTGATCCTTGTTTACCCTAATTGGTAACTAGAAGTAACTTATGTCTATTAATGGGTTAAGGCTAATTGGTATATGAAACCTTGTGTAGGGCCAAGGACTTATCTAGAAAATATATTCGACTTGGAATAATGGTTATGTCACGGAATTTCTCCTAGTAAAGTGGCTTATGTTAGAACTAGTTATTTCTAATAATTGACTATGACTTGAAAACTAGAAGTCTAGTAAATTAGTTAGTGGACCTTACTTTCCTAAAATATGGAAACTAGTCCTTAAGTTTGTGACATGCCTAATAATGTTGGGCTTAGTATTTCATGATGAATAACTAGGTTGACTTCTAATATGTCATGTCGTGGTGGCATAACTGATGGCTTCTATATTGAGAGTACTAACTAGAAAATGGCATTGTGATAGACGAATAATTGATAGTAGTGGTAACTTGTAGATTTTCTCTATTAAATGGATAGTAACTATGCCTTGTAACCTAGTGGCTTATGGAAATAGTGGTTAACTAGTTTAGACCTCACATGGAGTTTATTGGAAATTTAGAGGATGAGTAATTATTTATTATGCTATAACCATATTGGTTTTATTATGATTACATTATGGAATGGACATTGGATGTGGATCTCGGTAATAAGCCATGGCGTGGTTGTGCTACCCACGACTTCGGTAATTGTCGAGTAGTTGTGCTTTATTGTATTAATTGTGATCTTTTGGTTTACTCTCCGGTGGTATGGGACATCGTGATAAGTTATTTGTGTTGTATTCTCCTATGTACTTCCCGATGGTATAGGATGTCGAGGTAAGTTTTTGTGCTTGTGTTCTAAGGATGGTTAATATTGTTTATGATTCATCAATGCCTTGTTATCGTACATATGACTTTATGCTTTAGAAATGGTACTTAGTTGGTATGGCGATATTAGGGTATATTGATATATTATGTCATGCTATTGCCTTATTAGTATAGTTATTGATATTTACATATCAAAGAAGATTAAGGTTCAATCCTATACTTGACTTTAAGATTTTTGTCTTACCTTATATCGTCTTTATATTATAATTTAGCTCAGTCGGCCGATGATGCCTACTGAGTACACGTGTTTTGGTACTCATACTAAACTTCTGTACTTTTTTTATGCAGACCCAGGTTCTAGTTGTCATTGTTGAGCTAGTTCATGTTGTGTTGACTATCTAGAGAAAAGGTGAGCTCTTGGAGTTCAGGTTGCCCTCTTTCCCCTCTATCTTTATTTGTCTTTTGTTTATGAGACAAATGTATGAGATTATTTAAGACATTTGGGACTTGGAGTTGTAAATTCTATTGTTAAGTCTAGATGCTCTTGTACTAATACTATCAGTTCATGGGATTGGTATTAAATATCGATTATCTTTAGTTATAAAATGCTATTGTTTATATCATATTCATATATAAGGTTCGTGTTGGATATTCTACAAAGGTAACCAATTTCCTTAGCTCCGAGTTACGATATTGGCGTACCTACCGGTGGGATGTGGTAGGTGTCATCATGATTCAAAATCTGAGTTGTAACAAATTTGTATCAGAGCCTAGGTTTCTATGTATTATTAGTACAAAAGCAAGTGTCTAATAGAGTCCTGCGGATCAGAACGTTGACACCTATTTCCTACCTTTGGGAGGCTATGAGACATTCTTGGAATTCCTTCAATTATTTCATTCTTATTGCGCTAAGATTCAAAGTTGGTATGTAGGTTACTCTATTGACTTTACTCTTTCACAGATACCCAAGACACGTGCTTCAGTTATACTTGAGGAGTGTCCTAATACCCAGACTCATGATTTATCCCTATATAGGGATCAAAGAGCACCGCTTCAGGATTATATTCCTGCACTTGAGCCAGAGACTCCTCCACCTCAGCCAGCAGTGGGCTAGGGACCAACCCAGGCTCCACCAGGATTCATCCACTCTTCTTTACTTAGGGATGATTTGGTTCATCTATTGGGGATTTTGATAGTTTGCAGTCTACCGAAGCAGTAGTATAGTCTGCAACTGCATCTCCTAGAGTTGAGGTTCCTCCTATTCTAGCCATTGTTCAACTGATTGTTTTTCAGCCAGTTATGAGCCAGCTTGCTATGTCTGCTGAGGAGAAAAAGATGCTGGGTAGGTTCTTTAGGTTGGCTCCACCTGGATTTGTTGGTGCTGCTGGAGAGGATGTATTTGATTTTTTAACTACTTGTGAGGATAGCCTTCGTCGTTTAGGCCTTGTCGTGATTCATGGCATGGACTATACCATATTTCTTTTGGACTTATCTACTAGACACTGGTGGAAGGGTTTTATGAGTTCTAGACCAATTGGATCTTCTTCTCTCTCTTAGGCTTAGTTCTTCGAGATGTTCTTAGAGAAGTTCATACTGTATATAAGGGTTCTATAATAGTCACTGAGTATGAGGTTCATTTCCATGAGTTGGCTAGACATGTGACTTCTATATTAGATACTGAGTATGAGTGAGTTTGATTCTTGTGAGAGGATTGAGGTTTTCTATTCGGATGGATACTTAGAGTTTGGTTGTCGAAGGTAGGACTTTTGTTGAGGTTGTGGATCATGCTAGGGTGATGAAGGATATGCAGCGAGAGGGCCATGATAAGAGGACCATGTTTCAGGGCAAATTTTGAGGGAGTCATAGTAATTCCTAATTCAGAGCTGGTATTTCTTATGCTGGACATCCTCTGCATCCATATCTCCAGCCTCAGAGTCGACCAATTCAGGCAGCTCTTCAGACTGCTAATGAGGATCAGTTTATTTTTAGTGGACGCCCTAGTAAGAGTGGTGATTAGTCTATTAGAGGTTCATTTGTAGGCTAGTATATGTATGGTATCTATGTCGGATTAGCCGAATATGTGAGTTCTGGTTCTTCCCGTGAGTCTTGTTTTACTTGTGGACTTCCTGGTCATTTCTCTAGAGAGTGCCCCAGTCGTGGGGTGATGGTTTTTTCAGGCCAATGAGCTACTCCCATTAGGGTAGTTTATCCCTCAGGTAGGAGTGATATGAGAGGTCATTGAGGTGGTTACCAAAGTGCTCGAGGTGGTACTCAAGAAGGCAGGGTAGGTAGTCATTCAGGTGCCCAGCAAGGTGGAGGGTGTGGTTAGTTATATGCAGTACCATCTAGGCCCGAGGCTGAGACTTCAGATGCTATAGTCACAGGTGTGATTCTGGCATGCCGCAAGTCGGCTTTTGATTTATTTGATTCTAGATCCACTTGTTCTTTTATATCTGCTTATTATGCACCATGGTCGGAGTTGACTAGTGATTTATTGTAATACCTCGTACCTTTTCTAGCTAGAATCCATCTCTAGGATGTTAAGGGATAGCTTCCAAGATGAATATTATTTAATTTGTGTGGAATTCTTTAGATTTGAATTTTCCATTGTGTAGGAAATTGAATAAGCTTTCCAATGATATAAAATTTGCCTAAATCCAATAACAGGGTAAGAATTTATGGTTATTATAAGTTCTAGTTGATAAACACCATTATTTGGATGCTTAGAGCTTCGTGGAGCAGTGTTAATTCCTAATTGTCAATTTCCAGTGGCACTCCACGATATTGGCGCATCACGGAGAAAGCCAAATTCCCAGTTTTTCAATTCCGGTGAAGGACATTGATATTGGTGCGTTGCACCAAGTTTCAAGGTCCCATCCAAGGTGGAAACACAATACCTCCACGTCGCGCCTCCAAGCATTACCCCAGTTGGCATTTTTCTGTGGCTTGGCGCGATAGTGGCATGTTGCGCCAAGGAAAAAAATCCGAACACCAGTTTATTTTTCCTGTTCTCGTTTAGGAGTTAAAGGGGATATTAGGGACTTTTCTACAACCCCAATCCATCCAAACACGTGATTAAAGCCTTTTAGAAGCATTTTAAGCTAAGTTTCATTAAAATTACTCTCATCCAAAACCCTAGGCTTCAATATTCATCTCCAAGAAACTCAAGATTCCACCATCCTTTCTCCAGATTGTTTTAAGATTTAAGAACCCTAGACCAAGAGCTTCAAGAATATTCATTCAAGAGCACAAATAGCATCTCAAAAAGCAAACTTATTTATTTATTTCATCATCTAAGGTATGTTGGGTTTGAATAAGGACAATCCTTTCGTCCTTGTGCCCCAAAACTTGATTTTTATTAAAGATTACATGATTTGCAAGTTAGGGTTGTTACCCAATTCTTAATATTTTGTTTATGAAATTATGATGTTATTTAAGGCTTCAAAGGCAAGAGATTTACATATATTTATGTTCGAAATCATGAGATTCATATTATGAGTTATTTTCCACTATCTTGATTGAGATTGTTGAAAGCTTTTAAGATGACTATTGAGCATAAAGTTTAAATATGATTTTGATTCTTTAAAGCTGAATATTTTGAGTCCTAAGTACATGTGATGAATTTATAAGGAGATTATGATCTCAAGTTTTATTTACAAGTTTGTTGAGTTCTTTTAAGAGCAAAGATTGATCTTTTGATCCAAAGCTAAGACTAGGAATCCACATTTCTTTTTTCACATAGTTTGAGATTTAAAGAAGAGAAGCATAATCAGTTTTAATTAAATCCTTATGCTATTTTAAGATAGATTTTCTAAAAGTTCTGAGCATAAGTATCAGAGTAGTATTTAGCACCGAGTTGGGTATGATTCCAAGGTCTCATTCCCCAGAAGTACGTGCCACTGTAGGACTAAGAATTTCCCACTTCTATATAGATGACTAAGATTGTGATCACTCATATTAAGGTTCTAATCTGATGGGAAGGGTAGAATAGCTCTCCCCAATGTTAGCTAAAAGTTGGACTCCATTCCAGCTCACAAAGTTTATGTCGGTTAGAAGAAACTCCAAAGCCCAAAGTGTCAAAGTCACAAAGTTTTTAAGTTTCAAAAGAAAAGAATGATAGAAAAGCTTTTATAAGACTAAGTGTTATGACTCACTAGATTTACAAGTATGATTAGTTATACATGATTTTATATTTTGATATTTTGGGTAATCAAGCTTATGTGAATCATATACATCCACATGCATTTACTTTCTAATTATGATGATGTTTTCAAATTCATTACACCCCCTTATACTTAGTACATCCTCAAAGTGCTGATCCATATATATGTCTATGTGCTACATTGTCTTATAATGTAGGTTCAGGTGCTCCATATCAATATCGTGAGTAGTTTGAGCATCTTTATCTACGCTCCTACAGTTGGTGAGTCCTCATGATTCGAGGGCCTACTTCCTTAGATTTCCAGCTTTTATAGTATTTGAGTTATCATTTTCAGTTTCGTCCAAGTCAGTTGGGGGTCTGTCCCAATGGATCTCTAGTTTCTTATTAGTAGTAGAGGCTTGTCGTACTACAAGTTTAGTTATAGACTTTCAATATTTGTTGTTCAAACATTATCTACAATTTATTCAGTTAAGTTTTGGTATAATATAGTATTATTTCTTGATTAGATAATCTTGAAGTAAGGTTCAGACTTAGTAGCAGGCTCCAAGGGTTAACTTGAGGCTACTCATAGCTTTTAGCATCGTGTGATGTCTCGGGATCAGATTTTGGGGCA
This sequence comes from Capsicum baccatum var. pendulum, assembly GCA_030864225.1. NCBI lineage: Eukaryota > Viridiplantae > Streptophyta > Magnoliopsida > Solanales > Solanaceae > Capsicum > Capsicum baccatum. The sequence goes on along the minus strand of CM061559.1, from coordinate 135,700,009 downwards.
TTAAAAACTTGGTATCAAAGCCTACGACTTAAAGAGTCTTAGGGAGTTAGACAATCCACGTTACATAGAGTCTTGATCATTAGTGTGAAGCATGCCACATCTATGAGCAATAGGCTATGGAGCATTTTAGGAAAATCCTCTCTTTTCTTTCACAATCCATCGTGATTATAGCTATCTATATATACTATTAAGTCGTGCTCTCTTACAATAGAATATCCCTCCTCGCAGAGCTAATTCCCATAGAAATGATAACCAGCTACCTCAGCCCGCAGATCCTTTGAATGGGAATGTGTCACATATAAAGGTTCGAGCAGCTTTTCAGGCGCTAGCCCAAGTTGTGACTGCTAATGTTCAAGGTAATCATCAGGATGCAGTCCCACCTCAGCAGGATGGGGATTTAGCCATAGTCAAAATTCAAGACTTTATGAGAATGAATCCACTGAAATTCTTTGGGTCAAAAGCAGTTGAGAACCCACAACTTTATCTTGATGAGGTGAAGAAGATCACCCAAGTGATGCATGTTACTAAGGAAAAAAGTGTAGAATTGGCATCTTATAGGGTAAAGTATGTTGCTTATGATTGGGTAGTGATGAGAAAAAGAGTAGAGGGGAGAATGTAGCTTGCATGACTTGATAGATATTTTAGGACGCATTCTTAGATAAATTATTCCCACTTGAGATAAGGAAAGCTAAGATAGAATAGTTCATGAACCTGAGGTAGGGCTCCATGATAGTGAAGGAGTATTGCCTCAAGTTCAACCAGTTGTCTAAGTATGCCCCAGATCAGATGGCTGACCCTATGTTAAGCATGAGTAAGTTGGTGACCGGTGTGTCTGGATTGGTAGTTAAGGAGTGTAGAACTACTTTGCTCAATAAAGACATAGATATTTCTAGATTGATGATGCATGCTCACCAGATTAAAGTAGAAAAGATGAAGAAAAGAGAGAGAGTAAATAAGAGGGCTAGAACAGGGCAGTTTGAGTATGGTCAAACTAGATCCCATGGGGGGAATCACCCATAGTTTCAGAACCATTCATCTATGCCAGTACCATCTTCATCTAGTTCTCCCGCTCCCAAAGGTAGGAAGGAGCAGTGGGGTAAGTCTTCTATGTATAGATCCCATAATAGTGTGAGTGGTAAGCCAAATTATCCTCCATGTGCTAAGTATGGTAGAACACACCCCGGTAAGTGTTTTGCTAAGTAGAAGGTTTTCTTGGTTGTGGAAACTTAGGACATAGAATTAGAGAGTGTCCGTATGCTAAATAGAGATGTTCATCCTATGACTCAGGCTACAAGTGCACCAACCTCTGTATTTCACCCAGTCCCTCTTCAGGGTGCTTCATCTAGTACCAGTGGTGGACAGTGCCAGAATCGATTCTATGCTCTACCATCCCTCCAGGAATAGGAAGATTAGCCAGATGTTGTTACTGGTATGCTTCGTGTTTTTTATTAACCCCAGGTCAAGTTTCTCTTATGTGACCCCGTTAGTTGCTGTGAATTTTGATATAAGTTCTAAAATGATTTCTGAGCCTTTCTTGGTTTCTACTCTAGTAGGTGAGTCACTTATTGCCAAATGGATTTACAAAAAGTATTGTATCACTATTTTTCATAGAGTCATGTTAGCAGACTTGATAGAGTTAGACATGGTTGATTTTGATCTTATTCTCAGTATGGATTGGCTTTATTCCTGCTATGCTTTGATAGATTGTCGCACCCGAGTGGTGAAGTTTCAATTTCCAGGTGAGCCAATTTTTGAGTGGTCTGGTAATTCAGTGTCTCCTAAGAGTCATTTCATAGCTTATCTTAAGGCCAGAAGGTTGATATCTAAAGGTTGTATTTATAATCTAGTTCAATTTAAAGACACTAAGTCTAAGACCCCAATATTTCAATCAGTCAATGTAGTAAATGAGTTTCCAGATGTCTTTCCAGAAGATCTCCTAGGGTATCTCCCGATAGAGAGATAGAATTTGGTATTGACTTTTTCCTAGATACTCAGCCTATTTCTATCACTCGTTATCATATGTCTCCCATAGATATTAAGGAGTTGAAGGATTAACTGAAAGATCTTTTAGATAAAGGTTTCATAAGGCCTAGTATTTCTCTGTGGGGCGCTCCCGTCCTATTCGTACGAAAGAAAGATGGTTCTTTGCTTATGTGCATTGACTATCATCAGCTAAATAAGGTCAAAGTCAAGAACAAATATCCTCTTCCTAGAACTGATGATCTGTTTGATCAATTGCAAGGTGCAAGTTATTTCTCAAAGATAGACCTTAGATCCGACTTTCATCAGCTTAAAGTTATGTAGGACCAAGGGCTTACCAAGAAAATCTATTCGACTTGGAATTATGGTTATGTCACAGAATTTTGCCTAGTAAAGTGTCTTATGTGACAACTAGTTATTTCTAATAATTGACTATGACTTGAATTCTAGAAGTCTAGTAAATTAGTTGGTGGACCTTACTTGCCTAAAATATGGAAACTAGTTCTTAAGGTTGTGACATGCCTAATGATGATGAGATTAGTATTGTGTGATGAATAACTAAGTTGACTTCTAATATGTAATTCCGTAGTGGCAAAATTTATGGCTTCTATTATGAGAGTACTAACTAGAAAATGGCATTGTAATAGATGAATAATTGATAGTAGTGGTAACTTGTATCTTTTCTCTATTAAATGTCTAGTAACGATAAGACTTGAAACATAGTGGCTTACAGAGATAGAGGTTAAATTGTTTAGACCTCACATGGAGTTTATTGGTAATTTAGAGGATAAGTAATTATATGATTATACTATAAACATTTTGGTTTCATTATGATTACATTGCAGTATAGACATTGGACGTGGATCTCTATAATAAGCCATGGCTAGGTTGTGCTACCCATGGCTTTGACAATTATGGAGTAGTTGTGCTTTATTATATTATTGGTTAATCTTTTGGTGTACTCTCCGATGGTATGGGATGCCGTGATAAGTTCTTTGTGTTGCATTATTTTGTGTATTTCCCGACGATATAGGACATCAAGTTAATTTCTTGTTCTTGTGTTCTAAGGATGGTTGATGTTATTTATGATTCATAAATGCCTTATTATCATACATGTGACTTTACGCTTACGAAATGGTACTTAGTTGGTATGACGATGTTAGGGTATAATGATACAACGTGTCGTGCTATTGACTTATTATTATAGTTATTGATACAGTGATATCAAAGATGATTCAGGTTCGATCCTATACTCGAGCTTAAGATTTTTGCCTTACCTTATATTGTCTTTATATTATAATTTAGCTTAGTCAACCGATGATGCCTACTGAGTAACAATGTTTTGGTACTCATACTACACTTTTGCACCTTTTTGGTGCAGACCAAGGTTCTAGTTGTTGGTCTTGAGTAAGTTCATTCCCCGTTGACTATCTTGAGACAGGGTGAGCTCTTGGAGTTTGAGTCTCCCTCTTTCCCCTCTATCTTTATTTTTATTTTGTTTTCAAGACAAATGTATGAGATTATTTAAGGCATTTGAGACTAGGAGTTGTAAATTCGATTGTTAAGTCTAGACGCTCTAGTACTAATTCTATCAGGTCATGGGATTGGTATTGAATATCGGTTGTATTTAGCTGTGAAATCCTATTGTTTATATTGTATTCATACGTAGGGTTGGTGTTAAACATTTGTACCGAGGTAACCCATTGCATTAGCTTTGGGTTACGATATTGGCTTACCTACCGTGGGATGTGGTAGGTGCCATCATGACTCAAAATTTAGGTCATGACAATCATCCAGTTTTATTTCCCTAACGAGCCAGTAATAGAATGGAGGGGTAGTACCCAGTGCCGATAGGTTGATTTATCTCCTACCTAAATATAAGGAATATGATATCCAAGGGTTGCATCTATCATCTTTTCCGAGTCAAGGACTCAAAATCTAAAGTTCCAAGTCTTGAATCAGTTCTAGTAGTTAATGATTTTCCATAAGTATTTCCTAAAGATCTGCCCAGAGTTCCTTTTGAGAGGGAAATTGACTTTGGGATAGACCTCCTCCCAAACACCAAGCCTCTTTCAATCTCATCTTACAGAATGGCTCCAGTCTAGATTAAGGAATTGAAAGAATAATTGAAAGATCCATTAGATAAGGGCTTTATCAGGCCTAGTGTTTCCCTGTGGGGTACCCAGTACTCTTCGTGCATAATAAAATGGTTCTTTTAGAATGTACATCAATTATTGTTTGCTGAATAAAGTCATAATAAAAAATAAGTACCCTCTCCCCAGGATTGATGACTTATTTGACCAGCTTTAAGGTACGCATTACTTCTCAAAAATAGACCTCAAATTCGGCCATCATCAACTAAGAGTAAGAGAATGTGACATTCCAAAAATATACTTTAGAACTCAATATGGCCACATCAAATTTGTAGGTATGTCTTTTGTACTAATGAATGCTCCTACATCTTTTATGGACTTGATGAATAGAATATTTAAGTAGTACTTGGACATGTTCATCATAGCCTTTATAGATGACATCCTCATCTATTCTCGTAGTGAAGGTGAACATGCAGACTATTTGAGGATTGTTTTGCAAACCCTTATTAATCACTACTTATTTGCTAAGTTCAGCAAGTGTGAATTCTGGCTAAAATCAGTAGCTTTCGTCACACACATCATTTCTGGTGATGCCATTAGAGTTGATCCTCAAAAGATCGAAGAAGGAAAAAACTGGCCTAGACCCATCACTCCATATGATATTAGGAGTTTCTTAGTCTTAGTCGATTAGTACGGATGGTTTGTTAAGTTATTTTCTACTATTTATTCTCTCATGTCTATACTAACTCAGAAGAAGTTCAAATTTCAGTGGTCTGATTCTTGGGAGAAGAGTTTTCAGGAGTTGAAGACTCAACTAAATTTTGGTCCAATTTTTACTCTACCCGAGTGTCCATATGGTTTTGATGTTTATTGTGATACTTCTATAGTTTTTCTTGGATGTGTATTGATGCAATGAGGTAAGGTAATAGCCTATGCCTCTAGACAGATCAAACCATATGAAATAAATTATCCTACTCATGATCTCAAGTTAGCAGTAGTTGTTTTTGCTTTAAAGATTTGGAGGCATTACCTTTATTGGGTTCATGTTGACGTGTTTACTGATCACAAGCGTTTATAGTATATGTTCACTTAGAAAGAGCTAAATCTTCACCAAAGATGGTGGCTCAAATTGTTAAAAGACTATGACATGAGTGAGTTGTATCATCCAATTAAGCCCAATGTTGTGGTCGGTGCCCTTAGTAGATTGTCTCTAGGGAGTGTGGATCATGTTGAGGATAATAACAAAGATTTAGTCCATGAGGTTAATCACCTTGAAAGATTGGGTGTTTGATTGGTTCATTCAGCTAAAGGTAGTGTATGGGTTCGGAATGGTTCGAAATCCTCTCTAGTTTTAGAGGTAAAAGAAAAGTAAGACAGTGATATGATAAGTGGTGATTTTACCCATCATTTGCACTCAACATTCATGCATATAGCCATGTTTTGAAGAAAAAAATGAGTCACAATTGTGATTAAATGCACTAATATCCATATTTTGTAGGCACATAGAAGATGAAATAGAAAGATGTGGATTGGAGCATAAAAGTTATCAAAAGAAGGTAAGAAAGTATAGCTAAAGACCTGGACCAGAAATGACCTTAGTTATTTCGGTCCCAGTTTGATCACCGCGATCATGGTTAGTCAAGAAGGTCAACCTATCGCAACCACGTGAGATAATCGTGGTCGTAGTAGCTGCAGTTGCGTCCAAGCCTATGCGATCACAACACATAAGAAAAGTGTAGCCCAAGTGGGTAGAAATGTCAATTCACGTGGCTGATCCCAACTTTGACGAAAACAAGACTCAAACCCTATTATTCATCATATTCCATCTTCCCCACTTTTGAACATTATTTTGGGATTTGTAGCCTCTATTTTTGGATAAGAAAATATTGTATAAATTTTGTGTGAAGAATATTTTGGAGCCATTTCTAAGTGAAGAATTAGTGAACTCCCATTGAAGATTTGTTGGATCTCATAGTTTAAAGTAACATTCACTTAGATTATGTCAAATCAAATCAATGGAGATTTTAGGTAAAATCTTTACTTATTTTCTTATGAGTAGCTAGTTTTGCCATTTAGGATTATGCAAGAATAGGGTGTAAATATGTGTGAGATGTGATTTGTTTGTGCATTTACTAGTTTGTAATGTTGGATTCTATTATTACTTGAGTAACTTGATTGGGATTTGTGGGTGAAAGACTTAAATACCCAAATTGGTTTGATGGATGAAATTCTCAAGCGCTTGAAAGCTCAACCCATTCTTGAAAGAAAGGTTTGGGTGAACTTTAGGAACCCACATCATCCTTGAAAAAGGGATGTGGGAACCAAGGCAATAATAGATAATTTATGAGCATGGTTAACTAATTTTTACTATCTTTGACATAAGGGTGATTATGAAGTTGACTATACTTAGGGAACCATCCTAGAAATAGTGGTGCCTAATTGAGGCATTTGGTGGTTTTGATTGAAGCACTCGTTAGGTACTCAAAAAGGTAAATGAGTAATACCCTTGGGGTTTTGTTGACGAACTAGCCTCAAGTATTTCCAACCTAGCCTATCACATCACCAATACTTAGAATTTGCATCAAATCATCACACACTCATGCGTATGTTGCCCCTAGGAAAGAATAATCCCAAGATCTGTGCCTAATTTGCCTAGACTCTAATTATTCGTACCCCCGAATTAATACTAGAAATTTCCAAATATAAATATTAAGTGTGATACCTTTCAAACCCCCTATTTTTATCTTTTTGTACTATTAGTTTGAATTTAGCTAGTATCTATCATTTTAAACTAATTTAATCGCCACTCACATTGTTCTTCATGGATTCGAACTCGACTCCAAATTTGGGTAAATATATTGATGACGACCGCCTTGCACTTAAATTGACATGTAAGTTGAGCATTATCAAAATCCTATGTTGGATATGTTTAAAGATGAAGTTCAAGATCAAAAGTTTGAGGTTTTATCCAAAGGGGGAAATAGTGTGCTTCATTGTCATGGCAGGTTATGCATTCTAAATGTGGATGGTTTGAGGCAGAAAATGTTTGCAGAAGCACAAGGTTAGCGATATTCTACTCATCCAGGAGCCACAAAGATGTGCCGTAATTTGCGGGAACTCTATTGGTGGAATGGTATGAAGAATGATATTGCGAAATTTATGGTAAAGTGTCCAAATTATCAGCAGGTCAAGGTTGAGCATCAGAGACCTTGTGGTATGTTTCAGGAGTTCAGCATTCCCACTTTGATATTGAAAGTGCTGAATATGGATTTTGCTATAGGGTTACCTTATATGTGTCGTCAGAATGATTATATTTGGGTCATTATAAGTAGAATGAAAAAGTCAGTCCATTTCTTGCCAATCCATACTTCGTATTTCGCAGAGGATTATGCTAGGCTCTATCTCAGGGATTTGGTAAACTTATATGGAGTCTCATTGACCATCATTTTAGATAGAGGTACCCAGTTTACCTCTCATTTTGGAAGGCTTTTCAAAAAGGTCTTGGTACACAAGTTCATCTCAGTATAAATTTTCATCCCCAAATAGATGGTCAGGCAAATAGGACCATTCAGACCTTAGAAGAATTGTTGGGGGCGCGTGTTATCGATTTCGAGGGTAGTTGGCATGACCACTTACCTTTGATTAAGTTAGCCTATAATAACAGTTATCACTCAAGTATTCAGATGTCTCTATTTTGAGGCTTTCTAGGAAGGGAGGTGTAGATATCTTATTGGTTAGTTTGAATTTGTCCGGCTACTTTGATAGGACTAGATTCAGTTTACAAGGCAATGAAGAAAGTTTAGTTTATTCTAGAAAGGCTGAAGATAGCCCAAAGTCTTTAGAAATCCTATGCAAATGTTAGAAAAGGAGACCTTGAATTTGGTGTTAGTGATTTCGTGTATCTAAAATCTCACCTATGATATAGGAGAAAAGATTTGGTAAGAAAAGGAAACTTAGCCCCTATTATGTTAGCCTATATAGGAGTTTGAGTCATTTTAAAAAAAGTAGCCTATGAGTTAGAATAACCTACAAAGTTAGCATCAGTGCATCCAGTGTTCCATGTCTCTTTGCTTAAGAAATACATTGATGATCCAGATTCAATCATTCTGTAAGAGAGTGTGGATATAGAAGATAACCTCTACTATGAGGAAGTCCCAGTTAAGATCCTTGACCGTCAGATTCATAGGTTGAGATATAAAAAGTTTCTTTAGTGAAAGTTTTGTGGAGAAATTAGTCAGTTGAGGGAACTACTTGGGAAACAGAAACTAATATGTGTGCTAAGTACTCCTATCTTTTCTCTTCTAGTTCAGATTCAGCTTGAGGTAATGGTTTTCTTAAATTAATTGTCTAATTTTCTATCTCAGCTACCCAACCATCATCATGTCATACCATGTATTCATGAATTTATTTCAGTCCATGTTTCATGTTTCAGATTCAGATATTAAGTCATGATTCAACCCATAAATATTCAGTGCATGATCTCAGTCTTCCTAATATTCCAACTCAGCTAGTTTCATTTAAGGATGAATGATACCTAGGGGAAGATATTGTAATGCCCCAAATTTCCAAGATCTAGACCCCTTAAAAGATAGGACACTAAATTAGCTTTCTAACGCTTTAAGTTTCATCTTAATTTTAAATCATGGTAACAAGTTATGCAACTTTTCATTAAGTACTTCTAAACTACCAGTGGTTACGAGTCCAACATACGACTCCTAGTAACACCATATGAGTCCTAATATGGACTCGTAGCCTGATCAGTAAGTGACCCAAGACTCAAGCTTAGACTACGACTCTACCAAATGACTTGTAGTACCAAATGACTTGTAGTCCGACTTAATAAGTCGTTAGGAAAGTAGTCATAGTCATAATAGTGTGTGACCATCCAAAGTCGGTTTTCAGACTACTACTACACCTTACGACTTATAGTTAGTCATGATGAGTGGTAAGGGGGATTCATCTCAGGACCCTAAATTATGAATCAGACTACGACTCGTAATCAAACATCATAAGTCATAGGGTGAGTCAAAAAGACTGGAGACCTAGAATCCCAACACATTTTTATAGGGGAATTTTGGTAATTCCCACCCCTTTATAACCCAAACCCACGTTACTTGAGCTCCTAAAATATCAGTTATCAAGGGAAAACACTACCCTAATCCCTCAGAATATCAAAATCACTTCTCCTACACAAAAGAAAACTTATTCTCTTCAAACTTAAGAGAAAATTAGGTCTCTCAAGAACAAGATCAACATCATGGATTTCACACAAAGATTTTACTTCAAGTATGTGGGATATTCATCAATGGGTCCCTTCCATCCATTGGGTCACAAGATTTCCCTAATTTTACAAATATAAATCCTTTTTCTCTTTGTAAGACTTTTTAAGTCAAATATGAATCTTATAAACTCTATCTTAATTATTTTTTTAGGTGATCTAAAAATATATTCCCTCAAGAGAATTGTGTTTCCATATGTTTGATAATACAAATGTATACAACATGATCAGTTATTGAAATATTGAGTGCTATTCATGATTATTCATACCATGCCTAGTTCAATAATTACCATAGTCAGTCTGTGTTAGTCTATGCTATTGGATTATGAGCACCCGATAATAAGGTTTTGTACATGCATCACTTTACAAATTCATGATTCCTTCAGTTATTTGTACAATATTATTTTCAACATCTCATGACTTAAGAATATGTAATACCTTGAGTTTTTGGTCCTTAAATTTTTTTCAAAATTTTATCCTCACTATTCTGACTACGACTCCTTTGATGAGTGATGTGTGTGAAGACGCTAACACATTTGAGGCTTTTAACTAAGAATAATTGCAGAGTCTTAAGCAATTTTTATCATTTTGAGTGTTTTATTTTTGATTTTGCCGTAGAAGAAAATATGCTAGAGAACCAACAAGGATGAAAGCAAAAATGTTAAAATCTAAAAGCAAAAAGAAGAGAAGTATGGCTGACGACATTCTTGATAAGTCGTCAGCCCTGTGATAAGTTATCAACTTCATCGTCAGCCTTAGACAGAGAATGGACCTCAGCTGAAAGTTGTGATGAAATTTCATTATAAGCCATCAAGGAGATGATAGGTCATCAAAATTATTATTAGACTAAGGCAGAACATGGGAGCTAAGGTTGGTAAGTGACAACATTCGTGATAGGTCATCAAAGATCTAATAGGCTATCACAGTTCATCGTCAGCCTAAGGCAGCGAATGTCAAAATCAAAGAGGAAATGGCGATATTTGTGATAAGTCGTCAGACTTCTGATAAGGCGTTATGAATGATGTCACCCGTTCGAGAAATTGCTGCACTCTATAATTTTTTTTCCATAATTAGGGTGAACTATTTAAAGCATTGTTTAGGGTTTACTAAGAAGGGGGGCCGAACATCTTTTGGGAAACACATATTTTGTTACTTTTCTCTCTAGTTTCTTGACTTGAAAAACAATTAACTTTGAAGAGATTTCAATCAATACTTTGGGTATTCCTATTTTGATCTTATATGAGAATCACTAGTTATTATTCATCAGGTGGTAAGTTTATCTTTTAAATTATGAATTCATCTCGTTGTTCGGATCATTACATCATGAGTGGCTAAAACCCTCTAACCCAAATTACGGGATCTATGGGTTAAGTTTTAGAAAGATGCTAAGTGTTTAAGATTCAAATGGTAATAGGACTCCGTGATAATTCCAAGATTTTAATCATTGTCCATTGATTGCAAACATAAGATAGCACCTGCTTTGATTTGTTTGATATAAGAAATCAAATACAGTAGGAAGTGAATTATTGACAGGGACTTGGAAGCACTAAAAACTTCCATTTAATAATTGACGCTATAACAATGTTGATTAACCTGAGGTAAAGTCTGGTCAGTGAATATAAATTTCCTAAGTTCGAGAGGATTAGGTAATTAAATGCTTAAGTAGGTCGATAGACATTTAGCCGTAACTTCGATAAAGATAATCTTTTGTCCTATTTATTGTGAGAATCTTGAATCACTATTAGCATCTGTCAAGTACCAAAACCCATAGTGAACATAATTTTGGTTTTTCATGAACTCTTGATTACAAACACTGAAACTAAAGTGACCAACAATTATTTGCTAATCTCCAAAACATCCATTTTATTTTTTTGTATCATTTTCTTGAATTTAACTTGAAACTTTAGTTTTAAACTAGTTTGATTGCCAATCACATTGTTCCCTATGGATTCGATCCCGACTCTAAAGTTGGATAAATATATTGACGACGACCGTCTTGCACTTAATTGACGTGTAAGTTGAGCATTATAGAAAATGACACTGTTGTCGGGGAACAATTTGGCCTATTAAGTTTGTTTGGAATTTTAGCCTACTTGCTTAAATTCAAACTTGTAAATATTTATTTTTAGTTTTGTTTTATTTCTTGTGTTAGGTAGATTTTTATTTTAGTTTACTTATTACTATGGCATCGCGGAATGAATATTAGCTTGGTGGTTGGAAATCTTATCTTGATGATCCATGTCTATTTTGTGATGGACATCACTTTTGGCAAGATTGTAGATATGCTTCCTGGAGAGAGATGTGTGCACCATTTCTATCCTACTGGGAATATGATTGTTCTTTATGTGGTGGTCAAGATGGACATTGGAGTGATTTCCCAAATGCCTCTTCCCCCTATTTTGCTAACCCAAATTCTAGTTCTTCTTATGAGTTCAATAGGTCTTATGGTCAAGAAAAGGAAGAACGAGGAACTGGTAAGGGTGTCATTGAGGCTATGTTTCAACGAATGTTGGATCTCCAGAAATATATGTATGATATCATATGTGATATGCGTTAAGACATGAAGCCAATCATTCATCAGGATATAGATATAGAGGTCAATCATTCAAAGCATTTTTATATATTATATTTAGATAATATCTTGTCTGTGGAATCATTTAAAATAATATAAGAGTGTAAAGCTGAGGAGCAAGAACCCTATATTAATGTTGAGCTTGATGATGAGCAATTCTCGGTGATTTACCAACCAATCGAACCAACCATGAGAGATGATGTCAATATTAAGGAAATGGTGCTAGAGGAAAAAGAAGAAACCAAGCCAATCTCTTATAAAGACTCTAGCCCAATTCGAGGTGAAGAGGTCGAGAAGGATGAAACTCCAAAATTAGGGAGAAGACCTCACTCGAATCACTTTTCAACATTATTCTTGGTGGATGTGATGAAATTCAAATCACCCAAGCAAATGATAAACTTTGGAAATGAGGAGGTAAGTTCCTATATTTTGGAGTTTGTCTTTCCGAAAGGGTATAATACAACCCCAATCTTGAAGGCCAATAAACTTAAAGATCGATGTCTATTTAATGGCTTTTTAAGATTCTCCCCGTTGCCAAATGAGCCCACATAAAAGTTCAATGCAAAATTGGGCAAGCGGTTCAAGTCTTCGAAGTGGCGTGATAGAACATTCCTAATCATGACCTCACATTTGCCAAACACACCTAAAATATATAAAGATCAAAAGATGGACCGACGATTCAAATTGTCTAAGTGGAGGGATAAAGGATTAAGCCTTTTAAGGTATCTTGATGAATTCTGAGTAGTCAAGATAACCTAATCATGCCGCGACATTAAATAATGCACTTCTTGGGAGACAACCTAAGTTATTTTGTTATTTGTATTCGTATTATGTGATTGAGATTAGATCTTCGCACCCATGGTGCCACAGGTATGTTTCTAACTCTCTCGTTTTGGTTTAACGCATTGAGGACATTGCATAGTTTTAAGATGAGGTTGGATCTACTTGTGGGTGTTGATGTCCTCTTGGGATTTTTGTTGCCGGTGACTCTTTTCCCTGGAGTCTTGTTCCTAGTAGAGCCTGCATGGTTAGGCGTATTGTGATTTGTTGTAAAATTTTATAGTTGACTAGGATAAATACAAGTACCTTGGGTAGTTAGCAAGTTTTTATTGATTTTTGAGCATGTATCCAATGGTCTGAAGGTTTAAATCTGTTATTTGCATCTAAGTGTTACCACTGTGTATCTTTGTACGGTATTAGTTTTAGTGATATAATAAGCATTGCTAAACAGCTGCATGAACTAGATAAGTAGTAACTGGTGATATACTGGTGTGTCATGTGCGTGTGAGATTTTATTTAGTTCCCTCTGTATGTTAGATTCAGAACTTACCCGGTTAGTCTTACCTAGGTTGAAGGATAGGGGTTAGAAAAGGATCATAGGATGTTTTGATATTAGCCCACATTTAGGCTAAATGACCTTCCCTGTATGTAGAATATCCCTTGATCCCTACTTTGAGCCTTCTTAGCCTATTTTTTTATGACACCCGTCACCTTCCAGTTTATATCATAATGAATCTATTTTGGCCCTGGTCCTCCTTGGACACTATGCACCTTGACTTAGGCAAATGTCCTAAGTTGAGGGTGGATATCATAGGGGTGCATGATGTAAAGTGAGTAGGAAGAAAGACAGAGTAAAAGAAAAGAATATAAAGTTGGGTGCGGTAGAAAAAAGAAAGAAAAAGATAAGTTGTGAAAAAGAAAAAGTGATTGTAGAAAAGACCGCACTCATTCTGAAAAAGTGTGATCAAGAAAAGATAAGAATAGAAAAAGACTAATGAGTGAAACCCCAAAAAGCTAGTGTAGTGTCAAGGAGGCTTAGTCACTTTACATATCATCGAGTATCATACCAGCCCCTAGCCTACATTACAAGCCAAAGAGAAGACCTATAGTGATCTTAGCTGACCTGTCTCACGATCTGGGTAATAAAAATAAGGGCAAGCCTATGGTATTTGGCATACATTAATTGGAACTTCATTCTAAGAGTGAGTGTCTTGTGATTGTCCCCATGGTTATATATGTAATGTCTGATATAAGAAAAGGGGGATTTTTTTGTAGAGAGGGCACACTGGTTATATTGCTAGTTACTGACTTGTTAGGATATTGTAAACTTGATACATTTATGGTTGTATTGCTGAGTTGGTGCCATATCTTGATCCCCTTGTGTTTCACTGTTGTTCTTCAATAATATACATAGTTGTTCTTGAATTGACTGACCTTGGAGATGGTGAAGATGTTTTGATATGATATAGATGATTGACTGCCAAATGTACTTTGTATTCTCTTAGTTGTGTTTGAGTTGCTTGAGGATAAACAATTGTTTTAAGTTGAGGGTGTTGATGTGTGAGCAGACGCTAACACATTTGAGGCTTTTAACTGAGAATAATTGTAAATCTTTAAGCAACTTTTATCATTTTTGAGTGTTTTATCTTTGATTATACAATAGAAGCTAAGATGCTATAGAACCAACAAGGATAGAAGAAAAAGAGTTGAAAACTGAAGAAAAAAAGAAGAGAAGTGTGGCTGACGACATTCCTGATAAGTCATCAGCCCTAGATAAGTTATCAGCTTCATCGTCAATCTTAGATAGAGAATGGACCTCAACTAAAAGTTGTGACGACATTTTGTGACAAGCCATCAAGAAGTTGATAGGTCATCAAAATTGTCGTTAGTCTAAGGCAGATCATGGGAGCTGAGATAGATAAGTGACGACATTTATGATAAGTCATTAAAGGTATGATAGGCCATCATAGTTCATCGTCAGCCTAAGGCAGTGAATTTCAAAATCAAAGAGGAAATGGCGATATTTATGATAAGTCGTCAGACTCCTGATAAGACGTCATGAATGGAGTCACCCATCTGAGAAATTTCTGCACTCTATGATTTTTTTCCATAATTAGGGTGAACTATTTAAAGCATTGTTTAGGGTTTGCTAAGAATGGGGGCCGAACATCTTTTGGGAAACATGTATTTTGTTACTTTTCTCTCTAGTTTCTTGGCTTGAAAAACAATTAACTTTGAAGAGATTTCCATCAATACTTTCGGGATTCCTATTGTGATCTTATGTGAGAATCACTAGTTATTATTCATCTTGTGGTAAGTTTATCTTTCAAATTATGAATTCATCTAGTTGTTCGGATCATTACATCATGAGTGGCTAAACCCCTATAACCAAAATTATGGGATCTATGGGTTAAGTTTTAGTAAGATGCTAAGTGTTTAAGATTCAAAAGGTAATAGGACTCCATGATAATTCTAAGATTTTAATCATAGTCTACTGGTTGCAAACAATAGATAGCACCTGCTTTGATTTGTTTGATATAAGAAATCAAATACAGTAGAAAGTGAATTATTGACAGGGACTTGGAAGCACTAAAAACTTCCATTTAATAATTGACGTTGTAACAAGGTTGATTAACCTAAAGTAAATCTGTTCAGTGAATATAAATTCCCTAAGTCCGAGAGGATTAGGTAATTAAATACTTAAGTAGGTCAATAGACATTTAGGAATAACTTTGATAAAAATAATCTTTTGTCCTATTTACTGTGAGAATCTTGAATCAATATTAGCATCTTTCAAGTGACAAAACCCATATTGAACATAATTTTGATTTTCCATAAACTCTTGATTACAAACACTGAAACTAAAGTGACCAACAATTATTTGCTAATCTCCAAAACCCCTATTTTATCTTTTCGTATCATTTGCTTGAATTTAACTTGCAACTTTAGTTTCAAACTAGTTTAATCACCAATCACATTATTTTCTGTGGATTCGATCTGGATTCTAAAGTCGGGTAAATATATTGATGACGACCTCCTTGCACTTAATTAATGTATAAGTTGAGTGTTATCACTGAGTCATAGGGACTCAATCGTAACTTAATCAAAACAAGTGTCTTAGTAGTTTGCTTGAAGTATGAATGGCTCTCAACTAATCATTAAGACTTCTTATAGGTAGTAAGGACTTAGTCGTAAGGTTTTCTAAAAGTTTAGTCCAAGACACTATCTTCATTATGACTTGGATCCACTAGTCATAAGAACTCATAATGAGTTGTTATGTCCCAATCATAGGGTGGGCAGTGTGTCATCCGAAATTATTGATTTCTTGAGTACTAGAAGTGGTTAAGAGTTGTTAAGTGTGGATATAAATTGGTGGTATGAATCATAGCTAGACCAATATGAGTCCTTGGTGGTTTTATATCCTTTACGACTCTTTGTGATGAATCGTAATGTGTCCTTACGAGTGGTAGAGTGACTCATAGTCACTGACGACTAAATTTCAGATTTTAAATTAAGAGCACGTTGGACAATTCTATCCTTACCCAATCTAAACCCCACTTCCATAAAGTACTTAAGGGTATTATAATTCATCCTTAACGTACTCAAACACTTAAATGATTCTCTCAAATTCTCTTAAACATCCATACTTAGGGTTTCCAAGAAGTAGGTTATCCAAGGGATCCAAGGTTGAATTATTTTTTCAAAACATGGTATTTCTGGCATGTTACTCTTCCCTCATTATTAATTTGTTTAAAGCATACATTTTAAAGTATTTTTCATGTGATATTGTTCTTGGTTTTGAAACAAGGGTTGAGAGTTGTGAATGTTTATGGATTAAACAATGTTTCTCAGGTTTATATGTGATTAATCATGCTTCAATTATTCTTTTGAACTTGTGGGTCCACAAATATAGTGAATGAACTAGGGATTTGTGATTTTCCATAAACTTTTGACTTTTGAAGAGGTTATGATACCAATACCTTATTGTGAAATTGTTTTTTTGTTATGAAAAATATGAGTATTTGAGCTATTCTTGTACTATTGTGTAATGATTTTGAATTGAACTGTATGAGTTGTGTATTTCCTAAAACGAATGTGCAATTGAATCAAGAGGGTTTTGAGTTCCCCCACAGAAGATAATTGATGTGGCATGTTGATATTACCTAGTAAGTATAGTTGATATAACAATACTAACAATGTATGCCTTAATTTCTAATGTGGTTCAATGAATAGGAATGTGTGATATTTGTTTTAATTGAACTTTAATAAAAGCTGTGTAGCTGAGTCATGAAATTGAAGGTATGAGAGACCAATAATGGAATTGCGGTTGCCGATGTGAGGGTCTATATACCGGGTGGTTTGAGTCCCCCTTAATATTATTATCATATGATTGAGAGGTTTGAGTCCCCCATATTTTATTACATGATTTGGTGCTCTTGTCAACTTGACATGCCGTGAGGTTTGAGTAGCCTAGAGTGCATATGTATACCCTTTAGTTTGTCTAACCAAATGCACTGGGGCCCTATTAGGAGAGGGATAACTGGTCTTATATAGATCGTAAGTGCCTTTGTATGTTATGATGGTTGAGCTACACAATCTTGGCAAAAGTTTTAAGTACATGTTAAGCCTTGTTCCCTGTCCCAGCGTGTGATATATATATATATACGCATTTGATTATGTGCATTGATTTTGAATGATTTGAACTGTTGATCATGGCATTATGTTTTCCTTATCCCTGAGTTATATGCTAGTGTTCATCCTACTAACCGTCTTCAAACGTTGTATCCCCATGTGATGCAGGCACCAGAGCTACTTCTACTTTTTATTGTGAAGTGGTGACCTTTCATCCCCCAAAACTCTTAGGAATTTCACTAGCTTTCATTCTTATATTTAGGTTGTTAGTTACTTCTATTAATATTATCATTTTTATTCTCTTTTTTGTCTGTCAAAGTCGAGGACATATACCGACCAAGATGGGTTTTGGTTCTCTATTTGAAAAGCTTTATTTAGATTACTTTGTTCATTGGATGATGTTTTTCAGATGGTTGTTCGATCACCAGTCATCGGTTATAGGCATGTTTGTACTTTTCTCAAGTTGTTACAAGCTATCTTGTTATATGTTCGGAATACATTCGACATTAGGGGATGATGTGTTTGGTTTTGCTAGATGCAGGGGGTGATCTCCCATATGGGACTTGAGATACCCGTCACGGCCAGGCCTTGGTTCTGATCGTGACAGAGATGGTATCAGAGCCTAGGTTTGGTATCATTGGGTGTCCAACAAAGTCGTGTCAAGTAGATTCTCGTTTATGGGTGTGTAGCACACCACACTTATAAGGGAGAGGCTATGAGACATTTAGGAATCTTTCCCTTTCTTGTTGTTCTATTTTTGCGCTATAGAGTCTGAGCTCTTGAATATCTCTAATCCTCATTTGTTCACCTTTAAGATCATGCCTCCAAGAAGATCTGATAATCGTGGGAACTCTTCTATCCCACCTAAGGACAATATGGATGTAGCTCATCCAACTTTAGGAGTTCAGACCTGGTCTAGGGTCGCTTCTTCAGATTGCCTTGGTGGAACTCCATCGAATCCCTGTATCCTTACTTAGGAACCCTAAGCTAGTGAGTCTAATCCTGTATTTTGCTAGTCGATTCATTTGCCTACCTAGTGTACTACCCCAAAATTGGATCCCGAGATGTCACACGGTGCTTAAGGTCACAAGTGACCCCAAGCTCACCCTTTATCTGACATAACCCAAAGAAACGGAATAAAATACATAAAATAGAAGGAATAATGCAGAAACAACCCATAACTTAGTCTGACCAACATGAAAGTAAATTTACACGGTCACAATTCTGCTCATATATATACATATCTGAAACTAAATACACTGACTACTAGTGACTGTCTATGAAGCCTCTACTAGCATTGACCAAAGATAGCCGAGTCATGAATCCCAACTACCCCTACTCAATACTATTGAATACAAAAAATACAATACACCTCAAATCTGAACAACTTAAGTCCCTGAATCAAAAGGACTAATTACCTGCCGATCGAGAGCTGCGACCCAGTTGAACAGGATATGTGCACTACAGCTTGTACCTACATTTTGGTAAGAATGTAGCCCATGGAAATATGTGGGTCAGCACTTTGAAATGTACTGAGTATGTGGGGGTGCATGCAACAATATAAATAGTATAATCAATTTCATGAAAACATGCATACGGACAATGATGACTCATTTGGCTTGAGTTATATCAAATCATACTTTTCGTAATTTCATAATAAACAGTTCATATGATAAAATCTAGTAATCTACGTAAATCGTTATTATGATTAATCATCCTAAATCATCATAAATTATCATATCATCAAAAATCATCATAGGTAATTATAAATCATCATAAATGACCATAAAACATCATAAACATCTCAACTCTTTGAATCAAATCTCAGAGTGACTCGGTAATTCAAGAAACTTAATCTTATGGACACAGGAGTTTCCTATAACCGACAACTCCACATGAGCTATGTGGAATACCAACGTTTGAAACCCCCGTTGATGGAAGCGTCATACTCTTTTCCAGGGAGTACGATCTTAAAACTACAATAATCATAATCGGGCTCTTTGGACAATAATATCATCATCAACCAACCTTACGGTGGCACATAGGTTTGGGAAAATAACAAATTTCCCTCTCAGTGCTAAGTACTAATCCCCGACAAGATCAGAAAGCATTAGGAAATCCACCACAACATCACAAGAGTCTATCATAAAGACCAAATCAAATCTCTTTCTCATTTATCAAATCATATCAATTTGTGGATTCCTAACTCAACACATTTTAGCTCAAAACTTTTTAATCTTCCTCAACATCAACAAGGATCAATGCATTGAAACATAACCGACTCGACATTTGGACAAGGATATCAAGACTCAATACATATTATTTTCAACAATTTAACTCATCAAAACCATCCGAAAAATACCAAGACTTATGCAACTTCTATATCAATATACCCAGTAACTCAAATCATCATAAGGAAGCTCAAAATTTGACACATGGCTCGAAAACACTTGGAAATACCAATAATTCATTCTTGAACTTAAAACGTGCATACATTTTCAAAATATATCAATTTTTGATAGAAACACCAAGAATCCCAATATTAAATCTCAGTTCATAGAACGAAAATAGTCAAATACTCATGTGATTCAAAACTTACAATTCAAATCTTCATAAGTTCATAATTGAATTATTTAGACATAATTCAACCTACAGAACCATATGAATCCATTAAATAATCATAATTGGCAAGCTTGAACAATTTACATATATACATAATCAAAATCTCATGGTAGGATATCTTTGAAATAAATTCATTTGCCAAACTCATAATAATCCATAATAAAAATTAAAGACATGAGCACAAGAAAAGAAGAATTATTCTTGTTCAAACCCCACATACCTTAAAATTAAAGATTGGAATGAATTCTTCCCTCGGAACACTATTCATGAAATTAATTGGTGCATCTCGAAGAGCTTGGAATGGGGACTTCATTTATCGAATTAATTTGGAATTTTCATGGTGTAATTGGAAGATTTAGGAAGGGGAATTTAGAGGTTTAAGGTTTCTTTCTTGGATTTTGTTTTTGAAAATAACAGACTTTGATGCCCAAAATCAATTTTTATGCTTATTTCCACGAAATGGGGCAAGGGTAAAATGACTAGATTGCCCCTAAGGAAATTGAGAAATGGTAGAAAAATCGTGCGTACCTTGGCCACGAAAAACCGAATAAATCCTCATTTGGGTATTGGATTTTTGCAAAATTTATATCGTTTGAAATCTAACTCAAAGATCTTTAATTTTATATATGGTAGGCCACCCAGTTCGTCATATACAAGGAGTTATAATCGATTGAAGTTGACCCAAATCAAATACGTCCCTCAGTTACTAATTTGACATGCTGAAATAAATTGATCGTAACTTATTACTCTGATGTTGGAATGGGGTGAAATCAATTGCATTAGAAAGAAGACTCAAAGATATTTTGTTTGATATATAGAATATCTCTTAGTTCCTTATATTCAGGAAGTGATGATCGTTTGAAGTTGGCCCTGAAATGCTAAAATTTCTGGAGCATGCTAATCGCATAGTGCCACTATTTTGGGCACCCACACGTGCCCTTATGCTAGTCCAAAAATTCTAAAACTCACTCGGGATGTATTACGACATTTCCCCATCGCAACGCAACTTGAAAATCGAAAAACGAATGTCAGAAAGGTCATCAAATATATACCCAAAGATCAGAGGTCTAAATGAGAAAGTTTCAACACTTAGAATTTTTTTTTTGAGTTCTAAGCTTCTCTTGGCAAGATAAAAAGGCTGTAATGGCTCGACACATTTGGGAGTGAAATATTTAATGGGAAAAACTCGGGGTATCACACCCAGTTGGTGGCCTCTTAGAATAAGTGTCTTGCTTCTATGGCTCTATTATCTGAGGCCACTAGAGTTGGCCAATTTATGAGGTTGAGTCCTCCTGTTTTCATTGGTTCTAAATTTGAGAAAGATCCTATGATTTTTATAAACGAGATAGAAAAGATATTTCGTGTGATGCACATGGGAAAGTTTAAATATTCACTTCCTATTAATTGAAGGACATAGCATAAGAACGGTATGAAGAGTGGGAGAAAATTAAGGACGATGATGCTTAGTCAACTTTGTTGGACTACTTCTCTAGTGCTTTCCTTAATCAATCCTTTTCTCAGGAGATGAAGGAGGCCAAGGCTGAGGAGTTCATGAATCTGAAGCAAGGTAGGATTTCCGTAGAGGAGTATACCTTAAAGTTTCAGAAATTGTCACTTTCTGCTTCTAAATTATGTCCAACATAAGGGATAAAATGAGGAAGTTAACCTATGGGTTGTCCTATAAATTGATCTTGGAGAGCAAGGTTTCCTTGTTGAGCAAGGATATGGATATCTCCAAATTATGATGCATGTAAAACAAGTGGAAGAAGAAAAGAAGAGGCGAATTAAGATGAAAAAAAGGCAGAATAAGAAGGATTGCTAATCGAATCAGGGTTGAGGTCAGCAATAGATTTGTACAAATAGTGGACAATGGTCCAAAAAGAAGTGGGGCTTTCTGGTTCCATTTCTATGACTAGTGCACCTTATTTGAAGCCATCGGGTGATCATCATTCTCAGTATAATGGTGGGTTTAGAGCACCAGAAGCCTAGTCGCAGGCTAGTGGGGCTCACTCAGCTCCATGGTATCCTCCTTGTAGATTTTGTGGTCAGGTACATCATGGTGTTTATGAGGAGGGGAGGAACAAGTGCTTTAAATATGGTCAGAATTGTGGTATAAAGAGTGATTTTCATTCTAAGTTTGCTTCTAGAGTAAATAAGATTCTTTTTTCTACTTTATCAGCTCCTACACTAAAAGGTGGTACTTCTATTTTTGGCTCTGGCACTGGTCAAAATCGTCTTTTTCTCTTTCCACACACTAGGATTTTAATGCGCACCTCATTGTTGTTACTAGTATGCTTTAACTTTTATCTCATGATGTCTATTGTCTACTTTATCTCGTGTGTACTCTCTGTTATGTGACCCCTTATATGGCTATCTCTTTTGTCTTTGATCCTGAATATATTTCAGACCCTTTCTTTATGTACAACCCAGTGAGAGACTCCATTATAGCTAGAATAGTTTATAGGGGTTGTGTTATGTCGGTCTATAGTAGAGAAACCTTGGTAAATCTGATAGAGTTAGCCATATTAGACTTTGATGTGATTTTAGGGATGGTTTAGTTGCATTCGTGTTATGCGTCTCTTGATTGTCGGATTTAATGTGTCTATTTCTATTTCCCTAATGAGCTGGTGATTTAGGGAATGTAGTTCCCTAGTACCTAAGTGAAGGTTCCTCTCATATCTTAGAGCCCCAAAATTAGCTTCTAAAAGGTACCTCTATTACTTAGTGCATTTTAAGGTTTCTAGATCCGAAGGTCCTTTTTACAGAATGTCGCTATGGTCTGTGAATTTCCCAAGGTGTTTCTTGATGATCTTCTTGGTATTCTTCTCGATAGGAAAATTTATTTTGTGATTGATCTTCTTTAAGACACTCATTCTATTTCGATCCCTCCCAACAGAATGGCTTCAACAAAGTTGAAGGAACTCAAGGACCAGTTGAAAGATCTTTTGGATAATGGTTTTATCCATCCTAGTGTGTCTCCGTGTGGAGTTTTTGTTCTTTTCATGCATAATGAGGATGGGTCCCTTCTAATGTGTATTGATTACCGCCAATTGAATAAGGTGATAGTAAAGACTAAGTACCCATTTTTGAGGATTGTTGATCTATTCGATCAGCTTTAGGTTGCTAAGTTCTTTTCTAAGATTGATCTTCAATCATATTACCATCATTTGAAGATTATGGAAGTGAATATCCCTAAGATAGCCTTCCAAACTCGGTATTGTCATTTTGAGTTTTGGGTGATGTCCTTTGGTTTGACCAATGCCTTAAGTTTTATGTCAGTTCTTATATCTGTTTTTCATTGTCTTTATTGATGATATTTACTGTGTTCGAAGAGCGAGGTGGATCATGTGGATCACTTTGCCTTATGTTGCAAACCTCAAAAGATCAGTAGTTGTATAAAAACTTTTCTAAGTACAAGTTCTAGCTAAATGTTCTGACTTATTTGGGACATGTTGTTTCAAGTAAAGGGATTATGGTAGATACACAGAAGGTCTCACTGGTGAAGAAGTGGCCAAGACCCATGACTCAAACCGACATTCAGAGTTTTTAGGGTCTATCTATTATTATAGAAGGTTTACGAAGCATTTTTATTCTATTCCTTCCTAATTGACTAAGTTGACTCAGAAGAAGGTGAAATTCTTGTGGTTTAATGCTTGTGAGGGTAGTTTTGAGAAGCTAAAGAATAAGATTACTTTGGCTCCAATTTTGACTCAGCCAGAAGGCACTAACAATTTTGTCGTCTATTATTATTCATCCCAGGTGGGAATAGGTTGTGTGTTGATGCAATATTCCAAGGTTGTTGCTTATGCTTCTAGATAGTTGAAAGTTGATGAGAAGAATTACCCCACTCATGATTTAGAATTGTTAGTTATGGTGTTTACATGAAAGATCAATCGGCATTATTTGTATGAGGTCCATGTTGATATTTGTTCTGATCATAAGAGCCAGCAATATGTGTTCACTCAAAAAGAATTGAATCTCTGGAAAAAGTGATTTCTTGAGTTGCTAAAGGACTATGATATGAGTCTTCACTATTATCTAGGTAAAGCTAATGTGGTTGTTGATTCTCTTAGAAGGTAATCCGTGAGAAGCTTGTCTCATGTTGATAAGGAGAAATGGTATTTGGTGAAAGATATTCACCGTTTGGATAATCTAGGAGTTTGACTCTTGGACTCATAGGATGGTGGTATGATTGTTCAAGAAGTGGCAAAGTCATCTCTTGTTACTGAAGTGAAGGAGAAGCAAGTGTTGGATCTTATTCTGATGTAAATCAAGAATGATGTTGGTAGGCAGAAGGTGATTATTTTTTAGATTGGTTGTCATGGTATCTTGAGATACCAAGGCAGATTATAAGTTTCCAAGGTTGATGGATTGCGAAGAAGTATTTTGTACAAAGCTCATGAGTCTCATTATGATGTTTATCTTGGTTCAATAAAAATATATCATGATATTAAGGAGTTTTGTTGGTGGAATAACATGAAGTAGGATATGGCTAAGTGCATGGAGTGCTAGCAAGTAAAGGTAGAGCACTTTAGGCTCAATGGAATGACCCAAGATATTAAGTTGGCAGTATGAAAATAGGAGATAATTAATATGGATTTTATTATGGGCCTTCCGCGGTTTCATTAGTATTTTGATTTGGTTTAGGTCTTCATGGATAGGATGATAAGTCTTCTCACTTCTTTCCAGTAAGGACTAATTACTCTTCTAAGGATTTGGCCAAGTTATTCATCGAGGAGATCATGAAGCGTACCCAATTCTCATCTCACTTTTGCTGGTCATTCCAGCGAGGCTTGGGGACTAAGATGAACCTTAGTACCTCTTTCCACCCATAGATGAATGGGAATGTGTAAAGGATAACACAACCCTTGGAGGATATGCTTTGGGCTTATGTTTTAGATTTTGGTGGTAGTTTGGTTGACCACTTGCCACTCATAGAATTTTCCAACAATAACAGTTATTACTCTAGAATAAGTATGGTTCCGTTCGAGGCCTTATATGGTAGGAGGTATATATTTCCTATTAGGTGGTTTGAGATTGGTGAAAATAAGTAGTTTGGCCCTGATTTGATTCACAAAGCCACAAAAAAGGACAAGGTGATTTGAGATAGACTTAAGGCCACCCAAGGTTGCCAAAAGTCCTACGCGGATGTGAGGCAAAGGAAGTTGGAGTACATTTTTGGTGATTGGGTGTTCTTAAAGGTTTCTCCCATAAAGAGAGTGATGTAATTTGGCAGAAAAGGGAAGCTTGGTCCTCGTTATGTCGATCCATACTTGGACCCAAAATGCTAAACAATGCCCGTGACCCTGAAGGACCATAAGCTAACCCATGAATGATATTTGTAGGTGAGCACTGCATGATATACTATATAAATGCGGGATATAAGTTGTAAGGACATAAGGTTCAAAACTGTAACATGTCTGATAAAACAATATATAAACAGGGTATAGAAATACACAAAACTGAAATAAACTGTATGAATGTACTGTAGTCTGAAGACTTTAAACTGTCTAAAAACTTTGGAGTTGATGGGACAAGTCCCCAACTAACTTCGAGCTACTAAACTAAACTAATTACTAAAGGAATAAAATAATCAAATAATAACATCCTTGAAAGATGAAGACTCACTGTTGACTTTGACTGTTGAAACTGGAATGCTACTGATGCTCTGGAGCTCGTGATTCTGAACCTATGGTTTGAAAATACCATAGGCAAATGCATCAGTACGATTGAATGTACTGGCATTCAAGCGAGGTAGGCTGAATGCAAAGGTTTCATATGCATGATCAATACTAACTTACTATATAACTGAACGTGAGAATACATGCATGGATAAGTAACTAAAATTGAATACGTGGTAATACTGACTACTAAGTCTGAATACTGATAACTGATATAACTGATACTGAGTGACTGTATCTGATAGTCTAAATTCAGATAAAACTAGCTGAGTTCCATACTGTACTGAGTGACTATTTCTGATAGTCCTAATATCTGAAGA
Organism: Capsicum baccatum var. pendulum; assembly: GCA_030864225.1. NCBI lineage: Eukaryota > Viridiplantae > Streptophyta > Magnoliopsida > Solanales > Solanaceae > Capsicum > Capsicum baccatum. The sequence continues at coordinate 135,674,051 of CM061559.1, read as the reverse complement.
ACTATTTGAGTTCTATTACTGAGACTGAGTGACTATATCTGACAGTCCTGATTCTGTAACTGAAACTGTGACTCATGCCTATTATATAATTTTAAATGTGCTTGGGATGTATGTGTGGGGAAGTGAATGGATATGAGGAAGGTTAATGTTCTACAGACTATAATGGATTTGGTAAAAAGGTTAGGATTGACTATCCTTGTTAGGTGCTTTTAATAAACTAATGTCCCCATAATTTTTATATAGTAGTTGAAAGTTAGTTTAGCAGGTGAGATGACATGTAGTAAATTATATGGTGTAGTAGTAGTGTTCTGAAGAAGAATGTACTTGTGAGTCGTAGTTAAGTTAAATAAGAAATTTAGGTTGATTTCTCTATTTGATGGACTAGTATATTTTATGGGATATTACATTGGTGGTACATGATTGTTGCTAGACACTAACTTTGAACTTTAGATGTTAATTGTGGTGATAAGAATGTCAGCTCGAGAATTGTGATGCAAGATTTGTAGGAGTGAATTAGTAGGTTTGATATAATGTGTGAAATGACTAAAGTTTATTACTTATGAAATATTGGAGTGGGTAATTGTGATATATGCATGAGGTCTAGTGTTGAAGTAGAATGGCTAAATCATTAGATGGATAAAAGCCATAAGTTATAAGAATAAAATGTGCTCAGTCTTGAGTTATTAGTGACATATATACCTAGCTTATGTTCTTATATTTCTTAGTATGGAGAAGTCTATGGAATTGTTATATAGTATTATGTAGAGCTGAATTGATGGAGAAATAGATAGACTATGTGAACTCTTGGTATAGTTGTAAAATTTTGTTAAGTTATGAGGTTTGGTATTAGAGGTGTAATACGTATTCTAAGTAGTTGAAAATTGAGTGTTATGTATTTAGAAGCATGGATGTTTGTGTCCATGAAAAAGGTAGTTATAAGACAATGACTTCGGAGGTTTAAGAAATTTATGATTAATATCCCTAAAGGGGGTGTCCTAGAATGAATTTAGTGTCTTTATATTAAAATTGTCGAGGGGAGTTTCATGTTCTTGTGCGGAGTATTGTGCATATAGATTTAATGAGAAAATATGTTTGCAAGATTAAGATAATGACCTTTGAGCCAAGGGGGAGATTTTGAACTAAAGTAGATCTTGAATTTTCTCATGGTTATGAGTTTTAGGAAGGAGTCATGATAAAGATATTCTTACTCTAGCAAAATTCTCTTATTTTTAAAGCTCATACTCTAGTCCCTCAGTTACTCTCCTTGTATCAGCGTAATAGTGGTTATAGAAGCATAGAAATGTTTTAGATTAGAGAGTGGGAGATCCTTGGTATGGCTACTCAAACTAAGGATATATATGAAATGGTAAAAGTGAGATAAAACTTTTGTTATGTGAAAAAGTTAGAAGGAGAATATTGGTGAAAATCTTTGTGAAGGAGATAGAGGTTGTTGGTTTTTAATAAGAGAGATAGAGGTTGTTGGTTTTTAATAAGAAAGATGGCTTGAATGTTGTGATTGTTAGATACACAAACCAATGTGTTATGTGGCTAGTACTCTAGTTTAGGGCATGATGTCATTTGGTTATAGTAATAATACGGATTAGTATTCTTGGATGGATGTAAGGAATAGAGCTCTGTAGCTTAAGTTAGAAACTTCTAACTCTGAATTAGGTTTTAATAAAGGAACAACATATAGTTAGATCCAAGATCTTGTAATGATATATTGTGGGGAAAATGTAAGGTTGAAATGATGAAGTGTGGTATTCATAGTTGAATTCATAGTTGAGGAGTATTGCTATATGTGAGGGCTATTAAACATAACATTGTAGGTGGAGAATGCTTCTATTCTTGTGTCCTTACTGAATCTTATTTCATGTCTTGTATCAATCTTAATAAAACCGATGATTCCTAGAAGAAATTTCATGCCATACGTTGTTATGATTACGTTTTATATAACTCATGCCCATTAGGGATGTTATAAAAAGTGTCTTGAAAATGTTTTGGAATTTTTTTAATGGGTTCGAAGCTATTTTTGGATTCTGAGGCAGTGAGCCACTGCGATAGCGCTGTGTCATGGAGGCTACTCTCTATGATAAGCAGCTTGGAATGGAGGTTAGCCACCACGATAGGCAACGTGCCATGCCGAAGTGTAAAAATTTCATCCAGTTTTGATTTTCTCAATTGGGGTGAGGGGCTTTGGGTCTTTTACCTCTTCTACGACCTTAGTGTCATTTTCTCAAGATTCTATCTTACATAATTTACTTGTTCATGCGATGAAGCCTTTTTCTTTTGATTCCTATATGTGTGTTGTTGAGGGAGAATTCCTAATGTGAAGTTACATACATTACTCCATACTCCTAAAGTTTCTATAAGTTCCTACCCATCATTCGAGGATGAATGATTCTAAGGGAGAGATAATGTAACACCCTTATTTTTGGGCTAGAATTTGAACTGTTATTCCTATGTGTATAGACTCAAATCTAATGATTTGTATATGGATATACGTCATGATCATTTACATATTGTGTAAAGTGCTTTTGAGGTGAAGGATTTTCATAGAAATACTTATAGTGAAGTTGAGATAAGAACATTCGTTATCAACAAAATTTTGGTATTCGATCCTATTAGGGAAAACTTTTAATGTGTATAACTTCTAGAATATATACAATTTTGGAGCTTAAGATCCACTAAATTAATATAATTGAGTCCTCTTTCCAATGCATCTATTTTGCCTTAATTTGATACCCGAGTGAAAAGTTATGGCACGGAGCTTGTGCTCCCGATTTCGCCATAGCACGAACCTATTTTCAGAGATGCTAAAACTCTTATTTCTCTTCTACTTTTTAGGGTAAACTGGTCATTTACGTCCTAAACTATATTATAGTTGCTAGCAACGTGAATTCATCATCGCGTACCCCCAAAACACAGCAAATGTAATATCCCTATTCTCCCAAATCCTCAGGAAGAACAAATAGGGTTCTTCTCCAATAATTCAACTTCCAAGGATTTAAATTCAGGTTTCTTTACAATGTTTTCTACCTACTTTCATCATCAAGGGTATGGGAAACAAATTCAAGTGTTCGTATTAATCAAAGCTAGGGTTTAAGCTTCAAAGTTATGGATTAAGCTTTTCTCCAAATTTCTTCTGTTAAAAGGGATGTACTCCTCCCCAAAGCTAATTTTGTTAAAAGCATGTATTTAAATTGTGATTTATGTAATTTAATTTTGGGTTGTGAATATGGATTGAGGGCTTTTGAGCATAATTGATAAAAATTCTTTTCCCATAAGTTATATGATCTATTCATGATTTGAGTTGATATTTTTGAACTAATTTGGGTTCATGGAAAAGGTTAGTTGGAATAGGGTAGTTGATTCCCCCAAATTAATGATTTTGATATTGAAATTGGTATAACCTCAACATAATCTCGTGAAACTTGTTTTAAACATGAGAATATGCACATTGAACTACTTTTGGAAGCATTAAACGATATGAAAGGCTATTTAATAATAAACTATTTTTAATTGAACCTTGGGGGTCATGGATTCCCCTATGCGAATGAATAATTGAACTAAGGGTACGTGGATTCTCTCGTGTGTATAAATGACTGGAACTTATTGGGTCATGTATTCCCCCAAGTGATAATAATTGAAATGGCATGATGATATTACCTCGTGAGTATAGTTGGTACGACGATACCAACAGTGTATACCTAATGGATAATATAGTTCAATGAAAGGGAATGTGTGCAAGTTTTATTTAGGCTTAAAGGGGGTTGTGTAGCTAAGTCATGAAGTTGTAAGTCCCAAAGAACTGACACTGGAAACCAAAATTTATTGGAATGAGGTGTTGGTCTTGATGACTATGTGAATGTGACACACTTGATTTGTATATTCGTTATGGATAGGTAAAGGGTCATAAATTCCCTGGCCTTTTATGACATCTCTAGTTCGTGCGGCCAACACACACTAAGGCCCTTCCGGTGGGGGAGTCGAACCCATATAGCCCGTGGGTGTCTTATGAGTTACATGATAGTGCTCATCCCACTAACTTTCTCTAGACATTGTATTCCTATGCGATGCAGGGTTCGAAGGTACTTTTGTTTTTCCTATAAGCGATAAATTTTTGGGTTGTCAACTGACAGCTTTGAAGTGGTGAGCTTCCATTCTCCAGAAGGGTTATCATTTTAAAGTCATGTTTCTTTTATGTCATAGAATACCGTTTGGTTTCTGTTGGGATATCATCAAGCAAATATCCCAAATTAGATTGATTATAGTTCTATTTAGAGGCTCTGTGGATTACTGTGGCTTAGGAATGGTTGTTGAATTCTTAGACTTCTTTTGAGTCATACGTATCTATCTTGTTTTATGTTTGGAATTCCACTGCTATACTTAAATTGTGTTCTGTTTGACTAGGAATAGGGGGTGGTCTCTTATCCTTGTTGGACTTGAGATATCCGTCACGGCTAGGCCCTAGTTTGGGTCGTGACACTAAGATTGTTCAATGATGATAATATTATGGAATGTGATAATATTAGGCATAGGGGGTGGTCTCTGGTCCTTGTTCGTTTCTATACTTGACTTAGTTATGTTATATTACATTTTATCATACTTATATCATGATTTAGCTCAGTTTGTTGATGATTCCTACTGAGTACCCATTATTTTGGTATTCATACTACACTTCTGTACTATTTTGGTGCAGATCCTAGTACTAGCCTTCATTGTTGATCGTTATTCATGGGGTGACTAACTTTTTTTTATAAGGTGAGCTCTTGGAGTTTGAGTCACCCATTTCCCTCAATCTTTATTTTCAGTCTTTTGTTTTGAGATAAATGTATTGAGTATCCTAGACTTTGAGTTGTATTGGTAATATTAGATTATCTTGTACTCTTTCTACCAGGACATGGGATTAGTATCTTGTATTAACTGTTTTTGTATATCTAGAACACTTTCTTTATTTATATATTATGTTCTTGAATTTCTCCTATGATGAGAATTTCCTACCGAGTTAACCCATTATATTAGATTTGGGTTATGGTTTTTACTTACCTATTGGTAGAATTTAGTAGGTGCCATCATAACTCGTAAATCGGGTTGTGACAAGAGTAACGAGCTCTAGATTAGTATAATTACTAAGAATAGTCTCTTAAAGTACAAAAGATAACTAATTTAAAAATAAAAGGAGATAGTTCAGCTTCAGTCACCCAAAGCTCACCCTAAATCTCTAATCAATAGTGTCATACGAGGATGTTGTCGCTGGTAAAGACATACTAGGATCTGCATCACGAAAAAAGATATTAAAGTAAACTATGAATACCGAAACATGTGGTACTTAGTAGGAATCATAGACTTATTAATCTTAATAAGATACAAGTATGATAAAGTGTGAAAATATACTAAAGGTAACAAAAAGGAGTTAGAAAGAGAGTAATAGGTTAAAGCTAGACATCATGAGAAATATAAGAAAAAACTCAAAAGCAAAAAGTAAGTGCTACCTATAACATAACTAGATTCCATAAGCCTAGAAGGTACACTCAATAATAAGTAAACTTAATCGGCTCCCAAAAGCATGGTGGATGTAGACAACAAATGATAATAAATATAACCCAAATAATATGGTGAATAAGTGTGGATAGATTCCATGATATGCAATAGGAGATGAGTAAAATGTCCAACCATACCATATAATCCTCCTCCAACCATTCCCATATACCTTGCTTGGAAACAAATCAGACTTTTTTAAAAAAATCATTGATAATGCATGTCTACAGTCAAACTGAGGCTAAATATCAATTAGTAGTAAAATCAAGTGCCTGAAATAAAACCAGGACTAAGTTGTCCAATTTTCATTTAGAAATTCATATCCTTTTTTAAGTAATCAGAAATTCAAATTTTTGATATCATTTTTAAAGTAATCCCAAATTCCATTTTAAGTCAAAAATAGTGTTTTTGGTCAAAAAAGCCATGATACCAAGGATATATAATCAAATTTATATGGTAAGGCAAGAAAATTAATCAAACCAATAATTGGTCCATCAAGAAACAACCTACGCATTCCAGAGTAATCTATTAGAGGAAAATACGCTATTTTAGGATGATACACCTTAAAGAAGAGGTAATACTAGCTACAAATCCCAAGGAATCTGACCTAAGGAAAGCAGCTACCTGATCCTAGACTAAGGAATCTAACTCTATTTCTAAGGATACTACGTACAATAAGTCAAGTTCAAAAGGAGGTATGCCTACCAAGGCTAAAGATTTCAAGGCGTAATTATAATACCCCATATTTTCCTAACTTCAATTAACTCTCAGTCCATGAGTTATCCTATATAAAATTTTTGAAATACTTAGTATTTTTAAGTTTAAAGCCTACTGTTGTGTAGGAAATTTAGTTAGCTTTCTAATGATATAAAGTTTGCCCAAATCAGATACTCGGATGAAGAGATAGAGCCATTTTTGTAAGACAGTGTGCCAATTTAGCAATCAGCATCGCGGAGGCCAGCCAAATGGCAATTGGAAATTTCCAATGACGTTCTACAATATTGGTGCATCGCGCCAAGTCCTCAATTCATAATTATCCTTTTTCCAGTGTTCCAACATGATCCCACCGCTTCACGGTGATCTTCCTAATCACATCTAGCATTGCAACGTGATTCCACCACATCGCGCCACCAGCCACATTCCCAATTGTCAGTTACTAGTGGCTTGGCATGATAGTGGAACATCGCGCCAGGTGCCCAAATCGGGTTTTTCAGTAACAAATTTTATATTATTCCAAGGGGTAGTTTGGTATTTTTTCCACGGCTCTAATTAGTCCTAAACACATAATTCAGCCCTAAAATAGCACTAATTGCTCATTATTTCATTATTTCATTAATTCTCAAGATCAAAAAGCATTCTCTCCCTAATAGAAAAGCCTATCTCCAAGAAATCAAGATCAAAATCAAGAAGTTCTCCAAGAACTTCAAGAATTAATAACCCAAGGTATGTTAGGTGTTCATCTATGGGTTTCTTTCACCCATAGAGTCTACGAATCCATTTTTAAAACTATAAGATTGTTGATTTATGAATGACATGCTTTAAATTGAATTGAATTCATGTTCATGTTAATGTTGGGTCCTGTTTTATGATTTAATTACAAGTTTTCATAAAATTAATCATATGTATTGAATTACATGATCTTCATGATAACCTTTCAATTGGCAACTTGATTTTTGTAACATGATAATTATATGTTTTGAGTATTGTACAACCTAAGAATGCTCCCCATATGCCTATGTGAATGAACTAATGCCATTCTAACAAGATAGCTTCTATTCCCTATTCATGTACAAGTTAATGCATTACAAGTGATTGATGAAATGCCTCTATGAATAAATTATGATCAAGTGAGCATTGTAATGTTATTCAAGATTATTCTATGACCTTTTTTTATGCTATCGAGTCCTAGGGTATTTAATACTCGACAATTTCGTTATGTACCTAGATCCAGTGTCAGTTACAAAATAGTATCAGTCATGTCCCAATCAGTAGGATCCAGTCAGTTACAAAACTTAAGAAAACTTAGTAAACTCAGTATCAGTACAGTCCAGTTCTATATACTCAGTTCAGTTTCTTTCAGTTGGGAGTAGGATTCAGCATCGAGTGAACCCAAGGATGGGGGCTTACCTGCCAGTAGAGGATGTAATCCTAAGAAGCAATCCTTACATTCCATAGCTACATAGCCAATGTAGGTTGAGACATCAAACCTGCTAGTTAAGGGTTGATGAGGTGTTTTAACCTGCCAGTTGAGTGTCCCACCGTTCTCATTAGAGTACTAACCAGATGAGGGTAACTCTTCAGTGTATTTACATATGGCATAATACTGACACCCTTCCAACTGGAGTCACGGGTTGGATTCCAACTTAGTTATCTTATTTGGGGCATGTCGGTTAGATGATTACCTCTCACAGTTTTAGTTTAATTCTTCAAAATAGAACTTAGTTTAGGTTTACAAAATCAAGGCTATTAGATACAGTCAACCAATATCAGTAACTCAGTTATCAGTAACTTCAGATATCAATTACTTAGTAGTAGAACACAGGATTTAGATTTAGACAAGCACAGTCACAGTATTTATTTATATGCATAGTATTGCATACTTAATATTTAAAGCAGTATCAGTTTCCATGTACTCTCATGTTCAGTCATTCTATATCATTCAATAAGTTATTATTCATGTATATGAACCCTTGCATTCAACCTTACCTTATCTATCATACCAGTACATTCAACGTACTGACACATACTCTTTCTTTGCGCAATATGTCTCATATCATAGGTTCGGATCCTTAGGTTCTTGACAGTGCATAGATAGATTCAAATTTAGCTAGACGTGTTAGAGTTAGTAGGGAGTCCTTATCTATCAAGGATATTTTATTATTTTAGTTTCTCAGTAGATGCAGTATTTCAATAGATAGAATTAGTTAGGGCATTGTCGTATTAACTCCACATTCAGACAGTTTAGTTTAGAGGCTTTTCAGACTAGACTTTTAAACAATAGTTAGTTTTACATATTGTAATTATCAGTTGATATTCTTCATCAGTATTTACAGGTTTTGAACCTTATGGAATTTCAGCCTATTTTCTGTATTTATTTCAGTATTATTATTCAGTGCTCACAGTAGATATTAGTCATGGATTAGCTTATCATCCTCTGGAATTGTAAGAACCGTGTAACATCTGGGGTATAGAATTAGGGAGTTACAAACTTAGTATCAGAGCCTAAGGTTCAACGGATTCCTAGGGAGTCTAAGAGTTGCACCAAGTAGTGTCTTATTCATGGGTGTGTAGCGCGCCACACTTATAGACATGAGGTTATAAGATGTTTTAGGAAAAGTTTCCTTTCTTTCAATATTCATGTCATGCGAGTGAGCATAAACTCAAGTTAAACTCTCAGTCTAATGCATTTCTTCCTTTTGTTTACACAACATGCCTCCCAAAAAGCCTAATGAAAGGAGAACCAGAAATTAGTCATCTCCTCAACCTGTTTAGGCAGATCTACTGGACGAGCATTCTCTTATGCAGAATTCAGAGCTGCATTCACTACTCTACCGATTTCTGTAGCTGCTCAGAATGAATGGACAACTATTGTTCAAGCTAACCCAGTGGCCAATACTGTTGTAGCTAAGATTTGTAACTTCACCCAAATGAATCCTTCCCTATTCTTAGGATCTAAGCCAGAAGAGGATTCACAGGAGTTTCTCAATCAAGGTTAAAAAGTCACAGATATTATGGGAGTGACTTCTAGTGAGAGTGCTGAGTTAGCTATCCATGCCCAATAGATAGAAGAGGCTAAGTTAAAGAGAGAGAGAGAGGCATAAAAAGAGAGATAGAATAGGTAGCTTCAATTTCAATCAGCCTAAGTCAGAAGGCAATAACCATTCCCAGTTTCACCTAAAATTTTCTGTTCCAGCTCCGTCCTCAGCCAGTGCTCCAGTACCTAAGTTGAGAAATAGTAACAAATATAAGGCCCAGGCTCTAAATCTCAAGGTAGTGACAGTAGTTCTTTAATAAATCCTCCTTGTCAGACATATGGCAAAAACCATCAGGGTGTCTGTAGAGCTGGCAGTGACGTTTGTTTTGGGTGTGGCAATCCAGATCACAGATTATCCTTAGTTAGGTTCTTAAGGTTAGTATAATTGTTCTTTAACTTAGCCAGGTCACCCAAATCAGCAGGGTTCCACCAGTTGGCAACGCCCAAACACGATTTATACACTTTAGTCCAGATAAGATCAGGAAAATTCTCCTAAAGTGGTCATTGGTGCGTTATAGATCTTCCATTTACATGTTTATGACTTGCTAGATCCAGGAGCTTCTTTATCTTTCTTAACTCCTTATATAGTCGTTAAATTTAGAGTCAGTCCAGAAATCCTAGCAAAGCCTTTCTGAGTTTCTACCCCAATGGGTAAATTATCATAGCCAGATGGGTATACAAGAATTGTCCGATTATGATATCTTAGAAAGTTACTTCAGCAGACCTTGTAGAGCTAGAGATGGTAGATTTTGATGTCATTCTAGGAATAGATTGGCTCCATTCATGCTATGACTCAGTTGATTGTAGAAACAAAATTGTTCATTTTTAGTTTCTAACTGAACCAGTCCTTGAATGGAGGGGTAGTACCACAACGCTTAAGGGCCAGTTGATTTTATACCTTAGAGCGAGGAAAATAATATCTAAGGGATATGTCTTTCATCTGAAAGACTCTAGTTCAAAGACTCATAGTCTTGAGTCAGTTGCAGTAGTAAATGGATTCTCAGATGTGTTTCCCGAAGATCTTCCTGGCATTCCTCCCGTTAGGGAAATAGACTTTGGAATAGACCTTCCTCTAGATACTCATCTTATATCTATTAAACCATATAGAATGGCACCAGTAGAACTCAGAGAGTTAAAAGAATAGCTAAAAGATCTCCTAGATAAAGGATTAATCAGACCCAACATTCCCCGTAGGGTGCACAGTCTTATTTTTGCGTAAGAAAGATGGTTCTCTTAGAATGTGAATAGACTATCATAAGTTAAGCAAAGTCACAGTCAAGAATAAATATCCACTTCCCAGAATCAATGACTTGTTCGACCAATTTCTGGGCGCCACTTACTTTCCTAATATAGACCTTAGATCAGTCTATCATCACCTTAGAGTCAAAGGATGTGACATTTCAAAAATAGCTTTTAGAACCCGGTATAGTTACTTCGAGTTTCTAGTCATGTCCTTTGGTCTTACTAATGCCCCAACAGCTTTCGTGGACTTAATGAATCGAGTGTTCAAGTAGTATTTGGACATGTTTATTATAGTCTTCATCGATGACATTCTTTTCTATTCCCTTCGTGAGAATGATCACATAGATTATCTCAGAATCATACTTCAGAATCTCAAAACTCATTAGTTGTTTGCCAAATTCAATAAGTGCAAATTTTGGCTAAGGTAAGTAGTATTTCTTGGTTATATTATTTCTGGTGATGGCATTAGAGTTGATCCTTTAAAGATCGAGGCGGTGAGAAACTGGCCTAGTCCTATCTCTCCATTAGATATCCAGAGTTTCTTGGGCTTAGATGGCTATTACTATTGGTTTATTGAAGGATTTTCATCTATTGCATCCCCTATGTTCAGATTGACTCAGAAGAAAGCCCAATTTCAGTGGTTAGATTCTTGTGAGAAGAGTTTTCAGGAGTTGAAGACTCGACTCACCTCAAATCGAGTTTTGACTCTACCAGATAGTTTAGATGAGTTTTTTGTGTACTGTGATGCATCCAAAGTAGGTTTGATTTGTGTCCTCATGAAGAGAGGTAAGGTCATAGCCTATGCCCGTAGATAGCTTAAGCCTCATGAGAAGAATTATCCGACTCATGATCTCGAGTTAGCAGCTATAGTATTTGCCTTACAGATTTGGAGGCATTACTTTTATGGGCTACATATTGATGTGTTCACAAATTATAAAAGCCTTTAGTATGTGTTCTCTCAGAAAGATTTAAATCTGCGTTAGAGGAGGTGGTTAGAGTTATTAAAATATTAGGATATGAGAGTTCTATATCATCTGAGCAAGACCAATGTAGTGGCTAATTCTCTCAGTAGATTGTCGATGGGTAGTGTTGCTCATGTTGAGAATGATAAGAAGAAGTTACTTTAGGAAGTTCACTAGCTTGGACGACTAGGTGTCTGCTTAGTCAATTCAGTAGAGAGTAGTGTGTGGGTGCAGAATAGTTTAGAATCATCTCTAGTTTCCAAAGTGAAGGAAAAGCAGGATATAGATCCCAGTCTTGTTAAGTTAAAAGAGTCAGTTAGAGATCAAAAAATAAAGATTTTCTTCTAAGGGGGAGATGGTGTGTTGCGTTGCTAGGGTCATTTATGTGTGCCAGGTATAGATAACTTGAGGCAAAGAATTCTTGCAGAAGCACATTGTGCGCGATACTGTATTCATCTAGGGGCCACTAACATGTACCGCAATTTATGGGAGATCTATTGGTGGAGTGGGATGAAGAGGGATATTTCAGAGTTTGTAGCTAAGTGATCTACGTGTCAGTATGTTAAGATTGAGCACCAGAAGCCTAGTGGATCCATGCAGGAGTTCAACATTCCCACATGGAAATGGGAAGAAGTAAATATGGACTTTGTGACTGGTGTGCCTCGTACTTATCATTAACATGATTCTATTTCGGTTATCATATACAAGATGACCAAATGAGCTTATTTCTTGCCAGTTCATACTTCTTATTCAGTCGAGGACTACGCCAAACTCTATATCAGAGAGTTGGTCAAGTTATATAGAGTCCCAGTATCCATCATCTCAGATAGAGGTACCTAGTTTACCTCTATGTTCTGGAAAGCATTCCAAAAGGTTCTTGGTACCTGAGTTCACCGTAGTATAGCCTTCTACCCTCAGATAGATGATAAAGCAGAAAGAACCAATCAAACTCTAGAAGATATGTTAAGTGACTGTGTTGTTAATTTTATGGGTAGTTGGGATGACCACTTATCTTTGATCGAATTTGCATACAATAACAACTATCACTCCAGTATTCAGATGGCTCTAATTGAGGCTCTCTACGGTAGAAGATGTAGATCTCCAATTGGTTGGTTTGAGGTAGGTGAGGCCATAGTAGTAGGGCCTAACTTAGTGTTAGATGCCTTAGAGAAGGTTCAGCTAATCAGAGAAAAACTTAGGGCTGCCCAGATCCAACAAAAATCATATGCAGATATGAGGAGAAAGGATCTCGAGTTTGAGATCAGTGATTTTGTGTTCTTGAAAATCTCTCCCATGAATTGGGTAAAGAGGATCGGTAAGAAGGGAAAGCTCAGTCCCTAATATGTTAGTACTTACAGAATTTTTAGTTATTTTAGAAAGGTAGCTTATGATCACGAGTCGCCTACGGATCTAGCTTCAGTACACCCAGTATTCCATGTCTCCTTGCTAAAGAAATGCATTGGTGACCCAGAAGTCATAGTTCCCTTAGAGCGTGTAGATATTTGAAACGATCTCTCTTTCGAAGAGGTTCTAATCTAGATCCTTGATTATCAGATTCACAGACTGAGAAATAATAAAGTTCCTTAGTCAAAGTTCTTTGGTGGAATCAGTCTATTGAGGGAGTTACTTGGGAAGCAGAAGTAGATATGCAGACCAAGTATCCTCACCTGTTCTCCACAAACTCAGATTCAGCTTAAGGTAACAGTCTTCCTTAGCTTTACTCAGTTCCATGTTCAGTTACGGTTATAATCTTTGTATTCATTACCATTGTTTTTTCAGTCATGCATTCAGGAACCAGTTCTTAAAAGTACTCATGCATCAGATATGCATATTTAGTATGAAAATCCAGCTTATCAGTATCTTTAGTCATGTATTTCATGCACCAGATATGCATGTTCAGTATAAAAATTTAGCTTATTAGTTGTTCAGTCAAGTAGTCATATTTCAATGTGCATGTTCAATATGTAAACTCAGTCCATAAATGTTTTTCATCTTAGTTAGTCTCAATCGAGGATGAATGTTGCCAAGGGGGAGATATTGTAATACCCCATATTTTCCTAACTTAAATTAACTCTCAGTCCATGAGTTATCCTATATAAAATTTTTGAAATACTTAGTATTTTTAAGTTTAAATCCTTCTGCTCTGTAGGAAATTTAGTTAGCTTTTCAATGATATAAAGTTCACCCAAATCTGATACTCGAATGAAGAGATAGAGCAATTTTTGTAAGACAGTGTGCCAATTTAGCAATCAGCATCGCGGAGGCCAACCAAATAGCAATTGGCGATTTCCAATGATGTTGTACTATATTGGTGCATCACGCCATGTCCTCAATTCATAATTATCCTTTTTCCAGTGTTCCAACATAATCCCACCGCTTCACGATGAACTTCCAAGTCACATCCAGCTTTGCAACGCAATTCCACCGTATCACGCCACCAGCAACATTCCCAATTGTCAGTTACTAGTGGCTTGGCATGATAGTGGTGCGTGTCGCCAGGTGCCCAAATTGAGTTTTTCAGTGATGAATTTTATATTATTCCAAGGGGTAGTTTGGTATTTTTTCCACGGCTCTAATTAGTCCTAAACACGTAATTAAGCCCTAATATAGCACCGAGTAAATTCAAGGATGGGGGATCACCTTCCAGCAGAGGGTGTGATTCTTAAAAACAATCCTTGCATTCCAGAACTAAGTAGCTAGCATAGGTTGAGACATCAAACTTTCCAGTAGAGGGTTGGTGAGGTGTTTTAACTTGCCAATTGAGGATCCCACTATTCTCATTAAAGTACCTACCAGATGAGGGTAACTCTTCAGTTTCTTTACCCGTGGCACGATACTGAAACCCTTCCAATTGAGGTCACAGGTTAGACCCCAACTCGGTTATCTTATTTGGGGCATGTCGGTTAAATGAATACCTCCGATATTTTTAGTTTGAGTCTTCATAATAGAACTTAGTTCAGTTCTACAGAATCATAACTGTCAGATACAGTCAACTAGTATCAGTAACTCAATTATCAGTAACTTCAGATATCAGTTACTTAGTATCAAAACTCAGGAATTAGCTTCAGATAAGCACAGTCACAATATATTTTTATATGCACAGTAGTGCGTACTTAGTATTTACAGAAGTAGCAGTTATCCATGTACTCTGATATTCAGTTACTCTATATCATTCAGTCAATTATTGTTTATGCATATGAACCCTTGCATTCAGCCTTACCTCATCTAGCATACCAGTACATTCTACGTACTGACGCATACTCTTTCTTTGCACTATGATGTCTCATATCACAGGTTTGGACGCTTAGGTTCCTGACCGCACATAGACAGATTTAGATTATCCAGCAGTGTCAAAGTTAGTAGTGAGTCATCATCTATCGAGGATATTTTATTATTTCAATTTTTCAGTAGATGCAGTATTTTAGTAGATGGAGTTAGTTGGGGGATTGTCCCATCAACTCCACATTCAAACAGTTATGTTTAGAGGCTTTTCAGGCTAGACTTTTAGATAGTAGTCAGTTTTTTAGATTGCTACTATCAGTTGATATTTTTTATCAGTATTTACAGGTTTTGAACTTTATGGAATTTTAGCCTATTTTCTGTATTTATTTCAGTATTATTATTTTGTGCTCATAGCAGATATCAGTCATGGGTTAGCTTGTGGTCCTCTGGGATAAATACCTTAGACAAGCAAAGTCTAAGAGTAGGTAGGTCGTACCCTACATGGACAGTTAAGAACATGCTCACAACCCACTTAATTGGTGTTTTTCTCATTCGAGAAGACTTCGACTATCGTCATGCTACAAAATTAATAATCTACACATCAATACAAGAAAAATGATACTCATTTTGCAAATTTACTCTCTACATAAAAATTTGGGTCAAAGATCATCTGTAGGCCTCACATACGGAATTTAAAAATCAAACCCACAATTGTGTCTCTCGTGGGATAAGGATTTCATGCTAAAAAATTTAAGATGACTAGATCCCAAATTGAGTCCAGATATGCCCAGAAATCCAAGGAAAAAAATAATTGAACTTAAAGATTAAATTGTAATTAAGGCCAAAAACTTACAAATTTATGAAGGAAATATGATCACAGAGCAAGCAACAATAAGCCCTAGCCTCAATTTATGATCCTACACTATTTACCCCAAGATCATGGTGAATCAATAGAGATTGGACTTAGAAGAATCTTTTTAAAATAGAGGAGGAAGCTTTAAATATTGTTAGGGTCCTTTCTATGCTCACGCGGGACCCCTGCCCCACACGCATTGAATAACCAGCCCAACCTTCCGCTTATGCAAAGATAATTTTTTGGGCTAATCCTGGCGAGCCTTCTACATGCACTATGAGGTAGGCTGTGCACGCATAAGGAAAGTTTTCCATACATCAGCTATTGTTGCATTAGAAAATTCTAAGTTGGAATTTTCTCCAAAGGAGCCCTTACAGGATTTATTTGGAACCCAGTGAATGCAAATAAACTATGCAGCCCTTCAAAACAGTATCCCAGAATCAATTAAATTGCTAATAGAGGTAGTTAGATAAAAGTTATGCCCACACCCTACCTTTTATTTTGAACAAAAAACAAATATATTGCCTAAAACAAACATCATGACCTAAACTAAAGGTCCCTCAAGCCAATAATCAACATTATGAATCCAACATGACTATTAAAATTTACATCCCAGACTATTCACTTAAATTTTTGGATAATGACTGATTTCTCAAACTATAAAAGCTCAAAAATAGGAAACCCTGACATAAAAACCAAACAAACTGCCTAGGAACCGTATTATTGGACCCAACCAGTCGTAAATGACTTGGGGAAGGTCAAACCCAAACCAAGGTCTGGCCGTAATAAGTATCCCAAGTCCCACATGAACCGGAGATCACCCCTTCACCTAACCTAGTCAGCTCAACAACCTCAAGAGTCGGGTTAATTTTGAACCTATAACATGATAATGAAAACTAAGACTAATATTTATTCATGAAATATCTAAACCAATCACCGCTAACTGGACAACCATCTGTTACCAAGCCAATCCATAAAAGCAACACACCCGAGTCCACATTAATCGAACAAAGCCGTTATAAATCTGAAGTCAATTATATGTTGGGATAGGCCCCCGAAAATAGCCAAAAATGAAGTCTAAACAAATTCTAAGAAATAGAATATAAATACCATAAAATGAAGCCTTCAGGAGTACGGAAGCTCACCTCTTCAATGTCCACTCACGAGCCACTCGAACACCTGATCACTACATAGGAAAAGTATAAAACATTTCAGTTCCTATGTCGTGTGGGGATACAACATTCGGAGATAGTTAGAAGTTGGAGTGCTAGCATCTAATTCAGGGATAGAGGTATAAAATAATGTCATCGCTCAAAACCAAGTCAAATAACCATATGCAATCACATACATACATATATATCATTTCGAGATAGGGACCCGGGTTTAGCATGCATTAAAAACATTAAACTAGGTTGTGTAGCATAACCATCATAAAAAAGGCACCCATGTGCTATTTGAGTTCAGCTCTCCCCAAGTTGGAAGGTCCTAAGTGCGTGTAGCCGCACGAACTAGAGAATATCCAAATTTGTATTTGCCTTTATGGGGGACTCAAACCTCCTGGCACAATCAAGGTGACTTAGGCATCAATGTATACAATATGAGGGACTCAAACCTCACATTCATTTATTAATTTGGGGGACTCAAACCTCCTTGTCATATAGACACCTACATCGGCTAGCACAATTTCTAGTGTTAGTCCTTTGGATTCCACTTTTATGGCATAGCTACATATCCTTATTTAAATTCTAAATTAAAACACTCATTACACATACACAACAATAATAACATTACTTACCAAAGGTATCAAGTTTGTATCGTCATAGCAACGCCACTTGCAAGCGTAAAACATATCATAACCATTTTTAATCAACTTTGGGACTCGAACACATTTCTAAACCAAGACATCAATTCAATTCAATTCAAAATTTAGGGACTCGAACCTATTTAGCTAATTAAACCACCAAGGTTATAATTTAAATCAATTTATGGCCAACAAGACCTTCATGAAAATATTTATCAACCATTAACATTCATAGGCCAATGTCATTATTCAAAACATAATTCAACATGTGACAAGATCATTCTCATTGACATTTTCACGAATAGGTTGAGGGCATACCATTATCAAACCATCATTCAAGCCAAAAACCATCAGTTTAGGGTTAACCACGAGCCCTTAGATTAAATCACAATTTCCAAGCACCCACATGTGCAAAACCATTATCAAAACATGTATAATCTTAATTTACCATGCGAAAATAATACTCAACATCATACATTCAAACCATCATCCATAGTTTTCAAAACCACCATCAATGATTCATGAACAATGTTTAAGACGAATAATTTTTGTAAACTAACAATGATGGAAGAGTCACATGCCTGAGTTACGAAGATTCACGGATATATTTTGATCCTTAAGCCTCTAGATGACTACCTTGAAGAAAACCTACGCCAATCTCTCTTGAGAAGTTTTTTGAGTGAGTTTAGAGAGTGGTTTAATCTTCTAAAGTGTTGAATGAATTCCCAATAAGTTTTATAAGACATGGGGTCTTAAGGGATAAGGGTAGGAAATTTCCAAAATACCTTCAGCTGAAAAGCAATGGAAAACTCCCAGGTGGGTATGAGTTGACCCTCCAACTCGTCACCACATCGTATGAGTGGTACCCTTAAATTGTTACCAGAACAGAAGGTTGGACACCACATTCTATACAACATACGACTCCCTTGCCAAACTCATCACCATACCATATGACTATTACCTTCAAGTCATATCTAAGGCAGAAAATCAAGGGCAAGATACTAGACAACATACGATTGGACACTACCTTCTTGTCACAAGAACATAAGACTCATATTGTGCCTCTTAAATCTAGCACAGAACTTGTCCAACAACACACTAAACAATATATGACTAGGGTCCTTAGACCCATTACCATACCATACGACTTACGATGTGAGTCGTATAATGAAAAGAAGGTTTAAGATTCAATAATTTTCCAAGGGCCAAAGTTAGGGGTGTTTCAATCTCCCTCACTTAGGATCCTTTATCCTCAAATGATAGGACAAGCCAATACAATCACTATTTGGACTCTACATGCCTCCACTCTTACCTTTAAACAAGTTGGAAAACAAAGAGGCCAAGGAAATCAGCCTTTCTTTTAACAAAGTCAGAAAACAAAGATGTTAAGATAAACACATACCTCAAGTATAAATTTTTAGATTCGGGAATAGGAATGGATACTTGGACTTCATGACCTTCTTGGCTTCCCAAATAGCTTTCTCCTGCTTTTGGTTTTTCGATAGAATCTTTACTGAATCCACGTCTTTCGCTCGCAATCTATGAACTTGTCAATCGAAGATCATCACCAGGACTTCCTGATAGGACAAAGAATCCAAAATACCAATGTTCTCCAAGGGAACACCAAATGAAGGATCACCTATGCATTTCCGTAACATAGACACATAGAATACCAAATGAATGGAACTCTTGATAGAAGGCAATTTCAACTCATATGAAACACTACCAACCCTTCTTAAAACCAATTACGGGCCAATATAGTGGGGACTGAGCTTTCCCTTCCTCCTAAACTACATCACTCCCTTCATGGGAGATACCCTCAAGAACACCTAATCTCTAACCTCAAATTCAATGTCCCTTTGACTCACGTTTGCATAGGACTTTTGGTGGCTTTGGGTGGTCTTAAGCCTATCCTAAATCACTTTCACCTTCTCCATACCTTGGTGAACCAAATATAAGCCAAATATCTCTACTTCACCAACCTTAAACCATCTAATAGGAGATCTACACCTTCTTTTATACAATGCCTCAAATGGAGCTATACCAATGCTAGAATGGTAACTATTATTAAAGGCATATTCAATTAGAGGAAAATGGTTATACTAACTAACACAAAAGACAATTACACAAGATTGCAACATATCTTCAAAAGTCTAAAAAGTCCTATCATTTTTCCCATCCGACTGTGGGTGCAAAGTCATACTAATAATTACATTGGTCCCCAAACCACACTAAAACAAGTGCCATAAGTGCAATGAGAACTGAGTACCATGATCCTAAATAATTGAGACAGGTGCATCATGTAACTTTACTACTTCCTAAAGGAACAACTATGCATAGTCCTCAGAAGAATAATTAGTCCTCACTGGAAAGAAGTAAGTGGACTTAGTCATCCTATCCATAATGACCAGATGGAGTCACCCTTATTCCACGATTGTAGAAGACCAATAACAAAATCCATATTAATTACCTCCCATTTCCACATCGATAGTTAAATCTTTTGAAGTTGCCTACCGGGCCTCATATGCTCCACCTTCACTTGCTGACACACCATACACTTAACAACAAAGTTAGCTATATACTATTTCATATTATTCCACTAATATATCTCCTTAAGGTCATGGTACATCATTTTCAAACTGGGATAAACTGTATACCATGATTCATGGGCCTTGGCCAAAATATTGGTTTGCAATCCATCCATTCCAGGAACACACAACCTCCCTTAGTACCTTAAGATACCATCACCACCAATTTTGAAATCCATATTCTTAAACTTACCCATATCATCCTTGATTTTCATCAAGAGAGGTCTAATACCTATTTCTCCTTTATTTTGAACAAAGAGATAATTGCGCCACCTATTACACAACTATACCATCATCTTCAGAGTCCAAAACATGAACTCCAAAGTTATCCAAATGATAAATATCCTTCACCAATTCCCATTTATCCTCAACCACATGAGCTAGACTCATTTAGATAACCTACTAAGAGCATCAATAACTATATTAACTTTACCTGGATGGTAGTGAAGACTCATATTATAGTCCTTCAGCAACTCAATCCACCTCATTTGCTAGAGATTAAGATTTTTCTAAGTGAACACATATTGTACGCTCTTATGATTAGAAAAGAAATTAATATGGACTCCATACAGATAATGACTCAAGATTTTCAATGCAAACACCATAGCCAATAGCTCCAAGTCATGAGTTGGATAATTATTCTCATGAACTTTCACCTGTCTAGAGGCATAATCAACCACCTTCCAATGTTTTATCAACACAAAACCAAAACTAACTCAATATGAATCACAATAGACCATGAAACGCTCGGTACCCTCAGGCAGAGTCAAGATTAAAGCTGAAGTTAGCTTATATTTTAGCTTCTCAACTACTCTTGCAAGCAATCGGACCATAAGAAATTTACTTTATCTGCGTCAACTTGGTCAATGGAGAAGCAATAGAAGAAAAAATTTGCATGAGCCTCCTATAATAACTGGCTAAACCTAAGAAGCTACGAATGTCGGTTGGAGTCATGGGTATAGGTCACTTCTTAACCACAATACCCTTTAGAGAATCTAGCATAATCCCTCCACTAGACATAACATGACCCTAAAAGGTAGTAGTGTTCAATCATAATTCACATTTAGAGAACTTAGCATAAAATTGCTGATCTTTCAAGGTCAGCAACACAATGTGGAGTTGATCGGCATGATCCCTCTCACTCTTAGAGTATACCTAAATATCATCAATAAATACAATCATAAACAAATCAAAAAATTTATGAAGACCCTATTTATCAAGGCCATAAACACTGCAAGGGCATTAGTAAAACCAAATAATATCACTAAGAACTCAAAATGCCCATACTGGGTACAAAAAGTTATCATAGGAATATTCAACTCCCTAATCTTTAACTAATGATATCCGGACCAAATATCAACCTTGGAGAAAAACTTGGCACCCTAGAGTTGATCAAATAAATCATCTATCCTCGAAAAAGTGTACTTATGCTTTACTGTCACCTTATTCAACTGACGGGAATCATTACACATTCAAAGGAAACTATCCTTCTTACACATGAATAAAATTGGTACACCCCATGAAGACACACTAGGATGGATGAAAAACTTGTCTAAAAAATGTCTCTTTATAGTCCTTTAACTCAGCCGAAGCCATTCTATTTGGTGGAATAAATATAGGAATAGTATCCAGAACAATATCTATCCCAAAATCAATCTCCCTATCGGGAGAAATAACAGGAAGGTCATTAGGGAAGACCTCATGAAATTCATTTACCACTAGAATAGAATGCAAGAAAGGACCTTCCAAGTTAGAATCTTTAATCCAGACCAGATGATAGAGACACCTCATGGAGATCAATCTCTGAGATCTAAGCTATGATATAAACCTCTATTTAGGATCTAGGGAACCACTTTTCCACTCAATAACCGGCTCATTAGGGAATTTAAAGATGACCTTGCAGGTTCGACAGTTTAAAAAAGCATATCATGAGTGCAGCTAATCCATAACCAATATGATATCAAAATTAACCATGTCTAATTTAAATAGATCCACCAAAGTTTCCCGACACTAACAGATACTATACAACTCCTATAGAATCTTCTAGCAACCACAGATTCACCCACCAGGGAAGACATAGAAAAATGGTCCAAAATACACTTGGGATCAAAACCAAAATATATAGCCACAAATAAGGTCATATAAGAAAGAGTAGACGCTGAATCAAATAAATAGTAAATGTTAAGGGAAAAGAGTTTCAACATACCAGTAACGACATTGGGAGATTCCATGGAATTCTAAAAAGAAGAAAAAACATATAAGTAATTTTGATCAGTGTTGGTACCAGAAACAGAAGCAACACCCTTTGGAGTAGGAGCTGATAAAGGGGAAATAGGATCTTTGTTAGCCCTAGAAGCAAACCTAGAAGGAAAATTACACTACATATGGCTAATCTCACCATAATTAAAATATCTGTTTCACCCCTTCTCACATTATCCATGATGTAGCTGAGCACAAAATCTACAAAAAGGATAGGAGGGAGTGGATTGAGCCCCACCACCCTTAGATTGGCACCCTGTGCCATGTACCCTACATCATATTGAGAAAACCAATCACCCAAAGTCTTCGAGTAAGGGGTACTAGTCATAGAGAAGGATCTAGAACTCTCTCACTTCTTCTTAGGACACTTTTCCCTATCTCTACCATTTTACTTTTAGCCTCCTCCCTGAACAAAAAATCTAAACTTGTTACTCTGCCTCTTACCAATCTCATCCTACTTCTTTTTTTCTTTCTTAACCTGTTGCATGTACACCACAAGTCAAGACATATCCAAGTCTTTATTCAACAAGGAAACCTTACTCGCTAGAATAAACTCATAGGACAACCTAGAAGCAAACTTATGCATTCTAGATCTAATGCTAGACACCAACTCAGGAGCATACTAGGACAATTGATGGAATTTCAAAGAATATTCCATGACCGACATCCTACCTTATCTTAGACTCACAAATTTCTCTACTTTTACCTCCCTTAAATCCTGAGGAAATAAGAGGTCCAAAAAGCACTAGAAAAGTCATCCCACAGTGAAGAGTCATCATCACCTCCCCTAGATTGTTCCCATTACTCATACCAATGGTATGCCACATCCTTAAATTGCTAGGCAGCAAACTCCACACCTTTAATATCTGACGCATGCATAATCCAAAATATCTTCTCTATCTCATTGAAAAGAACTTAAGAATCCTCCTTAACCTTAACACCAATAAAAATTAGAGGATTCAGACCTATGAATTGGATAACCCTTATGGGCTCAGAAGATGGAGTAACAAAAACATAGACTGAGAAACTACCAACTGAGCCAACAAGTGAATAGACTGATGAAAGTCAAAATTCATCATATCTACCTAAGGAGCTCAAGAAGGTCTAAGAGGAACTAATGGAACTCTAGGAGGGAAATTAGCAATAGGACTCCTAGACTTAGTAAGAAATCCTGTAAGTAGGGGGTGTTGATAACGCTCAATCTACAGCTCTCGTAGGAGTGTAAAGCGGTCGTAGTCAAATATATAACCCAACTTGGTTGGGTATCGATCCCTCAGGGAATAGCTTGGTCAACAAGTAAGCAAAGATTACGAGACTTTTGGTGTAAGTCTCGTAAAAAGGGGGGATTGTAATGTGCAAGTACTGTAAACAAAATAGTAAAGTAAAAATAGAAATAGCAAAGTAAACAGAAAGAATGTTTAGTAAGATGTAAATCAATGAGAATTGAGAAGTTGGGGTTATGTCCACCTTATGAGTTGTACGTCTCTATTGGCTATGAGTTGTGCGGAATTCAGACATGCATGTGCTTATAGAGAATTGTATTCGATGGTAAATCCAAGCGTCTTTCGACCTCAACAAGGACTATTTCACTTTAACTCTTTCGAGATTAAAGCGTATCTAACGGTACAAATTCTCCAAGAGGTTAATCCAGTTACGACACTAACTTTTTAATAGGGGATAGGACCCTATTACCTTGACATTATCTCTTTTCCAGACATATAACTTTTCTTTCGAACAAGTTAATGCTATACTGGCGTATTCTATGCGTTTGCAACCACAAAGAATTTGCATTAAGATGAAGAGAATAATGATATAAGCAGCATACGTGTCACGAACTCACAAACTCATAGCAATAGATAGTATCTCATATGGCTTCCATAACCCCAACAGAGAAGTTTAGTTACCCATGAATGCGAAGGAAATCACAATTGACATTGTTATTATACCACAATAAAGATTTCGTGCAATAATAGTGTGGTAGGCGTTAGGCATGAATTCCTAGCAAAGTAACGTTTCTCTTGTTGCGGAAATTAAGAATTGAATAGATGAATAGAAGAAGAATAAGAAGTAGAATTAATGGAAAGATTAGAAGAGTTGTAAAACTAGAATAATAGAGAAATGTATGATGAATTCTCAAAATCTCTAGTATGATAGGGTATTTATAATACCCATATCCTATTCCTACTAAGCTAATGAATTAGTTAACCCAATCCTACTAGGTTAATGTATTATTATCCTAATCCTAATAAATTACTGCATTATTATCCTAATCCTAATAGGTTACTTCTGGTCCCCAAAGTCTTCAGAAATGCTGTTTTTGCCCGGGACAGGTTTTCCATGCATCACTTTCAGTCCATAGGCGCCCAAACATTGCTCTCCTTCTTTCATGAAGCTTCCTTTGGCGTCAAGTTATCCAAAAAATGCTGAAATCTGCATCATTTATACCTGAAAACTTGCTAATCATGTTCGTTAGCTCACTTAAAGGAAAAAGGACTAAAAGTGCATGAAATATGTAATTTGTTCTCAAAACTAGGCTAAAATATGGGCAAAATCTAGTGCTATAGGCGTGTAAATTCGCCTATCATCAGGTGTCAAGTTAAAAGTGTCCCCAAGAGGAAAAGAGGAGTCCCTATGAGATTCAGATCATCTGGGAAGCATGGTCTAAAAAAGCAAGCACATGGGAATTAGAGGAATCCAATACCTTAGACTCTATGGGTCAAAATAAGTCAACAAGAAAGGAAAACATTCCTAAATGTCTCATAGCCTCTCTTTTATAAGTGTGGCATGCTACACACCTATAAAAAGACTCTACTTGACACGACTTATGGAAAACCCAATTAACCATGAACCTAGAATCTATACCAAATTTGTCACGAC
Organism: Capsicum baccatum var. pendulum; assembly: GCA_030864225.1. Lineage (NCBI taxonomy): Eukaryota > Viridiplantae > Streptophyta > Magnoliopsida > Solanales > Solanaceae > Capsicum > Capsicum baccatum. The sequence goes on along the minus strand of CM061559.1, from coordinate 135,648,952 downwards.
GCGAACCAGGGCTTGTTTGTGACAGGTATCTTAACTCCCACATGGATCAAAGATCACCCTTTTTACCTAACCTTGTTAGCTCAACAACCTTAAGTGTTAGATAAATTTCGAAGCTATAACAAGATAGTGTAAACTAAGACTAATATTTATTCATGAAATATCTAAACCAATTGCTAGTCATTGGAAAAATGTCTATCACTGAGCTAATCTACCAAAGTAACACACCCAAGTCCACAGTAATCCAACAAAGCCTCAATAAATCCAAAGTCAATAATATATTGGGACATGCCCCTAATAATATCCAAAGATACAATCTAAACAAAGTCTAAGAAATAAAATATAAGAACCATGATATAAAACCTTCTGGAGTATGAAAGCTCACCACTTCAATATCCACTCACGAACCACTCGAACACCTGATCACAACAAAGGAAAAGCAGAAAAAGTTTTTGTTCCTACATTTTATAGGGATACAACATCTGGAGATGGTTAGCAGTCGGAGAGCTAGAATGTATCTCAGGGATAGAGGAATAAAATAATGCCATTATTCAAAACCAAGTCAAATAATAATATGCAATTATATACATACATATATATTATATTGGGATAAGGAACCAGTTTTAGCATGAATTTAAGTAACTTAACCTGGTATGGGTAGCATAACCATCTTAAAAAAAGAAACCCATGGTCTAGATGGGATGAGATCTCACATATATGGAAGATCCCTAGTGTGTGTAGCCGCAAAAACTAGAGAATACTCATATCCATACCGTATATGCCTTTATGAGGGACTCAATCCTCTCAGCAAAATCAATGTGACTTAAGCACCAATGTATACAATATGGGGGACTTAAACCTCTCATTCATACATTTATTTAGGGGACTTGAACCTCTCAGTCATATAAATACCCGTACTGGTTAGCGCGATTTCTAGTATTAGTCCCTTGGACTCGACTTTCATGGCCCGACTATACTTCCCTATTTAAAGACCAAATTAAAACATTCATTACACATACACAACTATTAATCCAATAACTTACCAAAGGAACTCTGTTAGTATCATCATACCAACTCTACTTGCAAGCGTACAACATGCCATAACCATTTTAATCAACTTTGTGACTCGAACCCAGTGTCTAAACCAAGAAATCAATTTAATTCAATATTTAGGACTCGAACCCATTTAGCCAATTAAACCACCAAAGTTAAAATTCAAATCAATTTATGGCCAACAAGGCCTTCATAAAATCATTTACCAATCATCAACATTCATAGGGCAATGCCTTAGTTCAAAACATGATTCAATATGTGACAAGATCATTCTTATTGGCATTTTCACAAATTGGTTGAGTGTATATGATGCAGCCCGAAATGGGGCCTTGTTGTAATGGGCATCCCAAGTCTACCTAGGATCAGGGACCACCTACTTAACCCAAACCAACCACCTCATACAGCCTTAGATGTGCTAAATTTTGAGCATATAATAAGATTGTGCAATGCTCTCATGAATACTTTGGGGATCAGGTCACAACCATGACCGATCCAACCAAGTTTGTCCACATCAAACTAATCATCCATACCATACCAAACCAAAGAGAATACCAAAACATAATATGAAGTCAAACCCAAAATGTAATATAATAGAACAACCAATAATATCATCAAAAGGTGTAATCCCCAACATCCATCTCGATGCCAAGGCCAACACTAATACTGATCCCACCTATTCCAACCCCCAGAAGTACCAAAAAGCATCTATCCAAAATAATACAAATATTCAATTGGGATATGCCCCTAACCATGACAAAAACCAATATCCAAAAAGAAAATAAAAGTCTAAGAATGTCCAACATGAAATAATGCCTTCCAAAAGGATGAAAGCTCACCACTTTTATCCAATAAATTATCCCCAAATTAAGTACTATGAAGGAGGATTTGAACGTTCGATTCCTACATAGCATGGGTATACAGCCGCAAATAGATGAGTTAGTGGGTGAACACTAGCATGAATCTTGGGATAAGGATAAAGTAGTGCCAGTTATCAAATCCAAGTGAAAACCTTCCAATACAAACAACTATATATATATATATAAGTGCTGGAAAAAAGGACTGGGTTTAGCATGCCATTTAAAATCTTTACCTGGGTTGTGTAGAATAACCATCCTACCACCCATGGGCCATATGGGTTCAGCTCCCCTATTAAAAGGGTTTCAGTTTATATAGTCGCATGACCAGGCAATAACCCCAAGATGACTAGTACATCTCTCCAATATAAATGTGACACTCGCATGTGGACACCGAAGAACTCTTATATCAGCAAATATAAGTTACTAGTTTTAACCCTCCTCCAAATTGCCACCATCCACAGCTTAGCTTACATTCACCACCATTAATACCTAATTAAAACCAAGTCCAAGCAATCCAATTATACATTTTTTAACTAAGGCTATTTGATAAACTAGTGGTATTGTCATACCACCATACTTGCAAGCATTATCCATAACCAAACCATTTAGATTAAAGGGACTCTCGGTGCCCTTTCCATTTCCCATATTAACCTCTTGGGAGACTACTATGTTCTCTATAAGCATAACCAATTAACCTTTAACCTTTGTAAACTATTTAAATGATTTGTAGTTTCATGCATGAGCTTAAAACAAGAAAGAGTTTCCTTTCAAAAGAGTCAATGCAATACATATATCTTTATAAGTATTTAATCAAACACCTTATGGGCATAGTATAACAAAAACCAAACTCTATTACCATTTAACCATTACCATAAAATTTGATTATCCAAAACCATCATTAATGCGTAGAAAGCAAAATTAAAACTATAAGAAATCATAACCAAACCTTTAACATCAAAACCCCCAAATCAAGGATTGAAAACAAAAACTATGCAAATATAAAAACCATGAAATCAACCATATAACCGTGCCATTAATTGAAATTATAAATAGGGAAGAGAATCATGCCTTAAACCAAGAAGATTGATGGAAAGAATTCACAAAGACAAGCCCTAAAGTAGTCTATTAGTTGAAACCCTAGCTCTTTACCCCAAAAGCTCATGAGAGAATTATGATATGTTTTGGAACATATTCTAAGTGTTTAAGAATAAAATAATAGGGTAAATAACCTCCCAAGTGTATTAGAAGTTGTGGGTCCTTATTAGCATAAGTAGGGTAATGTCCAAAATACCCCTACATAAATCCCATAAAAACCCGACACAGAGTTACAACTAACCTCCTTATGAGTTGTAACCTAGCTTATGGTTGATACACACTCAATCATAACCAATACTTAACAATGGATCAGACATTGTCCAGTATACGATTCATTAACCAAGTCGTAACCTTAACATACAATCTATACCCATGATCTGCATCCCTGGAAGAATGTAACATCAGGAGGATCAAACACAAACCACCTTACGAGTGACCTTTATGACTGATATACATACCTTACGACTCATACCCCCAAGTCGTATCTATTCTAGTGTCCAAGACCATCCCACCAACTAACATTAGTCAGCTTTCGACAGGTCTTCACCACTTATACCCTAGCTTACGGCTCATACCATGAGTCGTAATGGGTTAGAAAAATAAGATTCCTAGAAATTATCTAAGGGTCCAAACCTGGGATGCTTCAGTCTCCCCTAATAGGAACATTCATCCCCAAATAATGGATAAGGTAGGGGTAACCATACACAGAGTCATTTGCATTATCAAATATCAATCCTACTTTTAGATGTCTCTACTCTTACCTTTACAAAATGGAAAACAAAGATGCAAGAGATGCAACTCATTCTTTAACAAACTCAAAAAATAAAGTTGTGTTCAAGAACGCATACCTTCCACATGAATATCAGGAACAAAAAATAGGAGTGGATACTTGGACTTTATGTCCTTTTCTACTTCACCCGTGGACTCTTCCACCTTGTGGTTCCACCATAGAACCTTAAACAAAGCAATATCCTTGGTCCTCTACCAATAAACTTCCCTATACAATATCTCAATTGGAAACTCTTCATAAGATAGAGAATCCGAGATATCCAACCCTTTCAAAAGTACAATCGAAGACGATTCACTAACGCACTTTCTCAACATAGAAACATGAAATACCGGACAAACCAAACTTAAACTTGATCGCAACTCCAACTTATACACAATATTTCCCATTCTCCAAAACATCTCATAAGGACCAATGTACCGAGGACTGAGCTTTCCTTTTTTTCCAAATCACACTACTTCTTTCATAGGAGACACCTTAAAGTAAACCTTATCCCCAACTACAATCTACAAGTATGTACACCTAATATCCTTATATGAATTTTGATTACTCTGGGCAGCCTTGAGCATATTTTGAATCACCTTCACCTTTTCCATAGCTTGACGAACCAAATCTAGACCAAGAAAATCAGCTTGCTCGAGCTCAAACCAACCAATAGGAGATCTATATATCCTACCATACAACTCCTCAAAAGAAGCTATACCAATACTCTTATGATAGATATTGTTGTAAGCAAACTCTACGAAAGATTGATACTCCACCCAACTTTCACCATAATCAATCACACAGGCTTGAACTATATCTTTCAATATCTAAATAGTTCTTTCCTCTTGCCCATCCGACTATGGGTGGAAGTACGTACTCAGAATCACCTTAGTCCCCAACCCTTTCTGGAAATACCGCTAGATGTGGGACATAAACTATATACCGCGATTAGAAAAAATCAAAACAAACACCCCATGCAGTTTCAAAATCACTTAAAGATAAAGCTTCGCATAATCCTCAACCGAAACGCTAGTCTACACAGGTAAGAAATATGAATACTTCATAATCCTATCCATAATAACCCAAATCAAAATAAATTGGTTTCAATACCGAGGAAGATCGGAAATAAAATCCATATTGCTCTTCTCCCACTACCATTCTGGCAACTTAATCTCTTAATACAACCCACCAAGCCTCAGATCTCTTTGAAATCATGGTATATCTTAGTAGAACCAAGATGGACAACATAGTGCAAATTGCGTACCTTAGCCAAGATCCTTTTCCACAAACTCTCTACATTAGGAACACAGAACCTCCTTTGGTACTGCAAAGTACCATCGCTGCTAATTTCAAAATCTACCACCTTTTGCTCACTAATTATACCCTTGATTTTCATCATGGCAAAATCCAACACTTTCTTATTCTTAATCTTCGTACCAAGAGACAATCTAATCACTTTTTGCACCATCACACCACTATCCTTGGAGTCCAAGAGATGAAATACAATGTTTGCCAAGCAATGAATATCCTTCCTCAATTCCTACTTTCCTTTTTCCACATGAGCGAAACTACCCATGGAAAAACTCAGTTAGAGCCATTCAATATGAAGGAATAGAAATTGGATGAGTGTCCAAAAGCAAATCAATACAAAACTCTATTTCCCTATCTGGAGAAATACCTAGAAGATCATCCAAAAAGACATCTGGAAACTCATTAACCATAAGGTTGAAGACAAAGGAGGACATTCAGAATTAGAATCTTTAACCTTGACCAAGTGATAAAGATAACCTTTAGATATTAACCTTTAGTCTCTAAGATATCCTTTCCCATTCTATTTTCGGGTCAGAAAGGAACCTAAAAATGACCCTACAAGTTCGAAAATCCAAATTTGTATAACAAGAATGCAACTAATTCATGACTAAGATTACATTAAAATCAACCATACCCTACTCAGATAGATCCCCCAAAGTTTACCTACCACTCACAAATATAACATACCCCTATAGACCTGTTCAACAATGACCGGATCTCCTATTAGGGTAATAATAGAAAATGAATTTGAAATATTCTCCAGATCAAAACCAAAAAACATAACTACATAAGAAGTCACATAGGAAAGGGTAGAACCTATATCAAGCAAACAATAGATGTCACGAGAGAAAAGACATAATGTACTAGTAAAAACATCAGGCGATGCCTTAGATTCCTGATGAGATGCCAAATCATACAACCTATTCGGACTATAACTAGAACTAGGAGAAGTAATAGAAGAAGATGCCACACCACCGGGTGTAAGAACAGAAGATGAAGCCACCAGAATTTTATTTTCCCCTGTAGCAGCCTTATTAGATGGATAATCCCTGAATCAATGGCCTACTTGACCATACTTGAAGCACTTATTCCTACCTTTCTCACAGAATCCTCAAAGAGGACAACTGCAAACAAACAGGAGGATGTAATACCCTATAAAATCCTATCTTAACACAGTTCTTTAGATCATGAAAAGAGGTCCTAGACCTAGAAAAATTCAGCTAAGTAATGACGCTTAGTCTCATTTTAGAACCTTGGTATTTAAATGATTTTATTTAAATCTATTATGACCTTAAAGTTTAAATTTTTAAGTCAATTCATGATTAGGGAGGTCAATATGTGTTCTTGGGTGAGTTTTAGATTTTTTGAACCTTGTTAGAAGCTCATTAGGATGACAAAAATAGTGAGTCGATGCAATCTCAATGTGTCTCTTCGCCTATTGTATCAATAGATATTTCCCCAATATTCAGTGCAAATTTCAATGAGCTGATGGAATATCGATGCATCGCGTCGACCCCATCGACGTGATGCATCGATCTACGCGTCATTGGGTGCAAATTTTTTGTTGCTTAAAATTTCATTTAAAGTGGTAAATGAGTTAATTTCCCCACTTTTTTCTGCCCAAAACACATAATTTTGGCCCCAAATAGCAAAGATACCTCATTATTTATTTTTTTCATCTTTAATAACAAACCCTAGCTCTAAGAATCAAGAACAAATTCCATAACTCCTACTCTAAGAAATCTTATAATTCAAAGTTATGGGTTCAAGAAATTCAAGAGAAAGCTTCAATACCACCATTAGAGAATCAAAAATCAAACTTTTACATTCAAATTTATCATCAAGATATGTAGGGTTTATGAAGAAGGATCCTCTTTCATACTTGTACCCAAAACTAGATTTCAACAACAAATTTACACTATTTTATATGAAATTATATGAGATTTGAATTAGTGTTCATACCCATTATTGTTAGTTGCAAGATTATGAGTTTTTTAGAGACTTTAAAGTTGAATTGCATGTCTATTTTCATATTTTCATGCATATTACAGTAAATTTTAGATTTTGAGTTGAATTATCATTAATTATATACTCAAGCATGAACTTTATGATTTTTTGACATGAACTTAATGCATGGGTTATAAAACTCAAGTTTAGATGTTGAAATTTTAAGAAAGATCTTTAATAAAGCTTTGATTGTTTGATCCTTAGATAAGATTTGGAATCCACTTTATAGACTTATTATAGATGAACAAAAATTATATTAGCTTTACTTATAGATTTAATCAGATAAATACATAATTGGTTTCATAATGAACCCTTATGCTAGCTTTTAAAAGTGGATTTCCAACAGAATGAGCATATAGATTAAAAAGGGAGTAGTATTTAGTATCGAGATGGAAGTGTAATATTAGCGTGCCCTATCTTCCACAAAATTACGTAGCCAATGTAGGTACGGATTCATATTATTGCCATTTCTATATGGATGATAGATACAGATGTGATCACTTAGATTAGGTTATACTCTTTGGTAAGAGTATGATGCCTCTCCCCATCGTGAGGTTTTCCCCATAGGGGAACAAAACATTGGACTCCATGTTAGCTCGCATGGTTTATGTCGGTTAGAAGAACCTCCCTTGCAGAACAATTTTTAAGATAATTTTCTAAAGTTTTAAGCTTACTCTATAACAAAAAAGAAAAACAGAATTTTTTTTTAGAAAACTAAGTGTAAAGTCTCAGAACTTTATTTCAAATTATGCTTTACAAAATAACATCAATTATAGATTTTGGCTTTCATATTTCAGATCTAAGAATGAGTCCTTTCTACACTTAGACAGTATGACTTCAAGGGAGGGTAAAAGTATAACTTTTAGAACTAAGGGTGTGTTTGGTATGACGAAAAATATTTTCTGGAAAATGTTTTCCAATTTTCCCTTTTTGGGTTGTAATGAAATGTTGGGAAAATATTTTCCACAACAACTCATTTTCCTCCATTTGCTGGAAAATAACTTCCCTCATGGGTCAAGGGAGGTCATTTTCTATAAAATGACAAATGAGACTTATGACCCCACCCCCATCCCTTTTCCCTACCCCAACAACACTCATATTCACATGACTCAAAAAATTTATATTTCTAAAAAATTTACATTACTCAAAATATTTTTCGTTGTGCTTTGCTTCAATTTTTCAGTGCTTGAAATAAAAAAAAGTAAAACCCAAAATTTTTCCATTTCCATGTTCATTGAATGTATTGTTATTTTCATATTTATAGAGAAAAACTTACCTATGTTACTTTTGCTAATTGCATATTTCACTTTATCATTGATGTAACTTGTTTCATGAAGTTGAATAAGCTTATCGTTCCGTTATATTTCTATTGATTGTAGTATCTTGAGATTGTCCTGACAAAATGTTGAAAAGTGTCTCCTATATTTGCTAATTAATAGTTGCTTAAATTTAGTGATTGTCGTATTTTAGAATTTGATATTGATATTATTTGTTATAGTTAAATAATTTCTTACAAATTGTTGACTTGTTATAGGCACCGATATACTAGTTAACAGTTAATAGTATTTTCTAAAAAATATTTTTTCACTCACCAATCAAACACTAAAAAATATTCTCTACTCACCAACCAAACACCATAAAATATTTCCGAAAAATATTTTTTACTCACCAACCAAACGTGAGAAAATAAGTAGAAAACCAACTTATTTTCCAGGAGAACATTTTCCAAGAAAACATTTTCCATGGAAAATATTTTCCATCATACCAAACACACCCTAAATGTTATGACTCGCTAGATTTATTCAATATGTTTTTACTACTCTTGATTACAGACTTTAGTTTCTCAGTTACTCAAGATTAAATGGATGATTTACATTTGGTATGCATTATTTTATAAATTTGGATGATGCTGAGATGATGTTTTACTTATGCATTCACCCTCATATACTCAGTACATCCTCAAAGTATTGATCCATATGTATGTCTATGTGCTATATTATGTCATAATGTAGGTTTAGGTGCTTGGTTTCAGTAGCATGAGTGATTTTCGTGCATCTCCGTCTATATCCGACAGTTGGTAAGTCTTCATAGTTTAAGGACTTAGTTATTCAGATTTTCAGCTAAGATGATTTAGTATTCTTTTCATACAGTTTGAGTCAGCTAGGGATTTATCCAAGTGACTCTTTAGTTATTAGTGGTAGAGGCTTGTCAGAGTTTTAAATTTATTTTAAACTTTTAGTATTTGGTTTTCAAAGATTATATTAGGATCATTCTTAGTTATTTCACACAAATTTCCATATTTAGTATGACTTTTATGCCTATATTTTCCTCGTTATGAGATTCAGACTTAGTAGCAGGCAGACAAGGTTAACTTAATGCTACTTATAGTCTTGAGCACCTTGTGACATCTCAGGACTAGGTTTTAGGGCCTTACTAACTTGGTATTAGAGCCCAAGGTTTATAAGAATCCCAGGGAGTCAGAAAATCCACATTACGTAGATTTTTAATATTGGGTGTGAAGCATACCACATTCATGAGTAAGAGGCTACAAGACTTTCTTAGGAAATTATCTCTTTCTTTTCTGATCTATCATACTTACGATATTTCTATCTGCTTTTATCGTATGTTATCTCATGATAGCTATTGAAAATGCCTTCTCATCGAACTAATGCTCGCAGAAATAATAACCAGCTACCCCAACCTACTAACCCCCTGAATGAGAATGTATCCCATGATGAATTTCAGGCTGTCTTGCACACGTTAGCTTAAACTGTGACTACTAATGTTTAGGCCAATAATCAAGCTATAATTTTATGTTTACAAGAGGGTAATTTAGCTACATCCAGAATTTGTGACTTCATGAGAATGAATTTGCCTAAAATCTTTGGGTCAAAGGTTGGTGAGGACCCACAGTTGTATCTTAAAGAGGTGAAGAAGATCACCCAAGTTATGCATCTTAATGAGGAGAAGAATGTGGAATTGGCTTCTTATAGGCTGGAGGATGTTTCTTATGATTGGGTGGCTATGTGGAAGAAAGGTAGGGGTGAGAATATAGCTCTCATGAGTTGGTAGGTGTTTCAGGATGCTTTTCTAGACAAGTTATTTCTGCATGATCTATGGGAACCCAAGATTAAGGAGTTTATGATCCTGAGGTAGGGCTCAATGATAGTGAAGGAGTATTTCTTTAAGTTCAACCAATTATCTAAGTATACTCCTGAGTTGATAGCTAACACTATATCTAGTATGAGTAAGTTTGTTACTGGAGTGTCTGGACTGGTAGTCAATGAGTGTAGGACTGCCATGCTTATTGGAGACATGGATCTTGCTAGATTGATAAGTCATGCCTAATAAATTGATGCAAAAAAGTTAATCGAATGAGATAGAATCAATTAGAGGGCTAGAACTAGTAATTTTGAGTAAGGTCAGTCAAGGTTTGTAGGGGGAATCATTCACAATTTCAGAATCATTCCTCTATGGTAGCACTATTTTCAGCTAGTGCTCCCTTTCCCAGAGCTAGGTAAGAGAAGTGGGGTAAGTCTTCTATGTCTAGATCTCAGAATAGTGTAAGTAAAGACCAATTTATCCTCCATGCCCTAAGTGTGGTACAAACCATCCTGGTGAGTATTTAATGGGACAAAAATATAGGTATGGTTGTGGTAAGTTGGGTCATGGAATTAGAGATTGTCTGTATGCTAAGTAGGAAAATAGGGACATTCATCCCAAGACTGAGGCAACTAGTTCACCTGCTCCCATAGGTCACTCAAACCCTCCACAAGGCACATCATCCAGTACCGGTGACAATCAATACCAAAATTGATTCTATGCCTTACCATACCGTCAGGAGCAGAAGAGCTCCCTAGATGTTGTTACTGGTATGCTTCGCATCTTTCATCTTGATATTTTTGTGTTGTTAGACCCCAGGTAAAATTTCTCCTATGTGACCCCATTAGTCATAGTGAGTTTTGAAAGAGGTCTTAAAAATATTCCTGATCCCTTCTTGGTTTGTACCCCAGTGGGTGATTTAGTTGTTGCCAAACATGTCTATAGAAAGTGTCCTATCACTGTCCTTTATAAAATCATGTTGGCAGACTTAATAGAGTTAGATATGATCGTCAAATTTGACATTATTCTTGGCATGGATTGGCCCCATTCCTATTATGCATCTATAGATTATTGCACCCAAGTAGTGAAGTTTAAGTTTCTAGATGAGATAATTTTTGAGTGGGAAAGTAATTTAGCATCTTCCAAAAGTCATTTCATATTCTATCTTATAGTTAGAAAATTGATTTCCAAAGGATATATCTATCATCTAGTTTGAGTCAAAGACACTAAGTTTGAGACTCGAATAGTTCAGTCAATTCGAGTGTCAATGAGTTTCCTGAAGTCTTTCCTAAAGATTTTCCAGGGTACCTCCCGATAGGAGAATAGAATTTGGTATTAACCTTCTCCTATATACTTAGTGTATCTGTATTCCTCCTTATTAAATGGATCCAACTGAGCTTAAGGAGTTAAAAGAGTAGCTTAAAGATCTTTTAAATAAAGGTTTCATAAGGCCTAGTATTTCTCCATGGGTGCTCCCGTCCTTTTCATGTGAAAGAAAGATGGTTCTTTGTAAATGTGCATTGACTATCATCAGCTGAATAATGTCATAGTCAAAAATAGATATCCTCTTTATTAAATTGATGATCTATTTGACCAACTCCAAGGTGCAAGTTACTTCTCAAAGTAGACCTTAGATCCGGTTATCATCAACTTAGAATAAGGGAATGTGACATTCCAATGATAGTTTTTAGAACTCGTTATGGTCATTTTGAGTTTCTAGTCATGTCTTTCAGGATAACAAATGCCTCAGCAACTTTCATGGACTTGATGAATAGAGTGTTCAAACAATATTTGGTCATATTTGCCATAGTCTTTATAGATGATATCGTTGTCTATTCTCGTAGTGAGGATGATCATGCAGACCATCTTATAATTGTGTTGCAAACTCTTAGAGACCACCAATTGTTCACCAAATTCAGCAAATGCAAATTTTGGCTAAGGTGTATAGCTTTCCTCGGTCATATTATTTCCAGTGAGGGCATTAGAGTTGATCTTCGATAGACATAAGCATTAAAAATTGTCCTAGACCTATTTCCCCATCAGATATTAAAAGTTTCTTGGGTTTAACTAGCTATTACAGGCATTTCATTGAGGGTTTTTTGTCCATTATATCCCCTATGTCTAGATTCACTCAGAATAAAGTTAAGTTCCAGTAGTCGTATTCATGTGAGAAGAGTTTTTAGGAGTTGAAGACTCGACTCACTTCAGCTTTAGTTTTAGCACTACCTGATGGTACAGATGGGTGATGTGTGACAAGATGCTAACACATTTGAGGCTTTTAACTAAAAAAAATTTCAAAGTTTTAAGAAAATTTTGTTGTTTTTTATTGTTTTCTGTTCAATATTACAGTAAAAGTGAAGATGCAAGAGAACCAACAATGATGGAAGTAAAAGAGTTGATTTATGAGTAAGTAGAGAGGGAAGTATAGCTTACGACTTGTATAATAAATCGTCAGCCTTTTGATAAGCTATCAGAGTTGCCGTCATCCTTAGATAAAGAATGAGCTTCAGCTGGAATTCATGAAGACATCTGTGATAGGCCGTCAGAAGTGTGATAAGCCATCAGGCTCGTTGTTAGGCTTAGGCAGGTAATGGGATTTGTAGTGAAGAAGCGATGACAATTATGATAAGTCATCACATATCTGATGAGACATCATATCTCATCGTCAACCTAAGGCAGAGATTGTCAAAAGTGGAGAGGAGCTGACAACATTCCTGATAAGTTGTCAGACTCCTAATAAGCCGTAACACATGTCATCGCCTATCCAAAAAAATACTATAATCTATGATTTTGTTTCCATAATTAGGATGGAGTATTTATTGCATATGTTAGGGTTTTATAATAGAACAAAGGAGCAGGCGAAACATCTTGAACTTATTCCAAAGGCAAAGACACCTTTTTTTGGGGGCTCAAAACTTAGATTTTAATTTCCAACTCTTTGATTTGGTTTCAGGAATTTTGTCTTAAACTTAGAAGAGAATCAGCTTCCGACTTCATCTTTTGTAAGTTTAATTTCTTTGAATGATGATTATAATTTTTGCTATCTCTTTCTTTCTCATGTGAAACTAAAACCCACAACAAGAGTATCGAGATCTATGATTATTCCCCTATGGATTTAATAGTTGGTTAGAGTTTGAGTGATTATGGGGATATCTTAATAATTCCTTTGTTATGATTGTTATTTATTGGTTGCAAACAATAAATCCCTCCTTATGTTGATTTACTCGAACTGAGAAATAAACTAAAGGTAGCGAATTATCAATAAGGATTTGGTAAGGTTAAGCTCTCATCTAATGATTAGTGCTATAACAAGATTGATCAACTTGAGATTAAATTTGCGAATTGAAGTGTTAATAACTTCTGTTCAATCATTAAAAACCCCTATTTTATCTTTTCGCAATATTTGTTTGAATTCAACTTATATCTATAGTTTTAAATTAGTTTAATCACCACTCATATTGTTCCTCTTGAATTCAACCCCAACTTCGAAGTTGGGTAAATATATTGATGATGACCACCTTGAACTAAATTGACGTGTAAGTTGAGCGTTGTCAATATTGCGATGGACTGCACTTTTGGCAAGATTGTAGATATTCTCCCTGGAGAGAGATGTGTGCACCATCTCCTTCCTACTGAGAGTATTATTGTTCCTTATAGGGTGGTCAAGATGGACATTGGAGTGATTGCCCAAATGCCCTTTCTCACTATTGCACTAACCCAAATTCTAGTTCTTCTTATGAGTTTGATAGGTCTTATGGCCAAGAAAAGGAAGAATGAATCATAGTAAAAAGTGGCATTGAAGCTATGTTTCAACTAATGTTGGATCTCCAGAAAGAAACATATGATATCATATGTGATATGCGTCAAGAAATAAAGCCAATCATTCATAAGGAGATGGATATAAAGGCCAATCATTCAAAGCATTCTTCTATATAATGTTTAGATGATATCTTATCTGTGCAATCATTCAAAATAATGGAAGAGTGTGAAAACAAGAAGCAAGAAGCCTATATTGATTTTGAGCTTGATAATGAGTAACCCTCTGTGATATCCCAACAAACCAAACAACCAATAAGAGATGATGCCAATATTGAGGAAATGGTGCTAGAGGCAAAAGAAGAAACCAAGCCAATCTCTTACAAAGACTCTAGCCCAATTTCGGGTGAAGAGGTCGAGAAGGATGCAACTCCAAAATTAGGGAGAAGAACTCACTCTAATCACTTTTCAACAATATGCTTGTTGGATGTGATGAAAGTTGAATCACCCAAGCAAATGATGAATTTTGGAAATGTGGAGGAAAATTTCTACATTTTGGAGTTTGTCTTTCCGAAAAGGTATAATATAACCCCAATCTTAAAAGAAAAGAAGCTTAAAGATCTATATCCATTTGATGGCTTTTTAAGATTCTCAAACTCCAAATGAGCCCATATGAAAGTTCGATGCCAAATTGGGTAAGAAGTTCAAGTCTTTAAAGTAGAATGATAGAACTTTCCTTATCATGCTCTTACATTTACCCAACGCACCTAAAAGATATAAATATTGAAAGATGGGTCGACAATTAAAATCATCTAAGTGGAGAGATAAAGGATGAAGCACTTTTAAGGTATCTTAATTAATTCTGAGTAGTCAAGAAAACCTAGTCGTGCCGGGACATTAAATCAGGCACTGCTTGGGAGGCAGCCCAAAGTATTTTGTTGTTTGTATTCGTATTATGTGATTGACATCATATCTTCTCACCCATGGTGCCATAGGTATGTTTCTAACTTTCTTGTTTTAGTTTGACGCATTGGGGACCTTGCATGATTTTAAGTTAAGGGTGGGGCTACTTATGTGTGATGATGTCCTCTTGGGGTTTTTGTTGACGTGCCTCTTTTTCCCGGAGTCTTGTTCCTAGTAGAGCCGACATCTTCAGGCGTATTATGATTTGTTGTAAAATATTATAGTTGACTAGGAGAAATACAAGGACCTTAGGCAGTTAACATATTTTTATTGATTTTTGAACACCTCTCTAATGGTCTATTTTATAACTGTGTGATATACATTTATGAATGACCACTGTGCATCTTGTTATGGAATTAGTACTAGTGACATTATAACCATTGCTAAATAATTGCATGAACCGAATGTGTAGTAGCTTATGATATACCTATGTTCCCATGTGTGTGGGAGATACTACCTACTTCCAGTTAAGTGTTAAATCCAGAACTTACCCGGTTGGTCTTGCCTTGATTATAGGATAGAGGTTAGATAAGGATTATACGCCATTATTGATATTAGTCCACTTTTAGCCTAAATGACCTTTTATGTGTAAATAATATCCTTTGATCCTGATTTTCAGCCTGAATGCCTATTTTTTTGTACACCTATCACCTTTCAATTTGTATCACAATGAACTTGTTTTGGCCCTGATCCTTCTTGGACATTGTGAACTTTCACTTAGGCATATAACCTAAGTTGAGGGTGGCTACCATAGGGGTGTGTGATGTAAAATGAGTATGAAGAAAAGTAGAATAAAAGAAAAGAATAAAAAACTGGGTGTGGTAGAAAAAGAATAAGAAAAGAAAAGTTGTGAAAAAAAGAAATGATTGTCAAAAGGACCTTACCCATCCTGAATATGTGTGATCAAGAAAAGAGAAGAATAGAAAAAGGTTAATAAGTGAGACCCCAGAAGCTAGTGTAGTGTCAAGAAGGCTTAGTCACTTTAAATATCATTAGCATACCATCCCCTAGATTACATTACAAGCCAAAGAAAAGACCTTTAGTGATCCTAGCTGACCTGTCTAAAAATCTTGATAATGAAAATAAGGGCAAGCCTATGGTATTTGGCATACTTTGATTAGAACTTTATTCTGAGAGTGAGTGTATTTTGATTGTCCCCATGGTTACATATGTGATGTCTAATATAAGTAGAGTGGGACTTCTTTGTAGTGAGGGCACACTGGTTATGTTTGTATCTGCTAACTTGTTTGGATAGTGTAATCTTGGTACATGCATGGTTGTTGTTGCTGAATTGATGTCTTATCTTAATTCCTGTCTGTTGCATTGTTGTTCTTCAATAATATGCACAGTTTTTGTTTTTAAATTAATTAACCTTGGAGATGGTGAAGATGTTTTGAGATAATAAGGATGATTGACTGCTGAATATACTCTGTATCCTCTTGGTTGTGTTTAAGTTACTTGAGGACAAAAAATTGTTTTAAGTTGAGGGTGTTGATGTGTGAGCAGATGCTAACATATTAGAGGCTTTTAACTAAGAATAATTGCAAAGTCTTAAGTAACTTTTATCATTTTTGATTGTTTTCTGTTCGATATTGTAGTAAAAGTTAAGATGCAAGAGAACCAGAAATAACGAAAGTAAAAGAGTTGATTTCTGAGAAAGTAGAGAGGCAAGTATAGCTGACGACTTGTATGATAAGTCAGTAGCCTTGTGATAAGCTATCATAGTTGTCGTCAGTCTTAGACAGAGAATGACTTCAGCTTAAATTCATGACGACATCTGTGATTGGCCGTCAGAAGTGTGCTAAGCAATCAGGCTCATTGTTAGGCTTAGGCAGGAAATAGGATTTGAACTCAAAAAGCGATGAAAATTCTGATAAGTCGTCGCATGTCTGATAAGCCATCACATCTCATCATCGATCTAAGGCAGAGAATGTCAAAAGTGAAGAGGAGCTAACGACATTCCTGTTAAGTCGTCAGACTCTTGATAATCCATCACACACATCATCGCTTGTCCGAGAAAATACTGTTGATCTTGGGTGTATTTATACGCCTAAGAACCATAATTTATCCATATTTTAGCTATGTCTAGAGAACAAAGTGCCTAGTTTCTTATGATTTTACTCTACTTCTAGGTAATTGAGCTAACCGATGTGATTAGCATGATTTCAGGTATTAATGAGGTAGATGAAGACATTATGGGACTATGGAATGCAGATGGCATATGACACAAGAGAGAGTAGCAACCTGGACCAAATGTTTCTCCTAGAAACTACAATCTGGATCAAATGTGGCGCCTAGAAACTATGTCCAAGACTAGTTTGTCATTTATAATTAGTTTAGGGACCTAGAAGGTAATTATGAGAGAAAAGATTATTAAAAGTCTTAATGCTAAATTTTTAAGGAGCATTCAATTATTCTGTATTATTCAGAGTGAGGAGAATAGCGACTTAGGGTGGCGAGAGAGAAAAACATTTCTTGTCTCTTACTTTCACCATTCGCACACCAAGATCAGATTCTAGTTTTTAGTATGATGAATATATTTATGATGATTTTCGTTTTATTCATGAGTAGCTAAGTTTATTAGTTAGGGTTATGGAAGCCTTGTTGCACACAATCTATTACTTTGGATTTTGAATTCATTATGCATTGACTTGTTTATATCATACTCTCTTTGCTTATCTTGAATTCTCGTGGTTGCAAACATAGAGGATATGCCTTAAAATACAACTTGTTCAAAGGAAAGGTTGTTGTTCGGAAAAAAAGAGTAGTGACAAGAAAATAGGATTACCAACCCCTATTTTATATGTTAATGCCCTAGCAGGATTAACTACTTAGAGATGTCGTATTGTTTTTGGTAAACGGTTTTGATTCGAGAGAACTAAAGAGAATTAGTCCTTAATGGTTGAGAAACACTAGGATTATGTTATTAAATACAATATGTTTTTCTGTAAACACAATGCATGTATGAATTCGTAAAGCCCAGAGTTAGAAAGTATTGAAAAGTACAAGGTGGACATAACTCTAGCTTGCTCATTCTCTGAATTTAAATACTACTATACTTATTTTATCTTGTTAAACTGAAACCATTAATTTTTGAACTGAATCAAATCTCCCCTAATTATTTTATGAAAACAAATGATTAAAAGTCAACTAATCTGCATACAACTTAATTAGCACCATATTCCCTGTGGGATTTGACCCCAACCTAGTTGGGTTATATATTTGACAACGACTGCTTACGCTCTCATAAGAGAGGTGTAGTTTGGGCATATCAACTATGATCTATGATTTTGTTTCCATAATTACGATGAAGTATTAGAAGCATATGTTAGGATTTTCTAGAATAAAAAATGAGGGGGCAGAACATCTTGAACTTATTCCAAAGGCAAAGACACCTCTTTTTGGGGGCTCAAGACTTAGAATTCAATTTTCAACTCTTTGATTTGGTGTTGGGAATTTTCTCTTGAACTTAGAAGAGAATCAACTTTAGACTTCATCTTTTGTAAGTTTAATTACTTTGAATGATGATTATAATTATTGCTATCTCTTTCTTTCTTATGTGGAACTAAAACCCACAACTAGGGTTGTGGGATCTATGATTATTCCCCCATGGATTTAATAATTGGTTAGGGTTTGAGTGATTGTGGGAATATCTTGATAATTCCTTTGTTATGATTGTTATTTATTGATTGCAAACAATAAATCCCGCCTTATGTTGATTTGCTCGAATCGAGAATTAAACTAAAGGTAGAGAATTATCAACAAGGATTTGGGAAGGTTAAGCTCTCATCTAATGATTAATGTTGTAACAAGATTGATCAACCTGAGATAAAATCAGTATGAATAGAATGATTTCCTAAGTTTGAGAGAATAACATCCACTTAGTTGGACTGTCAAAACTGATAATTTGGTGTTTCCCATAAGTCATGAGAATCTAGTACTACAACTATTATTCAATGGAGGATTACTAATCATTGTGATCCCAACTCTAGTTTATCTATATCATTTATTTGAAATATTGTAGTTTAAGCTTCAAGTTCCAAGGTGAATTGAAGTGTTAATAACTTCTGTTCAATCATTAAAACCCCCCCATTTAATCTTTTTGCATCATTTTTTTAAATTCAACTTATAGATATAGTTTCAAATTAGATTAGTCGCCACTCACATTATTCCCTGTGGATTCGACCCCGACTCAAAAGTTGGGTAAATATATTGACAATGACTGCCTTACACTAAATTGATGTGTAAGTTGAGTATTATCAATAGGTTCGTAGTGTATTGTGATTCTTATAGAGTCGGTCTAGATTGTGTTCTAATGTAGAGATGAGAAGTTATAAATTATGCCTCAAGATATCTTAAACCTCATGAAAAGAATTACCCTACCCATGATATTGAGTTAGCTACTATTGTTTTTACTTTGAAAATTTTAAGGCACTATCTTTATGGGGTGCATTTGATGTGTTTATAGATCATAAAAACTTGCAGTATGTGTTTACTCAAAGAGAGTTAAATCTTCTTCAGAGAAGGTGGTTAGAATTGTTAAACAATTATGATATAAGTGTGTTGTATCATTTGAGAAAGGAAAATGTAGTAGGAGACACCCTTAGTAGATTGTCTATGGACAGTGTTGCTCATATGGAGAAAAATAAGAAAGAGTTTGTTTGGGATGTTCATAAGTTAGCAAGATTTGGTGTTAGATTGGTTGATTCAGTTGAAGGGAATATATGGGATCAGAGTAATTCCTAATCTTCTTTAGTTTCGAATATGAAAGAGAAGCAAGATAAGGATCCTAGATTTTTAAAACTGAAAAAGTTAGTTAAAGACCAAAAGGTAGAGGTCTTCTCCCAAGGGGGAGATTGTATGTTGAGGTACCAAAAAAAATTGTATATGCTATGGGTTGATGATTTGAGGCAGCATATTATAGCGGAAGCGCACGGTGCTCTTTATTTATTAATCCACGAGCCACAAAGATGCACCATTACCTGCGGGAAATCTATTGGTGGAGTGGTATGAAGAGAGATATAGCAGAATTTTTAGCCTAGTGTGCAAATTGTCAACAGGTTAAGTTAGAGCACCAAAGAACTGGTGGTATGTTGCAAGAGTTTGATATCCCTATTTGGAAGTGGGAAAAGGTATATATGGACTTATTTACTGGATTACCCCATTCGCGTTGTCAGCATGATTCAATTTGGGTTATTGTAGACATATTGACTAAGTCAACAATTTTCTTTCCAGTTCACACGTCCTACACAGCTGAAGATTATACCAAGTTGTATATCATAAAGCTAGTCAGATTGCATGGAGTTCTTTGTGCATCATCTCAGATAGGGGTACTTAGTTTACCTCTCAGTTTTGGAAAGCTTTTCAGAAGGGCCTTGGTACCCAAGTTCATGTTAGTTCAACTTTTCATCCATAGACAGATGGTCAGGCAGAAAGGACCATTCAGACTCCAGAGGATATGTTAAGGGCGTGTTTTCTTGACTTCAAAGGTAGTTGGGATGACCATTTTCCATTGATTGAGTTTTCCTATAATAACAGTTATCATTCTAGTATTCATATGGCTCCGTTTGAAGCTCTTTATGGGTGTAGATATAGATCACCAGTAGGTTGGTTCTAAGTGGGTGAGACCACTTTGATTGGACTAGACTTGGTTTTTGAAGCCGTGGAGAAAGTTCAGTTGATTTGACAGAGTAAAAGTAGCCTAGAGTAATCAAAAATATTATGCAGATATAAGAAGAAGAGATTTGGAGTTTGCAGTGTCTAAAAGTTTCACCCATGAAAGGGGTGAAGAGAAATGGCAAAAAGAGGAAGCTTAGTCCCCGATATGTAGGCCTCTTTTGAATTTTGAGTCATGTTGGGAAGGTAGCATATGAGCTTAATATACTCGCAGATTTGTCTATAGTTCATCCAGTATTCCATGTGTCCTTATTGAGGAAGTGCATGGATGATTCAACCATTATAGTCCCTCTAGAAAGTACAGATATTCAGAATAGCCTTTCATATGAAGAAGTTCCAGTAGTGATTCTTGATCATTAGATCCGTAGACTAAGGAACAAAGAATTTCCCTTGGTCAAAGTTCTATGGCGAAATCAGTCCGTTGAGGGTGCTACTTGGGAAGCAGAAGCAGATATACGTACCAAGTATCCTCATCTCTTCTCCACGAACTCATATTCAGTCGAAGGTAATAGTCTTCCTTCATTCAGTTCTTTTCCAGTCTCAGATTCAGCTATATAGTTGTCTTCATGTAGATTCATGCACTCACAGATTATCTCAGTTGCTCAGTACGTTTTAGATTCAGTCATATAGTTTACTTTTGTTGTACACGATATCTTATAGCCTTAGATTCTTCAGTATTTTCTGCTTAACTAGCCACATTCGAGGACAAATGTTCCCATGGGTGAGATATTGTAAGACCCCGCAAAATCCTAGCTTTACTCGATCCTTTAGATCTTGAAAAGAGGTCCCAAACTTAGAAAAATTGAGCTAAGTAATGACACTTAGTCTCATTTTAGGACTTTGGTATTTCCATGATTTTATTTACAACCCTTATGACCTTAAATTGTCAATTTTTAATTCAATTCATGATCAGGGAGGTCGGGTGTTCTCGGGCGAGTTTTGAATTTTTTGAACCTCATTAGAAGCTCATTTAAATGACGAAAATAGTGAGTCAATGCGATCTTGATGCATCACATCGCCTATCATATTGACAAATATTTTCTCTAGCATTCAGTACTAATTCCAGTGAGCCAACGTGATATCGACGCATTGTGTTGGACATCGCATTGACCCCATCAGTGCGGCGCATCAGGCTACGTGTTGCTGGGTGCAAATTTTCTGTAATTAAAATTCGTGTCCAAAGGGGTAAATGAGTCAATTTCCCTACTATTATTCCGCCCAATGCACACAATTTTATCCCAAAGTAGCAAAGATACCTCATTATTCATCTTTCTCATCTCTAATAACAAACCCTAGCTGTAAGAATCAAGAACAAATTCCATAGCTCCTACAACCAGAAATCTTATAATTCAAAGTTCCGGGTTCAACAAATTCAAGAGGATGCTTCAAGAACACCATTAGAGAGTCAAGAATCAAACTTTTACATTCAAATTCATCAACAAGGTATGTGTGGTTTATGAACAAGGATCCTCTTTCATCCTTGTGCCCAAAACTAGGTTTTAACTACAAATTTACATGATTTTATATGATATTATATGATATTTGAATTAGGATTTATACCTTTATTGTTAGTTGCAAGATTATAGGTTTTTAAGAGATTTTGAAGTGGAATTGCATGTCAATTTTAATATTTTCATGCCTATTGCAGTAAATTTCCGATTTTGAGTTGAATTATCATTAATTATATTATCAAGCATAAACTTTATGATGTTTTGACATGAACTTGATGCATGGATTATAAAACCCAAGTTTTGATGTTGATATTTCAATAACGATTATGCTCTAAGCATCCTATATCAGATTATTACAGTTTTTCAATAAAGCATTGATCTCTTGATCCTCAAATATGATTTGGAATCAACTTTACAAACTTATTACAAATTAGCAGAAATCGTATTACCTTCAGTTACAGATGTAATCAGATAAATGCATAATTAATTTCATAACGAACTCTTATGCTAGCTTTTAAAAGTTGATTTCTAACAGAATAATCATACATATTAAAAAGGGAGTAGTATTTAGCACAGAGCTGGAAGTGTGGGAGAAACGTTCCCTATCTTCCACAGAACTACGTAGCCAACATAAGTATATATTTAGATGATTCCCATTTCTATTTGGATGACATCTAAATATGTGATCACTTAGATTTGGTTATACTCCCTGACAAGAGTATGACACCTCTCCCCATCGTGAGGTTTTTCCCATAACGGAACAAGATGTTGGATTCCTTGTTAGCTCACATGATTTATGTCGGTTAGAATAACCTCCCATGAAAAATAATTTTTAAGACAATTTTCTAAAGTTTTAAGCATACTGCATAACAGAAAAGAATAACGGAAAAAGATTTTACAAAACTAAGTGTAAAGGCTCACAACTTTATTTTAGATTATGCATTATAGAATGACATCAGTTACAAATTTCAGCTTTCAACTTTTAGACATATATGTGAGTCCTTTATATACTTAGGCAGTTTGACTTAAAGAAAGAGTACAAATACAGCTTTTAGAACTAAATGTTATGACTCACTAGATTTATTCAATATGTATTTACTACTCATGATTACAAACTTCAGTTTCTCAGTTACTCAAGATAATGCGGGTGATTTACATTTTACATGAATTATTTTAGAAATTTGAATGATTATGAGATGATGTTTTACTTATGCATTCACCCCCATAAACTCAGTACATCCTCAAAGTACTGATCTACATATATTCCTATTTGCTACATTGTCTCACAAAGTAGGTTTAGGTGCTCAATTTTAGCCGTATGAGTGATTTTTGAGCATCTCCATCTATATCTAGCAATTGGTAAGTCCTCATAGTTTGGGGACTTAGTTATTCAGATTTTCATTTTAGATAATTCAGTATTCTTTCCAAACAGTTTGAGTCAGCTGGGGGTTTGTCCCAGTGATTCTCTAGTTATTAGTTGTAGATGTTTGTCAGACTACTAGATTTGATTCAAACTTTCAGTATTTATTTTTTAGAGATTATATCTGGATCATTCTTATTTATCTCCGACTAATTTCCATATTTAGTATGACTTTTATGTCTATATTTTCCTCATTGAGAACTTGTGACTTCTCGGGACCAGGATTTGGAGCGTTACAAACTTGGTATTAGAGCCTAATGATACTTAGTATTATTTTAGGACCTTTGTATTTTGATGATTTTATTTACATCTATTATGACCTTAGAGTGCAAATTTTTAAGTCGATTCATGATCAGGGAGGTCAATGGGTGTTATTGGGTGAGTTTTAGATTTTTTAGACCTCGTTAGAAGCTCACTAGGATGACGAAAATAGTGAGTCAATGCAATCTCAACGTGTCTCATCGCCTATTGCATCAATAGATATTTTTCCTAATATTCAGTGCAAATTCCAAAGATCTGATGCAATATCGATGCATCACATCGACCCCATCGACGCGATGCATCGATCTACGCATCATTGGGTGTAAATTTTCTGTTGTTAATATTTGTATCAAAAGTGGTAAATGAGTTAATTTCCCCATTTTTATTCCTCCCAAAACACACAATTTTATCCCCAAATAGCAAAGATACCTCATTATTCATTTTTTTCATCTCTAATAACAAACCCTAGCTCTAACAATCAAGAACAAATTCCATAACTCCTACTTCAAGAAATCTTATAATTCAAAGTTTTGGGTTCAAGAACTTCAAGAGGAAGCTTCAATAACACCATTAGAGAGTCCATAATCAAACTTTTGCATTCAAATTTGTCATCAAGGTATGTGGGGTTTATGAAGAAGGATCCTCTTTCATCCTTGTTCCCAAAACTATATTTCAACAACAAATTTACATGATTTTATATGAAATTACATGATATTTGAATTAGGATTCATACCTATTATTGTTAGCTGCAAGATTATGAGTTTTTTTTTAGAGACTTCGAAGTTGAATTGCATGTCTATTTTCATATTTTCATGCATATTGCCGTAAATTTCAGATTTTGAGTTGAATTATCATTAATTACATAATAAAGCATGTACTTTATGATGTTTTGACATGAACTTAATGCATGGGTTATAAAACCCAAGTTTAGATGTTGAAATTTTAAGAAAGATCTTTAATAAAGCTTTGATCTTTTGATCCTCAGATATGATTTGGAATCCACTTTATAGACTTATTATAGTTGAACAGAAATTATATTAGCTTTACTTATAGATTTAATCAGCTAAATGCATAATTTGTTTCATAATAAAACCTTATGCTAGCTTTTAAAAGTGGATTTCCAAAAGAATGAGCATATAGATTAAAAAGGGAGTAGTATTTAGTATTGAGCAGGAAGTGTAGGATTAGCGTGCCCTATCTTCCACAAAACTATGTAGCCAATGTAGGTGCAGATTCATATTGGTGCCATTTCTATATGGATGACAGATACAAATGTGATCACTTAAATTAGGTTATACTCTTTGGCAAGAGTATGATACCTCTCCCCATCGTGAGGTTTTCCCCATAGGGGAACAAAACATTGGACTCCATGTTAGCTCGCATGGTTTATGTCGGTTAGAAGAACCTCCCTTACAGAACAATTTTTAAGATAATTTTCTAAGGTTTTAAGCTTACTCTATAACAGAAATTTTTTTTAGAAAACTAAGTGTAAAGGCTCACAAATTTATTTCAAATTATGATTTACAAAATAACATCAATTACAGATTTTGGCTTTCATATTTCAGATATAAGAGTGAGTCCTTTCTACACTTAGACAGTTTGACTTAAAGGGAGAGAAAAAGTACAACTTTTAAAACTAAGGGTGTGTTCGGTATGATGGAAAATGTTTTCCAATTTTCCCTTGTTTGGTTGTAATGAAATGTTGGAAAAATATTTTCCAAAACAACTCATTTTCCTCCATTTGATGGAAAATGACTTCCCTCATGGGTTAAGGGAAGTCATTTTTCAGAAAATGACAAATGATACTTATAACCCCACCCCCATCCCTTTTCCCCACCCCAACAACACTCATATTCACATGAGTCAAAAAATTTACATTTCTCAAAAATTTACATTACTTAGAAATATTTTTCACTGTGCTTTGCTTTAATTTTTCATTGCTTGAAATAATTTTTTCCATTTCAAATGTTCGTTGAATCTATTGTTATTTTCATATTCATAGAGAAAAACTTACCTATATTACTTTTGCTAATTGCATATTTGATCTTGTCATCGATGTAACTTGTTTCATGAAGTTGAATAAGTTTGTCTTTTCATTATATTTCTATTGATTGTAGTATCTTGAGATTGTCCTGACAAAATGTTGAAAAGTTTCTCCTATATTTGCTAATTAATAGTTGCTTAAATTTAGTGATTGTAGTATTTTAGAATTCGATATTGATATTATTTGTTATGGTTAAATTATTTCTGACAAGTTGTTGACTTGTTAGAGGCACCGCTATACTAGTTAACAGTTAGTAGTATTTTCTAAAAAATATTTTTTCACTCACCAATGAAACAATACAAAATATTTTTATAAAAAATATTCTCTACTCACCAACAAAAACACCATAAAATATTTTTCGAAAAATATTTTTCACTCACCAACCAAACATGAGAAAATAAGTAGGAAACCAACTTATTTTCCAGGAAAATATTTTCCAAGAAAATATTTTCCATGGAAAATATTTTTCATTATACCAAACACACCCTAAATGTTATGACTCACTAGATTTATTCAATATGTTTTTACTACTCATGATTACAGACTTTAGTTTCTCAGTTACTCAATATTATGTGGATCATTTACATTTGGTATGCATTATTTTATAAATTTAGATGATGCTGATATGATGTTTTACTTATGATTCACCCCCATATACTCAATACATCCTCAAAGTATTAATCTATATATATGTCTATGTGCTACATTGTCTCATAATGTAGGTTAGGTGCTCGATTTCAGTAGCATGAGTGATTTTTGTGCATCTCCATCTATATCCAGTAGTTGGTAAGTCCTCGTAGTTTGAGAACTTAGTTATTCATAGTTTGATCTTAGATGATTCAGTATTCTTTTCGTACAGTTCGAGTCAGCTAGGGATTTGTCCCAGTGACTCTTTAGTTATTAGTAGTAGTGGCTTGTTAGACTATTAGATTTATTTCAAACTTTCAGTATTTGGTTTTCAAAGATTATATTCAAATCATTCTAAGTTATTTCAGATGAATTTCCACATTTAGTATGACTTTTATGACTACATTTTCCTCGTTATGACATTCAACTTAGTAGCAAGCAAACAAGGTTAGCTTAACGCTACTCATAGTCTTGAGCACCGTGTGACATCTCGGGACCAGGTTTTGGGACCTTACTAACTTAGTATTAGAGCCCAAGGTTTATAAGAGTCCTAGGGAGTTAGATAAGCCACGTTACGTAGAGTCTTAGTATTGGTTGTGAAGCATACCACATTCATGAGTAAGAGGCTACAAGACGTTCTTAGGAAATTATCTTTTTCATTTATGATCTATCATACTTACGGTATCTCTATCTGCTTTTAGCTTATGTTCTCTTATGAAAACTATTAAAAATGCCTCCTCATCGAACTAATGCACGCAGAAATAATAACCAGCTACCCCATCCTGCTGACCCCCTGAATGAGAATATATCCCATGCTGAATATCAAGCTGCCTCTCAGACATTAGCTCAAGTTGTGACTACTAATGTTCAGGCCAATAATTAAGCTACAGTTCTATGTCAGCAAGAGGGTAATTTAGCTACAGCCAGACTTCGTGACTTTTTGAGAATGAATTCACCTAAAATCTTTGGGTCAAAGATTGGTGAGGACCCACAGTTGTATCTTGAAGAGGTAAAAAAGATCATCCAAGTTATGCGTCTTACTGAAGAGGAGAATGTGGAATTGGCTTCTTATAGGCTAAAGGATGTTTCTTATGATTGGATGGTAATGTGGAAGAAAGGTAGGGGTGAGAATGTAGCTCTCATGAGTTGGAAGGTGTTTCAGGATGCTTTTCTAGATAGGTTATTTCTCCCTGATCTGTGGGAAGCCAAGATTGAGAATTTTATGATCCTAAGGTACGACTCAATGATAGTGAAGGATTACTTCTTTAAGTTTAACCAATTATCTAAGTATGCTCCTGAGTTGATAGCTAACACTATATCTAGTATGAGTAAGTTTGTTACTAGAGTGTCTAGACTGGTAGTTAAGGAGTGTAGAAATGCCATTCTTATTGGAGACATGGATCTTGCTAGATTGATAATTCATTCCCAATAGATTGAGGTAAAATAGTTGAAAGAAAGAGATAGATGCAATAAGAAGGCTAGAACTAGTAAGTTTGAGTATAGTCAGTCAAGGTTTGCAGGGGAAATCATTCACAATTTCAAAATCATTCCTCTATTCTAGCACCATCTTCAGCTAGTGCTCCCTCTCCCAGAGCTAGGTAAGAGAAGTGGGGTAAGTCTTCTATCTTCTATGTCCAGATCTCAGAATAGTGTAAGTGAAGACCCGTTTATCCTTCGTGCCCTAAGTGAGGTAAGAACCATCCTGGTGAGTATTTAATAGGATAGAAATACTATGATGGTTGTGGTAAGTTGGATTATGGAATTTGAGACTGTTTGCATGCTAAGTAGGGGAACAAGGACGTTCATCCCAAGACTAAGGCCACTAGTGCACCAGCTCCCATAGGTCTCCCAAACCCTCCTCAAGGAACATCATCTAGTACCGGTGACAGTCAATGCTAGAATTAATTCTATGCCTTACATCCCGTCAGGAGCATAAGAGCTCCCTAGATATTTTTACTTGTATGCTTCGCGTCTTTCATCTTGATATTTATCTGTTGTTAGACCCCAGGTCAAATTTCTCTTATGTGACCCCGTTAGTCATAGTAAGTGTTGAAATAGGCTCTGAAAATATTCCTGAGCCCTTCTTGGTTTCTACCCCAGTGGGTGATTTAGTTGTTGCTAATCATGTTTATAGAAAGTGTCCTATCACTGTCCTTCATAAAATCATGTTGGCAGACTTAATAGAGTTAGATATGGTGAAATTTGATCTTATTCTTGGCATAGATTGGCCCCATTCCTATTATGCATCTATAGATTATTGCAGAAGAGTGGTGAAGTTTTAGTTTCTAGATAAGACAGTTTTTGAGTGGGAAGGTAATTTAGCATCTCTCAAAAGTCATTTCATATCCTATCTTATAGCTAGAAAATTGATTTCCAAAGGATATATCTATCATCTAGTTTGAGTCAAAGACACTAAGTTTGAGACTCCAACAGTTCATTCAGTCCGAGTAGTCAATGAGTTTCCTGAAGTCTTTCCTGAAGATTTTCTATGGGTACCTCCCGATAGGGAAATAGAATTTGGTATTTACCTTCTCCTAGATACTCAGCGTATCTATATTCCTCCTTATTATATGGCTCCAACTGAGTTTAAGGAGTTAAAAAAGTAGCTTAAAGATCTTTTAGATAAAGGTTTCATAAGGCCTACTGTTTCTCCATGGGTGCTCCCATCCTATTCGTGTAAAAGAAAGATGGTTCTTTGTGAATGTACATTGACTATCATCAACTGAATAAAGTCATAGTAAAAAATAGATACCCTCTTCCTTGAATTGATGATCTATTTGACCAACTCCAAGGTGCAAGTTACTTCACAAAGATAAACCTTAGATCCGGTTATCATCAGCTTAGAGTAAGGGAAAGTGATATTTCAATGACAGTTTTTAAAACCCGTTATGGTCATTTTGAGTTTCTAGACATTTCTTTCGGGATTACAAATACCTCAGCAGCTTTCATGGACTTGATAAATAGAGTGTTCAAATAATATTTGGACATGTTTTTCATAGTCTTTATAGATGATATCCTTGTCTATTCTCGTAGTGAGGATGATCATTAAGACCATCTTATAATTGTGTGGCAAACTCTTAGAGACCACCAATTGTTCGCCAAATTCAGCAAATACAAATTTTGGCTAAGGTCTATAGCTTCCCTAGATCATATTATTTCCAGTGAAGGCATTAGAGTTGATCCCCAAAAGACATAAGCATTAAAAATTGTCCTAGACCTATTTCCCCATTAGATATTAGAAGTTTCTTGGGTTTAGCTAGCTATTACAAGAGTTTCATTAAGGGTTTTTTGTCCATTGCATCCCCTATGTCTAGATTGACTTAGAAGAAAGTTAAGTTCCAGTGGTCAGATTCATGTGAGAAGAGTTTTCAGGAGTTGAAGACTTAACTCACTTCAGCTCTAGGTTTAGCACTACCTGATGGTACGGATGGGTTATGTGTGAGCAGAAGCTAACACATTTGAGGCTTTAACTAAGAATAATTGCAAATTCTTAAGCCAATTTTGTTATTTTTAATTGTTTCCTGTTCGATATTGCAGTAAAAGTAAAGATTCAAGAGAACTAACAATAATGGAAGTAAAGGAGTTAATTTATGAGTAAGTAGAGAGGGAAGTATAGCTAACGACTTCTCTAATAAGTCGTCAGCCTTGTGATAAGCTATTAGAGTTGGTGTTTGCCTTAAATAGAGAAAGAGCTTTAGCTGGAATTCATGATGTCATCTGTGATAGGACATCAGAAGTGTGATAAGCCATCAGACTCGATGTTAGGCTTATGCAGGGAATGGGATTTGAAGTGAAGAATTGATGAAAATTTTGATAAGTCATCACATATTTGATAAGACATCATATCTCATCGTCAACCTAAGGCAGAGAATGTCAAAAGTGAAGAGGAGATGACGACATTTCTGATAAGTTGTCAGACTCCTGATAGGCTATTACACACACCCGTTGTCGCCTATCCAAAAAAATATTGTGATCTATGATTTTTTTTCCATAATTAGGATGAAGTATTTAAAGCATATGTTAGGGTTTTCTAATAGAAAAATGGAGGGGGCAGAACATCTTTAGCTTATTCCAAAGGCAAAGACACCTCTTTTTGGGGGCTCAAAACATAGATTTTAATTTTCAACTATTTGATTTCGTTTTGGGATTTTTCTCTTGAACTTAGAAGAGAATCAATTTCTGAATTCATCTGTTGTAATTTTAATTTCTTTGAATGATGATTATAATTTTTACTATCTCTTTCTTTCTCATGTGGAACTAAAACCCATAACTAGGGATGTGGGATCTATGATTATTCCCCTATGGAATTAATAGTTGGTTAGGGTTTGAGTGATTATGGGGACATCTTTATAATTTCTTTGTTATGATTGTTATTTATTGGTTGCAAACAATAAATCCTGCCTTATATTTATTTGCTCGAATTGAGAAATAGGTAGCAATTATCAACAAGGATTTCAGAAGGTTAAGTTCTCATCTAATGATTAATGCTGTAACAAGATTGATCAACTTGAGATAAAATCAGTATGAATATAATGATTTCCTAAGTTCAAGAGAATTAGGGAGTTCAACATCTAAGTACGTTGAGAGACACTTAGATGGACTGTCAAAACTGATAATTTGATGTTTCCCATAAGTTATGAGAATACAGTACTATAACTATTATTCAATGGAGGATTACTAATCATAGTGATCACAACTCTAGTTTATCTATATCATTGATTTGAAATAGTGCAGTTTAACCTTCGAGTTCTAAGGAGAATTAAAGTGTTAATAACTTCTGTTCAATTATTAAAAATCCCCTAATTTTTCTTTTTGAAATATTGTTCGAATTCAACATATAGCTATAAGTTCAAATTAGTTTAATCGCCACTCATATTGTTTCTCTTGGATTCAACCACGACTCCAAAGGTTGGTAAATATATTGATGATGACCACCTTGCACTGGATTTACGTGTAAGTTAAGCGTTGTCAAATATGTCGCCATTGCTGGGAAACAATTTGGTGTATTGAGTTAGTTTGGAATTTTAGCCTACTTGCTTAAATTCAAACTTGTAAATATTTGTTTTTACTTTTCTTTTATTTTTTGTGTTAGGTAGATTTTTATTTTAGTTTACTTATTACTATGATATCATGGAATGAACATGAGCTTGGTGGTTGGAAATCTTATCTTGATGATCCATGTCCATAGTGTGATGGACCACACTTTTGGCAAGATTGTAGATATGCTCCCTGGAGAGAGATATGTGCACCATCTCTATCCTACCACGAGTATTATTGTTCTTTATGTGGTGGTCAAGATGGACATTGGATTGATTTCCCAAATGCCTCTTCCCACTATTGCGCTAACAAAAATTCTAGTTCTTCTTATGAGTTTTATAGGTCTTATGGCCAAGAAAATAAAGAACGAAGCACCGAAAAGAGTGATATTAAAGCTATGTTTCAACTAATGTTGGGTCTCAGAAAGAAACATATGATATCATATGTGATATGCGTCAATACATGAAGCCAATCATTCATGAGGAGATGGATATAAAGGTCAATCATTCAAAGCATTCTTCTATATTATGTTTAGATGATATCTTGTCTGTAGAATCATTTAAAATAATGGAAGAGTGTGAAGATGAAGAGCAAGAACCCTATATTGATGTTGAGCTTGATGATGATCAACCCTCGGTGATTTCCCAACCAACAAAACCAACAATGAGAGATAATGCTAATATTTAGGAAATGGTGCTAGAGGCAAAAAAAGAAACCAAG
Organism: Capsicum baccatum var. pendulum; assembly: GCA_030864225.1. Lineage (NCBI taxonomy): Eukaryota > Viridiplantae > Streptophyta > Magnoliopsida > Solanales > Solanaceae > Capsicum > Capsicum baccatum. The sequence continues at coordinate 135,616,803 of CM061559.1, read as the reverse complement.
CCAATCTATTATAAAGACTTTAGCCCAATTTGGGATGAAGAGGTCGAGAAGTATGCAACTCCAAAATTAGGTAGAAGAACTCACTCAAATTACTGTTCAACATTATGTTTGGTGGATGTGATGAAATTCGAATCACCCAAGCAAATGATAAATTTTGGAGATGAGGAGGAAACTTTCTACATTTTGGAGTTTGTCTTTCCGAAAGGGTATAATACAACCCCAATATTGAAGGCCAAGAAACTTAAAGATCGATGTCCATTTAATGGCTTTTAAGATTCTCACCATTGCCAAATGATCCCATATGAAAGTTTGATGCAAAATTGGGTAAGCAATTCAAGTCTTCAAAGTAGCATGATAGAACTTTCCTTATTATGCTCTTACATTTACCCAACATACCTAAAAGATGTAAAGATCGAAAGACGGGTCGAAGATTCTAATCATCTAAGTGGAAGGATAAAGAATGAAGCACTTTTAAGGTATCTTGATTATTTCTGAGTAGTCAAGAAAACCTAGTCGTGCTGCGACATTAAATCAGGCACTGCTTGAGAGGCAACCCAAGGTATTTTGTTGTTTGTATTCATATTATGTGCTTGACATCAGATCTTCGTACCCATGGTACCACAGGTATGTTTCTAACTCTAGTGTTTTTGTTTGACGTATTTAGGACATTGCATGAGTTAAGGGTGGGGCTACTTGTGTGTGATAATGTCCTCTTGGGGTTTTTGTTGCCGTACCTCTTTTTCCTGGAGTCTTGTTCCTAGTAGAGCCAGCATATTTAGGTGTATTGTGATTTGTTGTAAAATATTATAGTTGACTAGGAGAAATATAAGGACCTTAGGTAGTTAACATGTTTTTATTGATTTTTGAACAGCTCTCCAATGGTCTATTTTATAACTGTGTGATATGCATTTATGTATGATCACTGTGTATCTTGTTATGGCATTAGTACTAGTAATATTTTAACCATTGCTAAACAATTGCATGAACCGAATAAGTAGTATCTTATGATGTACCTATGTTTCATGTGTGTGAGATACTACCTAGTTTCAGTTGTGTGTTAAATCCAGAACTTGCCCGATTGGTCTTGCCTTGGTTGTAGGATAGCAGTTAGGAAAGGATCATAGGCCATTGTTGATATTATTCCACTTTTAGCCTAAATGACCTTTCATGTGTAAAATAATATCCCTTGATCATGCTTTTCAGCCTAAATGCCTATTTTTATATTGTACCTATCACCTTACCATTTGTATCACAATGAACCTGTTTTGGCCCTGGTCCTCCTTGGACATTGTGCACTTTGACTTAGGAAAATAGCCTAAGTTCAGGGTGGCTACCATAGGGGTGTGTGATGTAAAATGAGTATGAAGAAAAGTAGAATAAAAGAAAAGAATAAAAAGCTGGGTGTGCTGGAAAAAAAATAAGAAAAGAAAAGTTGTGATAAAAAAGAAATGATTGTCAAAAAGATCGCACTCATCCTGAATATGTGTGATCAAGAAAAGAGAAGAATAGAAAAAGGTTAATAAGTGAGACCCCAGAAGATAGTGTAGTGTCAAGTAGGCTTAGTCACTTTAAATATCATCGAGTATCATACCAACCCTTAGCCTACATTACAAGCCAAAGAGAAGACCTCTAGTGATCCTAGCTGACCTGTCTGAAAATCTTGGTAATGAAAATAAGGGAAAGCCTGTGGTATTTTGCATACATTGATTGGAACTTTATTCTGAGAGTTAGTGTCTTTTGATGGACCCCATGGTTACATATGTGATGTCTGATATAAGTGGAGTGGGACTTCTTTGTAGTGAGGGCACACTGGTTACGTTTGTATCTGCTAACTTGTTTGGATAGTGTAATCTTGGTACATGCATGGTTATTGTTGCTGAATTGATGCCATATCTTGATTCCTGTGTGTCATATTTTTGTTCTTTAATAATATGCACAGTTGTTGTTTTCAAATTGATTGACCTTGGAGATGGTGAAGATGTTTTGAGATAATAAGAATGATTGACTGCTGAATGTACTCTGTATCCTCTTGGTTGTGTTTTAGTTACTTGAGGAAAAAAAAATATTTTAAGCTGAGGGTGTTGATGTGTGAGCAGATGCTAACACATTTGAGCCTTTTAACTAAGCATAATTGCAAATTCTTAAGTAACTTTTGTCGTTTTTTGATTGTGTTCTGTTTGATATTGCAAAAAAAGTCAAGATGCAAGAGAACCAGCAATAACGAAAGTAAAAGAGTGGATTTCTGAGCAAGTAGAGAGGCAAGTATAGCTGATGACTTGTATGATAAGTCATCAGCCTTGTGATAGGCTATCAGAGTTGCCGTCAGTCCTAGACAGAGAATAACTTCAGTTAAAATTCATGATGACATCTGTGATTGGCCGTCAGAAGTATGATAAGCCGTTAGGTTCATCGTTAGGATTAGGCATGGAATGGAATTTGAAGTAAAGAAGCAATAACAATTTTGATAAGTCATCACATGTCTCATAAGCTGTCATGTCTCATCTTTGACCTAAGGTAGAGATTGTCTAAAGTGAAGAGTAGCTGACGACATTCCTGTTAAGTCGTCAGACTCCTGATAAGCCATCACACACATCTTTGTCTGTCCGAGAAAATACTGTGATCTATGATTTTGTTTCAATAATAATGATGAAGTATTTAAAGTATATGTTAGGATTTTCTAATACAAAAAAGGAAGGGGAGGAACATCTTGAACTTATTCCAAAGGAAAAAACACCTCTTTTGGGGGCTCAAGACTTAGAATTCAATTTTCAACTCTTTGATTTGGTTGTGAGAAATTTCTCTTGGACTTAGAAGAGAATCAACTTCAGACTTCATATTCTGTAAGTTTAATTACTTTGAATGATGATTATAATTGTTGCTATCTCTTTCTTTCTTATGTGGAACTAAAACCCACAACTAGGGATGTGGGATCTATGATTATTCCCCCATGGATTTAATAGTTGGTTAGGGTTTGAGTGATTGTGGGAACATATTAATAATTTCTTTGTTATGATTGTTATTTATTTGTTGCAAACAATAAATCCCGCCTTATGTTGATTTGCTCGAACTGAGAAATAAACTAAAGGTAGAGAATTATCAACAAGGGTTCGGGAAGGTTATGATCTCATCTAATGATTAATTTTGTACCAAGATTGATCAACTTAAGATAAAATCAGTATGAATAGAATGATTTCCTAAGTTTGAGAGAATTAGGGAGTTCAACATCTAAGTAAGTTAGAAACACTTATATGGACTGTCGAAACTGATAATTTGGTATTTTCCACAAGTCATGAGAATCTAGTACTACAACTATTATTCCATGGAGGATTACTAATCATAATGATCACAACTCTAGTTTATCTATATCATTTATTTAAAATATTATAGTTTAAGCTTCGAGTTCTAAGGAGAATTGAAGTGTTAATAACTTCTGTTCAATTATTAAAAACCCCCATTTTATCTTTTCACAGCATTTTTTTGAATTCAACTTATAGATATAGTTTCAAATTAGATTAATTGCCACTCACATTATTCCCTGTGGATTCGACCCCGACTCAAAAGTTTGGTAAATATATTGACGACGACCGCCTTGCACTAAATTGACGTGTAAATTGAGCATTTTAAATAGTTCGTAGTGTATTGTGTTGCTTCTAGAGTCGGTCTGGGTTGTGTTCTAATGTAAAGATGCAAAGTTATAGCTTATGCCTCTAGATAGCTTAAACCTCACGAAAAGAATTACCCTACCCATGATATTGAGTTAGCTGCTATTGTTTTTACTTTGAAAATTTTGTGGCACTATCTTTATGGGGTCCATGTTGATGTGTTGACAGATCATAAAAACTTGAAGTATTTGTTTACTCAAAGAGAGTTAAATCTTCATCAGAGAAGGTGGTTAGAATTGTTAAACAATAATGATATGAGTGTTCTGTATCATTCGAGCAAGGCAAATATAGTGGCAGACACCCTTAGCAGATTGTCTTGCAAAGTGTTTCTCATGTGGAGAAAAGTAAGAAAGAGTTAGTTTGGAATGTTCATCAATTAGCGAGATTAGATGTTAGATTGGTTGATTCAGCTGAAGGAAATATATAGGTTCTGAGTAGTTCCGAATTTTCTCTAGTTTCTGATGTGAAAGAGAAGCAAGATAAGGATCCTAGATTTGTCAAACTGAAGAAGTCAGTTAAAGACCAGAAGGTAGAGGTCTTCTCCTAAGGGGGAGATGGTGTGTTGAGGTACCAGAATAGATTGTGTATGCCATGGGTTGATGATTTGAGGTTGCAAATTATGGAGGAAGCGCACAGTGCTCATTATTCTATTAATCCACGAGCCACCAAAATGTACCATGACTTTCAGGAAATTTATAGGTGGAGTGGTATGAAGAGAGATATAGAAGAATTTTTTAGCTAAGTGTGCAAATTGTCAACAGGTTAAGTTAGAGCACCAAAGACCTGGTGGTACGTTGCAAGAGTTTGGTATCCCTAATTAGAAGTGGGAAGAGGTGAATATGAACTTTGTTACTGGATTACCCCATTTGCATCGTCAGCATACTTCAATTTGGGTTATTGTAGACATATTGATTAAGTCAGCACTTTTCTTTCCAGTTCACACGTCCTACATAGCTGAAGATTATACCAAGTTGTATATCATAAAGCTAGTAAGATTGCATGGAGTTCTTTTGTGCATCATCTCAGATAGGGGTAATTAGTTTACCTCTCAGTTTTGGAAAGCTTTTCAGAAGGGTCTTGGTACCCAAGTTTATGTTAGTTCAACTTTTTATCCATAGACAGATGGTCAGGCAGAAAGGACCATTCAGACTCTAGAGGATATGTTAAGGGCGTGTGTTCTTGACTTCAAAGGTCGTTGGGATGACCATTTTCCATTGATTGAGTTTGCCTATAATAACAGTTATCATTATAGTATTCAGATGGCTCTGTTTGAAGCTCTTTATGGGCGTAGATGTAGATCACCAGTAGGTTGGTTCTAAGTGGGTGAGACCACGTTGATTGGGCTAGACCTGGTTTTTGAAGCCATGGAGAAAGTTCCGTTGATTTGAGAGAGAGTAAAAGTAGCCTAGAGTCATCAGAAATCTTATGCAGATGTAAGAAAAAGAGATTTGGAGTTCGCAGTGTCTGAAAGTTTCACCCATGAAGAGGATGAAGAGAATTGGCAAAAAATGGAAACTTAGTCCCCGATATGTAGGCCCCTTCCGAATTTTGAGTCATGTTGGGAAGGTAGCATATGAGCTTGATCTACTCGCAGATTTGTCCTTAGTTCATCCAGTATTCCATGTGTCCTTATTGAGGAAGTGCATGGATGATTCAACCATTATAGTCCCTCTAGAAAGTACAGATATTCAGAATATCCTTTCATATGAAGAAGTTCCAGTAGAGATTCTTGATCATTAGATCCGTAGACAAAGGAAAAAAAAAATTCCCTTGGTCAAAGTTCTATGGCGAAATCAGTTCGTCAAGGGTACTACTTTGGAAGAAGAAGCAGACATACGTACCAAGTATCCTCACCTCTTCTCCACGAACTCATATTCAGTCGAAGGTAATAGACTTCCTTCATTCATTTCTTTTCCAGTCTCAGATTTAGCTATATAGTTGTCTTCATATAGATTCATGCACTCACAGATTTTCTCAGTAGCTTAGTACGTTTTAGATTCAGTCATATAATTTATTTCCGTTGTGCATGATAGCTTATAGCCTCAAATTCCTCAGCATTTTTTGCTTAATTAGCCACATTCGAGGACAAATGTTCCCACAGGGGAGATATTGTTAGACCCCGCAAAATCCTATCTTAAATCGATCCTTTAGATCATGAAAAGAGGTCCCAAACTTAGAAAAAATTAGTTAATTAATGGAACTTAGTCTCATTTTAGGACCTTGGTATTTCCATGATTTTATTTACAGCCCTTATGACCTTAAATTGTCAATTTTTAATTCAATTCATGATCAGGGAGGTCGGGTGTTCTCGGGCGAGTTTAGGATTTTTGGACCTTGTTAGAAGATCATTTAAAGTCGAAAATAGTGAGTCGATGTGATCTAGATGTGTCACATCACCTATCACATTGACAGATATTTTAGGCAGCATTTAGTGCTAATTCCAGTGAGCCGACGTGATATCGACGCATTGTGTTGGCCATCGCATTGACCCCATCAGTGCAGCGCATCAGTCAGTGTGTTGTTGGGTGCAAATTTTTTGTAATTAAAATTCGTGTCCAAAGGGGTAAATGAGTCAATTTCCCCACTATTATACCGCCTAATACACATAATTTTATCCCAAAGTAGCAAAGAAACCTCATTATTTATCTTTTTCAACTCTAATAACAAACCCTAGCTCTAAGAATCAAGAACAAATTCCATAACTCTTACTCCCAGAAATCTTGTAATTCAAAGTTCTGGGTTCAACAACTTCAAGAGGATGCTTCAAGAACATCATTAGAGAGTCAAGAATCAAACTTTTACATTCAAATTCATCAACAAGGTATGTGTGGTTTATGAACAAGGATCCTCTTTCATACTTGTGCTCAAAACTAGCTTTTAACTACAAATTTACATGATTTTATATGGAAAATCAACAAGGTATGTGTGGTTTATGAACAAGGATCCTCTTTCATCCTTGTTCTCAAAACTAGCTTTTAACTACAAATTTACATGATTTTATATGGAATTACATGAGATTTGAATTAGGGTTTATACCCATTATTATTAGTTGCAATATTATAAGTTTTTGAGAGATTTTGAAGTTGAATTGCATGTCAATTTTAATATTTTCATGCCTATTGCAGTAAATTTCAGATTTTGAGTTGAATTATCATTAATTACATTATCAAGTATAAACTTTATGATGTTTTGACATGAACTTGATGCATGGATTATACAACTCATGTTTAGATGTTGATATTTTAATAAAGACTATGCTCTAAGCATCCTATATCAGATTATTTTCATATTTTGAATAAAGCTTTGCTCTTTTGATCCTCAAATATGATTTGGAATCAACTTTAAAAACTTATTACAGATTCATATTACTTTCACTTATAAATTTAATCTGATAAATGCATAGTTGATTTTATAATGAACCCTTATGCTAGCTTTGTAAAGCTGATATCTAACAGAATGAGTATACATATTAAAAAGAGAGTAGTATTTAGCATAGAGCTGGATGTGTAGGATTAGCGTGCCCAATCTTCCATAAAACTATGTAGACAACATAGGTATAGATTTAGATTATTCTGATTTCTGTTTGGATGACATCTACAGATGTGATCACTTAGATTTGGTTATACTCCTTGGCAAGAGTATGACGCCTCTCCCCATTATGAGGTTTTTCCCTTAAGGGAACAAGATGTTGGACTCCATGTTAGCTCTCATGGTTTATGTCAGTTAGAAGAACCTCCCATGCATGCTAGTTTTTAAGACATTTTCCTAAGGTTTTAAGCATGCTGCTTAATAGAATAGAATAACAGAAAAAGGTTTTACAAAACTAAGTATAAAGGCACAATTTTATTTCAGATTATGCATTACAGAATGACATCAGTTACAAATTTCAGCTTTCAACTTTTAGATATATAGGTGAGTTCTTTCTACACTTAGGTAGTTCGACTTAAAGAAAGAGTACTAATACATCTTTTAGAACTAAATGTTATTACCCACTAGATTTATTCAATATGATTTTACTACTCATGATTACATACTTCAGTTTCTCAGTTACTCAAGCTAATATGGGTGATTTACATTTTGCATGCCTTATTTTAGAAATTTGTATGGTTATGAGATGATGTTTTACTTATGCATTCACACCCATAAATTGAGTATATCCTCAAAGTACTGATCCACATATATTTCTATTTGCTACATTGTCTCATAATGTAGGTTTAGGTGCTCAGTTTTAGCAGCATGAGTGATTTTTGAGCATCTTCATCTACATCCAACAGTTGGTAAGTCCTCATAGTTTTGGGACTTAGTTATTCATATTTTCATTTAAGATGATTCAGTATTCGTTTCAGACAGTTTGAGTTAGCTGGGGGTTTGTCCCAGTGACTCTCTAGTTATTAGTTGTAGATGTTTGTTATACTACTAGATTTGATTCAAACTTTCAGTATTTAGTTTTTAGAGATTATATTACGATAATTATTAGTTATCTCAGACTAATTTCCACATTTAGTATGACTTTTATGTTTATATTTTCCTCGTTCTGAGATTCAAACTTAGTAGTAGGCAGTCAGGATTATCTTAAGGCTACTCATAGTCTTGAGCATCGTGTGACATCTCAGGACTAGGATTTGAGGTGTTACAAACTAGGTATTAGAGCCTAAGGTTTATAAGAATCCTAGGAAGTTAGAGAAGCCACATTATGTAGAGTCTTGATCATGTGTGTGAGGTGCACCACATTCATGAGAAAGAGGCTATGGGACATTCATAGGAAATCATCTAATTTTTTCATAATCTATTGTTCTTACAGTATCTATACTACTTTTAACTCATGATCTCTCATGATAGCTATTGAAAAGTCTACCTCGTCGAGCTAATGCCCGCAGAAATGATAACCAGCTACCCCAGCCTGCTGACCCCTTGAATGAGAATGTATCCCTCACTGAATTTTGGGTTGTGTTTCAAATGTTAGCTCAATCTGTGACTGTTAATGTTCAAGCCAATAATCAGGTTGTAGTTTATTATCAGCAAAAGAATGATATAGCTGCAGCTAGACTTCGTTACTTCATGAGAATAAATCTTCTTGAATTCTTTGGGTCAAAGGTAGGTGATGACCTGCAGTTGTATCTTAAAGAGGTGAAGAGGATCACACAAGTTATGCATCTTAACAAAGAGGAGAATATGGAATTGGCTTCTTATAGGCTGAAGGATGCTGCTTATGATTGGGTGGTTATGTGGAAGAAAGTTAGGGGTGAGAATGTAGCTCCCGTGAGTTGGCAGGCTTTTCAGGATGCTTTTCTAGACAGGTTCTTTCCATATGAGCTACAGAAAGCCAAGATTGAGGAGTTTATGAACCCGAGGCAGGGCTTGATGACAGTGTAGAATTATTGCCTTAAGTTCAACCACTTATCTAACGATGCTCCTGAGTTGATAGCTAACACTAGATCTAGTATGAGTAAGTTTGTTACTGGAGTTTCTGGATTGGTAGTCAAGGAGTGTAGGACTACCATACTTATTTGAGACATGGATCTTGCTAGATTGATGACTCATATCCAATATATTGAGGTAGAAAAGTTTAAAAAAAGAGATAGATGCAATAAGAAGGCTAGAACTGGGCAGTTTGAGTATGGTCAGTCAAGGTCTATAGGGGGGAATCATTCACAGTAATCATTCATATATGATAGCACTATCTTCAGCTAGTGCTCCCACTCCTAGAGCTAGGCAGCAGAAGTGATGTAAATCTTCTATGTCTAACTCTCATAATATTGTGAGTGGATGACCCAATTAACCTGCGTTTCCTAAGTATGGTAAGAATCATCCTGGTGAATTTTTGATAAGATAGAAAAGTTGTTATGGTTGTGGTAAGTTGGGTCATGGAATTAGAGACTGTCTGTATGCTAAGCAGGGAAACAAGGATGTTCAACCCTAGACTCAGGCTACTAGTGCACAGGCTCTCATAGATCACCCAAACCTTCCTTAGGGCACTTAATCCAGTACTGGTGGTGGTCATCGCCAGAATCAGTTCTATGCCTTACCATCTTTAGGAGCAGGAGAGCTCCCTAGATGTTGTTACTGGTATATTTTGCATCTTACATCTTAATGTTTATGTATTGTTAGACCCTGGGTCAAATTTCTCTTATGTGACCCCGTTACACGTAGTGAATTTTCAAATAGGCCCTAAAAAGATTCTTGAACCCTTCTTGGTTTCTACCCTAGTGGGTGAGTCAGTTATTGCCAAACAAGTCTACGAAAGTGTCCTATCACTGTCCTTCATAAAATCATGTTGGAAGACTTAATAGAGTTAGATATGGTTGACTTTGACCTTATTTTTGGTATGGATTGGCTCCATTCTTAGCTTTCCTCAACTCTTGAGGAAAGAACCGATCCATGAAGGAATTAGAAAAGGCCTCCCACAAAGCATCCTCTACTACATCACCCTTATCTCTATCTTAGTCCTTATACCACTAATAAGCAACCTCTTTGAGCTGATAAGCTGCAAAGTTTACTCCTATATTAGTAGCCCTCATTACCTGAAAGATATTCTTCATCTCATCAAGAAATCCCTGTAGGTCATTTTCTACATTCACTCATGTAATAGTCAGAGGACCCATCTTCATAAACTGTCTAAGACTAAAAGCCTCAGCAGATACAATACTAGTCGTACCTTGCTCATCTTGAGTAGCAACCAATTGGGCAATAGAATGTATAGACTGATGAAACTCCTCATTCATCATATTTCCCTGAGGTACCTGAGGAGTAGGAGGAGGAATAGGAGGAACTTCAGTGCAATCGAGAATTGGACCATGAGATGGAAGATGTATTCCAGATGTAGGAGGTACTCCTTCAGCATTATCCTTAAATGGGACGGAAGAATTTCCTTCTGTTCCAGATCTAGGAGGAATAATTTGAAAGATGAACAAACAAGGATTAGAGGAGATTCCAGGAATGAGAAGTCAATCTTAGAGAAAGAATACCAAGAAAGTTAAATATTTCTAGATGTCTTCCAACCTCTCCCTTATGAGTGTGGTGCGCTATACAACCCTAAAAGTGACTCTACTCAATACGGCTTTGTGGTCTCCCAATTGACCATGAACCTAGGATCTGATATTAACTTGATGAAGCCCAGATTGGGGCCTATCATAATAGGCATCCCAAATGCACCTAGGACTGGTGACCAGCTCCTTAACTTATCCCAACCACCTTATAAGCCTTAGATAAGTTGAATTTCAAGCCTATAACAAGATTGCACAATGCTCTTATAAAGACTTTGGGAAAAGGGTCACAACCATGACCGACCTAACCAAGTATGTCCATGCCAAACCAACCATCCATACCATACCAAACCAAAGAGTATATTGAAACATAATATGAAGCCAAACCTAAAATGTCATATGATGGAACTTATAACAATATCGTCAAAGGATGTAAGCCCCAACATCCATCTCAATACCAAAGCCAACACTAATACCGACCACTGTCATTCAAAACCATAAAAGTACCACAAAGCCTCTATCCAAAAGAATATAAATATCCAGTTGGGACATGGCCCCAACCATGGACAAAACCAATATCAAAAAATAAAAAAAATTAAAAGAATGTCCAATATGAAATGATGCCTTTCGAAAGGATGGAAGCTCAGCACTTCAGTCCAATAAGCTATCCCTTAATCAATAACTATGAAGGAGGAGTCAAATATCTGCTTCCTACATAGCATGGGTAGACAACCACCAGTAGCTAGTTTAGTAGGTGAACACTAGCATGAATCTTGGGATAAGGATAAAGTAATGCCAGTTATCAAAACCAAGTGAAAACCTTCCAATGCTTACAACTATACATATATATAAGTGTTGGAAAAAGGGACAGGGTTTAGCATGCTAATTAAAACCTGAACCTGGGTCGTGTAGCATAACTGTTCTACCACCCACGGGCCATATGGGTTCAACTCCCCCTTCTAAAAAGGTCCCAATGCGTGTAATTACATGACCAGACAATAACCCTAGGATGAATAGTATATCCCTAAAATATAAATGTGACACTTGCATGTGGCCATCGAAGAACCCTTATATCGGCACATATGAGTTTCTAGTTTTAACACCCCTCCAAGGATTGCCACCTTCCACGACTTAGTTTACACTCGCCGCCATTAATGCCTAATTAAAACCAAGTACAAACAATATAATTATACATTTATTAATAAAGGAAAATGTTTAAAACCCATTATTTTTTAGAACTACAATGAAGGAAGAGTTACATGCTTGAGTTATAAAGATTCACGGAGAGATTTTGATCCTTAAGCTTCTGGATGACCACCTTGAAGAACCCTAGCATAATCTTTCTTGAGAAGTTGTTTTAGAGAATTTAGAGAGTGTTTAATTCTTCTAAAGTGTATTATAAATTCCTAATAAGTGTTGTAAGATGCGGAGTCTTAAGGACTTGGGGTGGCAAATGTACAAAATACTCTCAACTTAAAATTTGTTGAAAACTCGCATGTGGGTATGAGTTGACCCTCTAACTCATCACCATATCATAAGAGTGTTGCCCTCAAATCATCACCAGAATGGAAGGGTGAACACTATATTCTGTCCATGATACGGGCATGATCATGAAGACGGATGTATGTGAGTATGTATTGAATCCAACCAAGGAAGTGTGCAATTTAAAGTGTAAAGAGGGCTTGGAATACTCCAAATCCTCCCCTATCATACACTCCAAGGACGCCTTTTGTTTCCCCTTCATTCAGGGCATTATGGACTTTTCATCTTTGTTTTGTAATAAGACTATATGTAGGATAATGTTAGTTATTTTATTCTTAGTTTTTGTTCGATATTTACAGACTATTCTCTTGAGAGAGAGTGAGAAAAAACAAAATTAGGGTAGCATTAGTGTGGAATCACTAGTGTTGCAAAATTGTCTAGAAGCATTGGAGATTGAGTGGTAGATTCTCTCTTGTGTCTTTGTAAGAGTATTGGTGTTGCTATTATGTAAGTTAAGGGTTGTGGTGTTTGAGGCACACTTAGGTTCTTAATTCTTGTAATTATCTATGTCACACTACCCATCCCTTTACTTTCTTGTAATTATTTAACTGTTTGTTCTTATAATTTTAAATTTTTTGGTGGTTGTTATCTTTGTGTTGTTGTTAATCTTATGTCGTGGCTATTTTTTGGTGTGTTTCTCCTTTTTATTATTGATTTGGTGGATGTTTGTATCAAAGGGAGGTCCTACGAGTGTTGTCTTCTCCTTTAGGGTAGTGTTCTCTTCTTGTTCTTGTATATTGTGGGCTATTTTTGTATCATTTGGTATCAGAGCTTGTGGTTGATTTTGTTCTTGCGGAATCAATCTTGCGCTTTTTCACTCCAAAAAAAATGAGAAAGTAGTAGTTGTTCTTCTTTGACCGAGAACTAGTTGTTCTTATTGTATCTTGACCGATTCTTAGAGTCTAGATCTAGGGTTCCTTGGTGTGTTTTGATTGTTACTAGTGTTAGTTTCTCCTTCACTAACACTAATATAGTGAAGATCTAACTCTTTGTTATGGATTCTCTCTTGAACTTGTATTGTTGGATTGTTGTTGTTGTGAATCTGAGACTTGGAGGTATGTCGTTCGTTTGTTGTTATTGTGAATCTAAGATTTTGAGGTGTGTTGTTGGTATTGTTGTTGTGGATTTGTGGTTAAAAAGTGGTTGTTACTGTTGGGAGGTACAACTTGAACCTTTGTCTTCAAGTCTCTATTGAAGGTTCTTGATGTTCTTGACCCATCTTCATATCTTGTTGCAAGAAGAACTTTCAGTAATGGTGTTTTGATCTTAAGGCTAAGTGGAAAAGAGTAAAATATAGTGTTTATCTTGAAACAAGTCCCAAATCTATACGTAAAGAAGTAAGGGACAAAAGGACTTTCACAAAGGCTTATCACCAAAAGAGAGAAAGAACTCTTTCCAAGGTTGATGAAAGTGGAAAGGGCCACCAACCCTTCAAAAAGGTGTCTTGCCCAAAAGGTTCCAGACAAGTCAACCTTTTTGAATGTGAGAAAGGGCTCCAAAAACTTGTGTCTCCCCCTCCAAAACTGATTGAACTTTTCTGATATTGAGAATTGAACAAAAATTTCAAAGGTGGAAAAACAAGAACTCTTCAAAAACCGCAAGCAATCAAGGGTTGCCACATCACCAGATCCATACAGCTAAATTGTTTGTGTTTTGTAGGTGACTTCTTGGATACAATGGAAACCAAGGGGATAACCTCTCAAATAATGTATAACAATGTTCTTTTTACTATATTGGCCGGGATTGAGGCTCTCAACTAAAGCATGGTAAAGGTGTAAACATATGTGTCATCATTCGGTGAGAGGTTGGATAGTGTGGAGAGTCAAAGGAAATTTTGTGCTTCTACTCCTCGAAACCATGTTTCTTTAAGTAGACATGACCAAAGCACTTACACCACCATTACATTTGAAACCTCAAATTTTCAATCCTCCCAGACCTCCAAAAAATGCCACAAACCAAGCTACCGATTACCCTCAAAACTGAAAACTAAATAGTTCACTTCCCCCACAATTCAATCAAGTCCAACAAGAAGGACTTATAATTCAAATGCCTCCACTAAACCTGAACCCTCAAATCCAAGATTCACTTAACAAAAGTCCTCAACCTTCACCAAATCAAATTCCTCCCTTCCAAGCTCCACTTCACCAAAACCGACAAGTCCAGGTATAAGAATATGGTAGAGATGAACATTAAAGATATGGATCCTATGATGATACTTATATGATGGAAGAAGAATTGAGAGGAATACATAGGGATCAAAGGGAATACCGAGGTTATGGTGGAAGAGTTGGTCAATGGGACCAACAAGGAACCCACCACAAAGATAGAGATGTGGGTCTCAATTCCATCAAAGTGAGACTATACATTTTCAAGGGTGAGAGTGATCCCAAAGCTTTTATTTCATGGGAGTCATGTTGAAATATCTTTGAGAAGAGGTGGGTATTGAATCAGATGAGATTGATGGCAAACTTTGAGATGGAGAGCAAGACGAAGCCGCAGTGCAAAATAAAGAATATGGAGAAGATGTTTGGCCATATGATGGTGCGTGTGAAGTACCTTGTTAAAGAGACGAGGCCGTCAATTTGAGGTCAAATTCCTCTGAAGATAGAAAGGATGATATGGCCATGATCATGAAGATGGACGTATGTGAGTATGTATTGAATCCAACCAAGGGAGTGTGCAAGTTAAAGTGTGAAGAGGGCTTGGACCACTCCAAAGCCACCCCTACCGTACACTCCAAGGGCGCCTTTTGTTTTCCCTTCATTAGGGGAATTTTGGACTTTTCATATTTGTTTTGTAATAAGACTATAAGTAGGCTAATATTAGGTATTTAATCTAAGTTTTTATTTGATATTAAAAGACTATTCTCTTGAAAGAGAGTGAGCAAAACCGAAACTAGGGCAGCATTAGTGTGGAATCACTACTATTGCAAAATTGTCTAGAACTGTACTGAGTTTCATACTAAGCTGAGTGACTATATCTGATAGTCTTGAATATGTAGAACTTCACTAAGTTCTATACAAAGATTGGAACTTAGATTGAGACTTTGGGAGGTAATCATCTAACTGACATGCCCCTCTCTGAACAGATTGGTGTCCAACCTGTAACCCTCATTAGAAGGGTATCCATATCGTGCCATAGGTAAAGAAAAGATGAGTCACCCTCATCTGGCAAGTGGTCTGAACAAGAACGCTGGTACCCTCAACTGGCAGGTAGACCACCTCATCAACCCTCAACTAACAGGTTGATGTCTCACCCTCTACTGGCAGGTGAGTCCCCATCCTTGGGTTCACTTGGTGCTGAATATAACTCCCAACTGAATAGACCCTAGACTAATTTCTAAACTGTTCTAAGCTGGACTGAACTGTTACTGATCATACTATTTAACTGAACAAAACTGAGTACACTGAGTTTCGTGGACTGATGGAATACTACTGAATTATGTTACCTGACTGAGTACTAATGGGTTTCCTTGAGTTTTATAACTAACTGAATTCTGCTGATTGTGACATGGATGAATACTATTTTGTAACTGACAATGGATCTAGGACTACAGCTAAATTTTCGGGTATTAGATACCCCCAGGACTCAATAGCATGAAAAGTAAATCACTGCATGACTTTAGCGGTAGAATGGTACTAGCTTACTAACAATACATTCACTTAGGCATTTTTGTCAAACACTTGATATACATTGAGCATGTACAAGATTAAATTCACATAATAGCATGTTATGCTTGGGCTAGTCAATTCACATAGTCATTTTGACAAAAACTTGAGAAGCATGGGTATTTCACATATCAATACATATATAGTACTATCATGAATTCTACATTCAACTTGCAACTCAAGAGTTTAACATGAAGTTCTCAAAGTTCAATTCACAATTAACTAGTTTGCATGAAACTTGGGACAAATTATGGAGTTAGATCACCATTACTTCATAATCATGAATACATTCGAGAACCAAAAATAAATCCATGATATGAATTAACTTACATTTTAAAAAAGTTCCATGGACTTTAAGGGTGGAAGGATACCCTTGGATGAACACTTCACATACGTTAGTGCCTGAATTCTAAAAGATTGGGGGTGGTTTCTTAAGTTCTTGGTTTCAAATTGATCCCCCAAGGGTTTTTGTTCTTGTAAAATCTAAGTATAATGAATGAATTTAGCCTCTAAAAAGGCTTAATCTCGCATTTTAGGAGATGATAAACGTGGGGAAAAAACCCTATTACCCTTAAGGACACGACTTTTAATGTTTAAAAATTGAATTGTCGACTCATAGAATGACACACCGCATCATTGCTGTTGATGCAATAGCCAACACGCCACTTTGAGTCCACATCGGTTCACAGGAAATTACCACTAGAAGCAAAGGAAAATATTGATCGATGCGATAGCCGATGTGCCCGCACTGAGATCGTGTCGATACACTATTTTGAATTCCTAAATGTGGTTCAAACAAGGTTCAAAAAATACAAAACTCATATGAAAATACCTACTGACATTCCTGATCATGAATTAACCTAAATATTGACATTTTAAGGTCATATAGGTTGTGAGCTAGAGTTGCCAACTTACGAAGGATAAAATAACACTAAGTTTTAATACTTAACTAAAATTTTCTAAGTCTGAGACCCCTTAGCAAGCTTAAAAGACTGAGTTGAGCTTAGGATTTTGTGGGGTCTTACAATATGGCCTTGGGAACATTCATCTTTGAATGAGACTGATTACATTGAGAATACTGATAGACTTGCTTTAGACACCGAAAATGCACAACTAAAGCATGATTTCATGACTGAAATTACTGATATACTGAGTTATCATACTAAACATGCATATCTGATGCATGAGGGTATGGTTGAACATAATTCATGAATGCATGACTAGATTACTGATAAGTTTAGCTTGTCTACTAGATTTCTGATACATGAGTACATTACTAAACTGATTTGTGAATGCATGACTGAGTATGCAATGTCAATTAATACCAAGTTGGTAGCTATATCTGAACATGAGACTTAGTAAATTCAAATAAAAATTGTTACCTTGGGCTAAGTCTGAGTTTGTGAAGAAGAGGTGGGGATACTTTGCTCACATATTTGCTTTTGCTTCCCAAGTAGCTCTCTCAATGGACTAATTCTACCAAAGAACCTTGCCTAGAGGGACTTCCTTGTTCCTCAGTTTGTGAATGTGTTAGTCAAGGATTTCGACTAGGACCTTTTTGTAAGAGAGACTGTTCTGAATATCTAGGCCCTCTATAGGAACCACAGTTGTTGGGTCACCTACAAACTTCTTAATCAAGGATACATGAAACACTTGGATGCACTAAAACTAAATCTGAAGGCAACTCAAGCTTGTAAGCTACCTTTCTGAAATGGCTGAGAATTCGGTAAGGACCGATATATCAGGAACTGAGCTTCCCCTTCTTGCCGAACCTCTTCACTCCTTTCATAGGAGATATTTTCGAAAATACAAAATCACCGATCTCCTACTAGAGATCATTTGCTGAATACACTTGAACGGGAACATAAGAACATAATTGAGCCAAAAATATGATATAGGAACTGAATATCATGAATATAGGAACTAAATATCATGAACAGAACTGAGCCCCTAAATACATGGCTTACAACTGAGGTTGGAACTTATGGGTCCACCTATGAGCACTACTCCTAACTGGATTTATTACGTAAAGAGAAGATGGAAAGTTTAGGTCATGAAAGGTCAGGGTTTATGGTGCATCTCCCTCTTGGGGCATTATGTCCCTTAAAGAATCTGACTTGGCTGAGATACTGAGGAAAACTGAGATGATGCACAGGGCACCTATGAATTGAATTATGACTGCATATTGGGGATCTGAAATTGAAGCATGAAACATAAACTGAGATGAATACGCAACCACATGGTTTCTCAATCTTGGAATAGTTACATTCATGAGACTTCAGATAGTATGAATAGATGGAAATATGGGAAACCCAACCATATGAACATTTTCTACCTAATTGCTAAACTGAATTGCTGGTTTTTGCGGACTAACTTATGCTGAAAACTTATATTCAATTGGAGCCTTTCTTTGAAACTCTTTCTATAGAGTTCTAGTGGCTTTAGGGAGCAAAGAAATCTTGGCGTGGTCTGAATATGACATCTAAATAAGAAATCACCATGTGGCTACAATTCTATAATATGGAGGAAGGCCTACAAAATGTCATCTAAGATAGAGTTACTAAGCCTTATGCACTGCAACTACTAACTTGTAATCTTAGCCACGTTTCTCGACTATTTCCTCAACTAGAATTTCTACTTCAATGTTGCATGAATTTCACTTGAGGCTACTGAAAATATTCAAATAGGCACTGAGCACGAACGCATAAACATACTAACTAATCTGATTAACTGAGTGGATGATAGCTTAATACTGGTCATGTAGTATTGAACTGTACTTAATCTAGACTGAAACTACATAGCACTTGCATATGTGGTAAGGACTAACTGAGTAACATGAGAAAACTGAGCATGAATTTGCGAAAATTGTATTATTATTTGAGAATGCAAGACCAAGCGTATAACATGATTCTGAAATAGTCTATAAACTGAGGTGCTAAAATACTGATAACTAAATAAATGCTAACTATACGCTATGGTCAAGGAAATTTAAAACTGAACTGAGTTATTGATCTGATTACTGGACTGGGATTGGGACTGTGGCTGTATCTAAGACTGCAACTGAGACTGTACTAGAACTGAATACTGGGTTTTGATAACTCTACTTACTGATGTCTGATCTGGACTAAATTCTCGCACTATGTTTAAGCCTACTGAAATCTCTTAAATGCATTTAGCCACTTATACATAAACATGTCATTCAAACCTATCTTCATAACTATATCCTCATGTAAAACTAGCATGCATTAATCTTTTCTTAACTTGAAACACTTACTCTCTCCTTTCTAAGAAACTACTCATTGCTGTATCATTTCATAAGGAGAGTTCAATGAAGGTTAAAACATGAGGACCTAAAGCATGAATGGTACTAGACCAAACTTTACACTTAACTAAGGCCTAAGGAATAGGACATCAACATCCTGGATTTTATCAAGAAATCTAAAATAAGGATTTACATGATGAAATCTAAATTTAGCTGATCATTAGGAATATAGCATAAGTCATGGGAACTGAGCATATTGTAAGGCATGACATGAGTACATGAGTCATGAACTGCATGACCCGAACTTGGAGTTTTTGTGTTCATAGAACATAATGTGTAACACTGCGTGATCCAAAACTCCTTAAACTAGGGACTGTAAGCATGCATGATTTTCGATGATGTTCACAAGTATGATCTATATCATAGAGATGACATGTAAGGCATTAGTAGATATCGTGATGGATAAAGTATGAAACTTTGCATCGAGGTAAGGACGGGTTAGGCATCATGTCTTCCCACTGCTTTTCTACACATACATATATTACTATTAAAATCCAAAAGCCTGAATTTGCTACTTGTTCTACCATCTCCCTCTTAGCTTAAATCCATTATTCTAAGTTTGTGAATAACTTAATAAACTCTAAACCGAAATGAAACCACATTACTCTAGAGTCTGAGATATAACAATACTTATAATCACTCAACTCATTTTGAAGGACTAAACCTGATAATGTAAGGTCCACTGCTAGGACTTTCTTTCGATACATAATTCTTAGCTTTCTATTGCCCCAACAATCATCATGTAGCAACCTCAACATTGGCTAACTTAGAATACTCTACTTTTTTTTCTACTAGTTTAATCTAGAGAACTGAGGTACTACCCCTTCATCCAAAGATTGTTCCCTCAGGAAATTAAAATAGGACGACTCTATTACTGAAATCAGCAGAAGATATTTTCTAAAATTCTGTAACCGAGCAATTTTTATATACTCGTATGGATGGAATAGATCTACCTACTAGGGAAGGCACTAAGAAAAGTTCTATTAAGATTTCTAATCTGACTTGAAAGTTGACTGCTATGTAAGGAGTTACAAAAGATAGAGAATCTCCCAAAACTAACAAGGACTATACATGTAAATAAAAGATCTGTAACGTACCAATGACCACATTAGGAGAACTTTAATGATCTTATCAAGACTGAAGTTCATGAAGCCTTTTTGGGTGTTGCCCACTGGTGGTACTGTAAGTGGCACCCTGCTGATTCGGGTGACCAGATTGAGCTAAAGAATAGTCGGATATACCTTATTGGCATAAATCCTTTCCCCTCTGAGCCATTACTCTACACTCCCACATCTTGTGGCCTAGCTTACCATATCCAAAACATACATCACTGCCAGCTCTACACACTTTTTTGTGGTTCATACCATATTTTTTGCAAAGCAGATTAGTACGAACACCTTTTCCCTAACCTTGTAACTTAGAGCCTAATGCCCCATTTCGAATGTTATTCTTAAACTTAAAAACTACTACCTGAATTAAGGCAGAACTAGGGTTGAGAATCTCTGATGGAATTAGGAGCGATTACTTCTCCCTGATCTTGGTTTAGAATTATTTATTCTAGACTTTTTGTTCTTTCTATGCTCCCCTCCCTCACCCTGCTGAGGGCAATTTAATAACCTAGATAGGATAATAGTCTGCAAATTATTCTGAGCAACTATTGAATAAGCCAATGTAGTGAAAGTAGATCTGAATTCAACATGAGAAATATGCTTATTCAAGGGATCTTCGTGAACAGGTGGAGAAGCTGGGCATTTTTTATCTCTTCTTCCATTAGCTTTTTTGGAAGGCATATTCAGGAAGCATAAGGAAGAGATGAATTAGAGTGAGAGTTTAATTGGAACTCATGCTCACTCATATGGCATAAATATTGAAAGAAGGGAAACTTTTCCCTAAAACATCTAATAGCCCCCTGTCCATAAGTGTGGTGTGCAATACACCCATGCACAAGACTCTACAAGATGCGACGTTTAAACTTAATAGGTCTATGTTGAACCTTAGGCTTTGATACCAAGTTTGTAACACCCGATTCTGTACTCCGAATTATACACAGTGTTCATAATCCTGAAGGACCACTAGCTAACCCATGACTAGTACCTGCTGTAATAACTGAATAGTAATATTGTAAATATGCAGAAATTAGGTAGAAAACATGCTATAAGGTTTAATACTATAATAAAATTGATACAAAACTAAAATATCTATCTGAAAAGTACTCTAGTCTGAAAATCCTCTACTATTTGAAATGTGAAGTTAATGGGATAAGTCCCCAACTAACTCTGAACTATTGAAATAAGTTGAACTACTGAAATAATCATCATGTCCTCAAACTAAGAGGACTTAACACTAACTCTGTCGGCTGAATATCTAAACTGCTAAGTATGATTAGGAGCCTATGCGTCTGAACCTATGATATAAAATATGATAGCACAAAAGAAAGGTAAGATTTAGTACTTTGAATGTAAAAGTATGCAAAGTGAGGTAGGCTAAAATGTACGGGTTTATATACATGAATAATATTACTGAATAACATAAAATGTAACTATATAAGAGTATATGCAAGAATACGTAAACTGTAATTGTGATCGTGATAACATTGGATACTGAGTTTGAATACGGATTAAATGATATCTAAGTCTACTAATACTGAATTATAGATAATTGAGTGACTGTATCTGACAGTCTTAAATATGGAACTATACTGAGTTTTATACTAAGCTGAGTAACTGTATCTGATAGTCCTAAATATGTAGAACTAAACTGAGTTAAATATTAAGATTGAAACTTAGACTGAGATTATGGGAGGTAATTATCTAACCAACATGACACTCTTGAAACTGATTGGGGTCCAACCTGTAACCCCAGTTGGAAGGGTGTCTATGTTGTGCCATAGGTAAAGACAAGCTGACTCACCCTTATATGGTAGGTGATCTGAACGAGAACAGTGGTATATCACCACATAAACCCTCAACTAAAAGGTTGATGTCTCAATCTACGCTAGCTACGTAGTTTTGGAATACAAGGACTGCTTCTAAGGATGACACCCTGTACTGGTAGGTGCGTCCCCATCCTTGGGTTCACTCAGTATTGAATCCTACTCCCAACTGAATAGACCCTAGACTGATTTCTCAATTGTTCTAAGCTGGACTGAACTATTACTGATAATACTATTTAACTGAACTGAACTGAGTACACTGAGTTTTATGGACTGACGGAATACTACTGAATTCTATTATCTGACTGAGTACTAATGGGTTTCCTTGAATTCTATAACTGACTGAATTCTGCTGATCGTGACATGGATGAATACTATTTTGTAACTGACACTGGATCTAGGAATATAGCTAAATTGTCGGGTATTAGATACCCCCAGGACTCAATAGCATGAAAAGTAAATCACTGCATGACTTTAGTAGCAGAATGGTACTAGCTTACTAACAATACATTCACTTAGGCATTTTTGTCAAACACTTGATATACATTGAGCATGTGCAAGATTAAATTCACATAATAGCATGTTATGCTTAGGCTAGTCAATTCACATAGTCATTTTGACAAAAACTTGAGAATCATGGGTATTTCACATATCAATACATATATAGTACTATCATGAATTCTACATTCAACTGGCAACTCAAGAGTTTAACATGAAGTTCTCAAAGTTCAATTCACAATTAACTAGTTTGCATACAACTTAGGACAAATTATGGAGTTAGATCACCATTACTTCATAATCATGAATACATTCAAGAACCAAAAAGAAATCCATGATATGAATTAAATTACATTTAAAAAAAGTTTCATGGACTCCAAGGGTGGAAGGATACCCTTGGATGAACACTTCATATACCTTAGTGCCTGAATTCTAAAAGATTCGGGGTGGTTTCTTAAGTTCTTGATTTCAAATTAATCCCCCAAGGGTTTTTGTTCTTGAAAAATCTAAGTATAATGAATGAATTTAGCCTCTAAAGATGCTTAATCTCGTGTTTTGGGGGCTGATAAATGGATGCGGTTTTTAATAACTGAAAACTAAACTGTCGACGTGAATACCAACGTGCCACAACATTGGCATCGATGTAATAGCCAATGCGCCTGTGTTGAGTCTGCGTTGATTCACTGGAAATTACCATGGGAGCCAAGGAAAATATTGATCGATACGATCGCTGATGTGTTGCACTGTGATCGCGTTGATACACTATTTTAAATTCTCAAACGTGGTTCAAACGAGGTCTAAAAAATCTGAAACTCGTCTGGGAACACCTACTGACATTCCTGATCATGAATCAATATAAAGATCGATACTTTAAGGTCATAAGAGTTATGAAATAGAGTTGCCAACTTCTGAAGGCCAAAATAATACTAAGTCTGAATACTTAGCTAGAATTTTCCAAGTCTGGGACCCCAAAGCTCAAAAGACTGAGTTGAGCTTAGGATTTTGCGGGGTCTTACATATATCCAAGGCAGGACATCAAGGACTAAACATTGGACAATATACGATTGGACCCTACCTTCTTATCATAACACCATACAAATCATATGGTTCATTTCGTATCTAGGACAGAACTTGGCAAACAAAATACTGACCAACATAAGACTAGCGTCCCTAGACCCGTCACCACACTATATGACTTATGGTGTGAGTCTTATGATGAACATAAGGTTCAAGACTTTAGAATTGTGTAATGTCCAAAATATAGGGTGTTTCAGGAAAGCTATAGGGAAGCTCAAAACACCAAAAATACATGAAAAAGGGTAAATTGACCTAAAGGGACATTACAAGATCCATGACAAAAAAGACTTTCATCCTGAAAAGCCAATAGTCGAAAAGTACCTAAAGGCTCAAACATGTAAGGATTCTGGGTCCATATGTCAAGCTCAGTTCCCAAGTAGCCTCCTTGACTAGATAGTGCCTCTACTAAACCTTTAACAGTAGAATATCTCTAGAATACAACCATCTAACATCTCTAGTTAGAATAGCTACTTTCTTCACCTTGAAAGTCAACCTATCATCCAACTAAACTAAATCCCACTAGAGCACGTGAGAGTTATCTTAAATTTAATGTTGAAGCATTGATAGATGGAAAATAGGGTGAATTACAAAAAATACAAGAGGCAAGGCTAACTTAAAAGCTACATCTCTAACCTTCTATAGAATCTCAAATAGCTTGATAAACCTAGGTTTGAGCTTGCCTTTCTCCCCAAACTTCATCACACTATTCATGGGTGAGACTTAAAGAAACACACAGTCACGACCTCCAAACTCTAATCGATGTAGCCTACGATTATCATAAATATTGTTCATGCTCTAAGGTGTCCATAGTCTATACTGAATTACCCAAAATCTATCTAATGACTCTCACAACAAATCTATACACCATGACCAAGCCTTGAAAACATCAAACCACTCGAAAGGAGATTTACACTTCTAACCATACAACACCTTGAATGGAGTCATCTAGATAATAAAATGTTAGCTATTATTATATGCAAACTCCTCTATGGTTAGAAATTGCTCCCACTAACCTCCAAAGTCTATAATATAAACCAAGAGTATGTCCTCTTAAGACTGAATAGTCCTCTTCGACTGACTATCAATCTAGTGGTGAAAAGTTATGCTAGGTCAACTTGGGTAGCTAACTCCTCTTAAAAAGCCCACCAAAATCTAGAGGTGAACTAGGAACATCTATATGAAATAATGCACAGTGGAACGCAATGAAAATGAACCACCTCTCAAACATAAATCTGAGCCAATCTCTCAGCACTATAAAAAGACTGGATAGGTACAAAGTGAGTAGACTTGGTCAGCCAATCAACATTGGACCAAATGTTATCAGAACTTTGAGAAGTATGTGGCAAACTAATTGGAAAATCCATAATCATTTGCTCTCACTTCTACTTCGGAATGGGTAGCATTTGAAGCAAACCAGTAGGTCTGAAATACTTAGCTATACCTGCTAAAAACATAAACACTATGATATAAGTCCACCATATCTATCTTCCTCCTGCACCACTATTAAATCTTTCTTAAATCCCCATGTATCTTAGTTGTAGCGGGATGAATGAAATATCTAGAACAATGATCCTTTTGTAATATTAACTAAATAAAATTGTCAATCCTCAAAATGCAAATACGACCCTCAAATATCAATACAACCTCTAGGTCCAAGGGGATCTTCCTGGAATTACCCTTCAAAACCTAATTTTAAATACCACAAAATGAACTATTTTCAAACTACATCTCCTGAATTTACTCCAACAAAGTAAATTAAGCCTTAATACGAGCAAGAATCTACCTGTGGTTAGAAATATCAAGTCAATCTAACCTATTGGATAAAGAATGGATTTCCAAAGCCAATGGTTGTCTTAAAACTGAAACAAAGACAAGATCTCCATACTCACCTCGTTATGATTAAAGCCATCCACTAATATATTTGTCTTACCTGAATGGTATGAAGTAAAAATATCATAGTCCTTTAGCAACTCTAGTGTCATGACCTTATTTCACAGGTCATGATGGCACCTACTATAATCCACCAGTAGGAAAGCCAAACTTGTAGTCCAGAAAGGCTAGTAATGGACTAGTCAATATACATAAAGAAAGAATGCAGAATAGGTGAAATGAAAGAATCAAATACATGATAAAGTCCCAAAACCTGGTGGTATCAGTAAAAGAGCTTCTACATTACAAGAATCCAATGTGAAGTACAAATAAATATACTGATACAAATTATTTTTGAATGCAACATGGAGACTTGTTCAATACATATGAAAGAGGGGGTAAGTAATACTCCAAATGTTAGAATCTCGTTGTAAGTTTCCGAACCATGGCCGCTCTACACGATATACACATCATCGATAATAACTCGTACTATGATCTGCAGGCTACAGAAATATAGTATACGTCCCTAATAAATAGTACTCAGTAGGCAACTAACAAATAAGCTCTAAAGATAAAGCAGATATATATAACATATAAATAGAATGGAAACTACACCCAAGTATTTAGCAATAACGTAAACGAACCAATGAGATTGTAAGGATAATACATCTTATTCACGTCCAAAAGACTAACATAATAAGGCTACAAAGGTATCAAGGCTGAACTACCCTACTTCAGACATTCTTAGAAATCTCAACACTATACTGTATATCCCTGGGCAATAAATGAATGAAGGATGAAAGAATATCATATAGCTATATACAAGTCCAAAGAACGAATCTACAGCATGAATAAAGAAAGGGATATACGGTAATACCACAACTACATATAGCTAGATATATATATATGTATAGATATAAGATCAACAAGAAGTACAACCTAGATCACAATATCTTTATTTTAGCCCTCATAATTCTAGTAAGATTTAGTGCTAACAAGCTCAGGGTTCTAACCCATTTGTGTCATCATGACTTAATCATGTAAATTAATAAAATCATAAGATAGAAGAGGCCAGAATCATACCTCAAATCTTGAGGCCAAACTAATGATCAATTTGTCATAAATATACATAACAATGATAATAAAAATATCAATAATAGCATGAGTAATCGGCTAAGTAAATACCTAGTCGAGCCTATGTGTACCTTAATTCCCCAGGCTCGAAAGGTCTAATCATCATATAACAACATAAGTAATAGTCATCACCCATATATATACAGTTCTCCCATGCCAGCTAATAGAAATAGGTGCATAATAGTGATAGGCTATGCGTATGCCAGTATGAATGTGTAATACCCATATTTCCATAGCTCATTTTAACTCTCAATACATGAGTTATTCCTTATAAATTTTTCTAAACACTCAGTATTTTTCAAATTAGAGCTTACCAATGCATAGGAAATTTAGTCAGCTTTCCAATGATATAAACTTTGTCTAAATCCGATACCCGGCCAATGAGTTAGAGTTATTTTTGTAAAATAGTATACCATTTGGTACAACAATGCATCGCGGAGATGGGCCAAATGGCAATTGTCCAAAACTAGTAAGCCAACGTGATAGGGTCACATCACGGTGAACTTCTAGGTCTCAACTAGTGGGAGATCGTGATTCCACCGTGTTGCGCCAGAGGACAAAATGGAACTCATCAATTTCTAGTGAGGTTCTGCAATCCTGGCGCATTGCACCAAGGCCAAAAATCAAGATTTCTAGCTTTTAATTCTGAATTGTTAAATTTATTTAGGGGTACTTGGGTCTTTCTCCATGACCCTATTTACCCTAAAACACAAAATTTAACCCCAAAACAACCAAAGTAGTCATCATTATTTCAATTTCTCTCAAGAAATTTAAGAATCCTTTTCTCAATAACAAAAACCCTAGATCTCAAGTACAAGATCAAATCTCAAGAACGCACCATCAATCCTCTCAAATTCATTAACCCAAGTATGTTAGGTGTTCATCCTTAGGTTTCCTTATACCCTTGGCTATCAAGAACCCTTTTTAAATTCTCAAGTTAGTAGTTTCTTGAAATTCATGTATCAATTGGGTTGTTTTCATGTTCATATGGTTTGTATGGATTTCAATTGAAGATTTAATTATAGTTTTCATGAGTAAATGAGATTATGTATGTAATTTTTGTAATCCCTATATCAAAACCCTTAAATTGTGAATTGATAACTATAGTCATGATGCATTAACTTGTTATTCATGCCCAAGTAGAAGATTATACCTCCTAAGTGTTTGATATAATGCTTAATTGAGTTAATTATTCATTTGTGGCTTATTGGAGACCCTAGTATTGAACTCATGCCATTACTACATGTTTAAAATTACTATCATGCTAAACTTATGTCTAGCAAATAGTTGATGGAATGCCTATGTGAATTGAATGGTTAAATTATGACATGTTAGCATGTATACCTATTTATGTACAAGTTCATGACTCCCAAGTACTGGATAAAATGTCTCAAATAATTACATTGTGAATAGTTTACTATTACCATGTTTCAAGTATTATCATGTTTTATTAGTATTGACTCTATCGAGTCCTGGGGATGTTCAATACCCAACAATCTAGTTGTTTACTTAGAACTATAGAATCCTCAGGATAGTCTTTGTAATGTCATGAATAGTAAATTCAATCACTTATAGAACTTAGAGAAATCCGCCCAGTCCAGTCTGTTAGTCTATCAGTAACGGATCAGTTAAGCCTAGTATAGTCTAGTGATCAGTTTAGTGTCCTTTTAGTTGGGAGTAGGATTCAACATCGAGCAAACCTAGGGATAGGGGCATTCCTATCAATATAGGGTTTGACGCTTAGTAGCAGTCCCTGCATACAGAACTATGTAGCCAGGGTAGGGTAAGATATCTTCCTGCAAGAGTAGGATTTACACAACCATACATATAAATTATGGGTTTTCCTGCCAAATTAGGGTTTACCCAGCCCTGTTATTATCCCTTGGAAAGGTTAAAGCACCCTTCCAACTGGTTTATAGGTTGGACCCTAACTCAGAATATATCAAGGTATGTTGGTTAGATGAATACTCCTACATTTACAGTTTTAGTTTAAGACTAACTATAGAACTCAATTCAGGTCTATAGAATCAGGACTGTCAGAAACAGTTACCTAATATCTGTAATCCCATTATCAGAAATCTCAAATATTAGTCACTTAGTTATCAGAACTCATTATTTAATTTAGTATGATCTCGTCTACTGTGTATGTGCATAGTATTGTGTACTTAGTGTTTATAGTAGTCTGAGTTATTCATGTACTCTTATTCAGTTATGTTCATATCATTCATTCAATTATCATCTCATTCATATAAACCCAGTTATATCAGCCTATATCACTTAGCATACCAATACATTGAAAGTACTGATACATACCTTTCTTTTGCACTGTGATGTTTCATATCATAGGTTCAGATATGCGGGCTCTCGAGTAAACTTAGTAGTTCAGATCAATAGTAGCGACTATAGTGATGAGTCCTTCTATTTTAAGGACTGAGTTATTCTCTTCAGCATTCCAGTAAATTTATTTATTTTAGTTGTTAGAGTTAGTTGGGAATCTATCCCATCACTCCCCATTCAGATAGTTAGAGGCTTTTAGACTAGATTATTTCAGATAGTTGTTCAATTTTCTTTTTAGTATTTCATCAGTATTTCAGTATTTTATTTTCAATATTTATCAACCTTATGGAATTTTAGTTATACCTTCGCATTATTATAGTATTACTATTCAGTGCTTACAGCAGGTACCAATCATGGGTTAACTTATGGTCCGTTGGGACCATAAGCACCGTGTGACACCCAGGGTGTACTCTCAGGTATTTACAAAATTGGTATCAGAGCCTAAGGTTCAACAGAGTCCTAGGGAGTCTGAAAGCCACATCAAGTAGAGTTTTGTGTATGGGTGTATAGCGTACCATACTTATGGATAGGAGGCTACGATATGTTTTAAGAAAAGTTTCCCTTTTTTTTAGAATTCATGTCGTGCGATTGAGAATAATCTCAAGCTAAACTCGCAATATAATTTATTTCTTCCTTTCATTATAGAACATTCCTTCCCAAAGGACTAATGAATAAAGAATGAAAAATTAGTCAACACCTCAACCCATTCAGGCAGATCCCCTAGGTGAACATATCTCTCATGCAGCGTTTAGAGATGCATTCACCACTCCAGCTAATTCAGTAGCAACTAAGAATGAACGGCTATCTATAATTCTATCCAACCTGGTGGCCAATGGTACTGCAGCCAAAATTTAAGATTTCACCCTAATGAATCCTCCATCTTTTATAGGGTCTAAGTCTAAAGAGAACTACAGAAATTCCTTGATATGGTTTAGAAGGTAATAGATATGGGGATAACAGATAGTGAGAGTACAAAGTTAGCTACATATCAGTTGTAGGATGTGGCTCACTCATGGTTCAAGCAATGGAAGGAAAAGAGGGTTGCAGATGTAGGGCCCATGGAATAGGACAAGGTTGCCACTACTTTTTTGGATCGATTCGTCCCATTAGAATTAAGGAAAACAAAGGTTTTGGAGTTTATTAATCTAAAGTAGGGCAGTATAATGGTTAAAGAGTATTCTATCAAGTTTACTTAATCAACTAGATATGCTCCTCATATGGTAGTAGACAATAGATCTAGATGAGTAAGTTTGTGTCAGGGGTATCCAATAGGGTGGTCAAAGAGTGTAGGACCACAATGCTGATTAAGGACATATACTTGGCCATATTAATAGTCCATGCTCAATATATATAGGGGAAAAATACTAAGGAGAAAGAGAAGGAGAGCAAGAGGGCTAGAATGGGTTGCTTTAACTTTGCCTAGCCTAAGTTTAAAAGTGGTAACCATTCTCAGTTCCACCCGAAATCTACAGTACCAGCCCCATCCCTAGCCAGTTCCCTAGTTCATAAATTAAAAAAAGGCAATAAAGATAGGGCGCCAGGATCTAGATCTCATGGTAGTATTAACAGTGCCCGAACAAATCATCTATGTCAGAAGTATGGAAGAAACCATCAGGGTGTCTGTGGAGCTGGAAGCAAAGTATGTTTCAGATATGACAAGCCCAACCACAGAATCATAGAGTGTCCATAAGTGGGTTCTCATAGTAAACATAATCATTCCCCAGCTCAGTCCGGTCACCCGAATCAGTAGGGTACCGCTTCCAATGCCACCAGTGGTGAGCGTCAAAATAGATTACACTCTCTTCAGTCCCGACAAGATCAGGAAAAGTTTCCTAATATAGTTACTATTATGTTACAGGTCTTTCATTTATATGTTTATGCTTTACTAGACCTTGGAGTTTCTTTTTCTTTTGTAACCCCTTATATAGTTGTCAATTTTAGAGTCAGTCCTGAAACCTTAGAAGAGACCATTTAGTGTCCACCCCAATAGGTGTGTCCATTATATCTAAGTAGGTATACAATAACTTTTTGATCACAATATCTCAAAAAGTCTCTTCAGCAGATCTAGTAGAATTAGAGATTACAAATTTCTATGTTATTCTCGACATGGATTAGCTCCATTCATGATATGCCTCAGTTGATTATAGAAATAGAATTGTTCATTTTTAATTGCCAAATGAACCAGTCCTAGAGTGGAGGGGTAGTACTATAGATCTTAGGGGTCAACTTATTTCACACCTTAGAGAAAGAAAAATAATATCAAAAGGCTGTATTTACCATCTTGTCTGAGTCAAAGACTCTACCTTAGAAACTCCAACTCTTGAGCCAGTTTCAGTAGTGAGGGAATTTCCAGATGTATTCCCTAAAGATCTTCCCAAAATTTCTCCCGAAAGGGAAATTGACTTCGAAATAGCCCTTTTTGTAGATACTCAACCTATATCCATTCTGCTATATAGAATGGCTCCAGCTAAACTCAGAGAGTTAAAAGAACAGTTGAAGGATCTGATAGATAAGGGATTCATCAGACCCAGTATTTCCCTGTGGGGCGCACCAGTCCTATTTGTAGAAAAGAAAGACAGTTCTCTCAAAATATGTATTGACTACCTTAAGTTGAACAAAGTCACTATCAAGAATAAATATCCACTTCATAGAATCGATGACTTATTTAATCAACTTTAGGGTGCCAGCTATTTTTCTAAGATAGACCTTAGATCAGTCTATCATCATCTTAGAGCTGGAGAATGTGACAATCCAAAAATAGCTTTCTGAACCTGGTATGGTCACTTTTAGTTTCTAGTCATGTCCTTTGATCTTACTAATGCCTCAGCAACCTTCATGAACTTGATGAACCGAGTGTTCAGGCAGTACTTGGATATTTTTTTCATAGTCTTCATTGATGACATTCTTGTTTACTCCCATATTGAAAATAATTATGCAGACCACCTCAGAATAGTATTGCAGACCCTAAGAACTCATTAGTTGTTCGCCAAATTTAGTAAATGTGAATTTTGGATAAGTTCGAAAGCTTTTCTTGGCAATATTATTTCTGGTGATAGCATTAGAGTTGATAAAGATTGAGCTTGTGAGAAACTGGCCTAGAACTATTTCTATGTCAGACATCACAAGTTTCTTGGGTTTGGCTAGTTATTACCATTGGTTTATTAAAAGGTTTTGGTCTATTGCATCCCCCATGTCCAGACTAGCTTAGAAGAAAGTTAAGTTACAGTGGTCAAATTCCTGTGAGAAGAGTTTTTAGAAGTTGAAGTCTTGACTCACCTCAATCCTAGTCCTGACCTTCCCAGATGGTTCAGATGGGTTTGTTGTGTACTGTAATGTATCCAAAGTAGGTTTGGTTTGTGTACTCATGTAGAGAATTAAGGTTATAGACTATGCCTCTTGACAGCTTAAGCCTCATAAGAAGAATCATCCTACCCATGATCTTAAGCTAGCAACTATAGTATTTGCCTTAAATATTTGTAGTAATAACTTATATGGGGTGCATGTTGATGTGTTCACAAATCACAAAAGCCTTTAGTACATGTTCTCTCAGAAAGATTTGAATTTACGTCAGAGAAAGTGGTTAGAGTTATTAAAATATTATGATATGAGTGTTTTGTATCATTCGGGCAAGGACAATGTAGTGGCTACTACTCTTAGTAGATTGTCGATGGGTAGTATTGCTCATGTTGAGTATGATAAGAAGAAGTTAGTTCAGGAAGTTCATTAACTTGCCTGACTAGGTGTCTTCTTAGTCGATTCAGCAAATGGTAGTGTATGGGTGCAGAGTAGTGCCGAATCATCTCTAGCTTTTAAGTTGAAGGAAAAGCAGGATAGCGATCCCAATATAGTGAAGCTGAAAGAGTCAGCCAAAGATCATAAGGTATATGTTTTCTCCCAAGGGAAAGATGGTGTGTAGCGTTGCCAGGGTTATTTATGTGTGCCAGTTGTAGATGACTTGAGTCTACAAATTGTTGCAGAAGTGCATGGTGTTTGATACTCTATTCATCCAGGGGCCACTAAGAGGTACTGTAATTTGCAGGAGACCTATTGGTGGATTGGAATAAAGAGAGATATTTTGCAGAGTTTATAGCTAAGTGCTCTATGTGTCAGTAGGTTAATATTGAGCACTAGTGGGTCTCTGCAGGAGTTTAGTATTCCCATATGGAAATGGGAAGAAGTGAACATGGACTTTATGATGGGTTTGCCTCATACTCATCGTCAGCATGATTTGATATCAATTATTATAGACAAGATGATGAAATCACCTCATTTTTTGCCAGTTCATACTTCCTATTCCTCCAAGGACTATGCCAAACTCTATATCAGAGAGTTGGTCAAGTTACACGGAATCCCAGTATCCATCATCTCAGATAGAGGTACCCAATTTACCTCTAACTTCTAGAAATCATTCCAAAAGGGTCTTCGTACCCAGGTTCACCTTAGTATAGCCTTCCACCCTCAGAAAGATGGTCAAGCAAAAGGACCATTCAGACTCTAGAAGATATGTTACGAGCATGCATTGTTGATTTTAAAGGTAGTTGGGATAACCACTTTCCTTTGATCGAATTCACATACAATAAAAGCTATCATTCTAGTATTCAGATGGCTCTGTTTAAAGCTCTCTATGGTAGGATATGTAGATCTACAATTTGTGTGTTTGAAGTAGGTTAGGCCACGGTGGTAGAGCCTGACTTTGTGTTTGATGCCTTAGAGAAGGTTCAGTTGATCATAGAAAGTCTTAGGGTAGTCCAGAGCCGATAGAGTACATATGTTGATGTGAGGAGAAAGGATCTCGAGTTTGAGATTGGTGATTTTGTGTACTTTAAAATCTCTCCCATGAAGGGAGTAAAGAGTTTCGGCAAGAAGGGAAAGCTTATTCCCTGATATATCGGTCCTTATAGAATTCTTAGTCATTTCAGAAAGGTAGCTTATGAGTTCGAGTTGCCTTTAAATCTAGCGTCAAGACATCCAGTATTCCATATCTCCTTGCTAAAGAAATGGAATGGTGACCCAGCTGTCACAGTTCCCTTAGAGGGCATAGATATTCAGAATGATCTCTACTTTGAAGAGTTTCTAGTCCAAATTCTCGATCACAATATTTGTAGGATAAGGAATAATAAAGTTCCACTAGTCAAAGTTCTTTGGCAGAATCAGTCCATTGAGGGGGCTACTTGGGAAGTAGAAGCAGATATACAGATCAAGTATTCTCACCTCTTCTCTGCAAACTTAGATTCAATTTAAGGTATTAATCTTCTTAGGAACTCTCTTTATCTTGCTCAGTTTCAGTTGCACATTATGTTCATGTTAGTTGCGCTATAATGAATCATCTCAGTTATGTACTCCTGCATCAAATATGTATGTTCAGTATGAAAACTCCGCTTGTCAGTAGTTTAGTGATGTAGGCATGTTTCAATTGTGCATATTTAGTGTGTAAACTCAGTCTATACAGTGTTTCTCAGTTATATCAATCTCATTCGAGGAGGAATGTTCATAAGGAGAGATATTGTAATACCCCATATTTCCATAGCTCAATTTAACTCTTAGTACACAAGTAATTCCATATAATTTTTAAAAATATTCAGCATTTTTTTAGTAGAGCATACCAATGCATAGGAAATTCAGTCAACTTTCCAATGATATAAAATTCGCCAAATCTGATATCCGGGCAAAGAGTTAGAGCTATTTTTGTAAAATAGTGTACCATTTGGTACACCAATGCATCGCGGAGATATTTCAAATGGTAATTGTCCAAAACTAGTGAGCCAACGTGATTGGACTGCATTGCGGTGAACTTCCAGGTCTCAACTAGTGGGAGATCGCGATTCCACCGCATCGCGCCAGAGGCTAAAATAGCACTCGTTAATTTCTAGTGAGGCTTTGCGATCCTGGAGCGTCGTGCCAAGGCTAAAAATCATGATTTCTAGCTTTTAATTCCTAGTTTTTGAATTCCTTTAGGGGCATTTTGGTCTTTTTCCATGACCCTAATTAGCCTAAAACACAAAATTTAATCCCAAAACAACCAAAGTAGTCATCATTATTTCAATTCCTCTAAAGAAATTTAAGAATCCTTTTCTCAAGAACAAAAAGCATAGTTCTCAAATACAAGATCAAATCTCAAGAACTCACCATTAATCCTCTCAAATTCATTAACCCATGTATGTTAGTTGTTCATCTTTGGTTTTCCTTTCACCCTTAGAGTTCAAGAACCCCTTTTAAATTCTCAAGTTAGTAGATTATTGAAATTCATGTATCAATTGGGTTGTTTTCATGTTCATGTGGTTTCTATGGATTTTAATTCAAGATTTAATTGTAGTTTCCATGAGTAAAAGAGATTATGTATGTAATTTTTGTAATCCCCATACCAAAACCCTTGAATTTTGAATTGATGAATGTAGCCATGATGCATTAATATTTTATTCATGCCCAAGTACAAGATTATGCCTCCTAGGTTTCTTTACAGAATGCTTAATTGAGTTAATTGTCCATTTGTGACTTATTGGTGACCCTAGTGTTGAACTCATGCCATTACTACATGTTTAAAATTATTATCATGCTAAAGTTATGTCTTACAAATGCTTGATGGAATGCCTAAGTAAATTGAATGGTGAAATTATGACATGTTAGCATGCATCCCTATTTATGTACAAGTTCATGACTGCCAAGTGCTGGATGAAATGTCTCAAATGATTTCATTGTGAATAGTTTACTATTGCCATGTTTCAAGTATTATCATGTTCTATTAGTATTGATGCTATTGAGTCCTAGGGTGTTTAATACCTGACAATCTAATTGTTTACTTAGAAATACAGAAGCCTCAAGATAATCTCAGTAATGTCATGAATAGTAAATTCAGTCACTTACAAAATTTAGTGAAATCCGCCAGTCCAGTAAGTCAATTCGATCAGTAACGGCTCAGTCTAGTGATAAGTTTAGTGTCCTTTTAGTTAGGAGTAGAATTCAGTACCGAGCGAACCCAGGGATAAGGGCATTCTTTCCATTTTAGGGTTTGACCATTATTAGTAGTCCTTGTATTACAGAACTACGTAGCCAGTGTAGGGTAAGACGTCTTCCTGCCAGAGTAGGGTTTATATAACCATACATATAAATTATGGAACTTTCTTCCAGATTAGGGTTTACCTTGCCCTATTAGTATCCCTTGCCAAGGTGCTAACAACCTTCCAACTTGGGTTATAGGTTGGACCCCAACTCAGCTTATATCGAGGTATGTCTGTTACATGAACACTTTCACAATTACAATTTTAGTTCAAGACTTAGTATAGAACTCAGTTTAGTTCTATAGAATCAAGACTGTCAGAAATAGTCACCCAATTATCTATTATCAAGTTATCAGAAATCTCAAATATCAGTCACTCAGTTATCAAAACTCATTATTCGGTTTCAATATGATCTTGGATACAGTGTAAGTGCATAGTATTGTGTACTCAGTGTTTATTGTAGTCTCATCTATTCATGTATTCTCATTCAGTTATGCTCATATCATTCAGTCAGTTATCCTCTTATGTATATAAACCCAGTTATATTAGCCTACCTCACATAGAATACTAGTACATTCAAAGTACTGACTCATACCTTTCTTTTGCTCTATGATGTTTATCATAGGTTCGGACGTCCGGGCTCCTGAGCGTACTTAGCAGTTTAGATCATTAGCAGCGACAACAATGGTCAGTCCTCCTATTTTGAGGACTAAGTTATTCTCTTTAACATTCTAGTAGATTTATTAATTTCAGTTATTGGAGTTAGTTGGGGATCTGTCCCATCACTCCCCATTCAGACAGTTAAAGACTTTCAGACTAGATTATTTCAGACAGTTGTTTAGTTTTCTTTTTAGTATTTCATCTGTATTTCAGTATTTGATTTCTAATATTTGTGAACCTTATGGAATTCAGTTAGACTTCCGCATTATTACAGTACTATTATTTCGTGCTCACAGAAGGTACCAGTCATGGGTTAGCTTGTGGTCCCTCGTGACCGTAAGTACCGTGTGACGTCCAGGGTGTACTCTTGGGTCATTACAGAATGCAATAGAATTATAATACCATAACCATCATCCTGCCTTGCTGAGCGCATATATATATATATATATATATATATATTCCATGCATAGGGCTAGACAGACTCTAACCGATACATATGCACATAGGCACATAAAAATAATTATCCTTCAGCCTTTATAGGTATCAATATCATCATCATAACATCCTCTTACCTTTTCAGTTATCATCACATCGTTGCAATATCCTCTAGTGTTGTCAAGAATCACCACATAATCATTATATCCTCAGCAAAGTCAATAATTAAGAGCGAGCCCTTCGTGGGCTAAAGTAAAGTGTAAGCCCCATGAGGGCTAAAGTAAATGACCATTAAAAAGAAGCAAAGTACCGTACATAACCATAGTTCATCCTTGATCATCATTATTACATTATCAATAAGAATATATATATATATATATATATATATATAATAAATGCACAGACTCAATATGTGTCTAAAAGAGTGCAAGTTCATAAATTCATTATCCAAAGTGATCTTCTCGTCTAAATCATTATAAAATGTAGAAAGGGTTGAAATCTCTCACGACCAGACTAATTAGTACTATCAAACTATAGCCTGGAACTCATCTTGGACAACTCCTTAAAACATCATTGTTAGACTCTTTTATGTATATATATTATCTATTTAGTTAGGCAATTATTATTGTAAAGAAATATATTTTCAAGAATAAAGTAGGTTTTGAATATCTTATTTAATAAGGATAGTCATAAGATCATAGTTTCACTACAATCACATCATTTACAGATTTAATGATCTTGAATGTACTAAATCTATGCATGCCTTCACTAGTAACCATATAAATAAAGTCGTAAGCAACATACCACATCTTTCTCTATCCCATATCGGGGAGATGTGTACATAAACATATGTATATATATATATATATATATATATATATATTCATAAACTACAATTATATCCTTTACAAGGATAAACATTTTCCAGATATCCAACCAATATTATAACACAACCTTTGGCCCAATAAGGTGTTCAGAATTATTAGAACATCAATATCACGACTTTAGGCCTACATACGTATCCGTAACTCATATCAATACTTATGTTAGTAAGATATCTCATATTTATAAGTCATAGATGAATTATATGGCATAACATATTTATAGGTTGTAAAGCATATTTGCAGTCGTCTCACATCTAGGAGGCATATTATAAGTAAGGAATCTCCCATCTAAAAGATGAAGAATATCATCTTTGTAGGCCAATTATCATATCTAAGAGGAATACCATCTCTAAAGTCCAAATATCATATCTAAGAGGAAATAACATCTCTAAAGTCTCAATATTACATCTAAGAGGAAATAACATCTCTAAAGGCCCAACATCATGTCTATAGGGAATATCATAGCCATAAGCTATTAGTCATAATCTGGGGTAAGTCATCATAATTTACCAAGTTGCGAAGTAAGCTTATTCTAAATGCTCAATAGTGTTAACTATGCCTAGCATCCATAATTAAGTTCACAAGGGCTAACACAAGTCTTGGACTAACTGGGTCGGACAATCCCACTTTTAATCCTCAATTTCCATATTTTTGAGATCTATGACCCAAACTAGGCTAAGGTATCTAGTTTAACTTCTAGATGTCAAGTAAGCCATAACCAATCCTAAGATAAGAACATCATCAAGAAACATGGCCATTTCAGTCCATTCTACTTAATTTACAGTTTAAAGATCACTATACTAGCCCAACAAAGGTTATAAATATTGGCCATGATTCCAACACTTAAACCACATCCCAAACCTTGCATCATATCATGATTGTTCTATGAATTAGTTCAATATTGATAGAAGGTAATAGGATTCTAAAAGGTAATAAGTATTTCACCTTACGGGTCCAAAACCCTCATCTAATCCCCAAACTTCAGTAATTACAACTAATTCATTCTATTCTGAATCAAACTTAACATTCATATTCACATGCCATATATACAACACATATCAGATTTGAAGAAGAGTAGGTAGAGGCCTACCTCAAAGCTGAATCGCAAAACCTTAAATCATTCACCAATGACTCATCTTCATTTGACAATCCCAAAATGCCATCACACTATCGAAATTGTAATCTACGCGTCAATACAAGAATAACGATACCCATATTACACCATTGTGTTTCGGGTCCAAAAACAACATCAAGAACCCCCAAATTGGTCCGATGTATAAAAAATGCATTTCTGAGGCAAACCCAAATTTCATACATGAACAAGGAATCATAACCCTTATGAAATAGGTGAAAAAAACCCAATTTTAGGCTAAAACCAGGCCCAAAGCCATATTGAGTTTTCAGTCAAGAACCAAGAAATTCACTAAGAAATTGATGAAGTCTTACCTTAATTCAGATGATAATCATGATAAAAGATGTTAGTCAAGCTCTTAAGTTACCCACAATACTCAATTTTGAGTCATCATACCTATTTAGGGTTTTTAGTTCTTAAGGATGAAGAGGAAATACCTAAATTTGTGATATTGGGATCAATTTATAAAACATTAAGGCAAAGAGATGGTGTGATAGCCTTCACAAAGACTGTAATTGACATTCTGTAATTGCCATAGGCCTTTCCGTGATTGCCATGGCATGATCATGGTGATCCTTGTGAAATTGCCATTGCACTAGTACCAGTGACTTTGAAATTTTTCCAAGATTGCAATAATGACTTGGGATTTATTGAAAATCTGATTTTCATAAAAACTATGTAACCACACTAAATTCGATGTTATAGATGTATTAGCAAAGTCGAATTTTCAATCCAAGGTCGTTTTAACCAAATATAGGTCCCACACTTATATTTTCAAATTTCCAACTAATATGTCAAAATGAGCTTAAGTACATTAGGATCTAAAACAAAAGTCTACCTAGCCTAAAATTGATATTACAGAGATTCTAGGCAGTCAGAATTCACATACGGGATCATTTTCCTGAAGTCTTTGTCCAGTAGCCATTTGGAAATGGCAAAGACTTCCGAATAAGGAATTAGTTCTAAGAACCAAACGAATAGCCTGGTACCTGAACGGTCCAACCTAACAAGTCATAAATAAATTAGGGCAGCTATGGAAAAGATCAAATAGTGAAAATAAATGGAATTATGTAAAATGACTAGAAGGTTTATTACATATAACTTCCTATACTACCTTAAATTATGACCCTTCTATGACGACTTGAGACTACTCCCTAGTCTTAACACAATTCTCAATGTCACAAGTGACCCTAAGTAAATTATAAGATACTGAGCAGAAACTAAATTGAAATGATATGATCATAATAAAATAAAAATAATACTTGATGTTAAAACTAAGACTGTCTGACTTAATGAACATGATCGAAATATAATTGTTTATCTGAATGCCTCTAAATCATATGAGTTGCTGAGACAAGCTCCAAACTAAATCTAATTGCATAAAACTAGAATATTACTAAAAAAAATATTGTTAACTATCCCTCAAATAATAAGGACTCGCCAAACACTATTGTTGATATGGTACAGAGTCGTACTAAGAGTGATCTACATATTGAATATTAAAACCTATAATATAAGGCAATATAGCATAAAAGAAAGTATGTGATCAATAATTTGAATGTACTGAGTATATTAGATGGAAAATAATTGATATAGGTTGAGCATAATTCATGTGACATAGTAAACCAATGCAAGATAAAGTAATAAATATGTATTGTATGATAAGATGAATAACTAAATACAAGGTCATATAAGTA
The DNA here is from genome assembly GCA_030864225.1 of Capsicum baccatum var. pendulum. NCBI lineage: Eukaryota > Viridiplantae > Streptophyta > Magnoliopsida > Solanales > Solanaceae > Capsicum > Capsicum baccatum. The sequence goes on along the minus strand of CM061559.1, from coordinate 135,575,976 downwards.
CCTAAATCTGAAATATGAATTATGGACTATGCAACTCCTATTAACTGACAAACCCCAATCTGAGCTAATCAAGGTCCAACCTATATCCCCAATTAGATGGGTGTTTAATACCTTGCCAAAGGTATGAACACTGGATGACGTGAATCCACTAAATTAACGTCGAAAATAAGTAAGGTGTCAAGCCTGGTCTAACGGGTGACCCTTTAGAACCTACGGTGGTGTTGTTGTTCTAGGACTTAGGGACTTCTACTAAATGTCTCAACCTAGATAACGAGTGATACGTTATCCCTATGTCTTCTCGGTGCAAAGTACTACTCCCAATTGAATGACACTGATAACTGAAAATGCTGAATAATAGTAATATTCTTAAAATTGAAAATAACTGCATAATGTGAAAGTATTCAATAACATTCAGGTTGGAAGATCTAACACTCATAAATGTATGTATGAAATCCTAGGTCATCGGGTATTCATACCCCACCATCTCTAGAGAATGCAACTAATGATAGCAATACTAAAACCTAAACGTAATAAGAAATTTCAAAATTCAAGCCCAAAATAAACAATATAGCAATATAATGATATTTCATAGTCATGAGTATTGAAAGATGCTCAAATTTATAGAAAACATACATCCATGGTTTATTTAAAGCAAGAAAACTGAAGAAATTCAAACTTTTTCATGAAAACCATAGTCTTGAAGGGTGAATTAAACTTCGGGAATTAAATGAAACTTTGGACTCAATGGGTGAAAGAAAACCTTTTGATAAAATCCCACGTACCAAAGGTGTAAAACCTTGATGAAATCTTTGGATTTGAAGCCTCAAGTTTGAGAACCCTAGCCCTTGCTTGAAGGAGAAAATTGTCTTTTCTCTCTAAATTTTCTAAGTGTTGAGTGAATTTGAAGAATGGAGGACTTAGGCATGTTTTAGAATTGTTATTCAGCCCTTTGGAATCTTAAACAACTTAGTTTTGGTTATAAAAGATTTATAAAAGACCAAACAACCCCATAAAAATTGTCTGGAAAACTATTGGAAGCAGTCTCGACGGCTCACATGACTACTCGTAGGGTTTGGCTATGAGTTGTAGCCTAGGGACTCAAACTTTTGTCCCCAATACTATCACTACGAGTTACCCTATGACTTGTAGTGTCTCACAATGACCTATAGGGTATGAAAACAACTCGTAGTGTTTGAGTCTTCATCACTGACAACTTTGATAGTGCTTCAGTAAATTGTCAAGAACATTTTACTCTGATATCAGATTAAGGAAAAACTTGATATGTTGGAGATATAATTAAATTCTCTGTATTTTTATGGGTCTTAATACCAAAAAATATTAGTGATATAGAAGTTATTCTTGTTTGAAGTCGACTATAGCAAAATTTTTCACAAAAATTCTATCGGTAAGGGATGTTTTGACTTGTCTATGAGTGAGGAGCTATTTGTCGCCTTAATATATGCCTAAATAACTTATCAAACTAACAAAAATAATATGTTAATTTTCACCTACTTGAATTATTCTAATATTGTCTTGCATTTTTTAGGTTTAACAATATCTCCCCCTTGGGTTTTGTCATGACCCGAGGCTACCCCTTAGTTGTAACATGGTGCTTAAGGCCATAAGTGACCCCAGCTAAACCATGATCTAGTATTTGATGAAAGCACTGTATAAATTAGTAATAAAACATCATACGCAGAAGCTAAACTAAAATGAAATTTTTTTAAGATGTAATACTAAAATAAAACCCAACATATCTGAATTGTTGATAAAATTGAAAACAAGTTTGACTATATGAAATCCTCTACAACATGAGTAGTTGATGGGACAAACCCCTAACTAACACCGACAGACTAAAATAAAGGGAGTACTAAAAATAACTTCAAATAAGTTGTCCTCTATGGTGTGGAATTACCACAATTGCTATTGAGTGATACTGACCTGACTAAGTGTGATTGGCAAACTGAGTGTCTAAACCTATTTTATAAGAAAACATAGCACAAAAGAGAGTATGGGGTCAGTACTTTGAATGCACGAACGTGAGATAAGGACTAACGGAAGTACATATAAATACTGAGCATGAATGCATGAACATGTAAAACTAATACAAGACCAAATAAAACATGTACTGAAGTGATCATTACAATTGACTAACTGAATAACTAGTAAACTGAACACTTGTCCATGCAAACCTTAACTGATACAATCTAAATATTGAACTAAAACTGTGGGAACTATAATGTAACCAATATGCCCCAATATAAATTGATCGAGGTCAAACCTATAACCTTAGTTGAAAGGGTGTCAGTACCTTAGCACGGGTACTAACACTAGTTTTATGGATCCACTAAAATGGTGTCCCAAAGGATTAGGGTTTTAGTTGCGGGTGACCCCTAAGAGTGTATCAGTCCTCTACTAGTGGGTGATATCTCATAACCTACGCTGGTTATGTAGTTTTGTAACTTAAGGACTGCTACTAAAAGTCTCAATCCTCTACTGGTGGGTGAGCCTTCATCCCTAGGTTTGCTCGGTGCTAAATCCTATTACCAACTAAACTAATACTGGTGTTTATTAAAGTTAAGAGGACTCACAACTGATAATTGCTCAACATGAATATGACAATCTGAGTATGATGATAAAATCACGATCTGACTAACTTGTTACTTAAAAATGGAAACATGCACAAACATATAGGTATCGGGTGTTCAAAACCCACTAGCACAAAATAATACATTAAGTACAATAGGATCATCATAGTACAGTAAAAATATTCACAATTCATTGACCCAAAACATAGTATATCTCATTAAACTAATGAAATCCATGATTATGACTATGGAAAGATATTAAACTTATAAGGACAACATGCTCACATGGTTAAATTCATAAATTGATAATCAATATGGTGTCAACTAAATGTGAAATAAGTGATTAAGTTTATAAAGCATGTAAGAACATAATTCGCATAGGGAAACACCTTGTCATGGTTCGTATTCAAAACAATTAAGAGAAAGTTGAATAAATTCATACTTAACATTAAAATTTCACCAAAAGAGGAAAACTGGTTTATGCTTGAAAAATAAAGGATCTTTGGGAATCAATGGGAGGAAGGAACCCATTATTGAATGCCCCACATACCTGAGTTTGCTTAAATTATTAAAGATAACTTGGAATTGAGACTTAGATGGGTGAATTCTTGGAAAAGCTTTTGATTCTTTGTATTATTAAGAATGAAAGAAGGATGGATATCATTAACTGATGATGAATAGGGAAAATAATTCACCTCTTGGGTTTTGAGTCATGAATTAGGTGACTAGGGAGAGGAAAAAGGACAAAAATGCCCCTTTAACACTAAGGGAATTGCCCGACTTTACACAGCCTTCATGACACGCTGTCCATCGCGGAGGTTATGCTCCATAACACATTGTGTATCACAGATACTAACATCTATGACATGCTAAGTATCATAAAGATTAACCTCCATGATACATTAAAATTGCGGAGGCTTATCAAAAATTCTGAAACTCTCTCGGATAAACCTTTTAACATTCCTAAACATATTTCAACTCATAAATCAATATTTTGAACATGGAAAAGCCAAAAATAAAACGTTTAAAATCTTGGAGTGTAAAATTTTCCGTGTCACTTGTACTTAGTGTGAAATAATTACTTTGTGACCTTTAAACATGTTACGAAAAGTTGGTAGATGGTCTAGCATCTTATAGGGTATAATAATATCTCCCCCTTGGGATCATTCATCCCTAAATGAAACTGTTTAAGCTGAGATACTAGGAAGACTAAGATCTTATTATTATCCAAATCATGATTTAATAACTAAATCTAAAACATGACGCATAGACTGAACTGAATTTATGAATGCATGTTATGACATAAGGATGGTTGGATCGCTGAGATAGAAAATGAGAGAATCAATTTAAGGGAAACCATTACCTCAAGATGAATCTGAATTTATATAGAAAGATGGTGATACTTTCCTCACATATTGGTTTCTGCTTCCCAAGTAGCTCCCTCAACAGAATGATTCCTCTACAAAACCTTTAACAAGGTAACTTTCTTATTTCTCAACCTACGAATCTGATGCTCAAGATTTCAAATGGCACTTCTTCGTAGGAAAGACTATCTTTCACTCCCACACTCTCTAAAATAACAAAAGAACATGGGTCACCAATATATTTCTATATCAAAGAGACATGAAACATCAGATGCACTGATGTCATTGTTCAGGAAACTCTAACTCATAAGCTACCTTAACAAAATGACTTAAAATCCTATAAGGGTGTTTCCCTTTAATACCAAACCTCTTCACCTCTTTCATGGGTAAGATTTTCAAATAAAATAAGTCACCGACATTAAACTCAAGATCTCTTTTCCTCACATCAACATAGGATTTCTATCGACTCTAGGTGGTCTTCAGCCTTTCTTAAATCAACTAAACTTTCTCCATCGTCCCATATACTAAATCTGGCCTTATCAAAGTAGTCTGACCTACTTTAAACTAACCAATAATAGATCTATACCTCCTTCTATAGAGAACCTCAAATAAAGCCATTTGAATATTAGGGTGATAACTATTATTATAGGAAAACTTAATTACAACTACCCTTGAAGACTATAATACAAGCCATCAACATTTCCTTAATGTATAAAAGGTCTTCTCTGCCTGACCACCTGCCTAAGGATGAAAAGCTCTACTAAGATTGACTTGGGAACCAAGACCCTTCAGAAAAGCCTTCAAAAATTTAGAGGTAAACTAGATACCTTTATCTGAAATGATGGTCAATGGGACCCCATGAAACTTTACTAACTACCTGAGATCAAGTCTAGCATAATCCTCAGCTGAATATGAAGTATGAACTTGCAAAAAATGGGTTGACTTGGTCATTCTATCTACAATGACCCAAATTAAATCCTGCAGACAACTCGTACAAGGTAACCCTATAACAAAATCCATTTTCTCCACCTTCCACTTCCAAGTTGAGATGTTGTAATCCTAAATATACCACTAGGACTTTGTTGTCAACCTTAACCTACTGACAATTCAAACACTTAGCCACGAATTCTGCTATATCTTTCTTTATACAATTCCACCAATAGACTTCCTGCAAATCACGGTAAATCTTAGTGGCTCCTGGGTGAATAGAATATTGGGCACCATGTGCCTCTACTAGTATTCTCTGCCTCAAATCATCTACACTCGAAACACATAACCTACCCTGACAGCGAAACACACCATCTCTTCCTTAGGAAGAAACCTCAACTCTTTGATCTCGAACTACTTCTTTCAACTTAACTAGTATAGGATCTCTGTCTTGCTTTTCTTTCACTTTTTCCACTAATAAAGATTCCAAACCATTCTAAACATATATTCTAATTTTGGATAAATAAACCAACCAAACACCTAATCTAGAAAGCTGATAAACCTTACGGACTAACTCCTTCTTATCCTCTTCAACACGTATGGCACTTCCTATATACAATCTACTAAGGGCATCAACCACTACATTAACCTTGGGTGATACAACACACTTATAAAACAATTCAAGATACTTTCTTTGATAAAGATTTAGATCAATCTGAGTGAATACATAATGTAAATGCTTATGATCCATAAACACATCAATATAAATCCCATAAAGATAATGCCTTCAAATATTTAAGGCAAAGACAACTACAACTCAAGATCATGAGAAGGGTAATTTTTTTAATAGGGTTTGAGCTGCCTAGAGGCATGGGATATGACCGTACCTCGATGCATTAACACACAACCAAGACAAACTCTAGAAGCATCACAATAAGCTACAAACTTATCTAAACCCTTTAGCAGACCCAATACTGGAGCAAAAGTGAGTTGAGTCTTCAACTCTTGAATACTCTTCTTGCAGGAATCTAACCATTGACATTTGACATTTGTTAGGGCTAGTCGAGACATTGGGGAAACAATAGAAGAAAATCCTTTAACAAACCATCTGTACTTACTATCAAAACCTAAGTAACTCTTAATACTGATAGAGAGATGGGTTTAGGCTAGTTTCTTACTACTTTAGTCTTTTGAGGATCAACTCTAATTCCATTATTGGAAATGATGTGACCAAGAAAGCTATTGATCTCAACTAAAATTCACACTTGCTAAACTTAGTGAACAATTGATGATCTTTAATAGTCTGTAATATGATCCTTAAATGGTTTGCATAGTCACCTTCACTACGACAATAGATAAGGATGTCATCTATGAAGACTATGATGAACATGTCCAAGTATTTCTTGAACACCTTGTTCATCAAGCCCATAAAGGTTATAGGAGAATTTGTTAGTCCAAAAGATATAATTAGAAATTCAAAGTAACCATACTGAGTTTTGAAGGTTGTCTTTATGATGACATATTCTCTGACTCTGAGTTGATGATAGTCAAATCTGAGGTGTATCTTAGAGAAATAACTTGCTCCCAAAAGTTAGTCGAACAAGTCATCAATCTTAGGGAGAGGATACTTATTCTTGATTGTTACTATTTTCAGCTGACGGTAGTTAATTCATATTTAGAGTGTACCATCCTTCTTGCGTACGAAGAGAACTAGAGCACCCCATGGAGAAACACTACACTTGCTGAAACCCTTATCTAAGAGGTTTTTCAATTAATCCTTTAATTCCTTAAGATCAGCTAGAGCCAATCTTTAAGGTGGAATTGAGATAGGTTGGGCATCTGGGAGGAGATCTACTCCAAAGCTAATTTTTATCTTGGAAGGAACTCCAGAAAGATCTTCAAGGAACATTTTTGGAAACTCATACACTACTGGTACTGACTTAAGACTCGGAGTTTCAAAATTTGAGTCCTTGACTCAAACGAAATGGTAAATATATCCCTTGGATAACATCTTTCTTTCTTTAAGATAAGAGACAAACCAACCCATAAGAGCTAAAGTACTACCTCTTCCTTCATTAATAGGCTCATTAGGAAATTAGAATTGGACTATTTTGTGATGTAGCGGAAGCGTGGTGGACCCATAACCCAAAGGTCCCAAGATTGAAACCTATCTGTGATACCTAGTTTTTCATAACTCAAGATTACCCCTTAGTCGTAAGATGATGGTTAAGGCTATAAGTGACCCAAGATAACCAATGATCTGGTATCTGCTATGACCACTGAATAAAGAAATAATAGAACATCATATGCCAAACCTAAACTGATAAGAAATTCTATTAAGATGTAATACTAAAACAAAACCCAACATATCTGAACCGCTGATAAAATTGAAAACAAGTCTGACTATCATAAGGTCTCTAAAACGTGAGGAGTTCATGGGACAAACCCCCAACTAATTCTAACTGATTGAAATAAAGAGAGTACTAAAAATAACTTCAAATAAGTCCTTGATGGATAAGGACTAACCACAATTGTTGTTGAGTGACACTTAGCTGATAAAGGGCGATCAAGAAACTGAGCGTACAAACCTATGTTATAAGACAACATAGCACAAAAGAGAGTATGTGATCAATATACATGAGATAAGGTCTAACTTAAGTACATATAAATACTGAGAATGAATACATGAATATGTAAAACGAATGCAAGACCAAGTTAAATATGTACTGAAGTGATATGTAAAACTAATTGACAGAATAATTGGTAAACTGAACACTTGGTCATGTAAACCTAAACTGATATAATCTAAATACTGAGCTGAAACTATGGGAGATATTATGTAACCAACATACCCCAATATAAGCCGATAGGGGTCCAACCTGTAAGCCCCAGTTAGGAGGGTGTCAGTACTTTGACATAGGTACTGACACTGGCTATGTGGATCTATTAAAATGGTGTCCCAAAGGACTAGGGTGTCCTTCCTCTGCTGGCGGGTGACCCTTAACACAGTGTTAGTCCTCTACTGGTGGGTTACATCTCTTAACCTACACTGGCTATGCAGTTTTAGAACTTAAGGACTGTTACTAAAAGTCTCAGTGCTCTATTGGTGGGTGACCATTCATCCATAGCTTTGCTCGATGATAAATACTACTCCCAACTAAACTTACACTGGTTTTGGTTAAAATTAACAAGACTAAAAATTGATAATCGCTCAACATGAATATGATAATCTAAATATAATGATAAAATCATAATCTGACTGACATGTTACTAGAAAATGAAAACATGCATAAACATATATGTACTAAGTGCTCATAATCCACCTACACTAAATAATACATCAAGTACAAAAGCATCATCAAAGTATTGTAAGGATTATGATTCGTAGACCCAAAACATAGTATATTCTACTAGACTGCTAAAATCCATGATTATGGGTATGGAAAGATGTTAAACTTATAAAGACAACATGCTCAAATGGTTAAATTCATAAATTGATAATCAACATGGCATCAACTAAACATGATATAAGTGACTGAGTTTATAAAGCATGTAAAAATATAATTCACATGGGGAAACACCTTGTCATAGTTTGTATTCAAAACTATTATGAGAAAGTTGAATAAATTCATACTTGACATTGAAATATCATCAATAGAGGAAAAATATTTATGCTTGAAAAATAAAGGATCTTTGGGACCTAATAGGTGGAAGGAACCCATTGATGAATAACCTACATACATGAGTTTTCTTTATTTCTTGAAGAAAACTTGGAATAGAGACTTGGATAGGTGAATTCTTCATAGAACCCTTTGATTCATTATGTTCTTAAGAATGGGATGAGAATGGGTATCATTAACTGATGATGGATGGGGAAAATAATACCCCTCTTGGGTTTTAAGTCATGAATTGGGTGATTAAGGAGAGGAAAAATGATAAATATGCCTCTTTAACTTTAAGAAAACTGCCCGACATTATACAACCTCCATGACACATAGCCTATTACTGAGGATAAGCTTCGTGACACGTTGTGTACCACAGATACTAACCTTTGTGACACACTACGTATCACGGAGACAAACCTTCGTGACACATTGAAATCGTGGAGGCTTACTACCTCTGCGATCCAAAATCACTTTGAAACTTTTTCAAAAATTCCAATACTCTAACTTCTTTATTTCTCACCTTACGAACCTGACAGTTAAGAATCATAACTAGGACCTCTTTATAAAAGAGACTATTTTCATACCCACATGTTATAAAGGAACAAACAATGTGGAATCACAAATGTATTTCTTTAACCAGGAAATAAGAAAGATTGGATGTGCTAATTCTAAATCTTCAGGCAATTAAACTCATCAGCTACTTTGTCATAGCAACCCAAAATCTTATAAGGACCAACGTAGCAGGGACTGAGAGTCATTATTATAACCAAAATTAATCAAAGAAAATGTTGATGTGGCATGGTTTCATGTCACTTACGATGCTTAAAATTAGAGAATATTTATGTACTTAAGGCTATTTTGTTGTATTTGATGTGTTTTTGGAGTTATTTTACAGGAAACTAAGTGTTGAAAGCTAACCGGAAGAAAATAGAATGAAAATTCAAAAAAAATCACGTACTTTGGCACCTATGACTCGTAGGTACCACCTACTGGGCATAGGTAGGTCTATATTTTTCAAAAAGTAAGAAATACGGAACTAAATTTTTGGGACTACCTATGGCCCCCACCTAAGGAGTGTAGGTTCCACCTATGGACCATAGATAGGTCTATAGATGGCCAGCAATGCAACCTTCTCGAATCATTTAATATTGATTTCTTAGGGTTTCCATATATACTACATACACTCCTATGATGCTTTTAGTCATTATTATATACATTTAGTAAAGTTTTCCTTATTTGTTTAGGATTTCAATTCTAAGGTTTCCTTGTAATTTATAAATGCCTTTTTTACATTTTTATTTAGTTTTTCAAGAGATGGGCCCTTTGGTGATGAGTTTACTTCTTTCACAAATAACTTTTTCTTTTAAGATTGACTTGTAATCTTGGTGTCTTATTGTTATTGGTTTGTTCTTCAATTTAATACTTTGGGTTTTCTTATTTCATTATTGTGAATTTATTCTGTAATTTTGTCTATGAATTTTATGAATTATCTTGCAACTAAGAGCAACTAATTCCCTTAGCTAGGATTGTGAGAACCCAGGAAGATTAATGAAGTAGGGGAAGTGTAAAGTCATTCTAGATAAAGATTCTTTCCTATATAATGATTTTCTTTGATTTGATTGTATTCTTAATGGGTACACACATTAGGATCTCACTTGTATTCACTACAAGCTTGAATAGGAGGTAGAGATTTGGGAAAAAAGATCACAACAATGAATTGGAGTTTATTACAAAAATAATCTTACCTGCACTATCTACTTAAGATGATTATCTTTCATCTAGTAACTTGAGACTCAAAAGGTAATATTTAAACTAAGATCCAAGATAAGTGTTAGTTAGGTGACACCTTGAGACTCAAAGGTAAAGGTTAAAATCTATCAATGTATCCACAGGAAAATTAATGGTACATAACTTATCACATTATGTAAGCAAGGTATTGAAATAGTTTGATAATGCACGATAAATATACGAAGTTAGAAGATAGGGGGAACACAAGACTAACGTTTGTCTTAGATTGATTACAACCTCCAGTATCCAATTCTTGTTACTTTTTTCTATTTTTGCAAATGCCCCTTTTTAATATTCCACACTGCTTGGTGATTTCAAAAAGTTTGAGAAGGATTTTTGATACATTCTCTATGGGATCAGCCCCAATCTAGTTTGGTTAGTATATTTTGACCGCGAGAGCTTTATCTTTCAATTGGATTTGTAGTTTAGGAAACATCAAAATTTTGGCGTCGTTGCTAGGGAATATGGTTGTAAATTGACTAATTGAATTTGTTGAGGTTGTTAAGTCTTTATTTTCTATTCTTTTTAGGCATACGCTAGTGTATGCCTACTCTTATTGATATGATAACTTTTCCATAGGAAGTATGGAGTGATGAAGACTATTTTAATATTTATCCTTATCTTTTTGATATGGTACATTATTGCAGAAGTGTGGTAGAAATTGTATGGGAACACAAGGAGAGGCTGATTGAAACATTGACACATTTTGGAAATAAAATCATGAGTTTATTCAAAAGGTTGATAGGTTTGGCTTGGATATTCACCACTTATAAGTAGAATTGAAAGCAAAAGTTTTTGCGTGTAACGTCCAAAAATTTAGTTATGGGTGGTGTGAGATTGAAAAATTTTAAAAAGCCTACTTGAGGAGTAGAAATTAGAGGAGTAAACAATTGCTCATGCTCTTATGGATAGTGTCACTATTAAGGAGAACATTCTAGAGTTATGTGAGGATGTAAATAAAATTACAATTCCTCAGTTTGGACGGATTGGACCTCAATCGAAGCATTTTTACACATTATGTTTCGATAGTTATATATTGATCGAGTCATCCAAACCCAAATAAATGTGCCAAAAGATTAGATATATGTCAATATTCTTGAATTTGTTGAGACAAAAACAAAGAATTACATTCCTCACAAAAGGGTCAAGAAACAAAACATTACACATTTATTACTTGGGTCCTTTATTTTTATACCACTACCCCTTGAGCATAATGAGAAATCAGAAAAACATTTAAGGATGAAATTCATAAATTCAAAGTGGAAAGAGAAAAATAAAGGCCAACTCTTGGGATACGTTAATAAAGTATGAGTAATCTAGGTAACATTGGGCTTGTTAGTGAAGTTTGTGTAACTAACATAGCCCCATCATACCGAGATGATAAAACAGGCACTACTTTGAAGGCAACCAAAGATACTTTATTATTTTTATTCATATTAATGTGATTGACATGATAGCTGTACACCTATGGTGCCACAGGTATATTTCTAACTCTCTTTCTTTGCAGCGGCCCAATGCATTGGGTAAAATACATGTCTAAAGTTAAGGGCAGGGCTACTTGTGTGTCATGATACTATCTAAGGGTTTTTGTTGTCGTGCCTCTTTTCGCTAGAGTCCTGTTGATGAGTGGCAATTTTACCACTCATTTGCACTCAACTTCCATGCTTACTACACAATTTTCTATAAATAAATAAGACATAATCGTGATTGAATGCACTAATATCCATATTTTGGAGGCATAGAGTTGGAGGCATTTAAAGATGTGGATTAAAGTTAAAAGATATCAAGTGGAAGCAAAAAAGTTCAGTCGAAGACCTGGAGCATTCATCAGTCCCAATTACCGCGATCGCAGGCCAAAGGCCATGGTCAAAGTTGTTCAAGATGGTCAATAGAATGCAATCACAGAACCATATTTCAATCACGTTGTCCGTGATCATGGCTAAGCGGGAATGTTGTCTAGGGAATTTTTGTAATTTAACGTAGACAAATCCAAAACCTTATATAGGCAAAACCCCTTTCTTCTTTGTGTATTTCTTACCTCATAGATATTTTTAAATTTTAAACAAGAACCTTAAGGGCAATATTGTAACTAATTTTGGAGACTTGAATTCTTAGTGTTTTGTGAAGGATGGATTCTTTGGATAATCCTTATGGTATATCTTTCTCTACTTTCTTCTTGAGTAGCTAAGTAATTTAGTCTTGGGATTATGTTGAACTAAAGTATATTTTTTGTGGTTTTTAATGTGTTTACATGATTTCTAGTTGTTGACTATGGATTTCACCATTGCTTGAGTTTAATAGTTGGAATTTTATAGGTGAAAAACCCAAATCTCCAAATGGGTTTTATGGGTGAAAACCCCAAACTCTAGAAAACCTTCATCATCCCTTAAAGAGGCATGAAGGTAAACCCATGGGAACCCATAGAATCCTTGAAAAGGGGCTATAGATGGACAAGGCAATGGTGGACAATTAAGTATGTGGTTTACTATCTTTTGCAGTCTTAGAAATAAGTGTAAATGGATTATAAGTCATGTCATAGGCATCTTATAAGAAATAGATATGCCCGATTAAGGTATTGGGTGACTATGAATGGCACGCTTGTTAGGTGCTTGAAAGAGCCAATGGGTGAAATCTTTGAGGTTTAGTTGAAAAGATAGATGGAAAGACTTTTGACCTACCTATCTCTAGCTCAACAACTAGATATCATAATGAACCATCTCTAACCTACACACTTTATACCTTTAGGAAGGTATAACCCAAGATTCTCCCCAAACTTGAATTTTAAACCCAAAGTGTCATTATAGCTTGTTATAACTCAAAAATTGATACAAACCAAATCCCCCAACTTTTATTACATGTTGTGTTTGCTTGCATTCCAGGTATCCTTTTAGTAATTAGAGAACCCATAGTACTTGAAATTTTTATTTCACTCCTTGTAGATTTGGCCCCAATGTGAATATAGATATTGACAATGACCACCTTAACCCTTAAACACAAGAGTAAGTTGAGCATTATTAAAATGGCGTTGTTGCTGGGGAGTGGAATTTTGAATTCACTTGTGTTGTGTGATATTTACTTGGGTACATCTAGGGTGGTGTGATTTAAATCCTTTGTTATTTTTATATTTGTAGGTGATCATAGTGTTAATGCAATAATTAGTGACAACTCTAGTAACATAGGGCTCATTGATGTTCCTCTCGATGATGAGGGACAACTCAATGACACGGGCTAAATGAGGGCAATATGTATCCTACCAACTAATGGGAATAGAGTTTTCCATGTAACTAGTGTTATGTTACACATATTACAAATGAAGGATCTATATGGTGGTCAAGCATATGATGACCCCAATGTTCACTTGAAAAAATTTATGGAGGTGTGTGCATCTTTCAACATCACACAAATTACTCAAGAGTTTATTCTTCTTTTCCCTTTCCCATTCTCTTTAACTGGTGAGGTGGTGTTGCGGCTCTGTTTACTCTCACTCAATTCAATCACTACTTGGGAAGATCTTACTATGGTTTTTCCTGATCTATACTTCCCACCTTCCAAAATTCTCCAAATGTGGGATGAGATCATAAATTTTAGGCAATTGAATAGGGAACAATTGTTTGAAAAATGGGAAAGAAATTGGCAAAGTGTCCAAACCATGAGGTCCCAAAGAAGGTGCTTCTCGAAATCTTCTATCAGGCCCTTGATCTGCTTAACAAAACTGTGGGGGACAATGTGGCGGGAGGTCCCTAGTGAAGATGCACTACCATGTGGCAATTTAATTGTTAGGAGAGTTGACAAAGCAAAATTGAGTTTGGCATACCCCGAGATACCAAAATTCCCATAAATTCTCCTTCTGCATCCGTGGTTGACAAAGAACAAAGAAAGTGGGATGAGGAAAAAGAGGAGAGAATGGAAAAGATGATGACCCAACTTGAGCTCTTAACAAATAATGTTATGGGTGCACCCAGGAAAGCGGTAAACGTCATAGCATCTAAGGCCTATGAGGATGAAAAGGAGGCTAAGAAGTGGGATGAGGAGATCCGATAGTTAGAAAACTATTTGGAGGGTTACCACCCCACTTATCAAAGGCAAGGTGGGAATAAAGGTTGGATAGACCATGAATGTGATAGGTATTAGAGGGATAGAGAGCATGATTATGAGCACTATGTGCCTCCCTGATCGAGGTAAGAACAAAGAGTCAAGCTCTATTAACCCTAAAAGGTTAGAGATCAAGGATGTTTTGGCCCAAATTTATAATAGGGTGGAAGGTATGGACAAGATTGTCCATGAATTGAAAGGTGACTTTTCTCAACTTTCTCAAATTGTAGTGGCCCACTCTACCTCCATCAAGCAATTAGAGACCCAAATTGGGCAAATCTCTATGCAATTAAATACTAGGCCTAGAGGTGGACTCTATAGTAACACGATTACTAATCCAAAGAATGACGCTCAACTCAAAGCAATAGTCACTAGGATTAGGAATAAACTTGATGATAACTTGAAAGAAAACTTGAGCGGAAAGATGTAAAAGGAAAAGCCAAAGGAAGTGTTACCTCAAAATCAAGATGAAGAAGATGATAAAGATAACAAAAAAGTGGTTGAGGTTGAAAATCCATAAAGTAAAAAAAGGCCTACAATCCAATTTCCCCTGCCCCCATTCCCTTAATGGTTTCAATGAAATGAGGAGGGTGACAAGCTAAAAAAATTCATGGCCAATCTTAGAAATCTATTAATAATCATCCCATTGCTTGAGTCAATCTAAGAGATCCTGGATATGCTAATCTAATGAATAAATTAATGTCAAAAAAGAAGCTTGTCGAAGGTGACACCATTGAAGTCATCTATGGTTGTAGTGCTATCATGGATAGTAAGATTGTGGAAAAGAAAGATGATCCTAGATCTTTCACAATTCCTTGTACCATTGGAACACATGTCTTTACAAAAGCTCTATGTGACCTTGGTGCAAGTATCAACCTCATCCCTTTTGTTATCTATAAGAATCTTGGATTGGATACCCCTACCCCAACCTCTATGCGACTCTTAATGGTAGACCAATCTATCAAAAGGCCAATAGGAATTTCATTTGATGTCCAGTTAAAGTGGACAAGTTTATACTTCTGGTGGACTTTGAGATCTTAGACTGTGAAATGGACTAAGAGGTACCAATCATCCATGGTCATATATTTTTAGCCACCAAAAAGGCTATTGTCCACTTAGAAATGGGGGAGATGATGTTTAGGGTGCAAGAGGATGAAGTCACTTTCAAGGTTTGTAAGATGAAGAAGCAATCCGCGTAGCTTCAAGTTGTGTTTGTGGTGGATGTTGAGATTGAGGGGGTGAAATAAAGAGGGCTTGATGACCTACCTTGAGAATAGAAATAGGAAGACACCATTCCACGATGATAAATAAGGTTCAATGTGGGAGGCAACCTACAAATACCACGATAGTGGCTCATATTCTTTTGTTATATTTTTGTAGAATAGATATTAGTTTTTGTATTTGAATAACCCATGCATTTGTGCACTATAGGGTGCATTGGATGAGCTTAAAAAAAGGAAATTGTGAAATTTTTATACTAGAAACTGAACAGAGGAAAAGCTTTCAATTTGTGAATTGAGCTGAATGGGGGAAAAATAGGGTAGCAGAAATACTCTCAGCTACCACGATCACAGGCCCTCGGTCGCGATTGTAACCACCCCTGTGTCCTAAATTATGGTCACTTAACTGTGACCGCAGTTTCTTTAGCTACATGACTAGTTTATCCCCCATTTCGCTCACACTCCCTTTTCAAATCTTACACTCTAATTAGAACAAATTTTGGCCAAGGTTGTGTGCTCTCCAACAACATCCTTTCATCCCTCTTGCATCACAAATCTTGTAGGTGCCTTGAATTCGTGCTTTGATCTTTGAAAATAGTCCAATGAATGCATGATGTAGAAAAGGCCCACGTCTTTGATTTTCATGTTTCCATGTTTTCATACTTGGTACTTGTGTGGTGTTTCTCTACTAGAATATGGTGTGCACATCAGTGAGGAAATTTTGAGTACCCAAAAATATGTTCAAAATAGAGACAAATGGAGTCTGTACACCAAGTGTTCAATATATTACCAGAATGATGTTTTCAATAAGGGGTTTTCCATTCAAAGGGCATAATCGAGCACCTAGTAGCCTTGTTCATTGGTCTTAATATGAATCCATATTGTAGAACATGCTAGTGGTCTAAAAATTTGGAAATGTTAAACATGGAAATCTGGTGGGGACTGATTTCAATTAACTCAATTGCGGTCATTGGATCGCAATCGCGTCAGTGCGGATACGGTTATGGCCTGCAATTATGGTGACTAAGCAAGTTTCCTGCCATGCCCAAAAATTTTGCACCCCAAATTTTTAGCCAAAATACACCTATGTGGCACAATTTGTGCAATAAAATGTCAATGATTAATGTTATCTATTCCTAGTTCTTTCAGGATAATCTCATGGACTAGTATGATCATATCTGATTCTTCACACCTGAGTGCCACACTTACTAATATAGTGATCTTTCAAAGACAAAGTTGTTCCTGGAGAGATCTTTCAACATTTTATGACAAGATTGATGCAATAGGGTGGCGGTGTTTTACCTCGAATCCATGCAATGCAAATGAGCAATGGGTGGGTGAATTCTATTCCAACATTAGTGAAGTTTATTTCTCAAATCCATACAACAAAACTATTAATATCTAGGGATAAACGGTGCACTTTGTGGTGAAGTAAATCAATGATGTGTATGGTCTCCCACATACAGATATGGGTGAGTTCAAAGAAAAAAGGTGTAAGCAGGGAAGTTGGTTGGTAGAAAGATTGTGTCCCATAAAGAAAGTCTCATGGATGAAAACAAAAAGAAATATCTCCATGAATGACTTTACTTCCGAGGCTCAAATTTTGTTTCACATTATAGTTAACTGAGTCTCCCCTTTCATCCACGTGACAGCAGTCCCACATCTGCATGCTCAAATAGTTTCTTGTGTTTTATATGGAATTTCGTTTGATATTAGTCAACCCGTGGAAAATAAAATGGAACACTTCAAGGACCAAGGTGGTATGCATCTCTTTTTTACCTTATTGATTACTGAGCTTTGCAGGAGATCAGGATTGAGGAGCATGATTGAGATACTTTGATGCGCTTTGAACCCCCTTCTACGCCTTGAGAATTAGAGAGGAGGGCGCACGTGGCAAAGGAAAGAAGTGAAAGATTGACTTGGGGAAGTCAGCATGCATTGAGCTAGAGTTTTATAAGTCATCCACTACCAATCACGGTTCGATTATGAGAAGTACAAAGAGGATCCAAAGAAGAAGGAAGATACATTGCTAGGCTTGAGAAAGCCTACTCATCTTTGGTGAAATCACATAGAAATCTTCATATTACACATAAAAAGATTTTCATAAGGGAGAATAAGAGGTATGAGTTCTTATGGAAGGTCCTAAAACCTCTAGATCGACTTCTTTCCTCCTAGGTGGAGATTGATGATGAGGACCTAGCCGATCGGTTCTATGTTAAGGAGAATGATGATGATATTGAGTCTGAGAGTGACAGCAGCCCTTGATGATGTTTTAGTGAGCACCCTAATCTCTTTTATCCTTAATTATTTATGCAGTAGGGAAACTGCTACCTTTTAAGTTAGGGGTTCTTGTCTCTGTATTCATTTGATTTGGGCCTGTATTATTGATATTTTGGCATATTTATCTACTTTTTTAGATGATTCTTATTTTTATTTGGGTTGTATTATTCGGGCACTCTGATGGTGCCCACATTTGCATGGATTAGTTACTTTGTTCCTAGATTGTTGTTTTATTTAATTTTGGTCACTTGATGAGCTTTTCCCTGTGATAGACTAAGTGATGACATTCTTAAGGGAAAAGCATCTTGAATGGGTTTTAGTAATGGATATAGAGAATGTCTGAGGATCCATGGCATCAAGGTCACAAATGCAAGGGAAGTTTGAGTACCTGTGGCATTTTTTATTTGGTATCACATTCATACCCATTAGTGAAGTCTGAGTAGTCATATGGGTGGGTATCCCATATTAAAGACTCAATGTGAGACATGATCTTGGGTTGTTTCCATGATTACCAAATTATACGTGGTTCAAATCCAAAGTAAACACCCCTCTATGTACAAATTTTTTGCAAAACTCAAGGGCATGAACATGAGCAACTTTGTAAGAAAACTTTTTCTTTTTTTTATAACTCCAAAAATTGACTTAGGAAATTTATTTGTCTCGAGCGAGAGGAGCAGTTGAATCCCCTCGACGAGATTCATATGCCATGTGTGGGAGTATGTTTTTCTAAATCTTATGTGTACTTGTACCATCTAGAACTTGCCCCATTAGACTTTTAAGGCCAAAATTTCGATTGTATTTTGTTGGTAAAATGATCTTAGGCCATCCTTATATTATTGGAAGCTCACTTTAGCCTAAAAATCCTACCAATACATAGATATAATCCTTAGTCACCCATATTGAGCCTTTGGACTTTTCTTTGGGAAACACATTGCAAGTCATGACCCTTCTATTATCCCTCTCTTAAACCCTATCCTCTTGAACTTAAGAATACATATTAAGGCTAAAAGCCTAAGTTAGGGGTGATGAAAGTTGAAAGAGGTTTTGTTGGGCCACGAAGTCATAAGAAAGTGTCGACATGCTTAAGAAAATAAAGAAAAATGATTAGAAGAATGAAAGTATCTAATAAAGGAAAGAAATTCTTGAATCATCCACAAAAACAAAGAGAAAGAGAGAAGTGGAAAGAAGATAGGAAAACCAAGAAAGGCATTGTAGGCACAATAGTGAAATAAAAGAAGTGGCCCAATATGAAAATTGAAAAAAGTGTCTTGTAGAAGTTCAAGGAGATTTTAGCCTTGTTGCCCTAAATTAATATTTTACCCTACCCTAACCCTACATTGCAAGCTAAAAAAGTCGTCCATGATTCCCAACAAAATGTGATAATTGTAGTGGCGATTGAAAATAAGGGCAAGCCTATAAAATGTTACTTGTTAGCATTGAGAGTTATTGAGAGAGAGTGTGTGTGTGTGTGTGTTTGCACTTAAATTCCTTGTTACGTGGTTGATAACTTGGAGTGCAAAATTTTCTTTCTTGTGAGGCGTATGAACGTGTTGAGGCAGGTGATTTTGTCATCTTTAGAAAAATGAGACAAAAGGGATTATAATGTGGTTGAGGTCAAGAAGTGAGTCATTTTTAGAGTATTCATAGTTGTCACATAGTTGATCCTTAACGTTTATTGCGTCCTTCAGTATTCCATTTTATGTTGAGGGGTGTAGTCAAAATCATATTGCCCATGTGTAAAGAGATTTTTGTCATAATAATCAAGTTAAAGTCATCATGATCATTGGGTAATAGAATGTAGGCATACAAGTGAAATTGTCTCATGATAAGGGGTGGTATTGCTTGAGGAAAAGCAAGGTTTTAGGTTGGGAGTGTTGATGTATGGTGATTTTACCACTCATTTGCACTCAACTTTTGTTCACACTACCAAATTTTGTACAGATAAATGAGACATAATCGAGATTGAATGCACTAATATCCATATTTTGTAGGAATAGAGTTAGTGAGATAGAAAGATATGGACTGAAGCTAGAAGAGATCAAGTAGAAGCACAAAATGGAAGCTAAAGACATGGAGCAGTCCTCATCCCCAGTTACTATGATCGCAGGCAAAAGGTCTTAGTTATGATCAGTCAAGACAATCAATTAAACACGATTATAGAACCATACCGCGGTCGCATTAGCTACGATCGCGGACAACCTCATGAAATTGCACCTAAGCATGAATGTTTGTAGGGCAGTTTTATAATTTCACTTTGCCTAATCCCAAACCTTATATACGCAAAAACCCTTTCTTCTTTAGGTATTTATTACCTCATACATATTTTTGAATTTAAAAAAGAAACCCTAATTGGGCGAGATTGTAACTAATTTTGGAGACTTGGATTCTTAGTGTTTTGTGAAGGATGGATGCTTTGGATAATCCTTATGGTATATTTTTCTCTATTTTCTTCTTGAGTAGCTAAGTAATTTAGTCTTGGGATTATTTTGAACTTAAGTGTATTTGTGTGTGAGTGTTGATATTTTACATGATTTCTAGTTGTTAAGTATTGATTTCACCACTACTTAAGTTTAATAGTTGAAATTTTATGGGTGAAAACCCCAAATCTCTAAATGGGTTTTATGGGTGAAAACCCTACACTCTAGAAAACCTTTATCATCCTTGAAATAAGGATGAAGGTGAACCCATAGGAACCCAGAGCATTCTTAAAAAAGTGATATTGGGGGACAAGGAAATGGTGGACAATTAAATATGTGGTTTACTACCTTTTGCAATCTTAGAAATAAGTGTAAATAGAGTGTAATTCATGTTATGGGCATCTTCCAAGAGATAGGGATACCCAATTGAGGTATTGGGTGACTATGAATGGCACACTAGTTAGGTGCTCGAAATAGCCAATGGGTGAAATCTCTGAGGTTTAGCTGACAAACTAGTTGCAAAGACTTCCGACCTAACCTATCTCACACTAAACAACTAGATATAATGATGAACCATCTCTAACCTACATACTCTATACCTTTAGGAAGACACAATCCCAATATTCTCCCCAAATGTCATTTTGTAAACTAAAAGTGTTATTTTAGCTTGTTATAACTCAAAAGTTGATACAAACAAAATCCCCCCACATTTATTACAAGTTGTGTTTGCTTGCATTCTGGGTATCCTTTTAGTAATTTGAGCACCCATAGGACCTAAAATTTGCATTTCACTCCTTGTGGATTCAAACCTAGCGTGAGTTGAGATATTGACAATGATCTCCTTACCCCTTAAACATAGGAGTAAATTGAGCATCATCACTTGTTCCTAGTAGAGCCAGTATGTTTAGGAGTATTGTGTTTTGTTTTGTGATGTTTTGTGTTTAACTAGGTGAAAATGAGTACTAAAAAGTAGTTGATATAATGTGTTGAAAATTGATATCCCTTCAAAACATTTGTTTTTAACTATGTGATATGTATATATATGTGATTATTTTATATCCTGTTATGTCATTAGGATTAGGGACATGATAATCAAAGATAATAATTACATGAATCAGATGGGTAGTATCTTGTGATGTGTCCCTGTTCCATATGTGTATCAGATACTACTTAGTTCACTTTGTGTGTTAAATCCAAAAGTTGCTCGATTAGACTTGCCTAGGTTGTAGGATGGTTAGGAAAAGCTCATAGGTCATTTTTTTTATAAAAGTCCAAATTGAGCCTAAACGACCTTCCATGTGTTAATAAGTATCCCTTGATCTCTATTTTGAGCCTCCATAGCCTATTTTTCTTGTTACACCTTTCAACTTCCCATTACAATGAACCTACTTTAGCCTTGGTGTCCCTTGGACATTATGCACCTCAGCTTAACCATATCACCTAAGTTGAGGGTAGTTGTAATAGGGGTGCATAATGCGTAGTGGGTATGAATAAGTTTATAATAAGAGAAAAAAGTAGGAAAGGGTGTGGAATAAAAAGAAAAAGGAAGGAAAAAATTGAAAAAGAAAGAATAAAGAAACCATACCCTACCTGAATGTGCAATAAAAAAATAAAAAGTTAGGAATTAGGGTGGAATAAAAATAAATTGGTTGAGAAGTAGACCCCAAAGTAATTGTAGTGCCATGGAGTCTTAGTCACTCAAAATGCCTATATGTACCATACCAGCCCAAGCCTATATTAGAAGTCGAACAAAGTCCTATGGTGATCCTAACCAGACTGTCTGAAAGCTAAGGTTGAGAAAATAAGGGCAAACTTATGGTATTTGATGTGCATTAGTCAAACTTTTCTTTTGAGTGTGAGTGTCTCTTAAGTTTCCTTCCATTGACATGCATGATTTCATATGAGTGAGTAGAACTTCCTTGTAGTGAGGGCACATGGGTTGTATTGCGAGCTACTTACTTTTTTGGGTAGTGTAACTTGTACATATGCATGGTTATTTATTGTTAATATAATGCAATAGCTTAATTACTTTGTGTTACATTGTTGTGCTTCATAGATACACACAGTTGGTTTTGAAGTATTGAAATTGGAGAGGGTAATGTGTTTTGAGCTAAATTTGATGACTGATTGCCATAGGTATCTTAGTTTCTTTTGGTTACGCATCATCATATTGTTTTGTGAGGTTTTGTTGCCTAATGAAATTCAATGTTCTAAGTTGAGGGTCTTGATGTGCCATGGTTTTATGGCACATATGATACTTGAAAATATGCATGTACATAAGGTATTTTGTTGAATTTGATGTGTTTTTGGAGTGGTTTTGTGGAATTTAGGTGTTGGAAGCTAACCGGAAGAAAACAAAATGGAAAGCCAAAAAAAGATCACTTACTTTGGAACCTACACCCTTTATGAACCACGTACTAGGTGTAGGTGGGTTCCTAGGTGTGAGAAAACAAGAAATAGAGAGCCAAATTTTTGGGACTACCTACGGCCCTCAACCTAAGGGGCATAGATGCCACCTACGGCCCATAGGTTGCCACCGATACTTTTCTCAAATTATTTCGTATTGATTTCATAGGGTTTTCATTTATCGTACATACACTTCTATGATATTTTTAGTCATTATTATGTACGTTTATTCAAGTTTTACAAATTTGTTTAGGATTTGAATTCTAGGGTTTCCTTGAAATTTATAATTACCCTTTCTGCATTTTTAGTTAATTTTTCCAGAGCTAGGCCCTTTAGGACTGAGTTTACATCATTCAAAAACATATTTTTATTCATAGATTGACTTGTAATCTTGGGATATTATTATTTTTGGTTTGTTTTTGGTTTGTTCTTCAATTTAAGACTTTGGGTTTTCTTCTTTCATTTTTGATAGATTTATTATATAATTTTGTGTATGAATTCTATGAATTATCTTCCAACTATAATCGGCTAATGCCCTTATCTAGGGTTGGGGAACCCTAGCGGATTAATAAAGTAGAGAAAGTTACAAGTCATTCTAGATAAAGATTCTTGTATGTATTGTGGTTTTATTCAAAGATGACAACACTAAGAAACGGCAGAACATGCATAAACATAGAGAGGGTAAGGATAAATTATACAAAAGAATCTTCAAGACCTAGTATAGTCAGTACAAGAACCACTACAAGGTAAAAAGAACTAGATAAGCACATTATATAAAGAATAGTCTATGAAAGTACAAAAGAAGACTAATTTCAAAACATATAAAGATAGATCAGCTTCAGTTCCCAAAAGCTCACCCTAAATCTCTGATCAATAGCTTCATACGAGGATGTCATTGGTGGTAATGACTCATACTATGATCTGCATTAGGAAAAAGATATCTAAGAAAACTATGAGTACCAAAACACGTGGTACTTAGTAGGCATTATAGGCTGACTGAGCTTAATAAGATCGAGTATAATAAAGTTTGAGAATATGATAAAGGTAATAAAAGGGGGTTAGAAAGAGAGTAATAGGTTAAATATAGACAATCATGAGAAATATAAGTAAAACCTCATAGAGTAAAAAGTAAGAATCTATGTATAACCTAATAGAATCCCATAAGTTTAAAAGGTACACTAACAATAAGTAAACCCAATCGGTCCCCAAAAGCAAGATAGATGCAGACAATAAATGCCAATAATTATATAAAAAATATAATGGTAAATAAGTGTGGAAGTATGAACTGATATGCAATATGAGATGAGAGAAATATCCAACCGTACTGCATACTCCTCCTCCAACCGCTTCCATATACCTTGCTCAAAATCAAATCAGCTTTTAATGAAATCAATGATAATGCATATCCAAGTTCCCAAAATAAAATCAAGACTAAATATTCCATTTTCTATTTAGAAATACATATCTTTTTAAAGTAATCTTAAATTCCATTTTAAGTCAAAAATAAGGTATTTAGGCAAAAAACCAAGATACCAAGGATACTGTAATGACCCTCCAAATAATTTTTCATACTTTTGCTTATTTTCACCATTACAGATTTCCCATAGATTTCCTAAGTTATTTGTGACTTGATGGGATGGACAGTTCAGTTATCGGGCAGTTAGTTTGGTTCATAGAGTCAATTCTTTATTCAGAAGCCTTCGCTGGCTCCAAATGGCAACTAGGCAATAAATTTTGTAAAACAATCTCAGATACAAATTTTTACTGCTTCAGTTGCTTTGGAATATCGATTTTGGGCTAGGTCTACCTTTAGTTTGGATCTTGATGCACCCAAGCTCATTTCAAACTATTGGTCAGAAATTTTAAAAATAAAAAATTTAGGGTGTGGGACTCATATTTTGTCGAAATTACCTTGGATGGAAAATCCAAATTTGCCATTTCATTCAAAACATCGAATTTAGTTTGGTTACATAGTTCATTTGCGTAAATTGGATTCAAAATGAATCCCGAGGCCTAAGAAGAGCTTGGAAAATTTCATTGTTTCAACTGATATCTAGTGTTGGAGAGGATGGTGCGATTTCAATGCTTGCTCCTGTAGCCTTTATGCAATTGAAACCCTTAGGTGCACGATAGAAACACCTGGATACCTGATGGGAATATAAATAGGGCCTTTAGGTCATGAAATTTCCCATTTCCACCTACACTCTTGAAAGTTAAATCTCTAATGAGTATGATAACTAAAAATTTAGTCTTATGGGTGACTTGAGAGCTTGATTAATATCTATTATTGCAAACACCTTTGGATTTAAGGTAAGATTTAATCCCTTTCTTGGTGAAATTCTTGGTTATCGATCCAAAACCCTAAATAGTTTGAGGGCTTATTTTATCCCTAAATTATCTTGGTTCTTACCCATTTATTAAGGTCTATGATTCCTTGTTCATATATGGACGTTGGGTTAACCTTATAAATATGGTATCTATAAGTGGGACCCACTTGGTATTTTTATGTCATTTTTGGATCCAAAACCTGATAACGCTCAAACTACAGCTCTCGTAAGAGTGTAAGTGGTCGTTGTCAAATATAGAACCCAACTGGGTTGGGTGTCGAATCCCACAGGGAATACTTGGTCACTAAGTATGCAACTATTAGTAGACTGTTGGTCGAAAATTCTACGGAAAATGGGGGATTGGGTTTTGCGTGAATAATGAATAACAAAGTAAAAAAGGAATGCTTTGTTTAGTAGGATTTAATCAATCAGAAGTATAAGTTAGGGTTATGTCCACCTTATGAGTTCTACGTATCTATTAACTATGAGTTATGCAAAATTTAGACATGCATGCACTTATAGAGATTTGTATTCTAATGGTAAATCCTAGTGTCTCTCGACCATCCAGGATTATTTCACTTTAACTCTCTCGATCTTAAAGTGTATACTAACGGTACAAACTATCCAAGAGGTTAATCCAGTTACGGCACTAACGTGTAAATAGGGGTTGGTAGCCCTATTTCCTTGTCACACTCTCTTTTCCAGACATGTAACTTTTCTCTCGAACAAGTTAATGCTATACTGGCGTATTCTATATGTTTGAAACCCTAAGAATTCAATTAAGATGAAGAAAGTAATGATATAAGTAGCATACGTATCAAGAATTCACAAACTCATAGTAATAGATAGTATATCATAAGGCTTCCATAACCTTAACAGAGAAGTTTAGCTACTCATAATTTTAAAGGAAAACAACGAAGACATCATCATCATACCAAAACAATAACAATCTCACGATAGGTATGTATTGGTGTCACTTATGAGAATGACATGATTTCCTTGCTAGTCGGTCTTGTAGCGTTTCTCTTATCTTAAAACGTGAAAACTAAAAGTCGAATAGAAGAAATAGAATAGTAGTAAAAAATTGCTTGCTGAAAAATTCAGCAAATAAGGTTTTTATAACATCCTAGACCTAGTCCTACTCGGTTACTGCATCCTTGTCATATTCCTACTATGTTACTGCTGCACCCTTAAGTATGTAAAAATACTATTTTTGCCCTGGACAGATTCTACATGCATCATATTTAGTCCTCAAGCTTCCAAAAGCGGCTTTCCATCTTATGCGAATTTCCCTTTGCTACCGAAAAGTCCACAAAGTGCTGAAATCTTCATCATAAATACCTGAAAACATGCTAATCACGTTGGTTAGCTCAATTAAAGGAAAAAATGGACTAAACGTGCAGGAATTATATAGTTTGTCCTTAAAACTTAGCTAAAATATGGGTAAATTATAGTGCTTTAGCCGTGTAAATACGCCCAACATCAACACCCCACACTTAAAGCTTTGTTCGTCCTCGAACAAAATATTACGTCCATGCAAACATTTACTTAGGATTTCATAGTAACAACACAAAATTTTCATCAAGACAGGCATGGGAATCATTAACAAAGAGTAGGTTCCTTGATTGCTACTAGAAACAATTTAACATCCAACATAGACTCGTGATGATGGTTAATTGGTATCCACAAGTTAAGGCACAAAGAATCATACAAAGCTACCCAAAACTCATCAACCATATGTGTCTCACACAAGATATCACCCATAATCACTCACAAGTTTTGAATTTTTCGAAACACGGGTATAATATTCTCCCTGCTCTCTCTCTCACAAAGAATTCATATGTTGCAACTGATGACCATAGGCTTGCCCTTAGTGTAATGCTCTACTAATATCAGAATGCTAAGCTTAGGATCAAATAGGTCTTTTACAGGTTGTAATGTAGGCTAAGGGACAGGTAGGACTATTTTGGCCAGAAATAGTGACTATGTTCCCTAAGCGCTTTAATACATCACATTATGCCATTAACACTCTCCTTTAAACAACCTCTCTACTTTCCTTTTATCTACCACCTCTTTTCACCTATTTTGTTATTCACTTTTAAACAGAATTTACTTTTTATTTTTCTTTTCATTTTTTCTCTTTTTTTTATAACACACCTCTATAATAGCCACTCTTTTTCATAACAAATTCAAGTACCAATATACTCTAAGGCATCACTCTCACCCAATTTCCTCTTATTTTGTCACATGACTTTACAATTTAAAGCGCTTAGGAATTTGGATCAAATTATGGTCTTGAGAAAAAATGGATCAGGCTACATATGAGGCTGTCAAAGAAGATGGCTTCAAGGCTCAAAGGGGTTTAACTAGGATAAATGTACACAGGTAGGTAAAAAGAAGGTAAACAATCAGAGGCTGCCAAAGAAATGCCTAAATCATCTCCTAAACTTGCACTCTTTATTTCGCTTTACACACACACCAGGCAAGTTCTAGCATCAGCCACAAACACAAAATATACTATAACCTCACACACACAAGGCACATGGTCAACTTTATTGGGAGCAGTATAGACTCTTGACCCCATAGATGAATGAACTAAACCATACACTTATCACATAGTGAGTCACACTTAGAGCCTAAATGTCTCAATAGTAATGATTTTAGCACGAACTCTTGTCATAATACCATGCCACCTATCAGAACAATTTTATGCAAAATCTAAAAAAATCTAAAAATCTAAAAATTTAACTACAAACGAGAATAGATAAAGGCAAAGAAGTACAATACATCATACAAATACCCTCACCCCACACTTAGACGGGACACACTGTCCTTAGTGGAAATAAATAAGGAAAACCTGATTAGTCGGATTCCTCCTCTATGTCTGGGGTCATACCCCCTGTGTCGAAATCATCATCAGAGTCGTCATCCTCAGAAGTTCCTCAAAATGTACCCCACTTGATTCCAAGAGTGCATCGAGGTATTTGCAGCACGGAGGATTCAGCTTGCTCTTTTCTTCCTCTTTTCTTACCTTTCTGTGAGGTGGGCGCTTTCTGTTTTCCTTGTCGTCCTTTTGAGGCCATTCTATCTGAGATCCTAATAGAGTCATGTTAGCTTCATCTCAAAAGATTCAATCAACAAAACAAAACAATAGTGGCGCCACCCCACACTTAATTTGTTGGTACAAACTAATTAAGTGAGTGATGTCAATTACTCAGACTTCATCAACTTACGTATAGGCGATATGTTCCAACTATATGTTCAGCACAGTCATACTTTCATGTTATCTTAACTATCCTATGAAACTCTATTTCATGTAATCTTGATTATTCTTTCATGTTTGGATTAATGCACTTTTTGAACAAGACTACTACGTAGAGATCATATCAAGTTATGACATAGAAATAATCACAAC
The DNA here is from genome assembly GCA_030864225.1 of Capsicum baccatum var. pendulum. Lineage (NCBI taxonomy): Eukaryota > Viridiplantae > Streptophyta > Magnoliopsida > Solanales > Solanaceae > Capsicum > Capsicum baccatum. The sequence goes on along the minus strand of CM061559.1, from coordinate 135,547,487 downwards.
ATCTCATGCTTGTATTCAATCATGATTTTTATCTCGATGAATGAGTCATTCAAACATTCAATCTCTTAATTTTGAAGATTATGCCATTAACTTCACCATGTCGATTCCGCAAAAGTATGACAGTGTATCAAAATCAAATACAAGTTGGAATAAAGTTAAGAACACCCACACGTATTCATTCACTAAACTAGATGTATTATAACAAACCAACCACATTCAAATTACCAACACCACATCAAGATCTAACAAATCATTATAAGCGTAGTATTGTAACACTTACGGAATATAAAAGAAGAACTTACTTGGTGATGGACTTGGAAGATGGTCTTGCAAGGTTAGATGAGTAAAAAGAAACGTTTGAGAGATTTTGGAAGGGTAGGCGGCGCTTAGATTGAGTAAACAATGTGATTTTGTCTTAGGGATGAAGTTCTATTTATAGCCCAAGGCTTGGGTCGGGTTTGACCCATTAAAAATCGGGTTAGGTGACCAAAAATTTAAGAATAGGTGGTGCCTAATGCTTTGTCTATGCTTGGCATAGGCGGCGCCTTTTGCAAAGCCTAGTTGGACATAGGCGGCGCCTATGCTATGGCATTCTAAATTCAGAGACCAAAGGCTTTGGCATAGGCGGCGCCTATGCTATGGCATTTTTGGGCATAGGCGGCGCCTATGCTATGGCATTCTAGATTCAGAGACCAAAGGCCATAGCATAGGCCTTGCTTTGTTCATTTCCTAGATTTGCATAGGCAATCCCTAACCCATAGCCTTTGATTCTTCATTCCTAACTTACCACCTTCAACATGAACCACTTCCAAATCAAAATTTAAGACCAATCTCCTCCTTGATACATCTTGCACCTACACTTACTCAAAAACAACAAAAACGATTAGAACGATGGGTTGCCTCCCACCAAGCGCCTTAGTTTTAGTCGTGGCTCGACTACAAAAACAAACTCCTAACAAAATGATTAAAAATGATGGGTTGCCTCCCACCAAGTGCTTGATTTATTATCGCGGCACAATATGGCTATCTCGATTACTTAGACTTCGTTGAGATAGATGGTGCATCATTTTCTGAATGGATTCAGACGACGCTGATGCTTACTTGTGGGAATGCAATCTTCTTCGAGATGACTCTTGTGCATACATATCCCAGGTGGGAATATCATCAATAGACCAACCCATAGCTCTCTTGTACCTCTTTAGAGCAGAGATGAGAGCCTCTATTTGCTGTTCACCTAAATCAGCCGCAACACTCACCGAAAATGTGTTTTCATTTCCCAAGAATGTGTACCTTAGGTGACTTGGTAGCTCTTTCGATTCTAGCACTAGTGGCTCTTCAATGGAAGTCTTCGCTGTTGGTTAAGATCGATTCTTCAGATAAAGGTCTAGCTGCTTAGGAGCATGAGAATAGGACCCTAATCCTATTAGAGCACAAATAGTTTCTTCATAATCTTCAACATCTTCATGCTCAACATTTAACAGTACAGCAGACAATGGCTCGACAATAAGATGCTTCTCTACATATAATTCTTTGTCATCCTCATCATAAACATCAGCTACAGAGAAAACATCTATATCTCTAGGCTGCTTCATCGATTTGCATGCATCAAAATGAACCACTTCGTCATTCAACCAAAATAAAAGCTCATTAGCTCGTAAATCAATGAGCACACTTCCAGTTGCGAGGAAAGGACGACCCAAGATTATGGGGCTTTAGAATCCACCTCACAATCCAAAATAACAAAGTCTGCAGGAAAATGAAGGAAGAAACCTTCACCAATACATCATATAAGATACCAACAGGTCGTTTGACCGACCTATCTGCCAACACGAGCCGCATATTGGTTGGTGTAGGATCATCCAACCCCAACTTTCTATAAATGGATAGCGGCATCAAATTAATGCTAGCTCCCAAATCGCACAACGCCTTAGCAAAATACAGCGATCCAATCGTGCAAGGAATAGTGAAAGCACCAGGATCTGCCTTCTTCTGTACTAAAGATCTCGTTGCAATTGCACTGCAATGATGAACATTATCTGCCAGCTCATAGATTACTGCCCACTTCTTTGTCAAGAGGTCCTTCATGAATTTAGTGTACCCAGGCATCTGTTTCAGCGCCTCCACCAAAGGAACATTAATAGTCAGCTGCTTCAGCATAGTCATAAATTTACTGAACCTGGTGTCATTAGCCTTCTTCTTCAGTCTCTGCGGAAAAGGTGGTGGTGAAAGGGGAATCATTTTCTCCACCACTTTCTGTTTATCTTGCTTTCGATTATCAACCTTTTCAGAAGTGTCATCAGCCTTCTTCTTTAGTTTCTGAGGAAAAAGTGGTGGTGGAAGAGGAATCGTCTTGTCCACCACTTTCTTTTTATCTTGCTTCCGATTATCACTCTTTTCAGGATGGTGACGTCTAGGTGTAACATCATGAGCACTCACTTCCGCATCTACGGCATCTTGAAACTCTGTATCAAGAATATTTTCCTCTGTATTATCAACTACCTGCTTGCCTTTGGACGGACTTTCCAACACTTTACCGATCCTGGTGGTAATAGCCATACATGATCCATCATTTCTTAGATTTTGCACGGTGTCGCTAGGTAAAGTGCCAGCTTTTTGTTGATTGAATGTCGCTGATAGTTGACTGAATTGTTGCTCCAGCTGTTTTATTGCAGTAGAATGAGAATCAACCAATTGCTTCATTGAGGACAAATAATTTATTACCTTAGTTACTCCCATGTTGGTTGCCTCCCCTCCTTTCACCAACTTAGCCAACATATCTTCCATTGACATCTTCCCAGAGCCAGACGCCACAGCCTCACGATTTCCAGGAGGAACATACAAACCACTCCTGTTGGTCTTATTCTTCCAACTACCTTGATCACGGTCCTTGTTTCTAGATTTATCATAATAGTTCCGACCTTGGTTTCCTTGGTCATTGCCTCAGAAACCCCCCTAATTATTCAAGTAGTTGGCTTCTTCTTCAGAATTAGATTCATCTCTTCCTTTTGACACAACCGCTTTGACTTTTTCGGTCTTCCCTGATAATAAATCCTTGGTAAGAAGATCCATCTGCTTTTTCATGTGCGCCATATCTTGATCACGTTATGCTTCTCTTCGCCTTTGTTCAGCTGTCATGCCAATAGATATAGTAGAGCTTGCTACCTCAGAATCCCTGGTATGCCAAGCTCTACTCTGCTTTGTCATACGATCTAGCATACCACTTGCCTCATTAAAAGTAAGGTCCATGAATGAACCACCCGCAGCATTATCAACCACTGTCTTAGTCACCGAATTCAAAGCCCTGTATAATATATCCATCAAGTGGACATTAGTCATATGATGATTTGGGAACCTCATAAGCTTCTTCTTGAACCTCTCCCATGTTTCGTGGAGAGCTTCAGTTGGAAGCTGTCGAAAATTGCTTATCTCATCTCTTAATTGTGCTCTCTTGGATGGCAGATAGAATCTTTCTAGGAAAGCGTCTTTCAGTTGCCTCCAATTTGTAATAGAGTCAGGAGTTTGCCCGTTCAACCATAAAGTCGCCTCCCCAGATAGAGACAATGGAAATAAGCACAGTCGAATTGCATTCTGTCCAACCCCTGGATTGTCAAACACCTTGCATGTTGAGATAAAATTAATCAGATACATATTTGGATCGTCTCCTGCAAGTCCGCCAAACAACCCTTTGAGTTGCAATAGCTGAATCATGGTGCTAGTGATATTGAACTTGGCTCCAGGAGCCAAGGGTGGAGGAATAATAGCCCTTGTGGCACCAGCCCCATCCAAATCATCATTATCATCATCAAAAGGACCCTGCACAGCTCGGCGGTCAGTTCTCATTCTAGCTTGACGATCTCTCCTCTACATAGGTGCCGCTACCGCATCAGTACGCCTAGGATTCAGTAACTCATCATCACCCAGGTCCTCATCATCAGGATTTGTTGCTCGACCTGGGTTATCAATATTCTGTTGATGCACTTGAGCAGCTGCCAATGCAGCTAATCTAGCCTGCTCCTGTTGAGCAGCCCTTCTTTCAATGTCACGTTGTGCATCCATTCTGCTAATAAGTTGAGGTTCAGGATTTATGGGTAATAATGGCTGACCAGAACTTTGAGTATTTGGCATGCACTGAACAGAACCTGAATAAAACAAAAACAACAACTAAAAGTAAAATCTGAGAATTTTTGACCAAAGGGTCTAATAACTATCACAAACTTAGTAGACAACCGTATTCCCCGGCAACGGCGCCAAAATTTGATAACGCTCAAACTACAGCTCTCGTAAGAGTGTAAGCGGTCGTTGTCAAATATAGAACCTAACTGGATTGGGTGTCGAATCCCTCAGGGAATACTTGGTCACTAAGTATGCAACTATTAGTAGACTGTTGGTCGAAAATTCTACGGAAAGGGGGGATTGGTTTTGGCGTGAATAATGAATAACAAAGTAAAAACGGAATGCTTTGTTTAGTACGATTTAATCAATCAGAAGTATAAGTTAGGGTTATGTCCACCTTATGAGTTCTACGTATCTATTAACTATGAGTTATGCGGAATTTAGACATGCATGCACTTATAGAGATTTGTATTCTAATGGTAAATCCTAGTGTCTCTCGACCATCCAGGATTATTTCACTTTAACTCTCTCGAGCTTAAAGTGTATACTAATGGTACAAACTCTCCAAGAGGTTAATCCAGTTACGGGACTAACGTGTAAATAGGGGTTGGTAACCCTATTTCCTTGTCACACTCTCTTTTCCAGACATGTAACTTTTCTCTCGGACAAGTTAATGCTATACTGGCGTATTCTATATGTTTGCAACCACAAAAATTCAATTAAGATGAAGAGAGTAATGATATAAGTAGCATACGTATCAAGAATTCACAAACTCATAGTGATAGATAGTATATCATAAGGCTTCGATAACCCTAACAGAGAAGTTTAGCTACTCATAATTTTAAAGGAAAACAACGAAGACATCATCATCATACCAAAACAATAACAATCTCACGATAGGTATGTATTGGTGTCACTTATGAGAATGACGTGATTTCCTTGCTAGTCGGTCTTGTAGCGTTTCTCTTATCTTAAAACGTGAAAACTAAAAGTCGAATAGAAGAAATAGAATAGTAGTAAAAAATTGCTTGCTGAAAAATTCAGCAAATAAGGTTTTTATAACATCCTAGACCTAGTCCTACTCGGTTACTGCATCCTTGTCATATTCCTACTAGGTTACTGATGCACCCTTAAGTATGTATAAATACTATTTTTGCCCTGGACAGATTCTCCATGCATCATATTTAGTCCTCAAGCTTCCAAAAGCTGCCTTCCATCTTATGCGAGTTTCCCTTTGCTACCGAAAAGTCCACAAAGTTCTGAAATCTTCATCATAAATACCTGAAAACATGCTAATCATGTTGGTTAGCTCGCTTACAGGAAAATGGACTAAAAGTGCAGGAATTATATATTTTGTCCTTAAAAGTTAGCTAAAATATGGGTAAATTATAGTGCTTTAGGCGTGTAAATACGCCCAACATCAAAACCCAAAGGTGAAATATGGGTATCATTATTCTTATATTGATGAGTAGATTATGATTTTGATAGCGTGAAAGTATTTTGGGACTATGAAATAAAGAAGAGAATTCGGAGAATGATTTAGGGATTTGTGGTTCGACTTTAAGGTAGTCTTTTGTCTACTCTTCTCTGTAAGATGATGTGTGTTATATATTGTGTGTGAATTTGAATGTTAAGTTTGATTATGTGTAGAATGAGTAAATCTTGATTATTGAAGTCTGGGGATTAGATGAGGGCTTTGACCCATAAGGTAAAATGCTTAGCACTCTTTTAGAATCTTATTGCCTTCTCCCCAAATTTAGCTAATTCATAGAATGGATTTGATATGATGCTAGGTTTTGGATATGGTTTAAGTGTTGGAAATGTGGTTAGTATTGTTAAACTTATTAGGGGTATTCTAGAGATCTTGAAACCATAATTTAGGTGAGTTAACGTGAATGCCCATATTTCTAGATAAAGTTCTTATCTGAGGATTGGTTATGGCATTCTTGACTTCCAAAATTTAACCTAGATGCCTTATACTAGTTTGGGGTATAAATTTCTTAAATATGGAAATTGAGGCGTAGAAGTGGGTTCTTCGGGTCCACCTTAGGCCAAGACTTGTATTAGCCCATGGGGACCTATTGGCGGATATTAGGCATAGTTAAGACTATAAGCCTTTAGAGTAAGGTTACTTTGTGACTTAGTGATTCATGATGTATTTTTCCCCGAATAATTATAAATGGCTCATGGCCATTATATTCCTCTTAGATATGATATTGGGCCTTTAGAGATCTTATTTCCTCTTAGATATGATATTGTCCCTTTAGAGATGTTATTACCTCTTAGTTATGATATTGGGCCTTCAGAGATGTTATTTTCTCTTAGTTATGATATTGGGCCTAGAGAGATGTTATTTCTTTTTATATATGATATTGGGCCTTTATATATGTTACTTTCTCTTATATATGATATTGGACCTATAGAGATGATGTTTTTCTCATAAATTTGACATTTAGCTTATAGAGGTGATATTCTGCATAGTCATGAAATATGACTTATATATTTGAGATTCCTCCTAGATGTAAGATGCTTATTGTTAGTATGCCTCCTAGATGTGAGATTCTTATTGATAGTATGCCTTCTAGATGTGAGATGCTTATTGATATTATGCCTTCTGTAGGTGAGATGCTTATTAATATTATGCCTACTAGATGTGAGATGATTATAAATATTCCCTATGGCTTATAGAGATGTTATGCCTCATAAATAATCTACACCTTGTAAATATGAGATGATTTATAGATATGATTATTGATTTGGATTTTTGATATGTATGTGGGCTAGAGGCCATGATTATGACATTGTAATTATTTCAAACACATTATTAGGCCCAAGGCCGTGTTATATTTTATTTTATCCTCTTGGAAGTGTTTATCTTTGTAAATGATGATATTCTAGTTTATTTATATATTAATGCTTGCGGTTCCATTGTTTGAATATTGGTGATGTCATTCATAGATTCGGTACATTCATAATTGTTTTGTCTGTGATTGATATGATTCTAATTAGATTATAATCTTATTACTGTTGTCACTAATTAAAGGTTAAAGCCCACTTCCTACCTTAATATGGATTTTTTCATAATAATAAATTCTTGACTTAACTAATAACTTATATGTAAAGGAGATTAATGATGATTCTTAAAAGATGTGATCGAGAAAGCTTGCAATCTATGTTTTGATACTACTACTTACTCTAGTCGTGAGAGATTTTGACCCTTTCTATACTTTTGAAATTACCCTTTATACATACACACACACACACATATATATATATGCATACTTAGTATATATCTATGGTATTATCGTATATCCCTTCTTTCCTTCATTTAATCTAATTAAATACTCACTCCTTGGCCTTGTATTCTTATATATATCTTCTTTTTGTTCCTACTTGCGTATTGGCCAGTGATATATGAAATAGTGTTGGGATTCGTAAGTATGGATGGAATATGATAGTGCATTCTTACTACTTCCTTAGCCTTAATATGTTAGTCTCTTGGACATTAATAAGATAGTTGAACCTTATTATCTCGTTGGTTTTCTTATGTAGTTGCTGGACATTTTGGTGTAGTTTTCTATTTTTTTTAATTTCTTTATATATCTGCATTATCCTAAGAGCTCAGTCAGCAGTTCCCTACAGAGGTATTGTGCTATTGGTATTTCATCTAAAAGTGAGACCCTTTTTGTAGAGGTCAGCTTCACTTGCAGCGCATCGACTCTACGTAGGTAGTATTTTAGACTATGAGAGGTTCTCAAATTAGTCCTGATGATCATAAGAGGGAAGAGTCCCATCAAACCTTATGAAGTTTTTGCTATGGGTCTTCAGGCCATGATGGACATTCTATATTATGAGGGGTAGTATCTCAAAGTATTGTAGGATCTTGTTTTGATTGTGTTGTGATGGGAAACTAGTTCATAGAATACCCCAGATATGAGTTAGTAGATTAGACAAAGTTAGGATGTATTCCTCGCCATCCTAGAGTTATTGAGGTAGGCTATGATTGAGAAAAGGATGATCATGGATAATAGAGAGTGTTCTCAGGGTCAGTTAGCCAGGAATTTGGGCTCAATTTGTGTTCTCTCCATATTGGTTGCAATACCCCATAAGATCCTAGGCTTAGTTCAGTTGTAGTTGCATGCTTAAGAGGTCCAAGGCTTGAAATCTTCATTAAGTGTTAAGGACTTAGTCATTTTCAAGGCCCCTGAACTTCACACAATTTTATTTTTTCTTTCTCGACTCTAAGACATTAGTTTTTGAGTCAAAACAAGATTAAGTTTATTAAGGGTATGACCCAGGGGATTTTCAGGATTTTCAAAGAGGATTCGCGGTGTGTTTTTATAGTAGAGGCTAAGATCCCTCGTGATAGGCCCGCAACGCAAGGGTGTCTCCACAAGTAAAGGGGTTTGCAGTGCGATGGTGGCTTCACTTAATCAAGGGTCACAACGTGAGGGCTACTTCACCTAAGAAAGGGTCACGGTGCGCCAGGGGTATTTCATCCATCTTTTTGTTACTGAAGATCAAAGGGCAATGGTGTCTTTTCACCTTAACCCAACTCTTCCGTAACACGATTGGGGGCATTCTTAGAAGCATTGCTTGCCCCTTTCTCTAAAAATTGATCCCAATAAACCCTCTTCCTTTCCCAAGAATAACATGTAAGCCCCTTTCTCAAGAAATCAAGATTTCAAACTTCCAAGTTCAAGAAACTCTCAAAAAATCTTTAAGAAACTATCTATAAAGGTATGTTGGGATTTATTGATGGGTTCCTATCACCCATTGAGCCAAAAAATCTTATTTTCTAAACTTAAAAGTGTTAATCTAATCCTAGTTTAATAGATTAAATAATGAATCTCTTATTAAATCAATTACAAGCCATGTTTACAAGTGTCTACAAGTGAATTAAGCTATTTCATGTTTTGAGTTGCAAGATTTCAGGCCATGTTCCATTGTTTTCATTTCAAATCCCCAACTTATCAATTTAGCCATGTAACAATGCTATTTTCTCTTGCCTAACCCATCTCCATATTCAAATTCATGCTTCTCACTTATTGGGAGAAATGTATCAATCTTGAGTCTTTGAACCATGATTCCATACTATAGTTTTAAGCTAGATGTCATATTTTAAGATCATTCGGTGTTGGCGGGTTAGGAACACCCGATACCTATATGTTTACATAATTTTAGATTTTCAAGAAATAACTCAATTACACCTGGTCTCCTATTATTTTACTAGGTTGTTACTATCAGGTTGGGCACTATCAGTAGTTATGTTAAGTTAAAATTAAGCCAGTACCAGTGTCAGTTCAGTTGGGAGTAGAATTTTGCATGGAGTGAATACAGGTATGGTGGCTTCCCCATCAGTTTAGGCAGAGTCAAATAGTCGCATTCCTTGGGTTCCAAAACTATATAGCCAACGTAGGATATGAAGGGTCACCCATCAGTTTAGGATTGACACCCTGTCCCTTTGGGACATCATATAAGTGGATCAACACAACCAGTTTTAGTACTCATGTCATGATACTGACACCCTTCCAACTGGGGTTAGGGGTTGGAACCCGATTAGCTAAGATTAGAGCATGTCAGTTACATGATACCTCCCACAGTTTTAGTCAGTACTTTAGTGTATTTCAGCTCGGATTTTCTTGACCAAGGGCAAAGATTATTGGTTATTCATTTATTCAGATTTAAATATTTAAGAATTCAGATTATCTCAATAACATATTTATGATTTGTCTTGCATTCTTAGATATTACATATTTATTCATTCATACTAAGTTATCTCATGCATTTCAGTCAGTCCTTATCTCACATACCAATACATTCAAAGTATTGATTACATACTTTTTCTTTGCGCTATGTTGTCTTATAACAAAGGTTCGACCACTCAATTTCCTGACCGTTCTTAGACAGCTCAATGTTACCCAGCAGTAGTAGTGGTGAGTCCTTATCCATCGAGGACAAGATATGCTTTTATAGTTATTTTAACAAGTTCTTATGTTCAGTCAGTCAAAGTTAGTTAGGATTTATCCCATCAATATTTTATGATATTTAGAGTCTTTCAGATAATAAGTTAGACTGCCAGCTAGTTCATTTAGTTTTTATCAGTTGTTTTAGACATATAAGTATTATGCATTTCAGTATTTCAAATTCACAGTATTTTATCAGATTATCTTCCACACATGTTGTGTAATTACTCTTTTATTTAACGCTCACAGTAGGTACTAGCTCATAGGTTCTCTTGTGATCACTTATGACCGTAGGCACTATTGTCACGACCAGGGTTAGCCTCGGTTTGTGACAAATCTTTGTATTAGAGGCTAGGGTTTTAAAGTTTCCTAAGGAGTCTGAAAGCCGTATTGAGAAAATTCTTTTGCATGGGTGTGAAGTGTGACACACTTAAGGACAAGAGGCTATGAGATGTTTTATGAAAGAGCATGAGCTCTATTAAATTCCTTTTTTCTAACCCATCCTTCATTCTATTGAAAGATAATTTCTCCTAGAAGAAACAACAAAAGAGGGAACAGGGATCATCCTACGCCACCACCTATTTAGAAAGATTCCCTAAATAAGAATGTCTCTCACATTGAATTCAGGGATACTTTCATCACCCTATTCCATTCGTTATCTGCTCAGAACAACCAGCTGGATGTTTCCCAAACAATCCAGTGGCAAATAAATCTTCAGTTAGGATTCAGGATTTTACTCAAAGGAATCCCCCTTTGTTTCCTGGATCTAAGTTTGAGAAAGATCCGCATGTGTTTCTGGATATGGTGTAGAAGGGTACAATTATCATGGGCGTCTTTTCGAGTGAGAGTGCACAGTTGGCTGCATATCAGTTGTAGGATATAGCTCACACCTAGTTTAAGCAGTGGAAGAATGACTGAGGTATTAATGCAGGGCTTATAGAGTGGGAGGAGTTTGCAACGGCTTTCTTAGACTGGTTTTTCCCCTAGAGTTGGGGGAAGCTAAAGTTCAGGAGTTCATTAATTTGAAGTAGGGTAATATAAGAGTGAAGGAGTACTTTCTCAAGTTTACTCAGTTAGCGAGGTATGCTCAGACTATGGTGTCTGACTCTAGGTCTAGTATAAGTAAGATTGTATCTGGTGTATCTGATAGCATGGTTAAGGACTGTAGGACCACCATGTTTATTAAGGAGATGGACCTATCAAGACTTATAGTTCATGCTCAGTAGATTGAGGAAAAGAAGCTTAAGGAGAAAGAGAAAAGAATAAGAGGGCCAGAATATGTGGTTTCAACTTCTCTCAACAAAAGTCAGAAGGCGGTAACCATTTTAAGTTTCACTAGAAATTTTATACCCAAGTTTATCTTCATCTAGTATGCCAGTGCCTAAGCTTAGGTAAGACAGTCGGGATAGAGCACCAGGCTCTAAGTCCCAGGATAGTGTGAACAGTGGTCTTATAGATTAGACAGTCGGGATAGAGCACCAGGCACTAAGTCCCAGGATAGTGTGAACAGTGGTCTTACAGATCTACTCTGCACAAAATATGGTAGGAACCATCAGGGTTAGCATAGAGTGGGTAGTGATGTGTGTTTTGGATATGAAACGCTAGGCCACAGGATCCAGGAGTGCACAGTGGTTGCTCAGAAGAGCAGAAGTGATTGCTAGCAGGGCCAGACTAATTCTTTAACAACATCGGTAGGTCGCCAGACTCTGTAGGGTGCCATGTCAAGTGCCACCAGTAGGCAGTGCTAGAATTGGTTGTATGCTCTCCATACACGGCATGATCAAGAAAGTTCTCCTGATTTGGTTATGGGTCTTTCATCTGCATGTTTATGTTATATTAGACCCCGGAGCTTCACTTTCTTTTATGACTCCTTGCATAGCTACTAATTTCGGTGTCAGTCCCAAAACATTAGCAGATCCTTTCTCAGTGTCTACCTCAGTGGAAAAATCTATTACAGCCAAACGAGTATACAAAAATTTCCCGTTCATAGCATCTCAGAAAATCACCTCAGTTGATCTTATAGAGTTAGATATGACTAATTTTGACGTTATTATTAACATGGATTGGCTTCACTCATGTTATACTTAATCGATTGTAGAAATTAAATTGTCCATTTTCAGTTTTCTAATGAACCAGTTATTGAATGTAAGGGTGGTACTTCAATGCTTATGCATCAGATTGTTTCCTATCTTAGAGAAAGATAGATAATATCCAAGGGGTGTATTTACCATCTTGTCTGAGTCAAAGACTCAAGTTCTGAGGCCCTGAGTCTTGGGTCAGTTCTAATAGTAAATGAATTTTTAGATGTGTTCACAGAATATCTTCTTAGAGTTCCTCCCGAGAGGGAAATCGACTTTGGAATAGATCTTTTTCCAGACACCCAACCTATCTCTATTCTACCCTAAGGAATAGCTCCATCAGAGCTTAAGAAATTGAAAGAATAGTTAAAATATCTCTTAGATAAGGGTTTCATCAGCCCTAGTATTTCTCTATGGAGTGCTCCAGTCCTGTTAATACGTAAGAAAGATAGTTCTCGTAGAATGTGCATCGACTACCATCAGTTGAACAAAGTCACCATCAAGAATAAGTATCCACTCCCCTGAATTGATGACTTGTTCAACTAACTTCAAGGTGCCAGTTATTTCTCAAAGATAGACCTTAGATCCTACTATTATCAGCTTAGAGTAAGAGAATGTGACATCTTGAAGACAACTTTCAAAACTTTGTATGGTCACGTCAAATTTATTGTTATGTCCTTCAGAATAACAAATGCCCCTGTAGCTTTAATGGACCTGATGAACAGGGTGTTCAAGCAGTACTTGGTCATATTCATTATAGTCTTCATCGATGATATATTTGTCTATTCCTGTAGTGAGAGTGACCATGCAAATTATCTGAGGTTCATGTTACATACCCTTATAGATCATCAGTTATTCTCTAAGTTTTGTAAGTGTGAATTTTGGCTAAGATCAGTAGCTTTCCTTAGCCATATAATATACGGTGATGGCATCTAAGTTGATCCTCAAAAGAACAAAGCACTGAGAAACTTCCCTATACCCACCTCTCCATTAGATATCAGGAGTTTCTTGGGTTTGGCTAGCCATTATAGGCGTTTTTTTAAAAGTCTCTCTTCTATTGCTTCCACCATGTCCCGATTGACTTTGAAAAGGGTCAAATTTTAGTTGTTAGATACTTGCAAGAAGAGTTTTCAAGAGTTAAAGACTCGACTCACCTTCGCCCTAGTCTTGACTTTGCCAAAAGGTTCATATGGATTAGTAGTTTTTGGTGATGCTTTAAGAGTTTGTCTTTGTTGTGTTTTGATGCAGAGAGGTAAGTACATAGCATACGCCTTTAGACAACCTAAAACCTATGTGAAGAATTACTCGACCCACGATCTTGAGTCGGTAATTATTGTCTTTGCCTTAAAAGTTTAGAGGGACTATCTTTCAGGAGTTCATATTGATATGCTAACGGATCACAAGAGTTTACAGTACATGTTTACAGAGAAAGATTTAAATATTTCCTAAATAAGATGGATTATTTGTTGAAAAATTATGAGATAAGTGTGTTATATCATCTAGGCAAGGCCAATGTGGTGGCGGATGCCCTTAGTAGGTTGTCTATGTATAGTGTTGCCCATATAATGGATGACAAGAAGGAGTTAGTCCATGAGGTTCATCAGCTTTCTAGATTAAGTGTTCGGTTGGTTTATTCAGATAAAGGTAATTCATGGGTTCTAAATGGTTCAGAATCTTCTTTGGTTATCGAAGTAAAAAAAAGTAAGACAGGTATCCTAGTTTTGTTAAGTTAAAGGAGGCAGTTAGAGATCAGAAAGTAGAGATTTTCTCCCAAGGAGGAGATGGTGTTCTTTGTTGTTAGGACATGTTATGTCATTTGTGTGTTAATGGTTTGAGACAACGAATTTCAGTAAAAGTGAATTGTGAGCGGTACTCTATCCACCTCAGTGGCACTAAGATATATAGTGACTTGCAAGAAATCTATTAGTGGATTGGGATGAAGAAAGATATTGCATAGTTTATGGCTAAGTGTTCAAATTATTAGTAGGTCAAGGTTGAGCACCAAAGGCCTAATGGTACACTTCTGAAGTTCAGCATCCCGACTTGGAAGTGGGATATGGTGAATATGAATTTTGTGATAGGATTAGTTTGTATACATCATCGGCATGATTTAATTTGGGTCATTATAGATAGAATGGCCAAGTCAACCCATTTCTTACCATTTCATACTTTGTACTCAACTGAGAATTATGCTAGATTCTATCTCAAAGAGTTGGTGAAGTTGCACGGGATTCCATTGTCTATCATTTCAGCTAGAGGAACTAGTTTATCTCTCACTTTTGGAAGGCTTCTCAGAAGAGTCTTAGTACCCAAGTTCATCTTGGTACCCAAGTTCAACTTAGTACAGTTTTTCATCCTCAAACAGATAGTCAAGCAGGAAGGACCATCACACTTTAGAAGACATGTTGAGGGCCTGTGTAATTTACTTTAAAGGTAGTTGGGATGACCACTTATGTTTGATTGAGTTTGCAAACAACAATAGTTATCACTCAAGTGTTCCAATGGATTTGTTTTAGTCTCTCTATGGAAGGAGATGTAGATCTCCTATTGGTTAGTTTAAAGCAGGTGAGGCTGCTTTAATAAGGCTAGATTTAGTGTTCGAAGTGACTGAGAAAGTTTAATTTATTCGAGAGAGGCTGAAGATAGCCTAAAGTCATTAGAAATCTTATAAGGATGTGAGGAGAAGATATCTTGAGTTTGATGTTTGTGACTTGGTCAATTTAAAAATTTATCCGATGAAAGGGGTGAAGAGATTTGGCAAAAATGTGAAGCCCATTCCCCACCATGTTGTCCCTTATAGGTTCTTGAACCGTTTTAAGAAGGCAACTTATGAACTTGAACTATAATTTGACATCAGAGTATCCGGTGTTTCATGTTTTTCGTTCAAGAAATACATCGATGATTTAGCTATTGTTGTTCCTTTATATAGTATGGATGTTCAGGATAGTCTTTCCTAGGAAGAAGTTCCAGTTATGATCCTTGATCCCTAGATTCGTAGGCTAAGGAATAATAAAGTTCCCTTGGTTAAAGTTATATGGATAAATCAGTCTATTGAGGGAGCTACTTAGGAAGCAGAAGTAGATATGTGAACCAAGTACCCTCATATTTTCTCTGCAAACTTAGATTTAGCTTGAGGTAATGATCTTTCTTAATTGACTCTTTTCCATTCTTTGTTTCATCTATGCAACCATTCTCATGTCACTGCATACATTCACAAAATCAGTTTAGTTTATGTTTCATGCTTCAAACTCAGTTATGTAATCACATTTCAAGTCATGTATGTTCAGTATATGATATTAGTTGCGTTAGCATTCTCAGTATAATTATCCTCTACAAGTGAATTAAGCTATTTCATGTTTTGAGTTGCAATATTTCATTCCATATTCCATTATTTTCATGTCAAATCCCTAATTCATGAATTTAGCCATGTAATTATGTTGTTTTCCCATGGCTAACCCATATTCATGTTCAAATTCATGCTTCTTACTTATTAGGTGAAATGTGTATTTCTTGATCCTTTGAACCAGGATTCCATACTACAGGTTTAAGCTTGACGTCGTATTTTATGATCATTTAGTGCTAGCGGGTTATGAACACCAGATACCTATGTGTTTACATGATTTCAGATTTTCAAGAAATAAGTCAGTTACCCAAGAACTCCTATAATTTTATATGGTTGTTATGATAATGTTGGGGAATATCAGTTGTTATGTTCAGTTGGACATAAGTTAGGTCAAGTGTCAGTTCATTTGGAGTCAGATTTAGCACTGAGCGATTATAGGGATGGAAGCTTCCCCTTCAGTTTAGGAAGAGTCATTAGTAGCAGTCCCTGATTTCTAGAACTACGTATTTAACATAGGATATAACGAGTCGTCCATCAGTTTAGGCTTGACTTTCTCTCAGGGGTCACCCATCAGTTTAGTCTTGACACCTTGGACCTTCTATACATCAGATTGGTGTATCCACACAGCCAGTGTTAGTGCCCGTGGCTCGGTACTAACACCTTCTCAACTGGAAAGTGCTCTAATGAGATATAAGTCACCATCAATTGGAAGGTAAACACATTGTCAACCCTCAACAAGAAGGTAGACATCTCTAACCTATACTGTCTATGTAGTTCTAGAACTTAGGGATTGTTACTAAGGGTTACACCCTCTACTGGCAATTGAACCCCCATCCATGGGTTTCTCAGTGCTAAATCCTACTCCCAACTGAACTTATACTGTAAATAAAACTGGATTGAGTTTAACTAGACATTATTTCATGATTGATAGTTCTGATTATGATTATAATAACTAAATAAATAGGATTAATCATAGTTTAACTGAATTATACTTGAAAATCTAAAAATTATGTAAAACACGAGTGTTGATAACCCACTAGCACTAAATAATCACTGAATGTAATAACATGCTTAAAACTATCATAAAGGATCATGGTTCAAAACCCATAAGCATAGACATTTCATCAAACATGTGGGGATCGTGAATTTAACATGGGAATGCTTGCTAAGAATCATAAATTTAGGATTCATCATAAAATTCTCTTGAATAAAGTATGGAAACTCAAATTCATACGATGAGGAATTCAAAATCTAGCATGGGATCATACATGGACTGAATTGCATTTAAATTACCATGGAAACATGAATTAAACCCATCTTAGGCAATACAAAATACATTAATGATAGAAAAAGTTCAATCTTTAATCGAAAATGGAGTTTTGGGGATCCATGGGTGAAAGAAACCCATGAATGAACATCTCGCATACCTTAAATCCTTTAACTTGAAAGAGACACACCAATCTTGAAGCTTTTTTGAAGGTTCTTGAACTTGAGAACTTGAATTCTTGATTTCTTGGGAAGAAAGGAATTGAATTTGTGTTCTTGGGGACAAAGGGGAGGGTTTTCTTGAGAGGGATTTGGAGAAGAAGGTTAAATAATGCGCTAAATAATGTCCCAATTCGTGTTATGGATGATTTGGGTTGAGGGGAAAAGACACAATTGCCCTTCACGTAATTAAATTCTTAACTGGGAATGACGAGCTTACCACTACGTAGTCTAATCGCCGTGGTGCATTCCACTTACCGTGATGCAATATGTATGACAAAGGGAACAATACTACAATGTGGGCCTATCACGGTGACTTGTTGGATTCGTGATCCAAACATAACCCAAACCTCATACAAAAAATTGTGAGGCATGCTTCTTACACCCCTAAACATGAATTAAATAAAACCATCACCTCGGGGTCAGGAAGACAAAATTAAAAATCCTTAAAGTTTAGAGGCCTAAATATAACTAAGTCCACAACACTTAGTGAAATTTTTAGGCCTTAAGCCCCTAATACATGCAACTAGAAGCTGAACTGAGCTAAGAATAATGCGAGGTATTATAATATCTCCCCCTTAGAAACATACATTCATACTTGAATAAGTATGTTTAGACTGAGAGTACTATAATAAGGAAACTAAGATCACAAACTGAACATACATGACTAGGAACATGAATACATATTGAGTCTGAAACATGATACATGAACTAAACTGATTTCGTAAATGCATGAAATGACATGAGAATAATTTTATAGCTTGAATTGATAATGGGAAAGTAGTCAATCTAAGGAGAACTATTACCTCAAGCTGAGTCTGAGCTTGCAGAAAAAAGATGAGGGTATTTGCTATGCATATTTTCTTTTGCTTCCCAAGTAGCTCCCTCAACGGACTGATTCTACCAAAGAACTATAACCAAGGTAAATTATTTTCTTCTTTGTCTACGGATCTGACGATCTAGGATCTCAACAAGAACTTCTTTGAACAAAAGACTATCCTAAACACTTGTACTTTCTAAAGGAATAAAAACAACTGAAACACCAATACTTTTCTTTAACAAGGAAACATGAAACACCGGATAGACTGATGCCAAATCTACATGCAACTCTATCTCCTAAGCTACATCCTAAAATAGTTCAAAATTCTATAAGGGACAATATGGCAGGGACTAAGCTTCCCCATCTTTCCAAATTTTCACTCCCTTCATGGGAGAGATTTCCAAATAGTCTATGTCACCAACATCAAACTTAAGGTCTCTCTTATCACATCTGCATCAGATTTTTAGCGACTTTGGGCTGTCTTTAGCCTCTCCCAAATCAATTGAAATTTCTCCATCACCTCAAGTACTGAATTAGGTCCTATCAAAGTATCCTCACCTAATTCAAATCAACCAATTGAAAACCTATATATTCTTCCATGGAGAGCCTCAAACAAAGCCATCTGAATACTGGAGAGATATTTGTAATCGTAGGCAAACTCAATCAAGGGTAAGTGGTCATCCCAACTTCCTTTTAAATCAATAACACATGATCTCAACATATCCTCCAAGGTATGAATGGTCCTCTCTACCTGAGCATCTGTCTGAGGATGAAAAGCTATACTGAGATGAACTTGGGTACAAAGACCCTTCTGAAAAGCCTTCCAAAAGTGAAAGGTAAACTGAGTAGCTCTATCTGATATGATAGACAATGGAAATCCATACAACTTAACCAACTCGCTAATATAAAGCCTAGAATAAGCCTTAGTTAAGTACAAAGTATTAACTGGAAAGAAATGAGTTGATTTAGTCATTCTATCCACAATGACCCATATCGAATCATGCTAACGATGTGTATGAGGAAAACCTATCACAAAATCCATGTTCACCACTTCCTACTTACAAGTATGGATACTAAACTCCTGTAATGTACCACTAGGCCTCTGGTGCTCAACTTTAACCTGTTGATAGTTTGAACACTTAGCCACAAACTCTACAATATCCTTCTTCAAACCATTCCACCAATAGATTTCCCAGAAATCATGGTACATCTTGGTGGCACTTGGATGATAGAATATAGAGCATTATCCGCTTTTACCAAAATCTACTGCAACAAACCATCAACACATGGAACACATAACCTACCCTGGCAATGAAGCACACCATCTCCCCCTTGGAAGAAGACCTCTACTCTTTAACCTCTGACTTACTCCCTCAATCTAACCAAATTGGGATCCCTATCTTTCTTTTCCTTTACTTAAGCAACTAAAGAAGATTCCAAACAATTCTGAATCCATATACTACCTTTGGCTAAATCAACCAATCGGATGCCCAATCTAGCAAGCTAATGAACCTGCGTAACTAACTTCTTCTTATCATCCTCAACTTAAGCAACACTACCCATGGATAATCTTCTAAGAGCATCTGCCACTATATTGGCCTTGCCCGGATGATACAACACACTCATATCATAATTTTTTAACAACTTTAGCCACCTTATCTGACGAAGATTTAGATCTTTCTATGAGAATACATACTATAAAGTTTTGTGATCCATGAACACATTAACATGAAGCCCATAAAGATATTGCCTCTAAATTTTCAAGGAAAAAACAACATGCACCAACTCAAGATCATGGGTAGGATAATTCTTTTCATGGGGCTTAAGGTGTCTAGATGCATAGGCTATGACCTTACCTCTCCACATCAATACACAACCAAGACCAAATCTGGAAGCATCACAGTAAACTACAAACCCATCTGAACCATCTGGGAAAGTCAATATTAGGGCTAAAGTGAGTTAAGTTTTCAACTCCTAATAATTCTTCTCACATTGATCTGACCACTAAAATTTGACTTTATTCTAAGTCAATCGAGATGTGGGAAGTGAAAAAGAAGAGAACCCTTCAACATACCATCTGTAATAGCCAGTCAAACGTAAGAAACTCTTAATATCTAATAGAGAGATGGGTCTTGGCTAGTTTCTTACTGCTTTGATCTTTTGAGTGTCAACTCGAATGCCAATACCAGAAATATTATGGCCATTAGAAGCTATTTATCTTAGAAAAAAGTCACACTTACTAAATTTGGTGAACAACTGATAGGGTCAAAAAGTTTGCAATACAATTCTCAGATGGTGTGCCTAATCATTTTTGCTACAGGAATATACAAGAATATCATCAATGAAGACTATGAAGAACATGTCCAAGTACTTCTTAAACACTCTATTCATTAAGTCCATGAAAGTTGTAGGGGCATTTATTAGTCCAAATACATAACTAGGAATTCAAAATGACCATACCGAGTTCTAAAAGTTGTCTTTAAAATAACACATTCTCTAAATCTGAGCTGATAATAACTAGAACTAAGGTCTATCACATAGAAATAACTCGCACCCTGAAGTTGGTCGAACAAGCCATCAATGCTGGGGAGTGGATACTTATTCTTGATTGTGACTTTCTTCAACTGACGGTATTTGATGCATATTCTGAGAGAACCATCTTTCATACACATGAACAAGATTGGAGTGCCCTATGAGGAAACCCTTGGCCTGAAGAATCCCTTATCTGGAAGGAGATCTATTCCAAAGTCAATTTTCCTATTAGGAGAAACTCTGGGGAGGTCCTCAGGGAGCATATATAGAAATCCCCTTACTACTGAAACTAACTCAAGACTTGGAGTCTCAGAACTAGAGTCTTTGTCTCAAACAAAATGGTACATGCACCCCTTAGATATCATTTTTCTAGCCTTAAGATAAGAAATAATTTGACCCCTAAGAATAGAGGTACTACCCCTCCATTCAATGACTGGTTCATTAGAAAACTAAAACTAAATGACTCTATTCATATAATCCACTGAGGCATAATATAAAAGGAGCCAATCCATGCTAAGAATGACATAAAAATCAGTCACCTCTAACTCCATAAGGTCAACTAAAGTAACTCTCTAGGACATTGTAATCCGGCAGTTCCTGTATACCTACCTGGCTACAATAGAGTTACCTACTAAAGTAGAAACTAAGAAAGATTCTACTAAAGATTCGATCCTGACACCGAAATTGATTTCTATATAAGGAGTTATAAAAGAGAGTAAAGCTCTGAGATCTAATAAAGCATAAACGTAGAGATGAAAGGCTTAAAACATACCTATGACCATATTAGGGGAATTCTCCTGATCCTACCGGGTATGGAGATCATACAAATTATTCTGAGGCTGCCCATTGGTTGCATTGAAAGTGGCACCCTACTGATTTAGGTGACCGACTGGAGCTGGAGGACGGTTGGATTGACCCTATTAACCAACCTTTGGGAAATCTCTAACTTTGTGGCCTAACTTTCCATATCCAAAACAAACATCACTGCCAGCTCTACACAGACCCTAATAATGTATGTCATATTTCTCGCATAGTAGGTTAGTACGACTATTGTCCATACTACCCTAGGAATTAGAGCCTGGCACCCTATCCCGACTATCTTTCCTGAACTTAGGCACTTGAGCACTAGCTAAAAATGAAGCTGGGGATGAGGACTTATAATAGAACTAAAAATGGTTACCACCTTCTAATGTTGGCTAAGAGAAGTTGAAACTACCTGTTTTAGGCCTCTTATTCTCTCTTGCTCTTTCTTCTTAATCATTTCTTCCTCAATCTATTGAGCATGAACCATAAGTATAGGTAAGTCTATCTCCTTAATCAACATAGCAGTCCTATACTCCTTAACCATATTATCAGCTATACAAGATACAAACTTACTCATTCTCGACCTATTTTTTACAACAAAATTAGGACCATACCTTGCAAACTAAGTATTCCTAAGCGAGTTTCTCTTCTCACTCATGCTACCTTGCTTTAAATTAATACACCCTTGAATCTTATCCTTCCTCAACTCTATTGGGAAGAATCTATCTAGAAAAGTCCTAGAATATTCTTGGCACTCAACAGGCCATGCATCAACACCATGGTCCTCCTTCCACTACGTAAACCAGGTATGAGCTATATCCTACAACTAATATGCAATCAACTCTGAACTCTCACTCAAAGTGATGCCCATAATATATGTCACCTTCTAAACCATATGAAGAAATTCATGCGGATCCTCTTCAGGCTTGGATTTTGAAAATAAAGAGGGATTCATTGGGTGAAATCCTAAATCCTACATGCAGTTGTATTTACCACTGGGTTAGCTGGGGCAACAGGTCACTGATTTTTTTGATACATTACTGAATGAGCTAAGGTAATGAAAGAAGCTCTGAACTTAGCATAAGAGACATACTCATTCAGGGGATCTTCCTAAATAGGCAAAGGTGCGGGTTGGTCCCCATCCCTTCTTTTGTTTTTCTTCTAGGAGGCATAGTTTGTAAATAGAATAAAGGATGAGTTATAAAGATATTTTAAATAGAGCTCATGCTCATTTGCATGACATAAATACTACAAGAAGGGAAATTTTTCCTAAGATCTCTCATAGCCTCTTGTCCATAAGTGTGGCGCGCTTTATACCCATGCACAAGACTTTGCACAACGCAGCTTTTAGATTCCCTAGGACACTTTAAAACATAGATCTGATACCAAGTTTTCTCATGACTTGAGGCTACCCCCTAGTTTCAAAAATGGTGCATATAGTCACGAGTGACAATAAGCTAACTCATGTGCTGATACATGTTGAGAGCACTAAATAAACTAATAATAATAATAATAATAATAATAATAATAATAAATATGTGTGTAAAATAATTGATAAAGACTTAAAGTCTAAAACTGAATATACAAATGAATTATAAGTTTGAAATATCTGATAAGACTGATAAAATTGACTAATCGTCTAATTGACTGTCTGAATGTCTGATTGTTTAAAAACCTCTAACTGACTGACTGAGGAGTTGATGGGAGAAGCCCCCAACTAACTCGAACTGAATAAAAATATGGAACTATTGAAATAATCAATCCTTTCCTTCATGGATAAGGACTCACCACTACTATTGTTATGTATGATGGACTATCTAAGCATGGCTAGGAAATTGAGTGTATGAACCTATGATATTAGACATTATAGTACAAAGAAAAGTATGCGGTTAGTACTTTGAATGTACTGGTATATGAGATAATGTTTGGATGCAATGCATGGGGTACTTGTACATACGATATGGAGTAACTGAACAACATAAAATAACTAATAATGAATACATGAAAACTATAATATCTTAGAATACAATACAAAGCTTATACATATTTTTGAAATTATCTATAATCTGAAAGAGTGAAATCTGTAACACTGAAAACCTATAAATCTGTTTGCTTTGTTCAGATAAACCTAAACCAAATATACACTGAATACTGTACTGAGAATATGGAAAGTATCATCTGACTGGCATGCCCTAATCTGAGCTAATTGGGGTCCAACCAATAACCCCAGTTAGAAGGGTGTCAGTACTGTGCCACAGGTACTAACACTGGTTGTATGGATTAACTAAACTAGTGTCCCAAAGAAATAATGAGTCACCCTCAACTGGCAGGTTCATTAATGAGATATGTACCGCCCTCAATTGGTAGGTAAACACTTTTTCAACCCTTAACTAGCAGGTAGACATCTCTAACCTGCGCTAGCTACGTAGTTATAAAACTCAAGGATTGCTACTAAGGGTCACACCCTCTACTGGCAGGTTAGCCCCTATCCCTGGGTTCAATCAATGCTAAATCCTACTCCAAACTAAACTAACACTGGAATTAAAACTAGACTGAGTTTAATAGAATATTATTTCATAACTGACAGTGCTCATTATGATCATAATAATTGAATAAATATAAATAATCATGGTTCAACTGAATCATACTTGAAAATCTAAAAATTACGTAAAATAGGTAGGTATCAGGTGTTCATAACCCACAACACTGAATAATCATTAAATGTAATAACAAGCTTAAAATTATAGTAAAGGATCATGGTTCAAAACCCATAAGCATAGATATTTCTTCAAATATGTGGGGATCATGAATTTAACATGAGAATTCTTACTAAGAATCATAAATTTAGGATTCATCATAAAATTCACTTGAATAAAGCATGGAAAATCAGATTCATAGCATGAGAAATTCAAAATCTTTCATGAGATCATACATGGACTGAATTGCAATTTAATTACCATGGAAACATTTACTAAACCCATCTTAGGCAATACAAAATATAATAATAATAGAAAAAAAATAATCTTTAATCAAAAAGGGAGTTTTGGGCTCCATAGATGAAAGAAACCCATGAATGAAAATCCCACATACCTTAAATCCTTCAACTTAAAAGAGACGTCTATCTTGATGCTTTCTTAAAGGTTCTTGAACTTGGGGAACTTGCATTCTTGATTTCTTGTGGAGAAAGGCATTGAATATGTATTCTTAGAGAGAAAGGGGAGGATTTTCTTGAGAGGGATTTTGAAAAGAAGGGCAAACAATGCCCTAAATTATGTCCCAATTCATGTTAATGATGATTTAAGTTGAGGGGAAAACAATTGCCCCTCGGGTAATTAAATTCATAACAGGTTATGACGAGCTTACCATGATGTGGTCTAATCACGATGGTGCATTCCACACTGCAACATGATATGCATGAAAAAAGGGAACAATACCATGACGTGGTCTTATCATGGTGACTTGATGGATTTGTGATCCAAACATAACCCCAACCTTATCCGAAAAATTTAAAACTTCTCCGAGGTATGCTTCTTATACCCCTGAACATGAATTAACTCCTAAACCAATAACTCGGGGTTGGTAAGACCAAACTAAAAATCCTCAAAGTTTATAGGCCTTAAAAATGACTAAGTCCCTAACACTTAGTGAAATTTTCAGGCCTTAAGCCCTTTATGCATGCAACTAAAAGATGAACTAAGCTAAGTATAGTTTAGGGTATTACATCTAGTTAAAGTTTTATTTCCTTGCATTTCTTAATCAGTTCCTTGAGTAGATAGAGCCTGATTTGTAAACTTCTTTCCTATAGCAAGGTGAGGTTGATTGTTTTCCCTTTTGGTTAGTTGTGTCAAATTGATTCGGAAATATATTATGCTATTGATGGTAAGTTAATCCTTCATGGTTCTATATGACAATTTAGTTATATTTCTTATTCTTGAGTTTGAGACTCTTTGACTTACCTCTAATGTTATGAAGGTTTTCGTTTTGACTATCCCTTTTGATATAGCTCATTTTTGGAGCTTGATTAGTTTTAGGTCTATTTTTTCTTGTGTTTATTGCACTGCCTAAGAGCAAGTTTGATCTTGACATTCAAATATCCTAGGTTCATTTTTATATTTGTCGGGTTCATCTCCTAGTGATGTTTTGCCCTTATTATTAGTGTGGAGATTTGATGATCCATTCTTAATATGATGTGATTCTTGTCTAACTTAGAGTTATGGAGATAAAGGTAGTGGCCTTTCCTGTGATCACTTCTTAAGTTAGTGATTGAAAATTCTTTATATTGAGATGTTGATTCTTTGGTGGTGGTCTTGACATTGACCTTGGTTTTGAGATTTGTATTTTTCTTCTTCAATGATGTGATTCATGTATTGATCGAGTGATGATTGTCCTACTTGGGTTGATTCAGGATATCCCTGATTTAGAGTTTGTTTTGGCCTAATGAGGCTTACTGGAGTATTTCTCCTCAATGATATATGCCTATGTCTATTCTTTGTCAAGATGGAGTGTTAGATTGATTAGTTTCTGGCTTGAGTTGCATTACTCTAAGTTGCTAAAGTTTTTGTCATTGTTAGTGTAGTTTGCAACCTTAGGGAGTTCTTTAGTATGTTTTGGTAGTTTGTGCCCTCTAGCAGTTGGGTTGATTTCATATGTTTGTCGTTGATGATTTATCCTATGTTGGGATTTTTTTCTCTATCTATGTTTCAATTTTATCTCAACATGATCTAGTATCGAGATGTATGATTCAGACAGTATGATCGATATAAGTATTTGACCTTGGTTTGGATTTGTTGTCTTAATTTTGGATTTGACACCTTTTGATAGTGATTTAGAAGTTATGATGAATTTGGATTACGCCTTTAGGTTTGGTTTAGATAGTTAAGACAGAGCAGTTCAACCTTGATGTTGAGATTTCATCTTGGGGATTTAAGCGTGATTTTGATTTTAGATTTATCTCAGTTTGGATTTTATTTATAGGATAGTTAAGACTACTCCATGGTTGCCTATTTGCTCTTTTTGACTTTGGATAGATTATAGTTGATAAGTGTTCAAATGATAGTCCACGGACCTGATATTGGTTCTTTTAGTTTTGACCATGAGCCATCACTCTTTGTTGGAAATTATGGATGATATACTTAGCGGGAGTAGTATTGTAGAGTTGGATTCAGTATGGTTTCATTCTCAGATAATGAAACATCCTGGAGCGGATCGTTTAGTGATGAGTAATTCTGCCTTAATCATCTGGATTATAATTTTTATTATTATCCAGACTGGTTATAGCATTGGCATAGATTGTATTCCTTGATTATCTCTATTTATTCACCCATATAGCGCCTTATAAGATTATTCTCATGTTTGTTGTATTGACTTTTGGTAGACCAGTTTTAGTTCTTGGAGCTCTATGTGATGAGATTACGTAGACAAGGCTCAGGTGATTTTTCTCCTAGTTTATAGTAGAAATGTAATGACCCATTAGGTCATTATCTGCATTTTTTCTTATTTCTGTTGATAAAGCTTCTCAATAGTCATCCCAAGTCACTAATAACTTACGGGGACCGATAGTTTGGTTACCTAGCAATTCTTTTGGTTCCTCAAAAAACATTCTCAATTGGAAGTCTTTATTAGTCCTAACTGACCACTAAGTAAAAACATTAGTAAAACAGCCTTGTATGCAAAATTCAACTTTTCCAACACATCCAGAACATCGAAATCTATGAGATTGTATATCTTATTGCTCGAAACAGACCCTAGATGTATGTAAAGGAATTGACTAAAGCTCAAAACCAAGTTCCAATCTTCAGCCATGCTTGGTATTGATCGAGATGGCACAACTAAGATGGTCAAGGCGCGACTGTAGTGCCATAACTTTGGCTAGGCGGAGGGCTCAACTGCACCACCCGAGGCCTGAGTAAAGCCTATTTAAGGGTTGTCTTGGATGAGATTTTGGTCTTTTGTGCCTCCTTCTTAAACCATAAACCCTAATGGAGTGTAAAACATTCTAAATGAGTCTTGTAGGTTGAATTGTAGGTTGAAGGTTAAATACCTTGTGAAATTGAATCTTGCTATAATCTAAGGTAAAATATCCTTTCATTTAGTATTGATTTCAGGATTTCTTGACTAAAAACCACTAAATCATTAAGTCTCAAGTGTATCCCCATATTTTATTGATTAACTCTAATTTCTTCAGAGTTATGACTCTTTAAAAGTAGTTAAACAGTGGTTTGGCTTTTGAAACTCATTTTCCAAAGGTGAAACCCACTGGGGTTTTGGTGTTATCTTGAACCCATGGCACAATGATGCCATAATGGGCATTGTTAATCTTGTTGTAATGCTTAGATTGTATTGTTGATAGTTTTTCTCATAGAGGAAGAAGCTTCAACAATAGCAAAAGAAAAGCTTATTGGTACATAAATTTCTTAGGCTCAAGGTAGGTTAGGCTTACTTGTAGTTCGATTGAGCTTGATTGTAGTATAATTGTTGATATCTTTCAAGGTTGGGAGAGGTTTAGATAATAAAATATTAAATGGTGATAATTGAGATTAGTCGGTTCTTATAGGTTCTTGAATTTGCAAGGTGATATGCTTGACCCTTAGCCTAGAACCTTAGATAGTCTACCTATAGTTTCATGAATAGTATGTTAATACTCTAGTTTCTCTAATATATGATAATGGTGTTACACCCTAACCTTAAGACTATGTTGACCTTTTTAGTGCTTAGTTAGGAAATGACCCTGGTGTTGGATTTACTTAGGAGGAATACTTAAAGAAGGTTTCCCTGATAGGATTAGTAAGGTTTGATAAGCCCTTATGATGTGATTTAGATAACATCGCCTAATTTGGGTATATATTGGACCTGTGATAGTGGACTTTGGCATTCTTGGAATATAGGAGTGGGACTTGACCCACCTTAAGCTTGAACTATGAAATTCCTTAGAGACCTAGATGCTAGGTGAGTGTCAAAATTATGTCATGGAGATTATTGATGGTTAAACCTCGGTTGTTTGATTATATATGTGTTCGGTGGTTGGTTAATAAGTATACATGATGGATTATCTTGTAGTCATTATATGGATAGCCTTGGGAAAGTGATGATTGTGTATATAAAATATGAATGCTCATGCTCATGGTTATGCTCAAGTTATGTGGTAATTCTTAATAGTAAAGTAGGGTGATACATGTTCTCTTACATCCTTATTACCCTATTATTGTAGGCATGTATTTTCCTATTGATTTGGTTGTATACGTGTATGTATATTATTGCCTTGAGAAATATGAAATGGCATGATAATGCCTAGTAAATCTGGAAGATGTGTTAATGTGATGATAATACCCGGTGAATTCAAAAGAGCTAATGATATAAGATGTTTTCTGGTGAATTTGAAGGATATGTTGATGTATGATATTGCTCGGTGATTTCGGAGGATATGTTGATGTTATGATCTTGCCCGGTGAATTCGAAGGATATGTTGATGTTATGATGCTGCACGGTGAATCCGAAGGATATGTTGATGTAATATTGATGCTCGATAAATCCAAAAAAAGTGATGATATTATAATTATACTCGATGAACCTAGAGAATATGTTAATGTTATGTTGATAACGGGTGAATCTGGAAGAGGTAAAGATGTTATGATGTTGTGTGGGTCAAATTTACATAAATACATTGATACTTGTGAGGTTATACCATGTGGTGCCAAACAACTTATGTACTTTGGACATGATGTCCTCTTTGGTAAATGGTTATTCATTCCATTTCCTTATTCACTAAATGAGAGGTGTGAATCTTCGTGACCCTAATTGGTAACTAGAAGTAACTTATGTCTATTAATGGGTTAAGGCTAATTGGTATATGAAACCTTGTGTAGGACTAAGGTCTTACCTAGTAAATCTATTCAACTTGGAATAATGGTTATATTACGGAATTTCACCTAGTAAAGTTGCTTATGTGGCAACTAGTTATTTCTAATAATTGACTATGACTTAAATAGTAGAAGTCTACTAAATTCATTGTTGGACCTTACTTGACTAAAATATTGAAACAAGTCCTTAAGGTTGTGACATGCCTAATGATGATGGGCTTAGTATTGTATGATGAATAACTAGGTTGACTTCTAATATGTAATGTCGTGGTGGCATAATTGTTGGCTTCTATAATAAGAGTACTAACTAGAAAATGGCATTGTGATAGATGAATAATTGATAGTAGTGGTAACTTGTATCTTTTCTCTATTGAATGGCTAGTAACTATAAGACTTGTAACCTAGTGGCTTATAGAAATAGAGGTTAAATAGTTTAGAACTCACATAGAGTTTATTGGCAATTTAAAGGATGAGTAATTATATGATTATGCTATAACCATATTGGTTTTGTTATGATTATATTATAGTATGGACAATGGATGTGGATCTCACTAATAAGCCATTGCGGGGTTGTGCTACCTGTATCTTCAGCATTTGTGGAGTAGTTGAGCTTTATTGTATTATTGGTTGATCTTTTGGTGTACTCTCTAGTTGTATGGGATGTTGTGATGAGTTCTTTGTGTTGCATTATTTTGAGTACTTCCCGACGGTATGGGACATCGAGGTAAGTTCTTGTGCTTGTGTTCTAAGGATGGATGATGTTGTTCATGATTCATAAATACCTTGTGATCAGACATATGACTTTATACTTCCAAAATCATACTTAGTTTGTATGGCAATATTGAGGTATATTGATATAGTGTGTCATGCTATTGCCCTATTAGTATTGTTATTGTTATAGTTATATCAAAGAAGATTAAGGTTTGATCCTATATTTGACTTTAAGATTAATGTCTTACCTTATATTATTTGTATATTATAATTTAGCTCAGTCGGCCAATAATTCCTACTGAGTACCCATGTTTTGATACTCATACTACATTTCTATAACCTTTTGGGGTAGACCCAGGTTCTAGTTGCTGTCGTTGAGCTAGTTCATGTTGCGTTGACTATCGTGAGATAGGGTGAGCTCTTAGAGTTTGAGTAGCCCTTTTTCCTCTCTATCTTTATTTGTCTTTTTTTTTTGATACAAATGTATGAGATTATTTAAGACATTTGAGACTTGGAGTTGTAAATTCTATTATTAAGTCCAGATACTCCTGTACTAATACTATCAGGTCATGGGATTGGTATTGAATATCGGTTGTCTTTAGTTGTGAAATCCTATTGTTTATATTTTATTCATATATAGTGTCTGTGTTGGACATTTCTACAGAGGTAACCCATTGCATTAGCTATGGGTTACGGTATCGGCTTACCTACCTATGGGATATGGTAGGTGCCATCATGACTTGGAATTGGGTTATGATAAGATAGCAAGTATGAATTGGTATAGTAAGGTTATATTTTAATTTGGATTCGGTTTTAGGAATAATGCCTTGATTTACTTTTGGCTTGGATAAGCCTTGGATTGATTTGTATGGGCATCAAGGTGGTATTATTGTGTTGTGGTGCAGATTTTTGTGTCTCAGCCTTTTCCAGTTCAGTTAGAGGCTAGTTGGTGATTAAAGATAAGTTTTTATTGTTGGTAAGTGGAGTAAGAGAGCTAGATGGAAAAGGGATGCCTCTAGAAAAATCCCTCAGACGTGTTCTCTCATCTTGGATGTTATCTGGGAAGTCATGCTTGGAGAATACATGCCCAGTACCTCATCGTCTTGATATTTTGTATTTTTATATACATTGACTTTTGGGGATGAAAGTTGTTTTAGTAGTAGATATTGTAATGACCCTCTAGGTCATTTTCCATATATTTGTTTGTTTTCATCATTAGAGCTTTCCCATAGCTTCCCTAAGTCATTTATGACTTGTTAGGACTAATAATTGGATTACCGGGCAGTTTGTTTGGTTTTTACAGTCAATTCCCTGTTTAGAAGTCTTTGCCAGTTCTAAATGGCCATCGAGCAAAAGCTTTAATAAAATAATCTCGGATGTAAATTCAGACTATGTCGGCATCTTCGGATTATCAATTTTAGGCTATGTATACCTTTTGTTTGGGTCCCAATGCACTCGAGCTCATTTTTACATATTGGTCGGAAAGTTGAAAAATAAAAAATTTGAGGTGTGCAACCCACATTTGGTTGAAATGACCTTAGATGAAAAATCCAACTTCGCCATTGCATCTGGAACATTGAATTTAGTGTGATTAGATAGTTAATTTGCATAAATTAACTTTCAAATGAATCATTAGGCCTTAGCGAAAACTTGGAAAATTTCCAAGTTTCAACTGATATTTGGCGTTGTAGATATGGTCCAATCACACCAAGAGGTATTACAATCACAATAACTGCTCTTGTAACCTGTGTGCAATTGCAACCCTTAGGTATGTAATAGCAACACCTAAAACCTGATGGGGCTATATATAAGGCCCCTAGGTTGCAAAAATGCCTATTTCCTCCCATTCTCTTGAAATCTTTAAGAATAGCCCTAATAATTATGATTACTAAAATTTGAGTCTTACGAGTGACTTAGGAGCTTGTTTAACATCTATTATTGCAAATATCTATGAATTTAAGGTAAGATTTCATCCCTTTCTTGGTGAAATTGTTGGTTCTTGACCCAAAACCCCAAATATCTTAAGGTCTTGGTTTTAGCCCAAAATTAGCTTATTTTTCACCCGTTTCGTGAGACTTATGATTCCCTTGTTCATGTATGGATATTGGGTTGACCTCAAAAATGTGTTTTCTGTAAGTAGGACCCACGTGGGGTTTTTTGATGTCATTTTTGGACTTGAAGCAGAATGGTGTGATATGGGTATTGTTGTTATCATATTGATGAGTAGAATAAAATTTTGATAGTGTGATGGCATTTTGGGATTGTAAAATGAAGACAAATATTTAGGGAATGATTTAGAGATTTGCGGTTTGGCTTTGGGGTAGGCCTCTATCTACTCTTCTCTATAAGATAATGTGGCGTCTTATATATTGCGTGTGAATATGAATATTAAGTTTGATTATGTGTAGAATGTCTAAATCCTTATTATTGAAGTTTAGGAATTAGATGAGGGTTTTGACCCGTAAAGTGAAATAATTTGTACACTTTTAGAATCTTATTCTTCTCCTAGATTAAGCTAATTCATAGAATGGATTTTAGATGATGCTGGGTCTAGGATGTGGTTTAAGTTTTAAAAATGTGGTTGGTATTATTAACTTTAGTTGATCAATTCTAGAGATCTTGAAACCGTAATTTAGGTGGGTTGACCTGAATGCCCACATTTCTAGGTGAAGTTCCTCTCTTACGATTGGTTATGGCTTACTTGACATCCAGAAGTTGAACTAGATGTATTAGCCTAGTTTGGGGTATAAATTGCTTAAATATAAAAATTAAGGATTAGGAGTGGGTTCTTTCGTCCCTCCTTAGGCCAAGACTTGTGTTAGCACATGTGGACTTATTGGTGGATGTTAGGCATAGTTGAGACTAGTAAGCTTTTAATGTAAGGTTACTTTGTGACTTGGTAAGTCATGTTGTATTTTCCCGAGATAATGATAAATTGCTCATGGCCATGATATTCCTCTTAGATATAATATTGGGCCTTTAGAGATGTTATTTCCTCTTAGATATGATATCAGGCCATTAGATATGTTATTTTCTCTTAGCTATAATATTGGGCCTTTAGAGATCTCATTTCCTCTTAGATATGATATTGTGCCTTTAGAGTTGTTATTTTCTCTTAGATACGATATCGATCCTTCAAATATGTTATTTCATCATGGTTATGATATTGGACCTTTCGATATGTTATTTCCTCTTAGATATGATATTGGGCCTATGGAGATGTTATTTCTCTTAGTTATAATATTGGGCCTTTAGAGATGTTACTTCCTCTTGGATATGATATTGGGCTTTTAGAGATGTTATTTCCTCTTAGATATGATATTGGTCCTATAGATATGATATTCTCCTCAAAGATATGACATTTGGCTTATAGAGGTGATATTCCTCATAGTCATGACATATGACTTATATATTTGAGATGCCTCCTAGATGTGAGATGCTTATTGATAGTATGCCTCCTAGATGTGAGATGCTTATTTATACTTTTCCTCCTAGGTGTGATATGCTTACTGATATTATGCCTACTAGATGTGAGATGATTATAGATATGCCTTATGGCTTATGGACATGTAATGCCTCATAAATATGCTACGGCTTTAAATATGAGATAATGTATAGATATGATTATTGATGTGGATTTTGGATATGTATGTGGGCCGAAGGCCATGTTTATGATATTGTAATTATTTCAGACATATTATTAGTCCCTAGGTCGTGTTATGATTTGAGTTGACCATCCTTGAAGGGTTTATCTTTGTAAATAATGAGATTGTAGTTTGTTTATAAATTAATGCTTGTAGTTCCATTGTTTTAATATTAGTGATGGCATGCATAGATTTGGTATATTCATGATCGTTGCGTCCATTATTTATATGATTTCAATTAAATTACAATCTTATTACTGTTGTCATTAATTAATAGTTAAAACCCACTTCCCACCTTAAAACAGATTTCTTTATAATAATAAATGTCTGTCTTAATAAATATCTTATATGTAAAAGAGATTAATAATGATGCTTAAAAGTTGGGACTGAGATAGCTTCTGATCTATGTTTTGATACTGCTAATTACTCTTGTCATGAGAGATTCCAACCCTTTCTATACTTTATAATGATTTAATCACAATGTTCACTCCAGGCAATAGGCTTACAGATGTACACTCTTTTATCCACGTCTTAAGTTCGTGCACCTACTATATATCTAAATACACATCTCTCTAATATGGGATAGAGAAAGTTATTGTATTGACGATATAAATTCTAGGAAAACCTGATGATAGTTATAATATTCATGTTATGTATATATGCTTATTGATAATGTGACATTGATGATGAACGACGAATTATGGAAATATACTCCACCTTGCTTCTCTTTACATGTTTATTTAATTTAGCCCTCGTGGGGCTTTCTCTTTACTTTATCCCTCGTAGGTCTTGCTATTTACTTTATCCCTCGTGGGGCTTGCTCTTTATTTTTGCCCTCATGGGCTTGCTATTTACTTTAGCCCTCGTGGGGATTTCTCTCTATTATTGACATTGACTTGGATATTATGATGATTTAATGATACCCATCAAGGTCAGAGGATATTATGATGATGTGATAATATTCGACAAGATCGGAGGATATTAATATATGTGATAATACCCGGAAAGGCCAAATGATATTATGATGATATGATGATACCCGATAAGGCCAGGGGATATTATGAAGATGTGATGATAACCAATAAGGTCAGGGGATATTATGTTGATGTAATAATACCTGGCAACAATAGAGGATGATTGTATTGATGTACCTATGCGTACATCAACTGATTTGAGTCCAGCTAGCCCTATGTATAGTGATTAAATATATATACCAGGCAAGGCCATAGGATGGATATGTTGATGATGTTTACGATGGTGATATCATGATGTTTATTATACTTACTGTTTATGGTATTGTGTAGTGGTTGCATTCATCCTTGCATGTGCATTGCCTATCACCAGTATGCGCCTATATCTATCAGCCCTTATGGAAGGGTTGCATAGGTATGGGTGATGATTATGCCTTGTGGTGTGTTGTATGCTGATTGAAACTTTTGAGCCTGGAGCGGTGGGGTCACGTGATAAGCTCAGCTAGGTATTTGGTTGTTCGGACTAGGAAATTACTCGTATTGTTATTGAAATTGTTATGACTAGTTTATGATAGATTGGTCATTGATTCATTATCGAGACTTGAGGTCTAACCTATTTAATCTTACGATTAAATTATTATGCATGGCCGTCTGATGTGATAAATGGATTAGAACCTTGAGTATTTTAGCACTAGCTCCTACTATGATTATAAGGTCTAAATAGCTAGTCTGATGACTTAGGTTGTACTTCAAGTAGACCTTGGTTATGTACTTATATATATGTATATATATGCATGCATACACATATACATATATGGATACTTAGCTATATGTAGCTATGGTATTACCGTATATCTCTCATTTCCTTCATTTACTCCAATCATATGCTCACTCTTTGGTCTTGTGTCACGACCCAAACCAGGGCCTGATCGTGACGGGTATCTCAAGTCCCACATGTACCGAAGATCATCCCCTTGACCTTACCTAACCAATATATATCAACCACAAGTGTCGGATAAATTCTTAACATATAATATGATAGACCAATATAAGACTAACAACAACTCAAGAAATGTCTAGACCATTCGTTACCAGCACACACTAAACCATCACACCTAAGTCCACGTGTAATGCCCCAAAATCTTATCCCAAAGTGTCACACGGTGCTTAAGGCTACAAGTAGCCCCAAGATAACCCTTTGAGCCTATTACTACAACAACTTATTTGGAGATGAAATAAACAAAACACTGCCACTGTCATATCAAATGATACGAAAAACGAAGAAAATACTCGGTCCAAACGACCACAATACTGGAAATCTCAACATACAAACAATCTAATAACTAGTCTGACAAAGCCTCTAATACTCTATGACTAGAGAGACATTGGGACAGGCCCCCAACTAACTCAAACTAAACTGAAAGCAATAATATATCTACTAAAATACTAAAATGTCTGAAGATAGGTCCTAGAACCATGAGGACTCACCACTGTGGAGATGTAGATAAAGGTACTCAAAAATCACTGACGAGGCTGGGACTGAGCACCTGAACCTACATTATAAGACAATGTAGCACATACACGTATATGTGGATTAGCACTTGGGAATGTACTGAGTATATGGGGGTGTATGCATTTAAATAAAAATTATCATTACTCTTTATAAAATCAAGCATGAATATATGAATGACTCACATGGCTTGAATAAATCAGAAATATAATTCTCATGAATCCTGAATAGTGAAACATGAAATATAAATCTCGTGAGTCATTATACTTAACTTTAAAATCTCTACTCTCCTCTTATTCTCAATACTTGACGGCCAAAGGAACTTTAAACACAACTTTCAGAGTCCTACTTTTATCTCATGGAGGGTAAAACTTCTTTAAAAATTAAGGACTTTAAACTTTTTGGAACTTTCAACACTTGGGAACTCTAGAACTCTTTTAGACTTGGGATACTTAGAACTCGATATTATATAACTTTGGACACTCGGGAGTTTCTTATAACTGACATAAACCATGTGAGCTACATGAAGTCCAACGTCTTATCCTACTAAGGAAGAAACCTCACATTGGGGAGAGGCGTCATACTCTTGCCAGGGAGTATAACCTTAACTCAGTGATCACTATGTCAGCCTCGGGCCCAAAAATCTCAATCCTGCGGTGGCACATAGTTCTGGGGTATGAGACATAGGAATCATACCCAACTCGGTGCTAAATACTACTCCCATACTCAGCTCAGAACTCTTAGGAAATCCACCTCAAATAACTCAAGGGTCTATACTAAAACTAAAATGTATTACTATTTATTTTAATAGAAAATCATTGTGGATTCCAACTCTATTAGGACCAAAAAGGTCAAATATTTCTCAATAATATTAAAGCACTCAAATAATAGGTGCTTATAGCACAGAAGTTCATGAAATTGTAATTCTTAAGTAGGGCTTAGTGGCCCATAGTTCAATCTCAAGTTAAGACTCATCAAAATGCATACTAGAGATCATAAGGATTCATAAATTATATAGAAATCTGGAATTTCAGCATTATTCATTAAAATTTCAACATACTCATGTATCTCAATTTCTAAAATATGGTAATTATCATAATCTCAAGAATAACAACAAAAGGTACAAACCCATACTTCAATTTTCATATGAAAACATGTGAAACCACATATTCTTATAATTTAAAAAAACTTCAAGGCACAAGGACGAAAGGAGTGTCGTTGTTCAAATCCCACATACCTTGAATTAGAATCTTTGGATGAACTCTCTCTCCTTTGGGACTCTATTCGTACTCTTGAATGAGGGTTCTTGAAACCCTTGACTTGGGAACCATGAATCTTGACTCAATTTAGAAAATCTATGGTACATTTTTGAGATTCTTGGAAGAGGTTTTGGATACTTAGGGTTTATGTTGAGGTAAAACTTGATAAAAACTTTATAGAATGCTTGTAAATGACTTTAATTTGGTGTTTGTGCAGTTTAAGAGGGTTGGAAAAAGTCCAAAGTACCCTTTTTAACTTCTGTACGAAGCTAGAAAAATTGAACTGGGAACCCGATTTTATGGGCCACCGCGATGCGCCATTATGGCGGTGGTTCACTGGAAATTGACAAATGGAAATTTGGGAGTCACCGCGATGCGGAGCCATCACATTGTCCCACTGGTTGAGATGTGGAACTTCAGCGCGACGCGTCATAATCACGCTAGGCCACTGGAAATTGACTATTAGGAAATTGGGGTCCTCATTGACTCTCCACTATCACGTAGTTCCACTGAAATTTGACAATTTTCAAATATACCCTCTCTACAATGTGCCAAGCACTAAAATGACGTTGTTTTATGACTAGAACTTAAATTAGCCATAACTACTTGCCCGGGCATCGGATTTGGGCGAATCTTATATCGACGGAAACCTTATCAAATTTCCCATATGATAAACTATCAAAATTAGGGAAATTATAAATGGTTGAAACAATACTAACTTAGGAAATCACTCCTTAACCTTCTCGAGAACTGAAACATAAAATCTCCATAACTTCTTACCCGATAGTCGGATTTAGGCAAATTTTAATCCGTTGGAAAGCTAATTAAATTTCCTACAGAATGGCAAGCTCTAATATGAAAATTTCATAGTATTTTAAAATTTTTATTTAGGATAACCCAAGTACTGAGGGTTAATCTAGGCTAGGGAAATACAGGATATTACAATATCTCCCCCTTAGGAACATTCGTCCTCGAATTTGGCTTGTTAAGCTGAGAGAGTATGAATAGACTATATTTACATACTGAACTAGACATACACAACTGAAATATGATTACGTGACTGGTCTAATAGAATGAACTTACCTACTAAACATGCATATCTGATGCGTGATTACATGGCTAAAATCGATTTATGAAATACATGACTGACATTGGGATGATATGAGATGGTAACTGATACCAAGTTTGTAACGGTACAAAATACGGGATTGAGTAGGTTTAAGAAAAAATGTGATGATATACGAGACACTATCTAACTGAAGGACGACTAAATAATTTTGACACACTACTGAGGCCTGAGGAACACATGGCATAAAATGAACTTCACGTACTATTTAGATTGTAACATGAGTCAAGAGAATTGAGCATACTGGGAAACATGAATACGTGTGTCATGAACTATATGACCTGAGTTTGGAATTTCTGAACTTATTGAACCTGATTCGTACTATAGAGTGAACTGGAACTCCTTATACTAGGAACTGTAAGCATACATGGTTTTCGATAATGTGCATGAATATTATATATGATCATAGAGATGATATATAAGGCATGAGTACTAACATTACTACTAAAATCTAAAATCCTGACTTGGTTACTTGTTCAACCATCTCCTCCTTAGCTTAAAGCCATCATTCTAAAGTTGTAAACCATTCAATCAATAATTCTAAAATGAGTTGTCACTACCTTACTCTATAGTATGAGGTATAATAATACTTACTCATAATCACTAAACTAATTCTAAAGGACTACACCTGATTG
This sequence comes from Capsicum baccatum var. pendulum, assembly GCA_030864225.1. NCBI lineage: Eukaryota > Viridiplantae > Streptophyta > Magnoliopsida > Solanales > Solanaceae > Capsicum > Capsicum baccatum. Next base: position 135,508,634 of record CM061559.1, on the reverse strand, counting down.
CGAAAGGCCTACTACTAGTAATTTCTTTGATTCTTAGCTTTCTATACACCTGATAACGAAAGGCCTAATACTACTACACAATTCATAGCTTTCTATAGCCCCAACAATCATCATATAGTAACATCAACACCGACAAATCTTAGAATTCTCACTCTTCTTTCTACTAGATCAATCTTCAAAGATTCAAACTTTGATTCTAACACATAACATGGATATCCGCAAATCCTTAATATCCATACTACTTTCATCATAGCTTACAAATATCTCATCCACAACTTATATTTTAAATCAACAAATTTAAGTTCTTAAATACACTGCTTCAAGCCTACAAATTCACTTTTCATACGACTAGCCCCATGAAATATAATCTGCTCAAATTCAGATAATACTATCCCCATTTTACTGCAGCTAAACCTCTGGGTCCTTGCTTTTAACTCTAGGTCATATTCTATCATAGGATTCTGAGGAGGGATCTTAAAGAATACTTGACTTTAACTAAATGCCCAATTCTTCATGAATCATAAATGAAATATTTCTTACTCATAAGCGTGATGATGGGATAATTTCAAGACTGCATAAAATCCCATAACTGTCTGTAAGGAACTGCCTGAGAAATCTTTATTTGTAAGGATTGATTGATCTTAATTGTTACTATTACCTTGAAAATAAGGACATGCTTGCAAAAATAGAGCAATATGAGAATCTATATAACATTCTTAGAGGACCTTTCTATAGCACGATCTGAGACATAAAAGAAGGGAAACATTTCCTTAAACATCTCATAGCCTCCTGTCCATAAATGTGGTGCGCTATACACCCATGCACAAGACTTTACGCGATGTGGATTTTCAGACTCCCTAGGACACTGTTGAACCTTAGGCTCTGATACTAAGTTTGTAACAACTCGGGGCTACCCCCTAGTCATCACACGGTGCTTGCGACCCAAAGGACCACCAGCTAACCCATGAATAATATCAGCTGTGAGCACTGAAAAATAATACTAAAATAATTGTGAAATAATAGGCTGAAATGCCATAAGGTTCAAAATATCTAAAATACCGATAATGAATAATAACATCTGAATTTGAAAATCTAGTCTAAAAAATCTCTAATTGAAACTGTCTGAAAGTGGTGTTGATGAGACATTCTCCCAACTAACTCTATCTACTAACATACTGCTAAGCTGAAATACTAAAATAAAAGCATATCCATGATAAATGAGGACTCACTGCTAAGTCTGCTACTGTCGGCTAAATCTAGCTAAGCACGGTCAGTAACCTGAGCATTCGAACCTATGATATGAAACATGATAGCACAAGAAATGGGTATGTGATCAGTACGTGGAAATGTACTGGTATGCTAAATGAGTAAGGAAAAAATTTATGGGTTCATATTCATGAACAATAACTAACTGAACGATATGCAAGAGTTGGATATCATACATGAAGGATTTGTAACTACTGAACATACTGTGCATACTGTAACTGAGTATACTTTACTGAATCTAATAATTGATAACTAAATATATTGATAATTTGAGATCACTGATAATCCGAATTACTGATCACTAAGTGACTGTATCTGATAGTACTGATTCTGTAAAATTAAGTTGAGTTCTGAATTGAAGACTAAAACTAAAACTAAAATTGTGGAAAGTCATCATCTAACCAACATGCCCCAATATAAACTAATAGGGGTCCAATCTATAACCCCAATTGGAAGGGTGCCAGTACCATGCCATAGTTAAAGACAAGAAAAAGAGTAACCCTCTACTAGTAAGTTCCCTAAACGAGAACGTTGGTACCTTCTACTGCCAGGTAAAGCATCTCATCAACTCTTAACTAGTAGGTTTGATTCAACCTACGCTGGCTATATAGTTTTGGAATGCAAGGATTGCTTCTAAAGGTCACACCCTCTGCTGGCATGTGAGCCCCAATACTTGGGTTAACTCGGTGCTGAATCCTACTTCCAACTGAAAGACACTAAACTGAGTATACTGAATTGGACTGGATTGATACTGAGATTACTGAGTTTTCCTATGTTCTATAAGTAACTGAATTCTACTGAGTTCTATAATGGACTGAGAGTACTACTAATCGTGGCATGACTGCTATTATTTTGTAATTTACATTGGCTCTATGTAACAGCTTGAATTTCAGGTAGTAAATACCCCCAGGACTCGATAGCATAAAAAGTAAATCAAAGCATCGTGTTAAATAACATAACAATTTTCACTTGGGTATAATTAATTCACAGAGACATTTTATCAAACACTTGTAAGGGATTAATTTGTACATGGATAAGGAATACATGTTAGCATGCTATAATGGCATTATTTCATTCTCATAGACAATTTGTCAAACACATAAGATGCATACTTGGTTCATTAAATTATACACACTTAGCATTAAAATGGTTATAACTATCAATTTTCAAATTGAAAGGTTTGTCATGAATATCATGTAATTCAACACATACTAGAATAAAATCTTGGACTTGTAATCTAAATCATGGATTAAAAATCAAACGATATCATGAACATGAATTCAATCTAATTCAAACATGAAAATCATAAATCATAAATCTTGTATTTTGAAAAAGGATTCTTGGTATGCATGGGAGGTAAGGATCCATGGATGAACATCTAACATACCTTAGTTCATGAGATTCTTGGAGTTCTTGGAGAAATTCTTGGGATCGACTTTGATTCTTGAACTAGGGTTTGTTTTCTTGAGAGAGAAATACCTTTTCATTTTGGGGGAACAACTAATAATGAAGGGTTTAAACATTAAGGGCTTAAATCCCACATCTTGGCGGAATAAATCATGGGAAAAGATTGTTTTAACCCTGGGCGCAACTTTAATTTTTCATGAAATTTTCCCGATTCAAACCCTTGGCGCGACGCGGCACTATTGCGCTGTGTTACTAAAATATGATAACTAGGAAATTGCATGGTGGTGCGATGGGGTAGTATCGCGTTGCCACTTTGTCTGTGAACTGGAAATGCACCACAATGCGGTGGAATCACGTTGGTACACTAGAAATTGACAATTGTGAATTGGGTCTATGGCGCGATGCACCAATATCATGGAGCAACATTGGAAATTGAAAAATGCTATTTTGACATACTTCGCGACGCACTACTAGCCTGAATGATGATGTTTAACGACTGAAACTTAAAATCGCCATAACTTCTTATCCTGTTGTCGAATTTAGGCGAATTTTATATCATTGGAAAGGTAATTGAATTTTCTTCACAATGGCAGGCTGTAATCTAAAAATTACTTAGTATTCCAAAAATTTTATTTAGGATAACCCATGTACTGAGGGTTAATCTAGGCTAGGGAAATACGGGGTATTACAATATCTCCCCCTTGGGAACATTCATCCTCAAATGTGGCTAGTTAAACTGAGAGAATATGGACAAAATGATTCTATATACTGAACTATACATGCACAATTGAAACATGATTACATGACTGGTCTGATATACTGAACCTACATACTGAATATGCATATCTGATGCATGATTACATGGATAAAATTGATTTATGAAATAAATGACTTACATAGGGATGATATGAGCTGGTAACTGATACCAAGTTTGTAACAGTAATGAATATAGGACTGAGTAGGTCTAAGGAAGACTATGATAATATATGAGACACCATCTAACTGATGGACGACTGAATGACTTTGATACACTACTTAGGCTGAGGTACACATGGGATAAACTGAACTTCACAGACCATTTAGAGTGTAACATGAGTCATAAGAACTGAACATACTGGGAAACATGAATATGCATGTCATGAACTGCATGACCTGAGTTTGGAATTTCTGAACTTGTGGAACCTGATTCGTACTACAGAGTGAACTGGAACTGTATGCATGCATGGTTTTCAATAATGTGCACGAATACGATATATGATCATAAAGCTGACATTTAAGGCATGAGTACTAACATTACTACTAAAATCTAAAAGCTTGACTTGGTTACTTGTTCTACCATCTCCCTCTTAGCTTAAAGCCATCATTCTAAAGTTGTGAACCATTCAATCAACAATTCTAAACTGAGTTGTCACTACCTTAATCTATAGTAAGAGGTATAACAATACTTACTCATAAACACTAAACTCATTCTGAAGGACTACACCTAATAACGAAAGCCCTATTGTTGGTACTTTCTTTTGATACATAATTCTTAGCTTTCTATATCCCCAACAACTAGCATATAGCAACATCAACACCGACAAATCTTAGCTACTATCTTAATCTTTAATGATTCAAACTTAGATTCTAACACATAACATGGATATTCGCAAATATTTAATAACCATACTTCTTTCATCATAGCCTGTAAATATCACATCCACAACATATATTTCAAATCAACAAACTTAAGTTCATGCATACACTACTTCAAGCCTACTAATTCACCTTCTTTACAGCTAGCCCCATGAAATATAATTTACTATAATTTTGCTAATACTATCCCCATTTTACTGCTTCTAAACCTCTGGGTCTTTGATTTTAACTCTAAGTCATATTCTATTATAGGATTCCGAGAAGGGATCTAAAAAAACACCTGACTTTGGCTAAATGCCCAATTTTTCATGAATTATGAATGAAATATTTCTTACTCATAAGAGAGATGATGGGATAGCTTTAAGCCTGCATAAAATCCTACAATTGTTTGTAAGGAACTTGATGTTAGGCGAATTTACACGCCTAAAGTACCATAATGTACCCATATTTTAGCTAAGTTTTGAGGACAAATTATATAATTCATGCACTTTTAGTCCTTTTTCTTGTAAGTAAGCTAACAAACGTGATTAGCAAGTTTTCAGGTATAAATGATGCAGATTTCAGCATTTTATGAATAACTTGATGCCAAAGGAAGCTTCACGAAAGAAGGAATGGAAAGCTTGGACGCCAAGGACCAAAAGTGACGCATGGAAAATCTGTCCCGGGTAAAAAACAGCAATTCTAAAGACTTTGGGGACTAGCAGTAACTTATTAGGATTAGGATAATGATACATTAACCAAGTAGGATTGGGTTAAGTAATTCATTAGCTTAGTAGGAATAGGATATGGGTATTATAAATACCCTATTCTGCTAGAGATTTGGAGGCATTCCTCTATTAGTTACAACTCATTCAATTCTCATTCTATTTCTTATTCCACAACTTACAACTCAGATTCTAATTCTTCCATTAATTCTACTTTTTATTCTTCTTCTATTCATCTAATCAATTCTTATTTTTCCACAACAAGAGAAACGTTACTTTGCAAGGGAGTTCACGCCTAACGCCTACCACACTCTACTACACGAGATCTTTATTGTGGTACAATGATAATGTCTATTGTGATTTCCTTCGCACTCATGGGTAACTAAACTTCTCTGTTGGGGTTATGGAAGCCTTATGAGATACTATCTATTGCTATGAGTTTGTGAATTCGTGACACGTATGCTGCTTATATCATTATTCTCTTCATCTTAATGCAAATTCTCTTCATCTTAATGCAAACATTCTTGTTCGAAAGAAAAGTAATATGTATGGAAAAGAGATAATGTCAAGGTAATAGGGTCCCATCCCTTATTAAAAAGTTAGTGTCGTAAGTGGATTAACCTCTTGGAGAATTTGTACCGTTAGATACGCTTTAAGCTCGAAAGAGTTAAAGTGAAATAGTCCTTGTTTAGGTCAAAAGACGCTTGGATTTACCATCGAATACAATTCTCTATAAGCACATGCATGTCTGAATTCCGCACAACTCATAGCCAATAGAGACGTACAACTCATAAGGTGGATATAACCCCAACTTCTCAATTCTCATTGTTTTACATCTTACCAAACATTCTTACTTTTTACTTTGCTATTTTCCGTTTTTACCTTATTACTTTGGTTACATTACTTGCACGACAAAACTCCCCCCTTTTTACGAGACTTGCACTAAAAGTCTAGTAATCTTTGCTTACTTGTTGACCAAGCTATTCCCTGTGGGATCGATACCCAACCCAGTTGGGTTATATATTTGACAACGACCGCTTTACACTCCTATGAGAGCTGTAGATTGAGCGTTATAAAAAATTGGCGCCGTTGCCGGGGAATACGAGTGTCAATTAAGTTTGTGATAATTACTAGATCCTTTGGTCAAAGATTCTCGTACTTTTACTTTTAGTTTTTGTTTTTGTTCTCTGCAGGTTTTTATTCAGTGCATGACCCATACTCGAAGTTCTGGTCAATCGTTATTACCTATCAACCCTGAACCACAACGTATTGGCAAAATGGAGGCACAACACGAAATTGAAAGGATGGCTGCTCAACAGGGACAGGCGAGACTAGCTGCTCTAGCCGCCGCTCAAGTGCATCAACAAAATATTGATAACCCAGGGAGAGCGACAAATCCTGACGATGAGGACCTAGGTGATGACAAGTTACTAAATCCAAGGCGTGATACTGAGATAGAAACACCTGCCAATAGAAGAGATCGTCAAGCAAAGTTTAGGCATGAACGCCGACCTGTACAACCAGCTTTCGACAATGATGATGATCATCTTGATGAAGCCGGAGCCACAGGAGCCATTATTCCTCCACCATTGGCACCCGGAGCCAAATTCAACATCACAAGCACCATGATTCAGTTATTGCAACTCAAGGGATTATTTGGTGGACTAGCAGGCGATGATCCGAATATGCATCTCATCAACTTTATTTCTACATGCAAGTCGTTTGACAATCCTGGCGTTGGTCAGAATGCAATTCGATTACGCCTATTTCCATTGTCTCTGTCTGGGGAGGCAACTCTATGGTTGAATGGGCTGACTCCTGATTCTATTATAAATTGGAGGCAATTGAAAGACACTTTCCTAGAAAGATTCTTTCCGCCATCCAAAAGAGCTCAATTGAGAGATGAAATCAGCAACTTTCGGCAGCTTCCAACCGAAGCTCTTCATGAAACATGGGAGAGGTTCAAGACGAAGCTAATGTGTTGTCCAAACCATCATATGACTAATGTCCACCTAATGGAGATACTATACAGATCCTTGAATTCAATAACTAAACCAGTGGTGGATAATGCGGTTGGAGGATCTTTTATGGACCTCACCTTTAGGCAGGCAAGCAATATGCTAGATCGGATGACGAAGCAAAGTAGAGCTTGGCATACCAGGAATTCTAAGGTAGCAAGACCTACTATATCTATTGGCATGACTGCTGAACAAAGGAGAAGAGAAGAAGAATGCGATCAAGATATGGCGCCCATGAAAACACAAGTGGATCTTCTTACAAAGCATCTATTATCAGGGAAGACCGAAAAAGTCAAACCTATTGCGTTAAAAGGAAGACACGAATCTGATTCAGAAGAAAAAGCCAACTACTTGAACAAACAGGGGGGTTTCCGAGGTAATACCCAAGTAAACCAAGGTCGGAACTACTATGATAAATCTGGAAACAAGGACCAAGGTAGTTGGAAGAACAAGAATGAAAAGAGTGGTTTATACGTTCCCCCAGGAAGACATGACACCACCACATCTAGTTCCGGAAGCATGGAAGATATGATGGCTAAACTGTTGAAAGGAGTGGAAGCAACCAGCGCGGGAGTAACGGAGGTAATAAATGACTTGTCCTCAATGAAGCAATTGGTTGACTCATATTCCACTTCAATCAAGCAAATAGAGCAGCAATTGAGCCAACTTTCAGTAGCACTCAATCAAAGAAAGGCTGGCACCTTACCTAGCAACACTATGCAAAATCTAAGGAATGACGGATCATGCATGGCTATTACTACCCGAAGTGGTAAGGTGCTGGAAACTTCATCCAAAGGCAAGAAAGTGGTCGATGATGTAGTGGACAACGATGATAAGGCTAATGGAGAAAACAAAGAAGAAGATACCCACGACGTCCATGACGTCACACCGAGTATGTTGCAGCCTGAAAAGGCTGAAAAATGGAAGCAAGAGGAGAAGAAAGTCGTGGAGAAAACAATTCCTTATCCACCACCACCTTTTCCTCAAAGATTGAAGAAGATTACGGATGATACAAAGTTCAGCAAATTCATGAATATGTTAAAGCAGCTGACCATTAATGTTCCGTTGGTAGAGGAACTAGAACAAATGCCTGGGTATACGAAATTTATGAAGGATATTTTGACAATGAAGCGAGCAGCAAGCTATGAGTTGAAGGATACTGTTCATCACTGCAGCGCAATCGCTACTCGATCACTAGTTTAGAAAAAGGCTGACCCCGGTGCTTTCACTATTCCGTGCATGGTTGGATCTATGAATTTTGCTAAGGCATTTTGCGATATAGGAGCAAGTATCAATTTGATGCCACTATCTGTCTACAGGAAGTTGGGGTTAGGCGATTCGACACCAACCAATATGAGGCTCGTGATGGCTGATAGGTCGGTAAAACGACCTATGGGTATCTTGAATGATGGGTTGGTAAAGGTTTCTTCATTCATCTTTCCTGCAGACTTCGTTATTCTGGATTGTGAGGTGGATTCTGAAGTTCCCATAATCTTGGGACGTCCTTTCCTTGCAATAAGAAGTGTGCTTATTGACATGAAAGCTAATGAGCTTTTATTTCGGTTGAATGATGAAGTGGTCTGTTTTGATATATGCAAAGTAATGAAGCAGCCCAGCGATATGAATGTGTTCTCTGTAGCTGATGTTCATTATGAGGATAAGAAAGCATTATCTGTAGCAAAACAGCTTACTGTTGAGCCATTGTCTGCTGCGCTACTGAATGTTGAGCATAAGGATGATGAAGATTATGAAGAAACTACGTGTGATCTAAAAGAAATAGGGTCCTATTCTCATACTCCTAAACAGCCGGACCTTGATCTTAAGAATCAACCGTCACCAACAGCGAAGACTTCCATTGAAGAGCCACCAATGCTAGAATCGAAAGAGCTCCCCGATTATCTAAGGTATGTGTTCTTGGAAAGTGGAAATATACTTCCGGTAAGTATGGCGGATGATTTAAGTGAACAGCATATAGAGGCTCTCATCTCTGCTCTGAAGAGATACAAGAGAGCCATGGGTTGGACTATTGATAATATAATTGGTATCCCTCCTGGGATAAGCATGCACATGGGTCATCTCGAAGAAGATTACATGCCTACAAGTAAGCCTCATTGTCGTCTGAATCCATTTAGAAAATGATCCACCATCTATCTCGATGAAGTCTAAGTAATCGAGATAGCTATGTCGTGCCGCGACAATAAATCAAGCGCTAGATAGGAGGTAACCCATCGTTTTTCATTTTTTTCTCTTTCTTTAGTTCTACTAGTTGTTTGCTTTTGATAAATAAAAATCCAAAAAGAAGAGTCGTGCCACGACCAAAACTAAGGCGCTTGATGGGAGGCAACCCATCGTTCTAATCGTCTTTGTTGTTTTTGAGTAAATGTAGGTGCAAAGAGGTGTAAAACGAGGAGGTTGGTTTCAAATTTTGATTTGGACGTATTGCATGTTAAAGGTGGTAAGTTAGGAATGAAGAAGCAAAAGGCTATGGATTGGGCATTGCTTATGAAAATATAGGCAACGAACAAGGCTAGGCCTATGTAAAACTAGGCCACGAACAAGGCTAGGCCTATACTATGGCCTAAGCTCTCGGAATCTAGTGTGCCATAGCATAGGCACCGCCCACGCCTAAGAATGCCATAGCATAGGCGCTGCCTATGCCAATGCCTTTTGTCTCTGAATCTCATATGCCATGGCATAGGCGCCGCCTATGCCCAACAATGCCATGGCATAGGCGCCTCCTATGCTCAACAATGCTTTGCAAAAGGCGCTGCCTATGCCAAGCATAGGCAAAGCAAAAGGCGCCGCCTATGGTCACTTTTGGTCTCCAAATCTTATTTTAAATGGGTCAAAACCCGACCCAAGCTTGTCCTATAAGTAAGAGACTTAGTCTTAGACCAAAAACACATTGCAAACCTAGCATAAGCGCCGCCTACCTCTCCAAATCCTCTCAAAAAAAATTTCCTTTTGCTCTTTTACTTTGCAAGAACATCATCCGAGGTCATCAACCAAGTAAGTACTACTTTGTTCTTCATTTATATTCCGTAAGTACTACACTACTACGCATATTATGAATTGCTAAATCTTGAAGTAGTATTGGTGATTTGAATGTGGTTGATGTGTTGTGATACAAACAAGTGTGTGAACGTATACGTAAGGATGATCTTAACTTCTTCCCAACTTGAATTTGATTTTGGTGCATTGTCATACTTTTGCGAAATTGATATGGTCACAAAAATTGCATAATCTTGTCACTTGAATACTTACATGTTGGAATGACTTGTTCATCAAGATGAGAATTATGGTTGACTACCAACATAGGAGGTTGTGATTATTTCTAGATGCTATACCTTGATTCAATCCCTATGTAGTAGTCTTGATATATCAAACATGAAAGTATTGCTAAGAATACAAGAAGTATGACTGCACTGATTTTATTGTTGGAATATAGCACCTAAAACGTATATCGATGAAGTCTGAGTAATCGACAAACTTTCACCTCACTAGTCTCTGTACCAACAAACTAAGTGTGGGGTGGTACCACTACTGCTTGTTTGTTGAATGTATCCATCGAGATGATGCTAACATGACTATTGTTTTAATCTCAGGTACAATGGTACCCAAAGAAAGACAAGGCAAAGATAAGGCAACCATTTCCCAAAAAGGTAAGAAAAGAGGCCGAAAAGAGCAAGGAGAATCATCCTCGATGCAAGTACCATGCCGCATGTTCGGAATTAAATGGGTTTTAGAGGAGGAAGCAAAGGAATGGTATAGTAACAACAAAGAGAAGAAATATGTTCATGTGGACTTGATAAACAAAGAAAGCCTAGCAAAGAAAGAACCGCGCATGTTGGCCAAGATCATGGAGTTACATCTTGATTTCATCTACCGAGACATGGGAGACTGCAATCTCGATCTTACAAGAGAATTCTATGCCAACTGGTCACCAAAAACCACAGGAAGCGAGGTCAAGATTCGGGGCCAAGTTTTACAACTCAATGCGGATTTCTTCAACTCCTTTCTTGGCTTGCCTGCTGTTGATCCATCACCATTCAAAGAGCTGTACAGTAGACCTCCATATAGAGCCATTCGACACACACTTTGTGGAACAAGATCCATGGCATGGTGGAGTAGAGACAAAGACACCGGTCGACACAACACCTTCCCATATGCTCCTTTGAATAGGGAAGCAAGGATATGGTTGCGTATAGTCAACTCTTGCTTCATTCCAGGGATGCAGTACACAAAAATAACAAGAGATAGAGTGTGCTTGGTATATGCATTGATGACGAATGTCCCTATCAACATTGGGGCAATCATTCGGTCTACAATGCGGAAGGCTAGGCTACACAAGCGGTCCCATTTCAGCTTCGGCAATTTGTTGACTGCAATTTTGAGGAAGGAAGACATCGAAGAGGAGCCGTCTGATCATGAACTCCCACACAAACCAAAGAAGGTTGACCTCACAAAGGTCAAAGATGCTGAATCAACACATGGCGTCAACCTTACTACGGCAGAGAGACATGCTCGGGATGAGAGTTTTTTTCGCCATCTTTATGGCATGACTCGGTTTACAATGATGAGAGGAGTTCGTGTTCCAACTGCTGCAGAGCTCCAACAGATGGATCATTACTATCCAATGAATGTACATGCAAGGGAGATATGTGGATTAGGTACATATTTTGAGAAACCTCTTGACGACGATGTGCCAACCGATGATGATCGACGAATGCCAGACTCCGACGTGGAGGAGAATTCTGATGACGACAACTCCTATGATGATTCTGACGAAGGGGGTATGACCCCAGACATAAAGGAGAAGTCCGACTGACCAGGTTCTTCATATTTATTTTCCACTGAGGATAGTGTGTCCCGTCTAAGTGTGGGGTGGTGGTATTTGCATGCTATACTTCCCTATCTGTATTTGCATTTATGTTTTTTTGTTTCTCTTTTTAGTAGTTAATTTTTTGCATTTGCATTTATGTTTGTTTTGTTTCTCTTTTTAGTAGTAAATTTTTTTGGTTAAATTTTTTTTAAAACTTAACTTCGCATGAAATTATTCTAATAGGCAACATGAGATTATGACAAGAGTTTGTGCTAAAATCATGACTATTGAGACGTTTAGGCTCTAATTGTGACTCACTATGTGATATTGTGTGGTTTAGTTCCTTCATCTGTTGGGTCAAGAGTCTATGCTACTCCCAATAAAGTCGACCATGTGCCTTGTGTGTGTGAGGATATAGTATATTCTGTGTTTGTGGCTGATGCTAGAATTTGCCTGGTATGTATGTAAAGCGAAAATAAGGAGTGCAAGTCTAGGAGATGATTTAGGCATTTCTTTGGCAACCTATGATTGTTTACCTTCATTTTATCTACCCATGGACATCATCCTAGACAACCCCCTTTGAGCCTTTAGCCTATTTTCTTTGACAGCCTCATATGTAAGCCTAATCCATTTTTTTTTCAAGACCATAATTTGATCCAAATTCCTAAGTGCTTTAAAGTGTAAAGTCATGTGACAAAATAAGAGGAAATTGGGTGAGTATGATGCTTTAGAGTGTATTGGTACTTGAAATTGCTACGAAAAAGAATGACTATCATAGAGGTGTGTTATCATAGAGGTGTGTTATAAAAAAAAAGAGGAAAAGAAAACTAAAAAGTTAGTTATGTTCAAAATTGAAAAACAAAGGTGGAGAAAAGGGGTGGTAGAATAAAAGAAAGTAGAAAGGTTGTTTGAAAGAAAAGTATTAATGGCATAATGTGATGAATTAAATCGCTTAGGAACATAGTCACTACGTCTGGCCAAAATAGTCCTACCCGTCCCTTAGCCTACATTACAACCTGTGAAAGACCTATTTGATCCTAAGCTTGGCATTCTGATATTTAGTGGAGCATTACACTAAGGGAAAGCCTATGGTCATCAGTTACAACATATGAATTCTTTGTGAGAGTGAGAGTGAGAGCAAGGATAATCTTATACCCATGTTTGTAATATATACAATACTTGTGAGTGATTATGGGTGATATATGGTGAGACACACATGGTTGATGAGTCTTGGGTAGTTGTGTATGATTCTCTATGCCTTAAAATTTTTAATACGAATTGACCATCATCACGAGTCTATGTTGGAGGTTGAATTGTTTCTACTAATGATCAGAAAACTACTCTTTGTTAATGATTGACGTGCTTGTCTTGATGAATATTTTATATTATTACTGTGAAATCCCAAGTAGATGTTTAGATGGACATGATAGTTTGTTCGAGGACGAACAAAGCCTTAAGTGTGGGCTGTTGATGTTAGGCGAATTTACACGCCTAAAGTACCATAATGTACCCATATTTTAGTTAAGTTTCGAGGACAAATTATATAATTCATGCACTTTTAGTCCTTTTTCTTGTAAGTGAGCTAACAAACGTGATTAGCAAGTTTTCAGGTATAAATGATGCAGATTTCAGCATTTTATGGATAACTTGATGCCAAAGGAAGCTTCACGAAAGAAGGAATGGAAAGCTTGGACGCCAAGGACCAAAAGTGACGCATGGAAAATCTGTCCCGGGTAAAAAACAGCAATTCTAAAGACTTTGGGGACTAGCAGTAACTTATTAGGATTAGGATAATGATACATTAACCAAGTAGGATTGGGTTAATTAATTCATTAGCTTAGTAGGAATAGGATATGGGTATTATAAATACCCTATTCTGCTAGAGATTTGGAGGCATTCCTCCATTAGTTACAATTCATTCAATTCTCATTCTACTTCTTATTCCACAACTTACAACTCGGATTCCAATTCTTCCATTAATTCTACTTTTTATTCTTCTTCTATTCATCTAATCAATTCTTATTTTTCCACAACAAGAGAAACGTTACTTTGCAAGGGAGTTCACGCCTAACGCCTACCACACTTTACTACACGAGATCTTTATTGTGGTACAATGATAATGTCTATTGTGATTTCCTTCGCACTCATGGGTAACTAAAATTCTCTGTTGGGGTTATGGAAGCCTTATGAGATACTATCTATTGCTATGAGTTTGTGAATTCGTGACACGTATGCTGCTTATATCATTATTCTCTTCATCTTAATACAAATTCTTGTGGCTGCAGACGCATAGATTAAGGCCAGTATAGCATTAACTTGTTCAAAAGAAAAGTTATATGTCTTGAAAAGAGATAATGTCAAGGTAATAGGGTCCCATCCCCTATTAAAAAGCTAGTGCCGTAACTGGATTAACCTCTTGGAGAATTTGTACCATTAGATACACTTTAAGCTCGAAAGAGTTAAAGTGAAATAGTCCTTGTTTAGGTCGAAAGACGCTTGGATTTACCATCGAATACAATTCTCTATAAGCACATGCATGTCTGAATTCCGCACAACTCATATCCAATAGAGACGTACAACTCATAAGGTGGACATAACCCCAACTTCTCAATTCTCATTGTTTTACATCTTACCAAACATTCTTACTTTTTACTTTGCTATTTTCCGTTTTTACCTTATCACTTTGGTTACATTACTTGCACGACAAAACTCCCACCTTTTTACGAGACTTGCACTAAAAGTCTAGTAATCTTTGCTTACTTGTTGACCAAGCTATTCCCTGTGGGATCGATACCCAACCCAGTTGGGTTATATATTTGACAACGACCGTCTTACACTCCTACGAGAGCTGTAGATTGAGCGTTATCAGAACTGCCTGACAAATCTCTATATCTAAGGATTGATCGATCTTAATTGTTTTTGTTACCTTGAAAACAAGGAAGGGATGGCAAAAATAGAGCAAGATAAGAGTATGTATAACTTTCTTAAAGGACCTTTCTATGGAATGATCTGAGAAATGAAGGAAGGGAAACTTTTCCTAAAATATCTTATAGTCTCTTGTCCATAAGTGTGGTGCACTACACACCCATGCACAAGACTCTACACGATGTGGCTTTTCATACTCCCTAGGACACTGTAGAACCTTTGGCTCTGATACCAAGTTTGTAACAACCCGAAACTACCCCTGGTTGCCACATGGTGCTTGCGACCCAGAAGGACTACAAGCTAACCCATGAATAATATATGCAGTGAGCACTGATCAATAATACTAAAATAATTACAGAATAATAGGATGAAATGTCATAAGGTTCAAAACATCTAAAATACTAATAATGAATAATGACATCTGAATCTAAAAAGCTAGTATGAAAAACCTCTAACTGAAATTGTCTGAAAGTCAAGTTGATGGGATATTCCCCCCAACTAACTCTATCTACTACATACTGTTAATCTGAAGTACTAATATAAAAGTATACCATCGATAGATGAGGACTCACTAATAAGTTTGCTACTGCTGGCTAAATCTAGCTAAGCACGATTACGAACCTGTGCGTTCCAATCTATGATATGAAATATCAGAGCGCAAGAAACATGTATGCGATCAGTATGTGGGAATGTACTGGTATGCTAAATGAGGTAAGGCTAAATGCATGGGTTTATATGCATGAACACTAACTAACTGAATGATATGCAAGAGTTGTACAACATACATAGAGGATCTGTAACTACTAAACATACTGTGGCTACTGTAACTGAGTATACTAAAACTTAATTTGATAAATGATAACTGAATATACTAATAATCTGAGATCACTAATAATCTAAATTACTGATAACTAAGTGACTATATCTGATAGTCCTGATTCTGTAAAACTGAGCTGAGCTCTGAATTGAAGACTGAAACTGAAATAGAAACTGTGGGAGGTAATCATCTAACCGACATACCCCAATTTGAACTGATAGGGGTCCAATCTATAACTCTAATTGGAAGGGTGTCAGTACCGTGCCACGGGTATAGACAAAATGAAGAGTAACCCTCTACTGGTAGGTTCGTGGTACCCTCTACTGGCAGGTAGAGCACCTCATCAACCCTCAACTGGCAGGTTTGATGTCTCACCTTCGTTGGCTACATAGTTCTGGAATGCGTGTATTTCTTCTAAGGATCACACCCTTTACTGGCAGGTGAACCTTTATCCTTGTGTTCACTCGGTGCTGAATCCTACTCCTAACTAAAAAACACTGAACTGAGAATGATGAACTGGATTGATACTGAGATTACTGAGTTTTTCTAAGTTCTATAACTAACTAAATTCTACTGAGTTCTGTAAAGGACTAAGAGTACTACTGATCATGAAATGACTGAAGCTATTCCGTGACTGACACTGGCTCTAAGTAACAGCTAGATTGTCGGGTATTAAAAACACTTAGGACTCGATTGCATGAAAAGTAAAGCAAAGCATCATCTTGAATAACATGGAATTGTTTACTTGGGCATAATTCATTCACAGAGACATTTCATCAAACACTTGTAAGGCATTAACTTGTACATGGATGGGGAATACATATTAGCATTCTATAATTGTATTATTTCATTCTCATAGATAATTTATCAAACACATAAGACGCATACTTGATTCATTAAATCATAAACACTTAGAGTTAACATGGTTACAACCATGAATTTTCAAATTGAAGGGTTTATCATGAATATCATGTAATTCAACACATACTAGAATCAAATCTTAGAACTTTAATCTAAATGACGGATTAAAACTGAAGCAACATCATGAACATGAATTCAATCTAATTGAAACATGGAAATCATAAATCATAAATCTTGTATTTTAAAAAAGGATTCTTGGGCTCCATGGAAGGTAAGGATCCATGGATGAACATCTAATATACCTTAGTTCATGAGATTCTTGGAGTTCTTGGAGAGATTCTTGGGATTGACCTTGATTCTTGAACTAGGGTTTGTTTCATTAAGAGATAAATACCTTTTGATTTTGGGGGAATAGTGAATAACGAAGGGTTTAAACATTTTTAGATCTTAAATCACACATCTGGGCGAAATAAAATCATGGAAAAAGATTGTTTTAACCTTGGGCACAACTTTAATTTTTCGTGAAATTTTCCCAATCTGGACACATAGCGCGACGTGGCGCTATTGCGCTGTGTCACTCTAAATGATAACTGGGAAATTGCATAGTGCCATGACTCGGTAGTATCGTGTTGCCACTTTGTTTGTAAATAGGAAGTACACTGCAACGTGGTGGAATCGCATTGGTATACTAGAAATTGACAATCGTAAATTAGGTCTATGGCATGACGTAGCATTATCACGAAGCAACACTGGAAATTGACAAATGCTATTTTGACATACTTCATGAGATGCTACTGGCCTGAATGACGATGCTTAACGACTGAAACTTAAAATCGCCATAACTTCTTTCCTGGTTGTCTGATTTAGGCAAATTTTATATCATTGAAAAGCTAATTGAATTTCCTACGTAATGGCAAGCTCTAATCTTAAAATTACTGAGTATTCCAAAGATTTATTTAGGATAACCCATGTACTGAAGGTTAATCTAGGCTTGGAAAATTTGGGGTATTACAATATAAAACACAAGATGAATAGAGGCCAAACTCGCAGGAAAATCCAACTCATACACAACTTTCCTAATTCTCCTAAAATATGATTGACCCAACATAACAGGGACTGAGCTTTCCCTTCTTTCCAACTCATAGCTAATCGTTTACTTTGAACTCTAAGTCTCTTATCCTCACATTCGCATAAGACACTTAGCGACTTTTAGAAATCTTATGTCTTTCTCTAATTACCTTTATCTTTTCCATGGTTTGGATAACCAAGTCAGGACTAAACAACCTAGTCTCACCAACCTCAACCATCCAAAAGGAGTCCTACACCTCCACCATAAAGAACCTCAAAAGAAGCCATATGAATTCTCGAGTGATAACTATTATTGTACACAAATTCAATAAGAGGAAAATAGTAAACCCAACTTCCCCTAAAGTGAACTACACAGGCCCTTAGCATATTCTCTAAAGTCATGATAATACGATCTAATTGTCTATTAGTTTTAGAGTGGTAAGCGATGCTAAAGTTTACTTGTGTATCCAAACCCTTTTGAAATGAGTACTAGAAGTGAGAAGAAAATTACCTACCTCAGTCTGAAATAATGGACACTGGTGCACCATGCAACTTCATAATCTCCTTAATGAACAACTTGGAATAATCCTCTCTTGAGTAGTTAGTCCTCACTGGAAAGAAGTGAGCAGACTTAGTCATTCAATCCACGATGACCGAAATAGAATCATACTATTTGAGAGACCATGGAATACCGATAATGAAATCCATGTTAATTTTATTCTACTTCCACAAAGGCAACTCTATCTCCTGTGACATTCCACTAGGCCTCAATTGCTCCACCTTGACTTGATGACAAACCATGTATTTGCCAATAAAATTTGCCACATACCTCTTCATATGGTTCCACCAATAGATCTCCTTCAAATTATGGTCCATCTTAATTGATCTTGAACGAACTGTAAATGTAGACTCATGAGGCTCAGTCAAAGTACTTTCCTATAGCCCATCAACATCAGGAACACACGAACTACCTTAGTACCTTAGAATACCATCTCCTTCAGTCTCAAAAGACATAGCGTTTTCCTTACCCATATCATACTTAATCTGCATGAGTATAGGATCTAAACCGTGCTTCTTCTTCACCTTAGAACCATGAGATTATTTAACCATTTCTTGTACAATAACTCCCCCATTCTCAGAGTTCAAAAGGCAAACTCCCAAGTTAGCCAACTTGTGAATGCACTTCACCAACCCTTTTTTCTCTTTATCCATATGAGATAAGGTCTCTATAGACAATCGGCTAAGAGCATCAACTACAATGTTAGCTTTACTTGGATAATGGTGAAGACTCATGTCATAATCCTTGAGCAATTTAAACAACTAACTCTGCATGAGATTAAATACCTTACCTTCTGAGTAAAGACATAATACAGGATGTTATGATCCAAATAGATATCTCTATGCACCTCATACAGATAATGGCACCATATATTCAAAGAAAAGATCACAGCCGCCAACTCCAAGTCGTGAGTCAAATAGTTTCTCTCACAAACTTTATGATGCCCAGAAACATAATCCACAACCATACTATACTGCATCAAAAAACAACATAGTCCCATATGAGATGCACCAAAAAATACAACAAAACCATCAGTACCCATGGGTAGGTCAAAACTAGTGCAGAAGTCATCTTATCTTTCAACTTATCAAAGCGACCCTCAGAAGCATTAGAGTACAAAAACTTAACCTTTTTCTGAGTCAACCTTGTCAAAAGAGCAAAAATAGATGAGAAACTCTCTGTAAATATCCTATAATACCTATCCAAACCAAAAAAGCTCCTTAAGTCGATCAAAGTCGTGGATCTAGGCCATCTCTTCAGTACCTCAACTTTCTAAGAATCCACCTTGATCCCCTCAATTGAAACAACATGCCCTAGAGAATTTAAAACATTCAACCAAAACTCACTCTTAGATAATTTAGCATCAACTTTTGATCGTGAAAAGTATGTAACACTATTTAGAGGTGATTGACATGATCCTCCTCACTCTTAGAATACACAAAGATGTCATCAATAAAAACTACAACAAACAAGTCCAAAAACTTCCTAAAACCCTATCATAAGATCCGTAAATGCAGCCATGACATTAGTCAACCCACATAGTATAATAAAGAACTCATAATGACCATACCGAGTTTGGAAAGCAGCCTTGGAAATATCATCCTCCATAATTTTCAACTGATGATACCCCAAATGAAGATCAATCTTAGAGTAGTATCTAGTACCCTAAACCTGGTAAAAAGGGTCATTAATCCTAAAAAGAAGGTACTCATTCTTCACTGTCACCTCATTTAACCAACAATAGTCTATAAACATCTGAAGAGACCTATCTTTCTTTCGCATAAAAAGCATACGAGTGCCCAATGGAGAAACACTAGGATGAATGAACCCTTTATCAAAAAGTTCTCTTAACTTCTCCTTAAGATCCTTTAACTCAGTTAGAGCAAATCTATAAGGAGGAATGGAAATAAGACGAGTATCTAGTAGAAGATCAATCCCAAAATAAATTTCCCTATCAAGAGGAATTTAAGGATGATCATTGGTAAACACTTCAAGAAATTCATTAACCATAGGACAAATTGCAAAGAAGGATTTTCAAATTCGGAATCCTTAACCTTAAATAAATGATATAAACACCGCTTTAAAATGAATTTTTGAGCTCTAAATTAGGACTTAAACCTCCCTTTGTGTACTATGGAATTCCTATCTCATTTTAATATTGGTTCATTCAAAAAATGGAAACTGACCTTCCGGGTCCTATAATCGAGAGAAGCATAGAACGAATGAAGCCAGTCCATCATAAAGAATATATTAAAATCTACCATATCTAACTTTATCAAATCCACTAGTGTCTCTCTATGAAAGATAGAACCAACAGAATCCCTATTAATTTTTATCGCAACTATAGAATCACCCACCTGGGTAGACAGAGAAAAGGGGTTAAAAATACTTTTGGGATTAAAATCAAAATGCATAGCAACATAATGGGTCACATAAGAAAGGGTAGAACCCAGATTAAGCAAACAAAAAAAATCAGGGGAAAAGAGTTGTAACATACTCGTAATAATATGTTGAAATGCCTCAAATCCCTGGCGAGTAGCAAGTGCATAGAGACAATTTCGGCTAGTACCGGTATCAAAAGTAGCGCCCTTTGTCATAGGAGATAAAGATATGGCAATCAAAACTTTATTAAATCTAGTGGCAACCCTAGCTAAAGGACAATTTTGCTTCATGTAACCCACCTGACCATAATTATAACATTGATTTCTCCTCTCATTACAATAATCACGATGAATCTACCCATGAAAATGACATCCAGTATAAGGTGTGGCTGACAAAGCTCCACTAGCCTAAGATTGGGCACCTTATGCCTTAGGACCACTTCTAGCCTAAAAAAGACGATCACCCAAAGGCTTAGGCTAAGAAGAACTAACAGAAGAAATTGAATTTCCCCAATTCTATACTTGGTCCAATGTCTAATATTTTCCTACTATTATGTTGATTCCCACCCTACTCTAAATATTTGAACTTTGTATTTTGCCCCTCTCTAATTTTTGCCTATTTCTTTTTCTCATCCTCAACCTATGGCATATAAACCATAAGTCTGGACATGTCCATATAATAGTTCAATATTTCAGCCTTACATTCAACTACCAAGTCACAGGACAACCCAGAAGCAAACTTCTTCATCCTAGATCTTTGGCTAGACACCAACTCAGGAGCATAACGAGACAGCTACTAAAATTTCAAGGCATACTCTTTCACACTTATCTTTCCCTACTTTAGATTCACAAACTCCTCAACCTCATTTTTTCTCAACTCCTGAGGAAACAAATGATTAAGAAAGGCACTCAAAAACTCATCCAATATCCCTTACTCAACATCATCACCCCTTATCTGCTCTTACTTCTCATACCACTGATAAGATACATCTTTCAATTGATATGCAACAAACTTTACAACTTTAGAATTAGTGGCATGTGTCACTCTAAAAATCATATCTATCTCATCCATAAACCCATGAGGATCATCCTCGACCTTAGAGCCTATAAAGGTTAGGGGATTAAACCTCATGGACTCGATAACCCAAGTGACCTCAGACAAAAGATCAACATAACAAACACGATTCGATTATTGAAACTGAGATGTCAGTAATTAAGTAAGAAAATGAATTGATTGGTAGAACTCTACATTAGAGATATCCCCTTGAGGTGCTGATCATAAGCATCACTACCCCAAGAAGCCCTAGGAGGAATAGTAAGGATAGGTGGAACACTATGTAGGGAAACATAATTAGGAGTGGAAACCTAGACTGGGTTTACAATCTATACATACGGTGAGTCCCCACCACATTGTCCTCAGGTAAGACAGAGTTCCTCATATAATTTCAACAAACATCAGATATTCAGGGAGGAATGATTTAAAATACGAGGAAGCCAGGAGTTAGATATATTTCACAACGCTAGACTCTATAGCCCAAAATAGAACACAAAAAGGAAACATTCTTAAGCGTCTTGAAGCCTCCTCTATATAACTATGGTGCACTACACACCAATAAAAGGACTCTACTCAACACAACTTTATGTATACCTAATGACTCTAAACCATGCTTTGATACCAAGATTTTCACTACCCAAACTAAGGCTTGGCTATGATATGTATCTCAAGCCTACTATGGACCAAAGACCACCCTCATCCCCTAACCTCATAAGCACAAAGATAGTAATAGTAACAATGCAAAAGTGAATTAAGATATAATTAAAAGATGAATAGATAGCTCTATGAAAAAAAAGAGTCAAAACAATAATCAACCAACCTATATCTTTCCATAATAGCCTTAAAATCCCAAATAATGACTAGTCAGGACATACACCTAAGTATGGCCAAAGGAATCCAAAAATACTAAGTAAGTAATAAAAGAATAATGAAATGACAAGGACTTCTAAAGGATGAAGGATCACCACTTCACAACAACTCAATAAATGGGTTAATCCACCTAATGCCACACAGGAGCAACAAAAGTGTCTTTGAACCCTACATCATTAAGTGATGTAGCGTCTAGGAGGTTCAGTGGGATAAACACTAGCATGTAACTCAGGAAAAGTGATAACATAATGCCATGTCCTAAAAAAAATTAAAACCACATACACTTATTCATATATATATATATATAAGATGTCGGGATAGTGTAAGGGTCATGAAAATGAGAGTTTTTTGAAACCATTAATCTGGACTATGTAGCTCTATCAATTCTAAAGGTACTGATGGGCTATATTGGTTCAACTCTCCTAATTGAAAGGGTCCCAGTGGATGTTAGCTGTACGAACTAGGAAAATCCAAGGAAGGTCCAAATCCACAGAGTTGCCAACCAATCCAAAATATTATATAATATGTGAACTATTCACATAGTCATAAAGATCTTCATGCTGGCAAAAGTGGTTTCAAGTATTGGTCCCTCGGGACCTCTATCTTCATGGTGAGCTACAAAACCTCCTTTAATCCCAAATTAAAAGCATTTAGAATACAATTCCAACTATTAAGTCAAGAACTATTGTTTAAGAAATTTATCAATTGGTATTGCCATACCAATATGCTTGCAAGCTAAATTTACACATGTCAAACCAATTCACACAACCAAATTGGACTCCTTAGTTTCAATAAATCCAAATCATAGCCACAAAGGCCATCCAAATCTATTTTTATGTCTATTAATCAATTAATGCAATGCATTAAGTTCAAAAGTCAGTTAAACCATGTAATTTTCCATAATAGTAATCAAACTCATAATGTAGGTTGAAGTTTATGCAATTTCATGCCAAAATTTTTCCAATTTTTGGAAACCCATGTCCCCAATTCCACCCATTTAAATAATGTACCAATTTGATCCCAAAACATTATTTAAAATCATGAATATTCAATTCAATGAAGGGACGAGTAAATAAATCAATAACAATCAAAACTCCTCAACCCAATTTCAAAATCCACAATTTAAATCATATAAACCATTCAGTTCATGCCACAATGTGAAATTAAAGTTTAGGAAAGAGAAACATGATTGAAACACACAAGAATTCAAAATCAATTTGAGTTTGCTGTCTGGATGATGAATGCACATGAAACCTTTAAGCTTTTTTAGTTAGAGAGTTAAAGATGAATAAAGTGGATTTTGATTTTTTAAAACTGAAAGAAAAGGTTTTTCTTATGTTTATAATTTTGGGAAAAGGTGAAAAGACCAAAATTCACATGCCCTTAAGTGAAAAAAAAAAACTGGATGAAATTTAACTGTTGGCGTGGAACGCCGCTGATGCAGAGGTTATCCTTTGTGCCATGCCATTATTGCAGAGGGTAACCTTCGTGACATGGTGATATCATGGACCTTTACTACCTTGGGGTCCCAAAATGACCCCGAACCCCTTCCAAAAATTTTAAAACTCTAACAAATTACCCATTTAATACCCCTAAACACAGTTTAAGTCAAAAATTGATATTACGAACACAAAAGAGTCAAAAATAAAATTTTTGAAATTGTAAGGGTCTTATAGTTGCATATTTTTGAAATTATTAAAAAAGAAGTAATTGCATATTAAGAACTTTAATTGCTATTTCTCTCTTTCTTTGGTATCCTTCTTGAGGAAGATAATTTCTAAAGAAGGGGTTATAGTAGATCCATAAAAAGTTGAGGTCATTAATAATTGTTCTAGATCGATAAATGTGATAGAGATCCATAGTTTTATAAGATTAACCAATTACTACCACTAGTTTGTTAAGGGGTTTGCTACTATTGCTTTGCATATAACCTACCAAACTCATAAAGAAGTTCTATTTGAATGGGATGATAAGTGTGAAAAATCTTTCAAAAGCTCAAAACTTTTTTGACTTTTTCTCTAGTGCTAACCATGCCTGCCAAGGGTAAGGTTTTTATTATATTTTGTAATGCCTCACATTTGGGTTTAGGTGTTGTGTTAATGCAAGATCAAAATATGATTAATTATGCTTTGAGACAACTAAATATTATGAGAATAACTACCCAATGCATGACTTGTAGCTAGAACCTACAGTGTTTGCTTTGAAATTTTGGAGACATTATCTCTATGGGGTAAAGTATGAGGTGTTAACTAATTCTCATAGATTAAAATATGTATTAACATAGAAATATTTGAACCTGAGATAAAGGAGATCAATGAATTTGATTAAAGATTATTGATGATAGGCGGATTTACACGCCTATATCAATATATTTTGCCCATATTTTAGCCTAGTTTTGAGAACAAACTATATATTTCATGCACTTTTAGTCCTTTTTCCTGTAAATGAGCTAACAAACATGATTAGTAAAGTTTCAGGTATAAATGATGCAAAATACAGCATTTTATGGCTTACTTGACACAAAAGAAAGCTCACGAACGAAGGAGAAGGAAGTGGGACGCCTAAAGGACCAAAACTGCTGCATGGAAAATCTGTCCCGGGCTAAAACAGCATTACTGAAGACTTTGGGGACTTACAGACACAAAGCTGGATTTGGACAATGATACATTAACCTAGTACAATTGGGTTATGTATTTCATTAGTTTATTTGGATTATGATAATGTTACATTAACCTAGTACATTTGGGTTAAGTATTACATTAGCCTAGTAGGATTTGGTTATTTATTTCATTAGCTTAGTAGGAGTAGGATATGGGTATTATAAATACCCTATCATGCTAGAGATTTTTAATTAAGTCCTCCCTTAGTGGAGAGAAACTCCTCCCTTAGTGGAGAGATACATTCATCCCTCACCACAATACATTCTTCCATCCCTCTCTTCTTCCACCACAACAATTCTACAACTCTTCTAATCTTTCCATTAATATTATTTTCTTCTATTCATCTATTCAATTCTTAATTTCCGCAACAAGAGAAACGTTACTTTGCTAAGGAATTCACGCCTAACGCCTATCACTTGATCTACACGCCACTACTCAATATTGTGATATAATAACAATGTTAATCGTGATCTCCTTCGCATTCATGGGTAACTAAACCTCTCTGTTGGGGTTATGGAAGCTGAATGAGATACTATCTATTGCTGTGAGTTTGTGAGTTCATGACACGTATATTGCTTATATCATTATTCTCTTCATCTTAATCCACATTCTTTGCGGTTGCAAACGCAAGAATACGCCAGTCTAACATTTAACTTGTTCGAGAGAAAGGTTATTTGTCTGGAAAAGAGATAATGTCAAGGTAGTAGGACACCCTTTCCTATTAAAAAGCTAGTGCCATAACTGGACTAACCTCTTGGAGAATTCGTACCGTTAGACACGCTTTAAGCTCGAGAGAGTTAAAGTGAAATAGTCCTTGTTTAGGTCGAGAGACGCTTGGATTTACCATCGACTACAATTCTCTATAAGCAATTGCATGTCAGAATTCTACACACTCATAGCCAATAGAGATGTATACCTCAGAAGGTGGACATAACCCCAACGCTTCAATTCTCATTGTTTACAATCTACGTAACAATCTCTCTCTTTTTACTTTATTAATTTCAGCTTTTGTTTACATTACTTGCACAACAAGAATCCCCCCTTCTTACGAGACTTGCACCAAAAGTTTAGTAATTTTACTTACTTGTTGGCCAAGCTATTCCCTGTGGGATCGACACCCAACCCAGGTTGGGTTCTATATTTGCTAACGACCGCTTTACACTCCCACGAGAGCTGTAGATTGAGCGTTATCAATTATGGCATCTCAATCTTGTATCACCCTGATAAGCTAATATTGCAGAAAGTGCTAAAAACTTGTTCTAATGTATGGGTCTTAGCAAGTACAAATGGCACCCAAATATGATTTTACTAACCTAACACCAAAGAAGCAAGAATGCCCCTCTACTCAACACTAAGGGATGAAGCCACAGATAATGAGCCAAGTGGCTTTGTCGAAAAATATACACTTGTAAAGGTAGTGAATCCAAGGAAAAACTTATCACGGGGCACTAAGGGTTCTTACTCAGGCCAATTACCTGTACAAGCTAGGCCCGAATAAAGAACCCCAGTTGCTTACCATGCCCCTCCCCTTCCTAATTTAAAGATAAAGTAGAGTTTGAATCCAATTATAAGAATGATGATGATGATGAGGTTGAGGATGCATCAAATAATGGATTCAAAAATAAAGAGTTTAAGACAGACGATACAAAAAATAAGGAGGAAAATAATGATGATGATGAGGAGGAGAAGAAGGAGGAGTCTAGTGGCAGTATAGAGGAAATACCTTCTTCTCCACCTATTGAGATACCCCAAATTTTACCTACCTTGGTGTCCATATTTAGACGATGGAGGTATCCTGTGATGAAAGAATTATATGATAAAGATAGTGTTATCATCCTTGCCACCCAGAATCCAAATAGAGGGTTCTACTTAAAACCTAAAGTGAGTATTGTGGGCATGCTTGTGATGCCAAAATTTGAGGCTCACTTACGATAGTACTATTTTGAGTAGATGACTAGGTATCCATGATAATACAACTAGACATTGGTCTAGGAATTTTATGCCATGTACCAAATGGAGGTGGAGCGAGTTTATCCAAAGTGGATGTTGTGAAAGGGTGGTGATCCCTTATTTTTTGTTTTGATTGTAGGTGTTTGGATGCATATTTTAATCGAGGCCATTTCTAAATTCCTTCATGGTTTGAATTTCCAACTACCAGATAACACTACTGAGATTGATCACCACATGGATGAAATATGGAAAGTGAAAATAAAACTAATTGGGTCAAAAGATAAGTTCACCAACTTCATTTAATAACTGGTTTTCTTATGATGATGCAAGAGAAGGTACCTTGGGTGGTTGGTACTTCTATATAGATCATAAAGGGCATATTGAATTAAGATTCAAAGGATTCATAGGCACTAGTCCATCATAAATTGAGTTCCATAAAAGGGGACAATACGCTTAGTCATGATCTATCCGCTTTGGTTACGGGCATAATGGAAGTCTATGAGATTGACGTAGCCAAGATTATTTCTAGAGAGATTCGCAATTAGGTAATGATCATAGATACTACCTTAGCCTTCCCATGTATGCTGACATAAATTTGTTTGGAAGAGGGTGTCCCAAATATTTTGAGTGTGGATTAGTTTGTGATGGTTCGAAAGACCACTGACTTAGGAGTGATTAGAGACTATGTAAACCCTATATTAAAGGATAAGGTTAGGCTACTTTAATTCAAGAAAAATTTTAGTCTAAGGGCATGATATTGATATTCTGGGGTTTTCTGATCTTGGTGACACCCCTAATAAGACTGCTTATTCTGAGCCTTAGGCCTCTAAGGATACAATTGGTTCTTCTATGGGATAAATACCTAACATTGTATGAGTTTACCTAAAATAAAAGCTACCACTTTTGTATTGACATGAATCCTTTTAAAACCTTATATGGTTGATGATTTAATCCCCAATTGGGTGGTTTGACGCATTCAAAGTGAGACTTTGAGGCTCTGACATGCTTAAGGACTATATGGAAAAAGTGAGATTAATAAATATAGTGCTCATAGCATCTCTAATACAAAAGAGAGAGTGTACGGATAAGAAAGTGAAGGATATGAAGTTTGAGAAAGGGGAGAAGGTACTTTTAAAGTTGTTGCCCATGAAGGCTGTAATTCAATTCAACAAGAAGAGAAAGTTGAAAAAATCTACATAAGACCCTTAGAGTTTCTAAAATAATTGGGACGATATATTATATGTTGTTCTCCCCATGGTATGTCTGGGTTTCAGCCTATATCCATGTTTTAGTTTTAAAGAAGTACCATGGAGATGGTAACTATATGATCTGTTATGATCTAGAACTATTTGATAAGGAAATATCCTATGAAGAGGAACATATTGTAATCCAATTTAGAGATTTAAGGAAATTAAGAACATGAGTTATTCCTTGTGTGAAGGTTAAGTGCAAGAATCGTACTATTAAGGAAGCTACATAGGAGACAAAAGAGGACATGCATAAATTATAACCGCATATGTTAATTTGGTATTTCTAGTCCAATTGTATATTTTTGGGCTAGTTGTCTTTCAAGGATGAATAAGTAATAAATTTCTATCTAATGTAATAACCCCAAATGTTGTTATCCAAAATTAGAAGGTAAAGGATCTTGACTTCCCTTAGCTTAAAATTTGAGGAATTCAAGGCTAGTCTAGTTTTGGAAAAAAGCTTGAGAGTGTGGTGGCTGAATTAAATATGGCATTGGTATTATCGCTAATAGTTGGGTTTGACATAATGGTTGAATAGCTAATGAGATTGGAAGTCATAGTAACTTTTAGCAGCTGAAATAAATTATAAAACTTTGGTTACAGAGTTTATCATAGAGGGGTTTGTTTGTGTTGTCAAGGTTTGTAGTGTGTCTTGTAAAATAAGTAAATTGAGAAGGTGTCTCAAGTTTGTGCATGACCACTGCAACAAAAATATAATTGTAGTAGCTGTCAAGAAAACTGTAATGGTAGCCTCTAGTAAAATGGGTGAAAGCTGCTGCAATGGATATTTAATAATTGCAGTAGTAATTATATACTACAGAGGAAACACACAGTAAAATATCAGTTTTTAAAACCCCAAAAATGTTTTCATTCCCCACTTTTTGAAAATGCAATAGAGCACTAGGGAGAGGTAATTTTTAGAGGAAAATCAAAGTTGTTCATCTTTGGAGATAAGTAATTATGTTCTAGACTTAAATTCATTTTGTTTAACCTTAGAAAATCACAAATAAACAATTTGATGGTGGATTTGGGGTGAGAGATAATTCACACATATTTAATGTTACATTATGTTGATGATTAAAAGGGTGAGAGATAATTCACACATATTGCATACATGAACCCATATACATGCATTAAGTGCTATTTGATCAGTATATGTGATGATGAATGGGTGGTGAAAGTAACTAAGTATGAAAGCCTAAAAAAGTGAATTTTTGAGTGTAATTATAAGTGGTTCATGATGTTTTAATTTATTGATATCATTGTTTATGATTCTTTTTATGAACATTGTTACACTTGTTTGACTTGATTACTTATGCATTATAAAGTTAGTCGACCTATGATGCTTACAGTACTTTTTGATGTACTGATGCTACTTATACTTTTCTCTTTTTTGAGTGCAACACCTTTTCCAGTGGTTGACACATAGCCTAGGCTCTAGCTAGTGGTCCAGACTTGATTCTAGGGTGATCACCGTGTTTGGGAAACCTTTAGATCTTCTATGATGTTATGCCCTTTGATCTGGGACTAAAAAATTTCCTTTTTAATTGTATTTTGGATAATCATATTAGTTTCAGACTTAGTTGTTATTCATATATGTTCTTGTACTGTGAATTCATGTCTCGTGGATTGTAATAAATTGAGGTATATTCTCCTTCTTTTATGGATGGTGACATTATTGACTAAGATGTTTATTCAAACCAAAATGCTTTTAGACTAATTTAATACATAGGGAGTGATGAAATCTGAATAAAAAGGTAGTATTTAAGTATGTAGGGGTGAGATTAACATGGTTGTCCTTCCATAAGATAGGGTGGATTCCACTCAAGACCATTTGGGTTTTTACATTCGCTAGTGTCTCCTTTGAAGCGAGTCCAAAATTTATATTTCAAAACATTGATTTAATCTTGTGATATTGTAATTTGAATGATCATAGCCATCAAAACAAAAAGTTAGCAATATTGATTTAACATAATAAAGGTTAATTAAATTTCTTCTGTTCTCTTTTAACCCCATTCTTCTTCCAATGCAACATTGCTAGTGAAGTACTCCCTCCATCCAATAATAATTATCCATTACTGACTTAGAACACAAGTTAAAAAATAATAAATAATAGGGTAAATTTTCTATATCACCCTCCAAAATGACTTTAAGCATTGAATAATGAGTAGTTGTAATGACCCACTGCGTCGTTATAATAATTCTCGTGGTTTAAGTGTTTGAGTAGAGTTGGCCTTTATCATGACCCAAAATATCATGCATCATAGCACCTGTCACACCTTTCGGTATTGATAATCCTATCCAAACTGAAGACTTAAAAAATTTTAAAAATTAGAAGCGTAAGAAGAAGAAGGATAATCCTAAAATAATAAGAGATGAATTCATAAATCAGGATACATCCTAGGTTTGGTTATCACTAGTACAAACCTCCAATATAGAATGATATCATAAGCTAAATTATCTTAAATGCAAGTAAGAATAAGATAAATAAAGAGATATCCGGTAAGTTTTACTGGTCACTATCTTAATATCCACAACTCCAACACCGAAGGAACATAAGCTACGATCTACTACCCAAAGCAATACTTACAAAGGGTGTAGAAAGCAAAAAAAATGAGAGAAAAGTATGGGTGAGTATGAACTATTTGTATCACCAAGCATCGTCGATAAACGACCCTAGTCCAAAGCGATGGTGAGAACTACCACCCCATCTATCCAAGATTTTGCCCGAAATATTCTAAACCAGTAAATACACCAATTTGTCTTATTAGGGTAACTCAA
The DNA here is from genome assembly GCA_030864225.1 of Capsicum baccatum var. pendulum. Lineage (NCBI taxonomy): Eukaryota > Viridiplantae > Streptophyta > Magnoliopsida > Solanales > Solanaceae > Capsicum > Capsicum baccatum. The sequence continues at coordinate 135,477,609 of CM061559.1, read as the reverse complement.
CTATCACGAGCCATAAAATTGAGGTCATGATGGCATATATCGAGACCTAACCGTGGTAGGTAAGACAATTCACCCAGACAGGAAAGGAAAAACTAGTTATGTAAATAATACAATACAAAAGAGACTTCTTTTTAATAATGTCATGTCACCATACACATATATAAAGAGGAAGTCAGAATAAAATACCATAAACCCCAAAGATACAAGTGTCATCAACATAAAAGCATCGAGTACAACTAGAAATAATTTAAATACAATGATCTATCTCTAAAAAGTAAATAAAAGATAACTAAGATAGAAAGAGATCTAAAGTCTGCTTCAAACACTAGTGCACACCACTACCTCAAAAGCTGAACAATTACAACACAAGATCAACTACTTCCTCTCATGCTCGAGCTAGGATCTGCAAATAGTAGTGGTGAGTATGATCCACTTATACTCAATAGGTATCATAAGCCTACTAAGCAAAGCGAAAGATAATACAAGTAAAACATACTATGAGCATATGACTTGCAAATAGAAAAGATCACATTGTCTCCACTGATAGTTCTATAATATAAGATCGATACAAAACAACTAAACAGTATTTTATATAAGGAAAACTAGGTACACTACAAGGCTACATATAAAAACATATGCAATGTAATGTAATGATGGTATAGTAATAATGAACTATTAGATGTCATTGCATGACTTTATATATACATTTACAGAGCCTCAGTACTTCTAAAATAGGACTCATGGGGGTTCTCTACCTATACAATTTTCATAATATCAATCCATTTCTCTGACTAATATTCATGGATCAATTTCTATAGTGTTTCATTAACTTCTCCTTCTATTGTCTACAGATCAAGGATTTTCATTAAATGTATCATTTTCTTTCGAATTAGTATTTCTCAATGGTACCAATGTCTCATGAAATATGTATGTATGAAATAAGGATGATGCGAATAACCAATTAATATGAAGATAATAATACATTTAATACATGTATAAGTGAACTCAAAATTAATTCAATGCATTAATAATTTAGGATATTAGTTCTTATTTGCCATCACTGAATAAGGAGTCATGTAAGATATCAATAATATCATTTTAACCCCCCTTACTTAGGTGTATTCTATCATGAGTAAGGCAAAATGTTAAAATAAGGCCTATAACATTTAGTTAAGACCCCACTAGGGTGAAACATATGAAAATATGGCAAATAATGCACAAGTAAGGCCTGAAATCATCAAATAAAGCCCACACAAGCACCACACCATTTACCACCTCTTAAGTCAATAATAATATGAACACAATCCCGACACTGATAACTTAATAAAATAAAATACTCTCAAAAACATATTTTCCATGTCGGGAACCTTAACGAATAACATGATTTACATATTTATTAGATATCCACCCAGTCTGAAGGAATTTAAGCCATAACCTACCTCAAAGTGCCAAAACACAAGCCTAGAAATCTAAACATATTGCTTTTCTCATTAGAATGTTCTCGTCATTATCTAATACTATCTAAAACATCATTTACACGTCAAAAGAAAGCTAACGGTACCTATATCGAGTATATTTAAGATGGATCCAAAATGAGTTTGAAAATAAAAGAGGTAAATTAGAATTTTATTTCAAAAATATGTTCCCCAAGTGTCACGACCCAAAAACAAGGGTCATGATGGCACTTATCGCAGCAAACCTTGACACGTAAGCCTCTTACCTAAACGAATATACACAAAGAAAAGATAGAAACTCCTCAAAGGTAAAACTTTTAGAATGAATCCAAACTACATAGATATAATAAAATAGGAAAGAATAAAATCAACACATGTAGCCATAACTCCCAAAATATGGTGTCAAAGGTGTAAGAACTACTAATACTATCAAAGAGTCACATACATCTAAAAAATAACTTCAAAGAAATGATATTTATCTTAGAATACTAATAAGGAAATAAATAAAATCGAAAGATAGAGGTGAACTCCGGATGCATGATGATGATGATGATGCAGGAGGTCATCACACAATATTCGGGATCATTGGACAATCTTGGTATATGCATATGAAGCTAAAGAGTACCGATGTAGGATCCATAAGGTTTTACTAAGACATATACAATCTACATATCTCATATATACTTTCTGAAACATCCCTCGAAAAGGGTTTTATAAGGTGTTACAATATCTCCTCCCTAGCACATCTCTCGGGAAGGATTTTTAAAAAGGTGTTGCTAGTGTTACTCAGGTGTTACCGCAGTGGTACCAATGTTTCATGAATGAGTATGACATGAGGATGTAATTCTTACAACCAATCACAATATATATTTCCACAACTAACCACATAATATATTTCCACAACAAACAACAATGATACATTTCCACAACCATGTTAGCCAATATCCACTAATTATTTTTGTTTCATCCATGAATTTTCACATGTCTCATATGCCAATAAAGTATGAATATAATCATAGTACACCAATGGTACCACATTAAGAATTTTTAAAACATAATACAATTATTCGTGTGCATTTAAGGCTATCGATATCACATAGGACCCCACACGGTCACATATATCATATAATATCTCAATTTCAACAATTATATCACATATAGGCTCCCACACGGGCACAACACATAGATAGACCCTTTTTATGATTATTTTCACCCTTAACATGCATTTTGTATCATCATTTAGTCCCCAGTCCAGTCTAAAATAGTTAAGCTATAACCCACATCAAAAGCCAAAACTAATCAGCTACACTTTGAAACCCCTACCTTACTTTTCACGAATGATCCCAAACTCCTCTAAAAACATCAAATATGAAATCTATGCATCAAAACAAAACCAATAACACCCACATTGACTACTTTTGTTTTGGGGTCAAAACGAACCCCTAGAATGGTTTTCGAAAAAGCAAGGCAAAATGTTAATTTTACTTCAAACCGTGTTCCCCATATATTTAGGAACCCACATCTGAAAAATAATGTCAAATCGAGTCAAAAATGAGATTCAAATTGAAGAAAAACAATTTACTATTCTTTATCGGGTAAAATTCTTTGAAACTCTAGTTAAAATCAAGAATTGAAGTTGTTTTGAAAGTTAAATTGAAGAAAAAATATTAATATAAGATAAAAATATTATTTAAGAGAAAAGAAGTGAAATTAGGGTTTAAACTAAAACACTAAAAGTTTAGAGCTTTTGAGTTATTAATCAAAAAATTACTAAGAAAGGGTGAATTTTTACTAAACCAGTCAAACGGGTTGGGCTGGCCCGTTCTGGCATGAAAAGATGTCCCAACCCGATTTGACCCGGCCCTGTGAGCCCCTGGGCTATAAGGCTACCGGTTTTGGGCTGGGCTATTTTATTTGGCAGGCCCTGTTAACCCGATCTGGTTTGAACCTGAATCAAGCCCGACGGTTAATCAGCCTGGCCCAGTAAGAAATTTTTTTAATTTTCGAAAAAAAAGAATGTTGGCCTACAATTTGCCAATTGGACCACTGGGTCCAACGATATTATAGCTGTTTGGAGCTCCCAACGGCCATATGGCCTAAAATATTTTTGAAATAATTCAAAATATTTTTTTTAATTCAAAATTTTTTCTATAAATACCCTACACTTTCAAATCATTTTTCACACAATTCTCATTCTCTCAAATCTCAATCTCTCTCAAATATTTTAATTATCTTCTCAAGTGCTCAATTTTATTTTTTAATTTTGTGATTGAAAATACAAGTGAAAGTTTTCTAAGTCGCAACTTTTGAATACTTTCAGAATTTAGTATTGTCATTCCATCTCTTAATTTTAATTTTTAAATAGTGTATTAATTGTTCAATATTTATTTTTATTATTTTTGTCTATTATGAATATTTTTTAGTTCATTTTATATTATGGATAAATTAAAAAATATCGATAAAAGTGTCAAAAGTTTTTATCCTGTTAGTGGTAGTGGTAGTACAAAATGAATTAGTGGCGGTTCCAGTAGAGGTAGCTCAAGTAATAGATATACCCGTGTGCCTCTGGTACCAGTTAGTCAACCTTTTAAGGAAGAAATCGGTGTAGGTTCTCATGATATAGATTATGCAGACGCTCAGAAAAATTATGATATAGAAGAAGAAGATGCAGTAGATGCGGTTAATTTAGAAGAAGATGGTGAAAATATTGGTGAGACACCAGTAGTAAGAAATGCTAATGTTAGATCTGAATCGATTAATCTTCCTCTCTGTCCTCCCCATGCCCTAAGAGGTTGTAGAAAAACTAGTATTGTATGGATTTTTTTTTTTGGAAATAGATGGACAAACTAAGGTGCAATACAATATTTGTGAAATTATATATGATCATAAAAGAGGAGGCAATCAAGAGGGTACGGATTCGATGATGAGATATTTAATAGATAACTACGCTAGATAGTTACTTATAGCATAAGGTGGTGAGACTGTTGGTGGTCCAACACAAACTAGATTGATCCCAACAACCAATCAATTAACTAAAAATTATAATAAAATGAAGGACCGGAAGAAATAACAAAAATGATCATTGTGGGTTGTCTGCCTTTCACTTTTTCTTGTTCGGATCCTTTTATTCATTATATTCAAGCAATTTATAATCATATATTTAATTGTTTTCTTAGAATTACTTTTGATAATGCATCTAACAACAAGGCTGCTATTGACAAGTTAAAAGTTAACCTTTAACCGCCGTTACCTAAAATATTTCATGTAAAGTGTGCTGGTCATATATATAATTTAATTGTAAAATATAGTCATGAATTTTTTGAGCTTTATATTAAAAAGGTTTGGCTTGTTGTTGGCTTTATTCAAGGAAATAATCAAAGAGGTAGAGTGAGAGAATTTAAAGTAAAATGCGACCTAAATGGACTAAGACCGATATTAATCCCTAAAGAATGTGATACTAGATGGAATGCTACTTATACTTATTTAAAAACTTCTCTTTCTTATAAAGTTCCTATTATACTGGCTTTTAATCAATTTTGTGGTTATTTTCCTAAGTGTATGCTACATGATTCTGATTGGGCTGCAATTGATGATCTTGTTAAGTTTTTGGAAAATTTTTATATAGCTATGGTTGAATTTTCCAGTGCTTATTATCCTACTGTTTGTAATATTTTAGCTTATTTAGTTGACATTTCCTGTTTGCATAAAGAATATAAGAATAGAAAGGTTACAAAGAAGCTGTTGGTGCTATGTTTGCTAAATTTGAAAAATATTTTTATTCACTTCCCTCTATTTACTTGGTTGGTGCTATACTAAATCCATGTATGAAATATAATACTATGTGCGACATTAGTTCAATTCTTTATAATTCCTTAGAGATAGAGCATGCAGAAAAATTAGATTTGTTTATGGCTTTGAGTGATGCAAATATTTACGTAGAAACATTAGATAACCATTATGCCGATTTACTTGATGTAGCTGTACCTATAAATAGCACTTCAACTGTCTCTCCTCAATCTCCCGAGGAGACATTATCTCCTAAAAAGCCAACACATATTGATTTTCCTGATAACTTTTATGATTTATATATTTAGGACAGGATTTCTTCTTTAACATAAACGCAAATTATCGGGGAAGAGCTTAAATATTATCTTCGACAACCGATAGAGGATCGTAGAGCAAGGATCAATGCGTTGGATTGGCGGAAGAATAATGAAAGACAATATCCTATCCTTTCAACTTTATCTAGAGATTTATTGAATGTTCCAATGTCAACTGTTGCATCAGAGAGCACTTTTAGTCTGGGACAACAACAACTTGGAGACAACCGACACTAATTGGGAAGCAATGCTCTAGTTTTCTTAGTGATTGGATTAGAGTGGAACAAAGAAACCAAGGAATTGAGGTAGAGCTGAAAGACGAACAAAATATTGAAGAACTCAACACAATCAAGTCCAATGCATAATTTTGCCCCCATTGATTTTGACTATCCTATGACAGTTTCCGTTAATATTAACATGAATGAGTTGGAAAAAGTGATGCGAAATTTGTAGATTTTTCATTCATGTAATTATAAGTTTTGGATAATTTTCCAATCAATAAAATACAACATTCATTTCACTCCTTACTTTGTATTTTTTTTACATTTAAATTGAATTTCTAGTTCGAAATAAATACTTTTAATATATTCTTATGAAACTGTACACTAAGTAATAAACATAACAAACATATATACACATATATTCTTCATATATACATAAGTGGTATTTAAAGCAGTATATACACTATATATATATATATATAGTGTATATAACTATATATGTTATATGTATATTGTTTCAAGTGGTATTTTAAGTAGTATATATTCTACATATATGTCTATATATTTTCTATAAACTAAAATAATATATATTTAATGTGTATAAGTTTCTAAAGTAGTATAATATGTAATGTATATGTGTTAATGTGTATAAGTTTTTCATTTAAATTGAAGTTCTAGTTTGAATTAAATACATTTAATACATTAATATCAAACTTTATACTAAGTAATAAACATAACAAACATATACGCATAATGAAAAAATAAATATCTTTTAAGTTCAAATATAATGAAAACATATATTAATGAATATATGTTCAAAACTTCAACTATTATTATATTAAGTAGCATATATTGTAATCTTATATGTATATATGTGTTTTCTAATGTACTATAATATGTAATGTATATACCCTTCAACTTTAAAGTGGTATTTAAAGTAGTATATATTCTACATATATGTGTATATATTTTCTATAGACTCTAAAGTAGTTTATATTTAACGTATATATGTCTATATGTTTTATAAAGTAGTATATATATAATATATATATGTTGTATGTATCTTATTTCAAGTGGTATTTAAAGTAGTATATAATCTACATGAATGTGTATATATTTTTTATAGACTAAAATAGTATATATTTAATGTATACTTGCATATATGTTTCTAAACTAGTATTACATGTACTGTATAATTGTACTTATATATATGCATACATTTCCTATAGAATCTAAACTAGTATCGATTTAAAGAATACATGTGTATATGTTTTCTAACGTAGTATATAATTAGTGTATAAATGTTGTATGTATATTATTTAAAGTAGTATATGTATTGCATTATACCAATATATGTGCATATATTTCCTATAGAAACTAAACTTGTTTCTATTTAAAGTATACATGTGTATATGTTTTCTAAAGTATTATATATTTAGTTTATATACGTTGTATGTATATGTATTGTATTGTACGTATATATGTGCATATATTTTCTAGAATCTAAACTAGTATCTATTTAAAGTATACACCAGTATATGTTTTCGAAAGTAGTATATTTTTATTTTATATATGTTGTATGTATATTGATTAACATTTTTAAAATGTATATAGGCGAGTATATATATTGAAAAAATATGAATTTAATTTTTTTAAAACTTGACCGGTCAAATCAAATAATACTTAATTGAGTCGGTTCCAGTACAGTTGATCAAAATTTACTGTTTGGGCCCGGGCTGGACCGGCCCATTGACACTGACCCGGTACCAGACCGAGCCTAAAATCGGTTAATTTTCGTGGGCCGGTGCCGATTTGAATCGGCCCGGCCCGTTTAACACCTCCGTAAGAGAATCAAGAAATAGATGTTAATCTAGCTTTGTAAACTCCCACAAGCTTCACTTTTAAGCACACATTTTCCATCCAAGGACATTTCGACCAAATATGGGTCCCACACAGATATTTCAAATTTTTCAACTTTTTGATCAATAGTTCGAAATGAGATCGAGTGCATCGAAACCCGGACCAAAGTTCTACCCAGCCAAAAATCGATATTCTGGAGCTGCTGGTACAGTCCATTTAGCCTTCTGTCACACAAATGAAAAGATATCCACATAAGTCCAAAATAAAGATCTCGAAGCCATAAAAAATCACAAATCGCATTAATGGTTCAAAAATGCATCTAAAATTATGCCAATCACCCCCACTCCCCAAAAATACCATAATACATCTACGGGGAGAGGTAAAATTATCAACTCGCACAAAATCACAAATTTTACATATTTCATCAATTGTTTAGATCGTTACATCATCCACCACTACAAATCTAGTTCGTCCTCAAACTAAGGCAAAGAAATACTTGAATCGATGAAGAGTTGGGGATAAAAACTACGCATATCAGACTCGACCTCTCAAACAGCCTGATCTATAGGTCTATGTCCCCACTAACCCTTAACCACTGGGATAACTCTAGAATGCAACCACCTAACATCCCTAGCCAAATTGGAGACCGGCTTCTTAAAAAAGGACAACCACTCATTTAGCAAAACCGACTCATAACGAATGATATGAGACTCATCAAGAATATAGCATTAAAGAATAAAAACATGAAAAATTAGATTAACAATTGATAGTTAAGGTGGCAAAACTAACTCACAAGCCACATCACCAACAGTCCGAAGACTCTCAAATGGGCCGATATACCCAGGGCTAAAAATTGCCCCTCTTCCGAAACCTTATCACGCCCTTCATGGGTGAAACTTGAAGGAAGACACGATTACCAACACCAAATCTCAAGGCATGAAGTATACGATCAGCAAAGCACTTCTTCCTACTCAGAGCTGCTCTAATTCTATCCTGAATGAACCAGACTCTATCCAAAGACTCACGAAGAAAGTCCGCACCTCAAGGTCTCACCTGTGAAACATCAAACCAATCCACTAGTGGGCGACAACGCCTACCATACTATGCCTCAAAAGGAGCTATATCAATACTGAAATGGTAACTATTATTATATACAAACTCTACTAAAGCCAAATGTTACTCCCACTGTCCACCAAAATCCATCACACACATGCGGAGCATATCCTCTAAAACCTGAATAGTCCTCTCTGACTAGCCATCAGTCTGGGGTTAAATGTTGTGCTAAGATCAACTCTAGTACCTAAATCATCATGAAAAGTCTCCCAAAAGTAAGATGTGAGCACAAAACCTCGATTTGAAATAATGGACATCGACACATCATACAGACGCACAATATCACGAATGTAGTACAGGCTAACCTATCAACACTAAATGAGACTTGAATAAAAGTAAAATAATTTGACTTGGTCAATCGATCTACGATGACCCATAAACTGTCAGAACCATGAGATATATGATGTAAATCAGCCACAAAGTCTAGAGTGATCAATTCCTACTTCCACTCGAGAATGGGTAACCTATGAAGGAACCCATCAGACCTCATATGCTCAACCTTCACCTACTGAAAACATAGGCAATGAGCCACAAAATCTGCCACATCTCTCCTCATACCACCCCACCAGTAATGCTACCTCAAATCACGAAACATCTTAGTCACACCTTGGCTCTCAATTTTCAAAACTCTATTTGAATCAAGTGAAGCTTCTTTATCTTCCCCACTTAACACCTTATCTAGAATCAACCTCAATCTAATATTATAAAACTGATAAGCTCGAATCTTCTCCATCAAAGAAGATCTAGCCTTCACAAATGTCAAAACATGCCCAGATATCGAATTATCAAGACTAACCATCTAGTTAATTAAATACTGAACCTCTAAGGCCAAAGGCCTCTCTAGGGTCAAAAAATGCGCCGAGCAATCCATGCTAGTTGACTTTCGGCTCAAGGCATCTGCAACTATATTGGCCTTGTCCAAATGGTAGAGCATAGTCAAGTCATAATCCTTAAGCAACTCAAGCCAAAGACGCTACCTCATTTTAAAATCTTTCTAGTTCAAGAAGCATTGAAGTATACAGTAATTTGAGAAGAACTCATAGTAGACTCCATACAAGTAGTGCCTCTACAACTTCAAGGCAAACACGGCTGCACACAACTCTGAATCATAAGTATGATATTTCCTCTCATGAGTCTTCAACTGAAGAGATGCTTAAGCAATCACCATGCCCTTATGCATCAACACATTAGCTAACCCAACACTTGAAGTATCATAAAAGATGGTGAAATCCACACCCTTTCTAGGCAAAGTCAAGATAGAAGTTGAAGTCAACAAATCCTTGAGATTTTTAAAGCCTACCTCACAAGCAACGGACCACTGAAAAGAAATCTTCTTCTTGGTCAACATAGTCAATGAAGCTAAAATAGAACAGAAACCCTCAATAAAACACCAATAATAGCCTGCTAAGACAGCAAAACTTTGAATCTCGGCAGGCGAAGTAGGTTTAGCCCAATCATAAACCTCCAACCTTGGATGTACCAACCATAATACCTTCCTTAGTAACCACATGACCTAAAAAAATAGACTCCAAGAAAAACTCTCACTTAGAGAACTTGGCATACAACTTTTCATCCCTCAATCTATGAAGCACAATCCATAAATACTTTTCATGCCCAACCTTACTCTTGGAATAAACCAAGATATCATTTATAAATACAATAATAAATGAGTCAAGATACGGTCAAAACACCTAGTTAATCAACTCCATGAACGTAACAGGGGCATTGGTCTACTCAAAGAACATGACTAAGAACAATACTGAACATATCGAGTTCAAAAAATTGTCTTTGGAATATTCAAAGCTCTCATCCTTAACTGGTGATAACCAGACCTCAAATCAATCTTTAAAACACCGCAACACCCAAAACAGATCAAATAAATCATTAGTGCAAGAAAGAGGACACTTATTCTTAACAGATACCTTATTTAACTGCTGACAAGTAATACATGAACCAACCTTTTTCTTCACAAGCAAGACAGGCGTACCCCAAGATGAAATAATAGGTCGGATAAATCCCTCATCTAATAATTTCTGCAACTGATCCTTTAGTTCTTTTAACTTTACTAGGGCCATCCTATTAGAAGGAATAGAAATAGGATTGGTGCCCGACTCAACATCAATAGTAAAATTGATATCATGATCCAGAGATATACCAGGAAAGTTCATAGAAAACATATCTATAAAATCTCGGACAACAGGAACAGAATCCAAGGAAGGATGCAATACAACACTAGTATCATGAATATGAGCCAAGTATGATACATCCCATCTCAACCAATTTATAAGCTTAAACATAAGATATAATCCTCTTAGAACACGAGTTAAGTGCACCCTTCCAAGCTATCCTTGGCTCACCCGATGAAGCTAAAGTCATGGTCTTGGAATAACAATCTAGGATGACATTATAAGGGGCCAACCAATCTATACCAAAAATAACACCAAAATCATCCATATCTAATAAAAGAAAATCTACCAAAGTGTCACGCTCGGAAAAAGTCACAACATAAGAATGGTATACCCGATCCACCACTAAACACTCACCTACCAGGGTAGATACATGAATAGGCATGTAAAGAGGCTCACTAACAGGATCAAAACCCAAAGAAAAATATATACAAACACATAGGAGGAAGTCGATCTGGGATCAAATAATACAAATAAAGGTCTAAAACAAATGGGGATTATACTTGTAATCAAAAAATCAGAAGACTCTACCTTAGGTATGGATGGTATAGCATAATAATAATCATGACCTCCAGAAGCTTGGGTGGCCCCATGACCACCCCAATAAGCCTCACAACCTTTACCTCTCACATCTCTAGTAGCACCCCTACCTCTTATAGCAATAATAAAATTAGCTTAAACCACCCGACAGGGACAGTCCCTGGCTATATGGCCAATCTCATCATACACATAGAAACCTCAATGATAAGTCTCAATAGGAAAAGGTACAACTAGTCCCAAACGACCATATTAAAATACTGAACTAGAAGATCCACTACTTGAACTCTATAAATCCTCCTACACTGGCCTACTCTAGTACGTCTACAACATGAAACCTAACCTCTAAATTTACCAAAATGGTGCACCTTCTTGGTGCCTCCCTGTGATACCCAAAGAATGTCGTCTTTCATCTTCACATGATCCAAATGCTTTGAAAAAATGCTCTAAACATAATCATCTGAGATGAAGCCAACTAAAGAGCAACATCCAAACCCTTTACAAACTTCTAAATCTTCTCAGACTCGATAAAAATACTATCACAGGAATCTCTCTAGAAAAGCCTCGATGACCTGATCTAAAGTTATCTTAGGAGAATTAAGACGGACAAACAAGCTCCACCAATTTCTCTCTGCATCTCTCAACTGATAAAATATATTATAAGCCACACCATCCGTATAGAAAAAGTGAAGCACAACTCAGAACACAAAGTATGAAAGAATTTGTCATGATAAAGAATAAAATAAGGGAATTTTCCTAAATTTGTATTGTAGCCTCTCGAAGATAGATATGGACGCCTACATACCAATTCGCGATACTCTATTAGACATTTCATTGGTACATCATTAAGACAAATAAAGTTGGTTGCTTTGATACCAATTTATCATAACCCAAAAATAAGGGTTATGATAGCACTTGTTGCGGTAAACCTTGACAAGTAAGCCTCTAACCCAAACTGATATACATAGAGAAAAGACAGAATTGCCCCTAAGGTAAGGCTTCTAGAATGAGACCGATCCACATAGATATAATAAAAATGCAAAGATTAAAATGATCCCATGCAATCATAACTCCCAAAACCTGGTTTTAAAGGTGTAAGAACTACTAATACTATCTAGGAGTAAAATACATCTGAAAAATAAATTCAAAGAAATAATATCTATCTCAGAATACTAATAATGACATAAATAATACTGAAAGATAGATGTGAACTCCGAACATATGAATTCCCAACCGCTACCTTAAAAGCTCCTACAATCGCCTGAGGCAAGTAAATTGAGGAGAACTCAGGCTAAGACCTATACTGAAAGAGCATAGTAGGCATTAGTACAATCCTATTGTACTAAGTAGGTGTCATAGGCCAACCAAGAAAAGTTGTAAATAAAGTATGCAAAATATACATTAACGGTACGTCACCCATAATAAAAAAATGTCCCACAATGGTAGCCCACACCGCTTGCACTAATTGTTCTAATATATGACATGTATTGTAACATCACACCAAGATAGAACACAAGTATGCATTATATCACATATATATAGAACAAGGGGGGACATGCATATACAAGATCATCAAATACAAGTAAAAGAATATAAGACAATTACATAGATGGAAAATCAATATAGCAATTGAACATAATAAAAAAATAAAAAAGTAAGTGCAACATATATGGTGATGACAATGATGATGTACAAGGTCATTGCACAACCTCTAGGATTGTCGCACAATCCCCGTATACACCCACAGAGCAAAAGCTTCCGGACTAGGACCCATGGGGGTTTGTAAACCTATATACAATCCACATATCTCATATCTCCTTTTTGGATATTCCTCAAAAAAGGTTTTATAAGGTGTTACAATATCTCCTCCCCGGCACATCCCTCGGGAAAGATTTTTAAAAATGAGTTGCCAGTGTTACTAAGGTGATTCCACGGCGGTACCAATGTTTCATGAATGAGTATAATATGAGGTAGTAATTCTCACAACCAATCACAATAAGAATTTACATAACCAACCACATGATATATTTTCACAATCAACCACAATGATACATTTCCACAACCATGTGAGGCCATATCCACTCATTATTTTTATTTCATCCATGAATTTCCACATCTCATATGCTAATAAAGTATGAATATAATTATAATACATCAATGGTACCATGTTAAGCATTTTAACAACACAATACAATTATTCGCATGCATTCAAGGCTATTAATATCACATAGGACCCACATGATCACATATATGACATAATATCTCAATTTTGACAATTACATCACATATAGGCCCCCACATGGGCACGACACATAAATAACCATGTTTGTGATTAGTTCTCACTCTTAACATGCATTTTGTATCATCACTTACTACCCAACCCAGTCTGTAAGCGATAAGACATAACCTTCCTCAAAAGTCAAAGCCAGTTCGCTACGCTTTAAACCTAAGACCTTACTTTTCACAAAAAATCCTGAACTCCTCTAAAAATATCAGATATGGAATCTATGCATCAAAACAAAACCAACGACACTTATATTGACTACTTTTAGTTCGGGGTCAAAACAGACCCCAAAATAAATTTTCAAAAAAGAAGGGAAAAATCATAACTTTACTTTAAAAACATGTTCCCAATGTTTTTAGGATCATATAACTTAAAACCAAAATCAAATTGAATAAAAAACGTGGTTCAAGTCGAAGAAACACTATTTTTAAGCTTTACCAGATAAAAATCTTTGAAATCCTAGTGAAAATAAATAATTGGAGTTGTTTTGAAGGTTAAATTGATGAAAAAAATAGTAATTGTAAGATTGAAATATTATTCAAGTGAGAAAGAGTGAAATTGAGGTTTCAAATTAAGCCTTAAGATTTTTGGGGTTTTGAGAAATTAATCAAGAAATTACTAAGAAAAGGGCGAATTTTTACCTTAAATTCATAAGAGAATCAAGAAATAGATGTTAATCTAGCTTTCCAAACTCCCACAAGCTTCACTTTTAAGGTTCCACACAATTTTAGGATTTAACTTTCAAGAGACAAGGTGAAAGAATAGACAAAATGGGCTAACAGGGGGAAAAATTACTGTATAGTAGAAAAAATTTGCTATATATAATGTAGATTTTTTTAATCAATTCCAAACGAACTTCGATGGGGTGTCCAAAATTTGTTCGGAGTCCAATATATGCAAATGAACTATGGAACCACATTAAATTTGACCCTCCAAACTCAATGGCGATATAAGATTTTTAAAAATAATAATATTTTCACAAAGTTGACCCCTAAAATCCGAATCACAATTTTCCATATCGAGGTGGAAATGAGATTTAAAACCCATAAAATTACAACTAACATGTTACCACCCTAAAATAAACATTCAGGATCTTCTAGAAATGTTGGATTTTTCATCTGAGGCCATTTCAACAAAATGTGTGTCCCACACTCATACTTCAAATTTTCCAACTTTTTGACCAACACGTCAAAATGAGCTCGGGTGCACCAGGTCCCAGACCAAAGGTCTATCTAGGCTAAAATTGATATTCTGGAGCTGTTGGGACATTTCATTCAGCCATCCATCGCACGGATCAAAAAATATCCATTTAAGTTCGAAATAAGTCTCTCAAAGCCATCAAAAACCATAATATCGCATAAATGATACCAAAATACATCGAAAACCAAGACAATCACCCTCACACCTAAAAAATACCATAATAAAACTATGAGGATAGGTAAAATAGTGAAATCACAAAAAATCATAAATTTTACATATTTCATCAAATTTTCAGGTCATTACACCAAGATTATAGGAGTTATAATTGAAAACACAAGTTAATATGAGCTAAAACAAGGCTCAAATCAAAGAAAATCTATTTTATGAGTTTACCATAACAAAAAATAAATTCTAGTTTGAAATCATAATTAAAAAGTGTTTTCGAAGATATAATCTATAGAAAGTGATGGGAAGATGAATTAGAAGCTTACCAAAGAAAGAATGGTCAGAAAACGCTAAAAATTGCCTATTCACAAAGCTCCAAGGTTCAAAAAGTGGTAGAAATCATGAAAAATAAGTATGAATATGGTCCTATGAATAGTGCAACACGATTGCGATCCCTACCTCACGACTGTGATGGTTAATGTTGACTAGAAATTTATTTGGTCAACTAAATTTAAAAAAGAAGACTTCAAACCATTATGGTTAACCCGAATTGATCTACAAATTAACTCATTACGATCACGGTACCACCACCACACGACTGCAATAAAGACTATCATTGAGGCCCTTGATCGAATCATGCATCTATGTAATCGTGATGAGGGGACTGATGCACATGACAAAAGTTGTTGCACCAACTAAAACTACACTCTAAAGTCTCCATATCGATCCAAAAGATTCTTTCAGGATCCCACAAAAATAAACCCTATAGAATGCTAGTCTGCTTTTGACATTTTAGACACAATGGAAATAACAAATTTTTGAAAAGAAGTAGTTTTCAACAAATTAACCCCTAGGACCTTTAAATGTTTTAACTTACATTTAAAATAAGGGTTTAAATTAAAAATAAAGGTTTTGAACCCAAAATGAACCTCTACTAATGCAAAATCAACATTCAAAACCTAAGGGAAGTGTACAAATCATTATTCGGCTCTCGAAACACAAAATGTTTGTCGAATTCAAACTAGTCTCTTTTAAAGCCATTATGAGTCTCAGACTGCCCCAAATTATTTTTGAATACATCAGCGACCATTCCAACATCCCCACACCTCATAATGATCAACTATAGGGAAGGTCAAAATGGTAAAAACACTTAAAAAGGGAAATTTGACATAGTATGTTGTTAAATTATCAACCATTACAACACTAGTTCAACCTCAAACAAAATGCAAATGAATTACCTAAAGTGGTAAAAAATTAGGGGTATCTGCGATGCATGTCAGACTCAACCTCCCAATTAGCCTCCTCGATAGGATGATGTCTCCCATTGGGACTTCACCAACTCTATACTCTTACACCTCAGCTTTCTAGTTTACCTATCTAGGATAATAATGGGCTCCTTATCAAAGTAAAAATTTGGGTATGACATAACAAAATCCCATCGAGTCACATGGGCATAATCTGGATGGTACCTCTTCTATTCGGAGATAGGAAAAAAAGAAAGAACAATAGATAAATGTGGAGGAAAATCTACCTTATAGGGCATATCAACATACTTATTAATGATATCAAAAGGGCTAATAAACCACTGAATTTTCTTTTCTATCTTCCCAAATCACATCACACCTTTCATGGGTGAAATTTTTTACAGAATTCAATCTTTAATCATAAGAAATACATTGCAGGTTTGATGGTTGACATTACTCTTCTGCCTACTTTGGGAAGCCAATAGCCTCTGCTGAATCAGTCTTACATAATTCATTGAATCCCTAAAAAATCTCTAACCCAAGTTTTCACCTCAAATAAGTTAATCCTATGAGATATCTACACCTCTACAAATATAAAACAATAAAAGGCACCAATGGAATGCTGGAATGGTAATTATTTATTGTAGGTGAACTATGGTAAGGAAAATTCTGGTCCCAATGAACTCTAAAGTCCATCAATCATTCTGGGAGCATATTCCTCTAATTCTTGAATAGTCCTCACAAAATAACTGTCGGTGTAAGGATGAAATATTGCTCTTAAATCAAGCACAGTACCCCACTCACTCTAAATAGAACTCCAATAACCTAAGGTAAATACAGTTCTTCTATCAGACATAATAGAATTAGGGACATTATCCAATCAAGCAATCTTTCTAATATGGATCTAGGACAACTTGTCTGCATTATAACTCATCATCACATAAATGAAAATTTGTTTATTGGTCAATCGATCCATAATTACCCAAATAGAGTTGAGTAACCCCATAGTTGGGGGTAAACCTCCTATGAAGTCCATGGTGATCTTCTCCAACTTCCACTCAGGGATGGGCATCCACTATATCATTTAATATGGTCACTGCTGGGTGAAGAAGTACTGAATGCTATAATGATCCTAGAAAATCTCATAAGGGACTCCATACAAGTGATGTAGCCATAACTTCAAAAAAGAGACGATGGTTACCAACTCTAAGTCATAGGTATCCTTGATCAAACTAGTATATACAGTGCATGTCACCTCAACCCTATGATAAAAATAGGAATAGTTGGCATGATGACTACATCACATAACTATTGGATCAAACAAAGTAAAGAGAAAGTTGTGGTCTCACCAATTACTCTAATATGAATCTCTAACCGAATCAGTGCCGCAAAATCTATATCATATCAAGCAAGCAGGATAAAAACCATTGCATCTATATCTCATATAATTATGTTGTCCGATGACATTGGACACACCCTAAAACATACCATGGTGTGACAAAATTTCATTTTAACATGCAGTGTTGCCTTCTTTATCTCCCCTTGGCTTTGAATTATCCATCTAGCCAAATCAAGCCTCTGTCTTCTGCACTCTGTATCTCAGACAGTGCGTATATCCTACACTAGTCTCATCCAAAAGTCAAATTCTACCATCAATATTGATCCCACATACACCAACCTAAATAATACTAAGTGGATAGCCATCTCAGAAATGTCCACTCTAACCCTCTTATCAAAGTATAATTTAGCTTGGGCTACTCAACACCTTTAACCTCAAGTGGGCTAATCAGATCAATCATAGAGGAGTAATAAGCATAAAACTCCTAAAAAAATTTGAGTGGTATGAACCTTGGAGCCTAGTCATCGACCACAACTAATATTTGTCAAAAGAGGCTCACAGGTCTGGTGCTCCTGCTAGCCCTATCAGATTGATCCTCCTCTCTACTGTAATACTCCTCTTTAGATAGACTAGTTAGTCAGAAATATATCCTTTAAAAAATATATTGCAACCTCTTCACACGCCATGTTAGAGAAACTGTAGCAATGGGTACAACAAAGATATGTGTAGAATCCAATGGTAGGGTAAAAGGTGGTGGAACTGCAGGTTTGGTGTCCTATGCAGTTGATGAAGCATCCTTTGCTGTTGATGATGAAATATCTAGTGGGAATTAAGTTGAAACCTCTTCATACAGGGGAGCAATCGGGATTAATTCTGACTCACTAGATGAATCGAATGCATCCTCCAGTCCCTTCTCAGACTGGAAACTGAGTGCATCATCTTACTATATAGAACTTTGAACCTCATCTCAAGACCCAGATAGTGAACCTACCTCATCCTCTACATTATCATCTTCCTTCTCAGAATAGGAAGAGTAAGGTAGTGAATGACTCAGATTCTTTATATAAGGTCCTAATCTGAATACCGGGGGTGATAAAGGTTGGACCCTTACATGTGGTGCCTGTGGGGACTATATGTGCTGAACAACTAATAAAGTCTCAACTGCAACCAAACTCTGAAATCTGCCTATAGTCTATCTCATGACTAATGGTCTGTCTAAACTTACTGGGTACTCCTCCACTAAGCCACTTCTCTTGGATTCTAGACTTGACACCCTTCTTATGTTCTACTTTCAGTGCTATCCTACTTTAAAAAATAGTTGTTAGTGCTTGAAACAAAAAAAAGGAATAAGAAAATGTTGAAAAAAATAAAATACCCAGGGTAAGGTACCTATGACCCCACCTAAAGACTGTAAGTGCCACATACCAGGGTTGTAGTTGTCGTTGTAAGTGTCAGACAAATCCCTAAAGTTCTTGAGCTTCACGCCTGACACCTAGAACCCAGTTATGACCCATAAGTACCACTTATGCGGCCTGTAGGTGCCTATATAAGTTCCTTACAGATGCGACCCGACCAGGGTCTTTGTCGTAATGTGCATCCCAAGTCCGACCAGGACCGGGGGTCTTTACCTAACCCAACATCCAGCTGTATGCCTTGAGTTGGATGAATTTTTGAGGATATAGGAAGATAGTGCAATATCCCGCATAAAGACATTGGGATAAGATCATAACAGTGATTGGTCCAACCGAGTTCAACCATCCTATGCCAACAATCCAACCATACCAAACCATACCACAATAAGGGCTATAACCAAAGATGTTCTAAAACATAATATAATTAATACCAAAATGAAATATGGTGGAACAGTGAGAAATTAAGTCTGATGATGTCAGCCTTCCAACTTATTCAAATTCTAAGACGTACATTAGTACTAATCCAACCCATTCCAACCTGTTAAAGTACAAAAAAACCTCTAATTAAAAGAGTAAAAAAATCCGACTGGGACATGCCCCCAACCATAGTATAAACCAATATCCAAATTAAAATTAAAATGTCTAGAAGATATCCATAACATGAAATCGAGCATTCCAAAAGGATGGAAGCTTAACACTTCAGTCCAAATACTGATACCCAAGTCAATCACTATATAAGATGAGTAGAACAGCCAGTTCCTTCATAGCTTTGGTATATAGCTGCCAGTATATGGGTTAGCGGGTGAACGCTAGCATAATCTCAGGATAAGGATAAAATAATGTCATTTATAAAACCAAGTAAAACAATCCATGTGCACACAACCATACATAAATATACATACATATATATATATAACCATGCCGGGAAAGGAGACCGGGTTTAGCATGCCTTTACAACCTTTACTTGGGTAGTGTAGCTTTGTCGTCCTAAACCATCCACAATTTATATAGGTTCAGCTCCCCCTGATGAAACGACCCCAATGCGTGACGCTACATGACTGGGGAAGAAAACCTGGGATGACTAGTACATCCCCAATATATAGTGGGACATCATGAACAAATATGTGTTTCAAGTTTTGGTCCCCCTGGGACCTCTACCCTCCATAACATTCTACATATCCTGCCATTATTCCCCAATAAAAACCATTACCCAACATCCAACCAATTTATATACCATTTATTAAACAAGGCCTTAATGGAGGTATCTTCATGCCAACCATACTTGAAAGTACTCTCCATAGCCAACCACACATAGATTTAAGGGGCCTTCCAAGTGCCCTTCCATCTACCATATTAAATCACTTAGGGAATTCCATGTTCCCCACAAGCATAACTATTTATCCATTTACCTTACCAAATTATTTAGACAATGCATAATTCCTTTCCAAGTTTAAAACAAGCAAGAGTTCCATTAAAAGTATTCAATGAAATGAAAACATTAAAATTGGCATTTGTCAAACACATTGGGGGCATAATATAACCAAAACCAATTCCAATTACCATTAAACCATTCCCTTACAATCCAATAATTCAAAACCATAATTAATGCACATAAAGCATAATTAAAACCATGGAAAACCATGATCAACCAGTTAATATAAAACCCCTAATTCATATTGAAAACCAAAGTCATACAGTGAATGATATCATGAAAATATTCATAAAACTATGCCTTTAGTTAGAAATAACAATAAGGGAAGACAACATTCCTTGTACCAAGATGATTATGGAAAGAAATCTTCAAGACAAGCCCCGAATCAATCCTCTAGTTGGAACCCTAGCTTCTCTTGCCCAAAAGATTTTGAGAGAATTATAGTGTTTAGAATAGTTTACAAGTGTTAATGAATGGAATAATAGGGTAAATAACCTCCCAAGTAGGTTATAAGTCGTGGGAACTTATTAGAATAAGTGGAGAAATGCCCAGAATATCTCTAATTAGGTTGCACCAAAATGCTATCACTGTGGTACGACTGACCCACACGAGTCAAACTCTTCGATACGAGTCGTACCCTTCACTCATATACTAGCCACAACCTTTGGATCCAACACTGTTCATCATAGGACTCATCAAACAAAGCCGTATCCAAAGCATACGATCCATACCCTTCATCGTATCCCTGGTAGATTTAAACCCAAGGAAGATTTACACTATCCACTTATGAGTCCTAGGTATGACTCGTACCCTGGCTTATAACTCACAATGAGCCACTCGTATTTATATCCAACCTAAATTACCAAGTCTAAGATTATGGTAAGGAACCAAATGATTCGTAACCATAAATACGACTTGTACCCCTAAGTCTTATCCAATCTAGTAACCAAAATCCATCCCACGAACCAACACTGGTCAGCATACAATTGGACCTCATCTTATGTACCCCCAACATACGACTCTTACCTATGAGTCGTATTGGGTCCAGAGACCAAAATTCTAGGAAATTTTCTAATGTCCAGAAACTAAGGTGTTTCAGCCTCCCTACTAGGAACATTAATCCTTGAATGACGAACAAGGTAGGGGTAACCACATGCACGAATCATTTGCATTATCAAATATATGTTCAATCTTTAACAAAGTTTGAAAACAAAGAGGCAAAGATATTAATCTTTCAATTAACAGACTCTAAAAATAAATATGTGTTGAAGACACATACCTTCCGCACTAATCCCACGAGCAGAAAACAAATACGGATATTTGGACTTCATGTCCTCCTCCGCTTCCCATGTAGCTTATTCCACCTTATGGTTCTGCCATAGAACCTTAACCAAAGCCACATCCTTGGTCCACAACTGTTGAACCTGCCTTTCCAATATATCAACTGGGACCTCTTGATAAGACAGAGAGTCCGAGATACCCAATCCTTCCAAAGGAACAACCGAAGAAGGATCACCAATGCACTTTCTCAACATGGAAACATGAAAGACCAGATGAACCAAGCTCAAGCTAGAAGGAAACTCCAAATCATAAGCAACATTACCAACACTCTACAAAATCTCATAAGGACCAATATACAAAGTAATGAACTTCCACTACTTACCAAACCGCACTACCCCATTCATGGGATATACCTTGAGGAAAACCTTATCCCCAACCTCAAACTCTAAGTCTCTATGCCTCACATTCACATAGGACTTTTTTGCGACTTTGGGCCGCCTTAGGCCTCTCCCGAATCACCTTCACCTTCTTTATAGCCTAGTAAACCAAGTTGGGACCAAACATGTCCGCCTTACCAAGCTCAAACCAACTAATAAGAGATCTATACCTCTTACCATACAATGCCTCAAAAGGGGCCATACCAATACTAGAATGATAGCTATTATTCTAAGAAAAAACCACCAAAAGTAGATGCTCAACCCAATTTCAACCATAATCAATCACACAAGCCCGATGTATATCCTCCAATGTCAGAATAGTTTGTTTTGCTTACCCATCCATCTAGGGGTGGAAAGCAATACTTGAACTAAGCTTAGTCCCTAACCCTTTCATAAAAGATCACTATAAGTGAGATGTAAACCGTGTGACACAATAAGAAATTATTAAAATAGGTACCCCATGAAGCATCATAATCTCCTAAAGATATAGCTTCAGATAATCCTCCACTGATAAGGTAGTATACATTGGCAAAAAGTGCACAGACTTAGTCATCGTATCCACGATGACCCAAATCAGATCATATTAATTCTGAGATCGAGGAAGACCGGTAATGAAGTCTATATTGATCACTTTCTACTTCTATTCGAGCAAATCAATTTCTTGATACAATCCTCCTAGCCTCATGTGCTCAACCTTAATTTATTGACTCACCATGCACTTGGCCATAAAATCAACCATTTTTCTCTTCATTCCATTACACCACTAGATCTCCTTGTGATCATGATACATCTTAGTTGAACCGGGATGAACAACATAGCATGACTTATGTACCTCATCCAAAATCCTTTGTCGCAACCCATTAACATCAGGAACACACAACCTCTCTTTGTACCACAAAGTACCATCACCACCGATCTCAAACACCACTACCTTTTTCCCACCAAGGTCACTCTTAATTTTTATCAAGATATGATCTAGCATTTTTTTCTCCTCAATCTCTACACCAAGAGATGATCAAACTACTTCTTGCACCACTAAACCACCATCCTTGGGGTCCAAGAGGTGAACTCCAAGATTTGATAAGCAGTGAATATCCTTTACCAATTCTCACTTCCCTTCCTCTACATGAGTTAAACTCCCCATAGATAACTAGATAAGAGCATCAACAACCACGTTAGCCTTACCTAGGTGGTAGTGAAGACTCATATCATAGTCTTTGAGAAGTTCAAGCCATCTTCTTTGCCTGAGGTTAAGCTCCGTCAGAGTGAAAGCATACTATAGACTATTATGATTAGAAAAGATAGCTATGCGAACACCATACAAATAATGCAGCCATATTTTCAAAGCAAACACAACAGCCAACATCTCTAAATCATGAGTAAGATAATTCCTCTCATGCACTTTCAACTTCCTGGAAGCATAGGAAATTACCTTTACATAATGTATCAAAACACAACCAAGCCCTATCCAATATGCATCACAATAAACCACAAACCCATCATTTACTTTTGATAAATTTAGAATTGGAGCCAAAGTCAACTTCTCAAAACTTCCTTAACAAGTATCTGACCAAAAAAACTAGACCTTCTTCTAGTTAACTTAGTCAAAGGAATATCTATCAACGTAAAGGTTTCCACAAACGGCCTAGAATACCCAGCTAAACCCAAGAAGCTCTGAATATTGAATGAAGTCGTAGGTATTGGCCACCTTTTCACCACAACAACCTTTTATTAATCCACCATGATCCCTTCACTAGAAATAATATGACCCAAAAAAGTTACGGTGTTCAACCAAAACTCACACTTGGAGAACTTGGTGTCTGCAATACCACATGAAGGGGATTAGTATCATCCAACTCACTCTTTGAATAAACTAGATTGTCGTTAATAAACACAATAACAAAGAGATCTAAATACTGACGAAAAACCCTATTTATCAGATCCATAAATGCCACCAGAGCATTAGTTAACCCAAATGACATTACTAAGAGCTCAAAGTGCCCATATTGAGTATGAAAAGATATCTTAGGGATATTCACCTCCCTAATCTTTAGTTGATGGTACCTAGATCGAAGATCTATCTTAGAAAAGAACTTGGCACCTTGTAACTGATCAAATAGATCATCTATCCTTAAAAAAGAATACTTATTCTTGATTATTACCTTGTTCAACTGCCTATAGTCAATGTACAACTAAAGGGAACCATCTTTCTTGCAAACAAAGAACACCGATGCACCCCATTGGGATACACTAGGATGGATAAAACCCTTATCCTGAAGATCCTTAAGTTGCTTCTTGAGTTCTCTTAACTCAGCCAGAGCCATTCTATATGAAGGGATAGAAATTTGATGAGTGTCTGGAACTAAATCAATACAAAACTCAATTTATCTATCCGGAGGAACACTGGGAAGATCATCTAAAAAAACCTCTAGAAACTCATTAACAACTGGAACTGACTAAAAAGAAGGACCTTTTGAGTTAAATCTTTAACCTGGACCAAGTTATAAAGACAACCTTTAGAGATTAACTTCTGAGCTCTAAAATAAGAAATAAATCTTCCCTCGGGGTTAAAGAACCACTCTCCCATTCTATAATCGGTTCAAAGGGAAACCTAAAGATAACCCTATGGGTCCGACACAAACCATTGACTCTTAACAAGAATGCAACCAATCCATACCCAGAATGACATCAAAATCCACTATACCCAACTCAAACATATCCACTAAGGTCTGCTTGCCACCAATAAATACAACACTCCTTCTATTGACTCTTTTAGTAATAACCAAGTTATCTACCAGGGTAGAAATAGAAAAAGGGTCTGTAGTAACTTTCAAACTAAAACCAAAAGATATAGCCATATTAGGAGTCATATAAAAGAGAGTAGATGCCAGGTCAAGCAAATAATATACATCATGAGAGAAAAGATGTAGCGTACCAGTAACGACATAAGGTGATGATTTATATTCCTGTTAGGATACCAAAACATAAAACCTGTTACAACCAACACTAGAACCAGGAGACTAAAAGAAGTAGATACAATACCACCAGGTATTGGAGCAGAAGATGAAGCCACAGGAATCTTATTTACCCTCGTAGCAACCTTATTAATTAGAAAATCCCTGAGCCGATGACCTGTCTGGCCATACTTGAAGCATATGTCCCTTCCTTTATCACAATAACCTCGATGAGAAAGACCACAGAATCAATAAAGCAGGCATGAAAAAACTAACTAACCTATGCTTCTCTGAGATTGGGAACTCGGTGCCCAGAAATTATCACGACCTTGATGATGCCTGCCACCCGACTGGTAAAGAGCACTAGCAGAAGAGTAGGAACTAAAACTCCCCCACTTTTTTTTTTCTATTTTCCACCATCTTGAACACCTTAAGACTAACCACCTCCCAGGTCAGAAAAGTCGTTCTTCTTACCATGTCTATCCTGAAACTCTTTCTGCTTTCTCTTTTTATCCTCTACCTATTGCATATAAACAGTCAACCTAGAGATGTCCATATCTTTAAATAGAAAGGCATTCTTGCTCTTAAAAAAATAGATCCCATTTCAACCCAAAAACGAATTTCCTTATTCTTTCCCGTATATTAGAAACTGAATCAGGAGCATACCTTGACAATTGGTTAAACTTCAAGGCATATTCTTTGAAAGACATCCTCCCTAGCTTGAGGTACACAAACTTCTCCATCTTTTCTTCCCTGAACTCTTGGAAAATAATAAATCGAAGAAGGCCTTAGAAAAAGTATCCCATTAGATTGATTCTTCCATATCACCCTTATCACTGCCCCACTCTTCATACCAATGATATGCAATATCTTTGAGCTGATAAGCTGCAAAGGTTACTCCTTCCACATTAGTAGCCTGCATCACCCAAAATATCTTTTCTATTTATCCAAGAAGACCTGTGGATCATACTCCACCTGTACTCCAGAAAAAGTGGGTTGACCCATACTTATAAATTGGCCAACCCTTGTGGCCTCATCAGATAAAGTACCAGTCGGCAATATTATGAATAGACTAATGGAATTCTGCATTAGTTACCTTACCTTAAGGAGGACTAGTCGCAACTAGTAGAGCTCCAAAACTATAAGGGATATGACCATCAAATCGAAGATGAACGCCAAAATTAAGATGCAACCCTTCAGCATTATCCCCAAATGAGATAGATATATTTTCTTGTGATCCAGATCTACGAGGCATGATCTGATAGATAAACAAACAAAGATTAGAGAAGATTCTAGGACTGAGACTCTAAGATTGAAGATAGAATACTAAGAAAAGTGAAACATTCATAAATGCCTTGTAGCCTCTCCCTTATGTGTGTAGCGTGCTACACTTCCCTAAAATAGACTCATACTTAACATGGCTTTGTGAACTCCTAATTGACCATGAATCTAGGCTCTAATACCAACTTGACATAACCTGACCGAGGGCCTTATTGTAGTGGTCATCCCAAGTTCGATGGAGATCGAAGAACACCCCCATTACCTAACCTAACCTCTAGCTACCTGCACTGAGTTTGCTTATTTTTATCAGACCAGATTCCTCCTACAACTCGTAGTCAATCCCTATAAGTCATAGTTAGCCTCAACTTTAATCATTAACTCAACAGCTCTCACAGATCTCATGACGTCTTGGACTACGTGTCTTATAGTCACCCAACTACTAATATACTAGGCAGTAACATCATTTTTAAATTTTTTTCTTTTTATTTTGGTCTACTTCACATTAAACAAACAGAAAAACATACATCATATATAACAAAATGGCCTAAGTGTTTGCATATTTTCATAGTTTTAAGCATCAAAAGATCCACGAAACTATAGCATATCAACACCCTCAATTTAGAATATTTGCATGTCTTTAAGAAACAAAAACACAACACGATGCTTAATAAAGAAAACACTAAGGTACCTACAAAAATTAATCTTAATTTTAGCTCAGAAACATCACCCCTCCTACTTTTAATTTTCAAAACCTACTATGTGGATCTATGTAGTCTAATAATGCAACACAAATGAATCAAGCTATGAGATTACATTAGCAACAACCAGCAAAGCATATATACACATTACACTACCTAAGAAGATAAACATCTAAGAATATAATCCATGTTCCCTCACAACAAAGAAGTCCCACTCTTACAGTATAATCATGCATGTTAATGTTGGGATGATAATGAGACACTCACACTCACACTAACAAAAGAAGTTCTAATCAATCTGTGTAGAATATCATACATTTTCTGTTATTTTCTTTACATTAGTTTCTCAGACAGTCGGGCTAGGATAACTATAGTACTTTATTCGGCTTGTAACATAGGCTTCGGGGATAGTATGGTACATTTAGGATTTTTTAGTGACTAATTCTCTTTGGCACTACACTTACATTTGGGGTCCATTTTTTAACCAACTTTTCTTTTATTCCTCATTTCTTTTTTTTTCTTGTTATTTCTTATTCAAGTTGGGTATTTTTTATTATATTTTTTCTTTTTCTCTTTTTCTTTTCCAATATTTCTTTTTTTCTACAACACCCAACCCTACTTTTCTTTCTCTTATTTAGGCTCTTCTTCAACCTACCACTAATCACGAATCCCTATGGTAGCCACCTTTAACTTAGATGATTTGCTTAAGTTAAGGTGCCCAACGTCCAAGGAAGACCACAACTAAAATAGATTCATTATAAATATACTGGGAAGGTGAAAGGTGAAAGCTAGAAAATAGTCTATGTAGGCTCAAAATTGGGATCAAGGGATTTTTATTCTTATTTGGAGGGTCATTAGGATTAGAGTGGAATAAATCAAGAACTACCTATGATCACTTCCTACCCAACAATCCTACAACCCAGGAATGACTAAATGGACATGTTCTGGATTCATTACACAAGGGGGACAAGGTAAGCATTTCTCACTCACATTGTATAGGGTTGTATGACAAACTACTACCTATTCAGTTAATGCAAATTCTATCTATGATTATTATGTCCCTAGTCATAATTCCATAACAAGATTCAGAATGGTCATACATTTAAGCATATCACACAGTTCAAAACAAATATTTCAAAGAGGTGTCATTTTTCGAATACATTGAAGCACAATAAAAAAAATACATCAACTGCCCTTAGGTACTTATTTTTCTCCAAGTTAAATATAAATAACAGAAAAAATCATGAAACTAAATATAATATATTCTATACATGCCAGTTCTACTATGATAGTGCAACCAATGGGAAAAAAAATCAAGGAAAGAACCCTCGATTGTGGTACACCCCACCCCAAATAAATCTTATGCACTATCCTTGGTGCATATACAAAGAAAAAATAGGGAATGAAATATACTGGGGTGCACTAGGCACTATCTCATGACATCTCAGCACGAGGGGTCTCA
Organism: Capsicum baccatum var. pendulum; assembly: GCA_030864225.1. Taxonomy (NCBI): domain Eukaryota; kingdom Viridiplantae; phylum Streptophyta; class Magnoliopsida; order Solanales; family Solanaceae; genus Capsicum; species Capsicum baccatum. The sequence goes on along the minus strand of CM061559.1, from coordinate 135,448,949 downwards.
GAATATATCATATTCTCAATAATTATAGTCCAAGCAATGGATGAGATTATCACATCAATAGTCGCACTAATGGTGGTTTGTGAAATCATTAGTTTTTGGATCTAGGAAGGAAAAATAGTACTCCCACTCAACTATGCTGCAGCTATAGCTATCGTCTTAACCACTCAAGAGCTACCAGCTCTCGCCCTATCTTATGGACTCTAGTCTGATGGTCTTGTGAAGTCTTCATATTGGTTACCTTTTCTTAAGACTCGTAGTATAGATGGATAGATGGTAACCATTCACCAGTCACATAATGTGTCCTCCTAATGAGTCATTAGATCACATGATAACTAATCACCAACATTTGAAGTCTGACTAGAAACTATGCCATAATGGCATTCTTTACCCAGTCACTACGAGTCCACATTATGAGTCATATGAGTAGATAATGACTTTTAGTGTGAGTTATAGTGATACCAGAGAGAAAGAACCTCTTGTCTGCCATGTTAGCAATGGCTTCGAGTCACATAATCGAATGTTAGGTCACACTACATATCTTACGAGTTCTGTAATGACATTAACCTGGGTGCTTTAAGGTGTTTTCTTTTTGATTTCATATTTCTAATGGATACTCAGATTTCCCCACGAGTTTAGTAGCTAATTTAGACTGTTAATTCTTCTCCGCATCAATTTTTTTGGAACCAATTTAACCTACTCTAAAATTTTTTAGAGTTCTCTACAATTCTCAAGAACACACTTCTATGTTTTCACCCTAAACACCTTATCAAATATAGAACCCAAGTATATTTACCTACATTTCACATAATCTTAGAATATATAACATTATAATAAAACATTTACTTGAAAACTAATGGATACTTTGTTTGGGTTCTATAAAATTTCTACGTGGTACCTCTGTTCATGATAATAGAAAATTTTAGAGAGATTAGGATTTGATTTTGATACTGAGGGACATATTTAGAGTGTATTTTAGGAGGTATTGGAATGATTTTAAAATAAAAAGGATCACACACATTTCACAATGGAATATAAATCCATAAAGGGAGTTAATTCCCTTTTATTTAGTGCAATTTGTGCCAGGTTGACCTATTGGATCGATAATATCAAATCCAATGATGAGTTGTGGTGATAACTTATAGCATGTGTCTACGAGTCATAGACATCCTCCATTTAGACTAGAATCTTACCTGGGTTCTGCGGTCTTCAAAACTCAAGGTGGTGAGTCATTGTCACTAATAATGACTCGTTCTGAGAGTTTTCATGACACTAGAGAACTTTTACCAGAAAATAGTATGGGATTCTGTCCCTAATACTCGTAGGGTACCTCGCAGGGACCTGGGTACCAAAATATTTTTTGGTCATTTCTGCAATTTCTAGCCATGCACATTTAACACACAAGTTACCCTATAATGTAATAACTACAAAACATGGGTTGCCTTATACATAACACTATATTTAATGTCATGGCACGATGTGGCTAGGTTGGATACTTAAACTTAACCAACCAGCCCATGGGTTGCCTCACATGCAGTGCCGAATTTAACATCATGGAACGACACAGTTGCCTTGGTTACTCAGACTTCACCAAGTCTTATGCCTACATATAATTTCACCTCATCTGTGTTTCCCATAGAGTGCTTCACCCGCTATCCATTTACCTTGAACGGGTCTTCACAATCATGTTTCAGCTCAATAGCATAATGCGACAACACCATTACCATAGCGAATAGTCTATACTACCTAGACTTTAACTTACCTAGAAATAAGAGAAATTTTGAATTATATAGCAAGACCAAATCACCGGGATCAAATACCCTTTTCTTGATCTTCTTGTCAAGATACATCTTTATATTTTCTTTGTATAGAGTTAGACTCTCATATGCTCGGAACAAAAATTCATCCAACTCTTTCATCCTCATCCTTAAATTAGTTGCATCATGCTACTCTAAATTGAGCTTTTTCAACTTCTATAGTATCTTATGCTCAAGTTTGAGTGGCAAGTGGCATGCCTTTCCGTACACTAGCTGATATGGAGAGGCACCTCTGGGGGTCTTAAAAGTTGTCCTTATGGGGGTGCCAATGGAAGACCTCAACCAACCCACTCATTTGTGAATGGTAAGGTGTTTCCACCTTATTATTCACACCATTTTTTTGAGAAAGGCTTTAAAAATATGATTGCAAAAGTGAGACCCACCGTTACTAATAATAGCACATGGAGTGAAAAATTAGGAAAATAAGTTTTTCTTCAAAAAATATAGTAACACTTCTGCCTTCATTGTTGGGAAGAGTAACAACCTCTACTAATTTAGAAACACAATCAACCACTACCAGAATGTACTCATCCCATATGAGGTCACAAACGAACCTATGAAATTAATCCCTCATACATTAAAAACATTAACTCTAAAATAGTCATCATGGGGTGTTCTTGTCTCCGTGAAATATTGCCTTGTTGCTGATCCTGATCACAGGTTTGAGAAAAATCATGAGCATCCTTATAGATAGTCGGACACTAATACCCACACTGCAGGATTTTATGGGATATGTAGGTACCACTATGATGACCCCCAACTGGAAATAAATGACAAGCCTTAAGGATGTTCATCGTCTCTATTTCAAGAATAACAACTCTGTATAACTCTATACACATAAATTTAAAAGAGATAAGGATCATACCAAAAAAATTTTCTCACCTCATGCATGAACTGCTTATGCTGCTAGAATGATAAATCTTCCAAAACAAGATCACTTGCTAAGAATTTGGAAAAATCAGCAAACTAGGGGATTAAGTCTTGAGATTTTTGATAACGCTCAATCTACAGCTCTCGTGGGAGTGTAAAGCGGTCGTTAGCAAATATAGAACCCAACCTGGGTTGGGTGTCGATCCCACAGGGAATAGCTTGGCCAACAAATAAGCAAAATTACTAAACTTTTGGTGCAAGTCTCGTAAAAGGGGGGATTGTAATGTGTAACGAAAACAATAAAGTAAAAGCTGAAAATAGCAAAGTAAAGAGAGAAAGATTGTTACGTAAGTTGTAAACAATGAGAATTGAAGCATTGGGGTTATGTCCACCTTCTGAGGTATACGTCTCTATTGGCTATGAGTGTGTAGAATTGTGACATGCATGTGCTTATAGAGAATTGTATTCTATGGTAAATCCAAGCGTCTCTCGACCTAAACAAGGACTATTTCACTTTAACTCTCTCGAGCTTAAAGCGTGTCTAACGGTACGAATTCTCCAAGAGGTTAGTCCAGTTACGGCACTAGCTTTTTAATAGGAAAGGGTGTCCTACTACCTTGACATTATCTCTTTTCCAGACAAATAACCTTTCTCTCGAACAAGTTAAATGTTAGACTGGCGTATTCTTGCATTTGCAACCGCAAAGAATGTAGATTAAGATGAAGAGAATAATGATATAAGCAATATACGTGTCACGAACTCACAAACTCACAGCAATAGATAGTATCTCATTCGGCTTCCATAACCCCAACAGAGAGGTTTAGTTACCCATGAATGCGAAGGAGATCACGATTGACATTGTTATTATATCACAATATTGAGTAATGGCATGTAGATCAAGTGATAGGCGTGAGGCGCGTTTCCTTAGCTTGGTAACGATTCTCTTGTTGTGGAATTTAAGAATAGAAGAGTAGATTAGAAGTGTTTGTAGTGGAAGATGAGAGGGATGGAAGAAAATTAATTGTTGAATGTCTCTCCACTAAGGGAGGAATTAATTAAAAATATCTAGCATGATAGGGTATTTATAATACCTATATCCTACTCCTACTAAGCTAATGAAATAAATAACCAAATACTACTAGGCTAATGTAATACTTAACCCAAATGTACTAGGTTAATGTAACATTATCATAATCCAAATAAACTAATGAAATACATAAACCAATTGTACTAGGTTAATGTATCATTGTCTAAATCCAGCTTTGTGTCTGTAAGTCCCCAAAGCTTCAAAAATGTTGTTTTAGCCCGGGACAGATTTTCCATGCAGCAGTTTTGGTCCTTTAGGCGTCCAGCTTCCTTCTCCTTCGTTCGTGAGCTTTCTTTTGCGTTAAGTAAGCCATAAAATGCTGTATTTTGCATCATTTATACCTGAAACTTTTCTAATCATGTTCGTTAGCTCATTTACAGGAAAAAGGACTAAAAGTGCATGAAATATATACTTTGTTCTCAAAACTAGGCTAAAATATGGGCAAAATATATTGATATAGGCGCGTAATTTCGCCTATCATCAACACCCCACACTTGAAGCTTTGTTTGTCCTCGAATGAAATATAATGTCCTTCTAAGAGTCGACTTAAGGTTTTTACAGCAACAACACAAAACATTTATCAAGACAAGCACAATGATTATCAACCAAGAGTAGCTTTCCGATTATAAGTAGAAACAATTTAACCTCAAGTATAGACTCGTGATGGTGATCAACTCGCATGCAAACGTTAAAGTGCATAGAATCATATACAACTATCCAAAAATCATCAACCATGTGTGTCTCACAATATATTACCCATAGTCACTCACAAATATAGCATATTTTTCAAACATGGCTATCAAAATATCCTTGCTCTCACTCTCACAAAGAATTCATATGCAGCAACTGATGACCATAGGCTTGCCCTTAATGTAGTACTCCACTAAATGTCGGAATGTTAAGATTAGGATCAAGTAGGTCTTTTGATGGTTGTAATGTAGGCTAAGGGACGGGTAGGACTATTTTGGCCAGGAATAGTGACTAAGCTCCTAAGCGCTTTAATACATCACATTGTATCATTGACACTTTTTTCTTTCAACCTTTCTTCTTTCTTTTATTCTACCACCCTTGTTCTCCTCTTTTGTTTTTCAATTTTAAGAACAACTCACTTTTCAGCTTTCTTTTCCTTTTTCTTTTCACAACATACCTCTTATGATAGCACTTTTTTTTTCATAACACATTCAAGCACCATTACAATTTAAAGCATCATACTCACCCAATTTCCTCTTATGTTGTCACATGACTTTTTTAATTTAAAGCACTTAGGAATTTGGATCAAATTATGGTCTTGAAAAAAATGGATTAGGCTTACATACGAGGTTGTCAAAGAAATAGGCTAAAGGCTCAAAAGGGTTTGACTAGGATGATGTCCATGGATAGGTAAAACTAAAGGTAAACAAATATAGGTTGCCAAAGAAATGCCTAAATCATATCCTAACTTACACTCCTTATTTTCGCTTTGCATACATACCAGTCAAGTTTTAGCATCAGCCACATACATAGAAGATACTATTAATCTCACACACACAAGGCACATGGTCGACTTGATTGGAAGTAATATAGACTCTCGACCCAAAAAGTGAAGGAATTGAACCACAAAATATCACATAATGAGTCACAACTAGAGTCTAAACGTCTCAATAGTCACAATTGTAACACATACTCTTGTTACAATCTCATGCTGCCTGTCAAAATAATTTCATCCGAAGCTAGAAAAAATTTACTCCAAAAAAAACTTAAAAAGAAACAAAAAAAATGAACTCAAATAAAAAACTTAAAAAAAACAGAGTAAACAAACAAACATAGGTGCAAACAAAGAAGTATAGCATGCGATACCGCCACCCCACACTTAAACGGGACACTGTCCTCAGTGGAAAATAAATACGAGGAACCTGGTTGGTCGGACTTATCCTCTATGTCTGGGGTCATACCCCTTGCATTGGAATCATCATCTGAGTCGTCATCCTTAGAAGCTCCTCATAAGTATCCCACTTAATTCCTAGCATGAGTCAAGGTGTTTGCAGCGGGGAGGGTTCTCCTTGCTCCTTGCAGCCTCTTTTCTTGCCCTTTTGGGAAGTGGTAGCCTTCTCCTTGCCTTGTCTCTCTTTAGGTGCCATTGTACCTGAGACTTGAAATAGTGTTAATGGTAGAACAATCTCAATGGATACAATCTATACATAAGCAGTAGGGGTACCACCCCACACTTAGTTTTGTTAACACAAATCAGTGAAGTGAAAGTGGTCGATTACTCAGATTTCGTCGACATACATTTTAGGATTGTATTCCGACAAGAAAGTCAGAAATGCATCACTTACTTGCAGCCATTGGACTACTTTCATGGTAGATATAGCAACACTACTACATAGGGGTTACCACATGGAATAGTTATTCTTACAACAATCACAACCTCTTATGTCGGTCGGCAACTATAAGTCTTATCCCGATGAACGAGATAGTCTAACATGTAAGTATCCAAGTAACAAGCTTAAGCAATGTTCATAGCCATGGCAATTCTGCAAATAGTATAACAATGCTTATTAAAACCAAATTCAAGTCGGCGACCGGTCAAGATTATCCTAATGTATATGTTCACTCACATGATTTTGTATCAACAATCCAATCACATGAACATCACCAACAGTCTTATACGATTTAGCAATTCATAATAGACATGGCAACGTAGTACTTACGAGAAATAAATGAAGAATAAGAGAGTACTTACTTGCTTGAAGCTTGTGGAGATGGTTTTGTGAATTGGGAGAGCAAAAGAAGAAAATTTTGAGAGGATTTGGATGTATATGCGGCGCCCTTAGGTCAATTTTTAGTGTGGTTGTGTTGTAAAACTAAGTCCCCTTTATATAGGAAGAGAATGGGTCGGGTTTTGACCCATTTACAATCGGTTTTGGAGACAAAAATATCACATATGCGGTGCATAATGCTCGGCATATCAATGACATATGCGGTGCATTGTCTATAGCATAATGGGACATATGCGCCGCATAGTCTATGGCATTTGTAGACATATGCGCCGCATAGTCTATGGCATATGAGATACTGAGACCAAATGCCATAGCATAGGCGGCGCATAGTCAAAAGCATACCTAGGAATAGGCGGCGCATAGTGTATAGCACACTAGATTCCGAGACCTTAGGCTATAGGATAGGTTGTGCATCATTCGTGGCCTAGTTTTACCAAGGCCTAGCCTTTCTCGATGCCTATTTTGGCGTGAGAAATGCTCAATCCATAGCCTTATGCATCACCATTCCTAACTTACCAAATTTACCATACAATGCGTCCAAATCGTCAATTGAAATCAATCTCCTCGTTGAATACTTCTTGCACCTATTTTTGCTCAAAACCAAACGAAAACGATTAGTACGATGGGTTGCCTTCCACCAAGCGCCTTAGTTTTAGTCGTGGCACGACTCTTATTTTTGGATTTTTCATTTAGCAAAACAAAACAATTACTAGAATGAAAGGAAAAACGATAAACAATAAATGAAAAAATGATAAAATGATAAAACAATAAAATGATGGGTTGCCTCCCATCTAGCGCCTTATTTATTGTCGTGGCTCGACATAGTTACCTCGAGTACTTAGACTTCGTCTAGGTAAGTGATGGATCATTTTCTGAAAGGATTTAGACGACAATGAGGCTTACCTGTGGGCATGCGATCTTCTTCAAGATGGCTCTTACATTTTCCCGGAGAATCTCCAATTATATCATCAATAGTCCAACCCATAGCTCTCTTGTATCTCTTCAGAGAAGAGATGAGAGCTTCTACGTGCTGTTCACTTAAATCATCTGCTCTCTCCGAAAGTATATTTCTACTTTCCAAGAACACATACCTTAGATAATCGGGGAGCTCTTGCGTTTCTAGCATTGGTGGCTCGTCAATGGGATTCTTCGCTGTTGGTTGATTCTTGAGATCACATTCCGGTTGCTTAGGAGTATACGGCTCTATTTCTGTTAGATCACCCATAAGTTCTTCATTGTCCTCATGCTCAACATTCAGTGGCGCAGCAGACAATGGCTCAACAGTAGGCTATTTCTCTATAGATAATGCTTTCATATCCTCATGATGAACATCAGCTACAGATAACTCATTCATATCGCTGGGCTGCTTCATTTCTTTGCATATATCAAACCGTACCACTTCGTCATTAATTCGAAACAAAAGCTCATTATCTTTCATGTCAATAAGCACACTTCCAGTTGCAAGGAAAGGACGTCCCAAGATTATGGGAACTTCAGAATCCTCCTTACAATCCAAAATAACGAAGTCTGCAGGAAAGATGAATGAAGAAACTTTCACCAACACATTATTCAAGATACCCACAGGTCGTTTTACCGACCTATCAGCCATCACGAGCCTCATATTGGTTGGTGTCGGATCGCCTAGCCCCAACTTCTTGTAGATGGATAGTGACATTAAATTGATGCTAGCACCTAGATCGCACAATGCCTTGGCAAAATCCAATGATCCAATTGTGCAAGGAATAGTGAAAGCTCCAGGATCTGCCTTCTTTTAAACTAACGACCTTGTAGCGATTGCACTACAATGATGAACATTATCTGCCAACTCATAACTTGCTGCCCGCTTCTTTGTCAATAGGTCCTTCATAAACTTCGCATATCCAGGCATTTGTTCAAGTGCCTCTACCAATGGAACATTAATGGTCAGCTGCTTGAGCATAGTCATAAATTTGCTGAACTTAGTGTCATCAGCCACCTTCTTCAATCTTTGGGGAAAAGGTGGTGGTGGGTATGGAAGTGTTCTCTCCGCAGTTTTCTTCTCCTCTTGCTTCCGTTTTCCCAATTTTTCAGGCTGCACAGTGCTGGATGTGGCGTTGTTGACGTCAGGAGTAGTAACTGCGGCATCTTCTCCTTTTGCGTTGTCATCCATGTCCGCAACTTCATCAATCACTTTCTTGCCTTTTTCTGAAGTTTCCAGCACCTTACCACTTCTGGTAGTGATGGCCATGCATGACCCATCATTCCTTGGGTTTTGCACAGTATCGCTAGATAAAGTGCCGGCCTTTCTTTGGTTGAGTGCTGCTGAAAGTTGACTGAATTGCTGCTCTAGTTGTCTAATTGAAGTGGAATGTGAATCTACTTATTGTTTCATGGCGGACAAATCATTAAGTACCTCCGTAACTCCCGCGCTCGTTGCTTCCACTCCTTTCAATAATTTAGCCATCATGTCTTCCATACTTCCAGAATTAGATATGGTGGTATCACGTCTGCCAGGGGGAACATACAAACCACTCTTTTCATTCTTGTTCTTCCAACTACCTTGGTCTTTGTTTCCAGATTTATCATAATAGTTCCGACCTTGGTTTCCTTGGGCATTCCCATGGAAACCCCCCTGATTGTTCAAGTAGTTGGCCTCCTCTTCTGAATCAGATTCGTCTCTTCCTTTTGACGCAATAGCTTTCACTTTTTTAGTCTTCCCTAATAGATGCTTTGTAAGAAGATCCATTTAGGTTTTCATATGCGCCATATCTTGATCACGTTCTTCTTCTCTTCTTCGTTGGTCTGCAGTCATGCCAATAGATAAAGTGGGGCTTGCTACCTCAGAATCCCTGGTATGCCAAGCTCTACTTGTTTCATCATACGATGTAGCATATTGCTTGCTTGACCAAAGGTGAGGTCCATGAAAGAACCTCCAGATGCATTATCCACCACTGGTTTAGTTATTGAATTCAAGGCTCTATACAAGATCTCCATTAGGTGAACATTAGTCATGTGATGGTTTGGGCATCTCGCTAGCTTTGTATTGAACCTCTCCCATGTTTCATGAAGAGCTTCAGTGGGAAGCTGGCGGAAGTTGCTGATTTCATCTCTCAATTGTGCTCTTTTGGATGGCGGAAAGAATCTTTCTAGGAAAGCGTCTCTCAATTGCCTCCAATTTGTAATTGAATCAGGAGTCAGCCCATTCAACCATAGTGTTGCCTCTCCAGACAGAGACAATGGAAATAGACGTAATCAAATAGCATTCTGACCAACACCAGGATTGTCAAAAGACTTGCATGTAGAAATAAAGTTGATGAGATGCATATTCGGATCGTCGCCTGCTAGTCCACCAAATAATCCCTTGAGTTGCAATAACTGAATCATGGTGCTTGTGATGTTGAACTTGGCTCCGGGCGCTAATGGTGGTGGAATTATAGCTCCAGTGGCTCCGGCACCATCAAGATCATCATCATCATCGTCGAAAGCTGGCTGCATGGGTTGGCGATCATACCTATACTGCGCTTGTCGACCTCTTCTGTTGGCAGGGGTTGTAGTTTCAGCAACATGCTTTGGGTTTATCAACTCGTCGTCACCTAAATCCTCATCGTCAGGAATTGTGGCTCGCCCAGGATTATCAATGTTTTGTTGTTGGACTTGAGCAGCGGCAAGAGCAGCTAATCTTGCTTGCTCGTGTTGAGCAGCCATCCTGTCGATTTCAGTTTGTGCTTCCATTCTTCTAATTCGTTGTGGTTCAGGATTGATTGGTAATAACGGTTGACCAGAACTTCTAGTATGGGGCATGCACTAAAGTAAAAACCTTTAATAAACAAAAACAAAAACTAAATGTAAAAGTACGAGAATCTTCAAAAACAAAAACTAAATGTAAAAGTACGAGAATCTTTGTCCAAAGGGTCTAGTAATTATCACGAACTTGATTGACACTCGTATTCCCCAGCAACGGTGCCAATTTTTGATAACGCTCAATCTACAGCTCTCGTGGGAGTGTAAATCGGTCGTTAGCAAATATAGAACCCAACCTGGGTTGGGTGTCGATCCCACAGGGAATAGCTTGGCCAACAAGTAAGCAAAATTACTAAACTTTTGGTGCAAGTCTCGTAAAAGGGGGGATTGTAATGTGTAACGAAATCAATAAAGTAAAAGCTGAAAATAGCAAAGTAAAGAGAGAAAGATTGTTACGTAAGTTGTAAACAATGAGAATTGAAGCGTTGGGGTTATGTCCACCTTCTGAGGTATACGTCTCTGTTGGCTATGAGTGTGTAGAATTGTGGCATGCATGTGCTTATAGAGAATTGTATTCTATGGTAAATCCAAGCGTCTCTCGACCTAAACAAGGACTATTTCACTTTAACTCTCTCGAGCTTAAAGCGTGTCTAACGGTACGAATTCTCCAAGAGGTTAGTCCAGTTACGGCACTAGTTTTTTAATAGGAAAGGGTGTCCTACTACCTTGATATTATCTCTTTTCCAGACAAATAACCTTTCTCTCGAACAAGTTAAATATTAGACTGGCGTATTCTTGCGTTTGCAACCGCAAAGAATGTAGATTAAGATGAAGAGAATAATGATATAAGCAATATACGTGTCACGAACTCACAAACTCACAGCAATAGATAGTATCTCATTCGGCTTCCATAACCCCAACAGAGAGGTTTAGTTACCCATCAATGCGAAGGAGATCACGATTGACATTGTTATTATATCACAATATTGAGTAATGGTGTGTAGATCAAGTGATAGGCGTGAGGCGTGTTTCCTTAGCTTGGTAACGATTCTCTTGTTGTGGAATTTAAGAATAGAAGAGTAGATTAGAAGTGTTTGTAGTGGAAGATGAGAGGGATGGAAGAAAATTAATTGTTGAATGTCTCTCCACTAAGGGAGGAATTAATTAAAAATCTCTAGCATGATAGGGTATTTATAATACCTATATCCTACTCCTACTAAGCTAATGAAATAAATAACCAAATCCTACTAGGCTAATGTAATACTTAACCCAAATGTACTAGGTTAATGTAACATTATAATAATCCAAATAAACTAATGAAATACATAACCCAATTGTACTAGGTTAATGTATCATTGTCCAAATCCAGCTTTGTGTCTATAAGTCCCCAAAGTCTTCAGAAATGTTGTTTTAGCCCGGGACAGATTTTCCATGCCGCAGTTTTGGTCCTTTAGGCGTCCAGCTTCCTTCTCCTTCGTTCGTGAGATTTCTTTTGCGTTAAGTAAGCCATAAAATGTTGTATTTTGCATCATTTATACCTGAAACTTTTCTAATCATGTTCGTTAGCTCATTTACAGGAAAAAGGACTAAAAGTGCATGAAATATATACTTTGTTCTCAAAACTAGGCTAAAATATGGGCAAAATATATTGATATAGGCGCGTAATTTCGCCTATCATCAATTTTGCCAAGATCCGTTCATCTAGAAAAGTATCATCTATATCAAGCTCATCCCCTAACTTTTGCATTGCCTCCTCCTTGAGGCAAGATAAGTGGTCCGTAACTTGGTTCTTAGTGACATTCCGGTCTTTCACGTTAAAGTTGAATTCTTACAATAAGAGGACCCAACATGTCAACCTTAATTTTGTTTATTTATTCGTCATCAGATACCTCAATGCTGCATGGTCTGTATGAATGATTGCTTTGGTCACTATCAAATAGGATCAGATTTCTCAAAGGCAAAAACTACCACATGTAACTCCTTCAATGATTGTATAGTTCTTTTGCGTGGGGTTTAATTCCTTGTTGGCATAATATATCATGTGAAGGATTTTCTCTCATTTTTGTCCTAAGATAGTTCCTAAGGCCACTCCGTTAGCATCACACATAACTTCAAACAGTAAGGACCAATCAGGGGACACAATAATAGGAGTCGAGATAAGTCTCTCCTGAAGTCACTCAAAGGCCTTGAGATATGCATTTTTGAACATATATTTCACCTCCTTCTCTAAAAGTTTGCACAGTGGATTCATCATTTTATACAAGTCTTTTATGAACTTCCTATAAAAGCGAACATGACCCAAGAAACTTTAGATACCCTTAATTGATACTAGAGGAGAAAATTTGTCAATCACCTTTATCTTCTCTCCATCCATCTCAATACCCCACTTTAAGATTTTGTGACTGAGAGCAATACCTTTATTTCATATAAAATGGTGTTTTTACTAATTTAACACTAGATTGCATTCATCACATCTGTGGAGTGCATTAGTAAAATGGGCCAAGAAATCATCAAGTGAGTCCTAAACTACCAAAACGTCATCCATAAAATCCCCTATATTTCCTCCAACATAATAGAAAATATTAATATCACACATTGATTAAAGCAAGTAGGAGTGTTGCACAGTCTGGTTGACATCCTCTTGAACACAAAAGTCCCATATGGAAAAGAAAAAGTAGCCTTTCTTGGTCTTCAGGGGCAATGAAAATTTGATTGTACATTGAATACCTGTCAAGAAAATGGTACCAACCCCTGCTTGTAAGTATGTCTATCATCTAATCCATAAATGACATAGAAAAATGATTTTTTTCAGTCCAAGTGTTCAATTTTCTATAATCAATGCATAAACTACATCTAGTAATTAGTCTTAAGGGAACCAATTCATTCTTTTTATTTAGGAGCACAATGATCCCACTCCTTTTAGGTTTACATTGAACTAAGCTAACCCACTTGCTATGTGCGAAGGGGTAAAACACTCCAACATCTAACAACTTGATGATCTCTTTCTTCACTACCTCCTATATAGTAGGATTCAACAAATGTTGGTGCTCAATGTTGGGTACAAAATTTAAGTCAAAGCTATATCATATGAGTAAAAATATTAGGTGGAATCCCTATAATGTTTACAATAGTCCATCCAATGGACCTCTTGAATATCTACAACCTTGATATCAATGCTTCAACTTGTGTCTTCAATAAATTAACAACAATAATGACCAACAAGGTATTATCGGTCCCCAAAAATGCATAATATAAGTGAGATGGGTGGGATTTCAATTCCAAGACTAGTGGCTCCTCATTTAATGGTCGAGCTGAGGTAGTGGTTCTATTCTCTAAATCAAGATCTAGCTTCTTTAAATCCTAAGTATAAGAACCTCTATCATACTATGTGCTCACTATCTTATCATACATATCAATGCCATTTCTGTAAAGGTTCATGATAACCGTTGATAATGCCTCAACCCTAAGTTTCCATTCAATGGGCATAATCACTAAATTATCAGTCAAGGATACAACTCTAATATACTTTGACTGCCATATAGAATGATACACATTAAAAGTAACTTGCTCATCATTGAGTTTGAACTTAATCAACCCTATCTCTATGTCAACCAAGGAACTACCTAGAGCAAGGAATGGCCTGACTAAGATAATAGGGACTTCAAAGTCCACCTCCAATCGAAGGACCATAAAATCAACTGGAAATATCAAGGATGCCACCGTCACCAAAACATCACACAAAATACCAACTAATTTCTTCATAGTCTGGTCAGTCAGTAATAACCTAATGGATATAGGTTTGGGTGCTCCCAACCCCAACTGCTTTTGCACTACCAACGATATGAAATAAATACTTTCTCCTAAATCACATAAGTCTCGAGAGATGTTGAAGGACCCAATAGTACATGGAATATTAAATGCTCTGGGGTCCTCCGTATATGCCAACGATCGGGAATCCAGGGCACTACAATGGTGCAAATTATCAGTAGGCTCAAAACTCACCATCCGCTTCTTAGTAACCAAATACTTTATGAACTTATCATAGCCATTCATCTTCTCTAGTGCTTGTACTAGAGGAATACTAATAGATATTTCCTTCAACATCAACACGAATTTTTAATACCTTTTTTCCTTTTTTTTCTTTTTCAATCTCTGAGAAGAAGGTGGTAGGGGTCATGTAATAGTATTGAATACTATCTCATCTACTTTTCACTTTTCTTTATTTGTCTCAGCTCTTTTGTCAGCACAGTCATTTTTTCTAATGACTCATCCCTATTCACAAACTTTTCTAATTCCATTTTAAGTTCCGCATATACATCAATAACATCATCCCTAAATTTACCAACTACAGCTATGGAAGAATCAATGATTGCCTTACCACTACGAGTGGTGATCTCCAAACAATGACTCCATTCATAGTATTCGACATAGTATTACTCGTAAGGGTGCCTGGATGATACTTATTCAAGGTCTCTAACATCTAACCAAATTACTGCTCAAGTTGCTTGATTGTAGTAGCATGCGATTCCACTTTCTATGTCAAACTTTAACTGTCTATCTTAATAACCTTAAGGCAACTCTCCTGATTCTTTGAAACCTTCACCAAATTTTTAAGTAATGCCTCTATCCTAAAACTGGCATATCAGTTCCCCAGTGGAACATATGCACCACCATTCTTCTTATAATCATCCTTATGCCTCCAATCCCTATATCTCTATTTACTCTGATCCCAATATCTTTCCCCATAATTATTTCGACCTTGGTTCTCTTGGATCGAGTCCCAAGTGTCTTAGGTAGACCATTAGGCCTTATCTCGAAAACCCACCAACTCTCTATCCAGATACTTTACATCTTTTTAATATTAGAATTATACATCTTAGGTGATTTGCCTTGTTGTACACAACAATTACCCTTTCATAATTCATTATTGCAAATTACTTAGTTAGAAGACTAATTTTTATTCTCAGTTGCACAACTTCTTGAGGCACTATATTATCTATAATTATCTGTTCAATGAAAGCACCAATAGCATAAGTGTCAGCATCTCTATCTGCCTCTGGAGTATGCCACCCTCGGTTGGTAGGATAGATTTGATCTAAGATCTTCGATATAGCTTACCATCATAGACTCATGAATACTTCACTTGTAATAGTGTCTACAATAGTTTGAAATTAGTATTCAAGGCACGATAGAAAATTTCCAATAAATTTCTCCCTAAAATTCTGTGATTAGGCATCATCATCAACTTCATTTTAAACTAAAACCATGCCACGTACATTGGTCCAGAATACAATTTCCTTAAATTATAGGTTTTTTCCTTCAACTATAGTATTCTAGTTAGAGAGAAGAAATAGTCTAAGAACTACCACTGTAACTCGTTCAAGTAGTAATGGATCTATGAGGTAGTTCCCCTAACCATAATGTCTCTTCACTAGTTAGAGATAATGGGAACAACCTGACTCTCAAAGCTTCTCGAATTACCCCAGGAATATTATGTGAAGTACAAATTCTAACAAAATTTATGATATACATGTTTGTGACATCGGTTGGAAAACCCGCAAACACCTACTTCAAATTCAACATTTGAATCATAGAACAAGTGATATCAAACTTTGTCTTCTAGGGAAACTTATGAGGAATGATAACTCCTATCTCTATAGGCTGAACATATCCCAGGTCATTCTCTCGATCATCATATACTTACACATACTGATAGGTTGGAAGTAAGGGAGCTTTATCTTTTATATCTCTATCGGGTTCTGCTCTACGATCAACTTCTTCTCTCTACCTCATCTTTAGAGTTGCATGATGGATAACCTCTTTACCCTTCCTCATATTTACTTCCACTAATAACTATATAGTGGTTTGCTTGGCTATCTCTGGAACACCATATGAAAGTGGGGGAGGTAAGTCAAGTGGATCATCTTGAAGCTATTTATGAGGAGATTTATAATTGTGTTCCAACATCCAACAATTTTGTTGTAGAATTCTTTTTGGATCTGGATTAAAAGGGATTAAGGGATTGCCTTGACTCCTAGTACTAGGCATACACCAGTGTACACTCCAACTAAAACATAAAAGTAAAACCCAACAACCTCAACAACACCATTCAATCAATCCGTAATCATATTGCCCAGCAGTGGCACCAAAATTTGTTGTCACCCAAACTATACCCTCCAAGAAGATACACTATTATTACTGTCAAATTATAGTAACCTAACTAGGTTATGGTAAACTCATGGGAAATATGTTTAATCTGTCTCATAAACTTATTGAAGTAGATGGAAGTATAGAAAAATAAATGGGGGAATTTTTTGAAACATGAAATAATAGCAAATCCTGATTGCTTTTGGTTGTAATCAATTTGAGATGAACACTAGGACTGTGTTCCCCCTGGATTCTTAATTATGTAGGTTTATGGTGATCAATCAGACTATCTCAATGCCATGCATAGAGAACCTGACAAGATAGGTACCACCAATTGTCTTATGAATGCCTTGGTAAACTTCACTTTTTACCTTGTGAGTGTTAGAGTGTTGCCTTTCAAACCCTTGTCTTCGATCCTATTTTAACTATTACCTAGTGAGTGTCAAGTTAATTACACGAAGGTTGGTATTGTAAAATCACTTTTGTAATCTTCTTTTCCCAATGTTAATCTTTATTAATCTCTCTTATAATGATGATCTCAGATATAGAAAAGTCCTTAACTTCTGTAGTACTTAAGGAATCAAACAACCCAAAGATGATCACAATGCATGAATAAACAAGGATATAGAAGAACATCACACTTCCCCTACTTTGTTATTCTGCCAAGGTTTCCGTAACCCTAGCTAAGGGGTTTAGATTCTAATTGCTTCAAGAAAATCCATGAAATTCATAAAAGAAAGTAGAGAAATAATCTCACAACAATTGAAGAATAAAGCCTAAAGTGTCAAATTAATAATCAACCAAAAACCAAAAACAAAGAGATTTAAAGATCAAAAGTCAATCTTAGAATCAAATATATGTTTGTGAATATAATTAGTGCATAAACTATTACAAAAGTATCCAATGGGTATTTATAGTGTCTCATAGTAACATATAAAACCTAACCAAAACAAAATAGCCAGTCCTCTGGACCGACAACAACGTTTAGTCATGTTCACTATCTCCATTATGTTCTTAGTGATGACGAATCATTGAGAGACCCTGCGATTCATTGGCTAGACTCATTGTTACTATACTAATTTTTCACCTTTCAAAACTTTTCTCACTGTTATCAGTACAATTCCCCCTATGAGTCGTGGCCTGACTTTATGACTCGTAATCACCTTTGTTTCCACTGGGACTCCAACTTCAATACAACTTTGGCCTCTTTTACATAGAAATCCATGAGTCATAGCCAGCCTCATCTTTACTCACTAACTTAGCATCTCTCATTGTTCTCATGATGACTTGGGCTACGAGTTAGACAGTCACCCAACAAATCCTAGTCCAAGAAGTAACTTCATTTTCAGAGATTTTTAATTCTTATTTTTGTCTATTTCACTTCCAACCTAGTTTTTTAACAACATTCACAAAACACACATCATATCTACCAAAATGGTCTAAGTGTTTACATATTTTCACAGTGTTAAGCATCAAAAGTGACATGAAACCATGGAACATTAGTACCACCACGACCTGATCATGATGAATACTATCATCAGATCCTACGATCAAAATATATTTCCATGTAATCGCGATGAGGGGCTTGATGCACTAGATGTTAGGCTATTGCATGTATTGAAACTACACTCCATGGTTTTTTAACAGAACCTTGAAATTTAATTTGAACCACCAAAGAAATAAATCATATAAGCTACTAGGCTATTTTCAATGTTTGAGAATCAATGGAAACATTAGATATTTGTAAAGAAGCCACTTTCTATAAACTATACACTGAAAACCCTCAAAGCTTAATCTAACTAGATTTTGAAATATGGGTTAAAATGCAAAATTAAAGGTTCCTAACCTAAACTGAACCTACTAAAAAACCAAAATTGATGTTTCAAATCTAATGGAACGGTCCAAATCATTATCTAGTGGTCAAAACACCAAAAAAGTTTGACAATGTCAAACTAATCGCTTTTAAAGCCTCTAAGAGTCTTAGACTCTTCCAAATCATTCCCAAATGAATCTGGGACAGTGCTAACCATCCCTACACCTCAAAATTATCTTGTAACAAATATGAGGAAGGGAAAAATATTTAAAAAATATAAAACAAAAATTTCATAAAATAGGTTGATAGACTAACATAACAAACATAGGATTATGAATATTAGGGTAGGCACATAAATCAAGGTGAATCAGTGCGAACCATTTACGATCAATATTAAAGGGATATTATTTTTAAAGAATCACCAACACAATATATTAGGATTAATTAGACACGTTCAACTAATAATTTGGGATAAAATAGTGAGAGTATACATAAAATTTTATATCATGCTACCAAAAATGTGACACAATAGCCTTGCAGAGCAAGCCATAACATACCCCACATCTTATAATATATCAACCACCAAGTCAATAAAAGATGCTATACTATTATGTAATGAAGTGAATTTTGATCAATACACAATATTACAAACAAGGTTTAGTTACGACAAACTATACCACAAAGGTAATATACTAAGACACAATGTCAAACCTTACTAAGAAATGCAATGCAATGTAGGGATGATGGTGGGTATTTTGTATATACCTTCCAAAATTTAGTGCTTTCAGACAAGATGCATGGAAGAGTCACAACCCATATACTTTCTCATATCTCAATTCACCTCTCCAGCTAAAGTTCACAGATAAAGATTTTTACAAAATGTCTCTTTCACGTCCCCTATCTATTGTTCATGGATCAAGAGTCATATAAAGTGCTTTAATGTACCTTGCTAGAGGGTGACATAGGCCAAGGGTTTTACAAAAATATCACTTTGTTTTAAAATCAACGTAACTTAGTGGTATTAATATTATGAACATGCATAGACTACATGAGTATATAATGCTCACAACCAATCTATATGAATATATAAATCAATTCAATACAGGAATAAATGAGATTAGAATTAATTCCATATAATAATAAATAATGATGTACACCAGTTTACAACATTCTTTAATAAGAGATACAAGACCTAGATAATTACATCAACTATTATGAGTCCATTTATACTCTAAGTATTTACTAACTCTCACTTATTCCATAAAAAAGGAAAGAATAATATAATTATCCTCTAGATAAGCTCATAATTAAGTAATCACTATCAATTATTCAAGATCACTAAGATAACAATTATCTAACTACCATCCATAGAAGACTATAGTACCAATATATATGCTCCTTATTTAACCTAAATGTTACCCCCAATTATAAAGAAATAATAAAAAATATCCATAGAAATACATAACACGTAAATACTTTAGAGAAAGTCAAAGTAAATTTGAACTTTCCTTTAAAGAAGTTCTTCAAGAAAAAACACAATCCAAAGAAACAACCAAAATATCTACTCCATTATATAATTACCAAATGCATTACATCTAATCATATGTAGCATCTACAAGTCAAAATGAGTCCAAAGATACCCATATTGACTATATTTGTTCTGCATCCAAAACCCGCTTCAAAAATTATTTTTAAAAAAGCATGGGTAAACTTGAGATTATATTTAAGAATAATGTGCTCATGATAAGAGGAGTCTGTATCTGGACCATACGAAAATGAAGCAGAATCAAACTTCAAATCAATTAAAAACAAATTATACAATTTACTAAACAAAACCTTAAAAATCATGTTTAAATGAAAGATTTGTAAGTAAATCAATGAGAAATGATGAGTAAAATGTTTAGACACATACCCATGGAAGAAATATTAAAAACCCTTTGAAATTGCCTAATTCCTAAGTCCTAAGATCTAAAAATTGAGAAAATATGTTAAGGATTGAAAAGGGAAATTATAATCTGTCCAAGGTTCATTTGGCCTTAGCTAGCACAGGACCTTTGTCACAAATGTAAGGTTACATAACCCATAGAATGAATAACATAGGACTTTGGCTGCAAACACGAAGAAGAATCCAACTCAGCCCACTGATAGAGCATCCTGATCACGGTACCTACTTTTATAATTGTGGTCAAGGAATAATTCAGCCTTTATGAATCTGATATTAGGGACGCAAACATAAAGGACTAGAATTGATCCTTTTATGACATGACAGAGAAGTTAACATATGCAAAGAATGGTGGAATCATGCACCAACAACAACTGAAACCAACAAACCACAAGTCTAAACTCTCTCAGTGGGTACTCAGGAATTATTTGGGACCCTACAAAATATAACAATAATGCTACTAGGCTAATTTCTATATTTTGGACTTAATGAAAAATATTAGATTTTCAAAAAGAGATTGTTTAAAATGCGTGAAACCCCGTGACTCCTTTTAGGCTACTTGAACTAGATTCTCATCCAATAGGTCAAAATGTAAAATCAATACTCAGGCCTTAAACTAATCATACTACTTACAAAAATTGATATTTTGAATCTAATAAAACTGTCAGAAGCACCATCCAGAGATTGGATGACAAAATGTTAGCTGAAACCAAACAAATTCCTTTAAAGATATTCAAAAGCATATATTTATTTAAAATGCTCTCGAATTCATTGTGTACTTTCCAATCTATGCTTGCAACCTATAAATAGTATAAAGTAGCAAAAGGGATATGAAAAATGGTCAAAACACCAGAATTTCTAAATATTACTATAAGTATTGCTATATTATCCATCACTAAGATTCGTGTTCGTCCTCGAATCTACAAGAAAGAAAAGTTTCAAACTTACAAAGATATAAAAATAACCTCGTAAATCTCAAGCAAGAACTTCAAGATGGATTCAAAATTTTCAAACTATATATCTTGATATAGAATTTGAAATCTTTCACACAATGACTCTCAAGGCCACGAGACTAGTATCTAAGGCCAAAATTTCTCAATAAAGTCAAGTTCCTTTATTTTTGAATTTCCTTTGTACCCCAAAACCTGAGTCAGTCACAAAAGAAGTTGTGAACATTACATGGCTAATTGGAGAATTTCAAAGACACCATACATAACAAACTGATAACAAAGGTAGTATTAAATTGCAAGGCCTAAAAGTTTGAAAATTTTTCCTTATCCAACTAGAATCCTTTAATTGTAATTTTTCCAAGTTAGCTGTAACATAAGTCTTATCCATCAAAAGGTCATCTTGCCCAATCTAGTTAGGATCCATAGTTATATGATGCAAGTTTGAGAAGTACTTATTTTATTGAAGGGTTTCAAGTTGACACCAAAATGTTGGAGTGTTCAAGAGAGTATGAAATTCAAGAAACAATAAAAGAATGGCCTTACTTTATCTGTTAGTTGAGGTAGATAATATTTTAGTTGAATGCTCTTTGGTGAATTTATGGATTTATCACCTTATCTCTACAATGGATCTCTCATGAATATATTTTGGTAAATTTATTCATGCATTAGTTTAATTCTCTTCATCCTTAATTTAATCATGTAATTGTTTGTTCAAATTAGTGATTTGGAAGATATATCTTTGTTGATTTAAAATTTTCTATAATTATAGCATTATTGCTTCTTTCTTCTCTTTCTTACCTTGATTTCTTGTTTATAACTTAATTCATATTATTTTGTATCTCATTTTTATAAAAATTATTTTAAGATCAAGGCTAAAGAATTGGTCCTACAATTCATAATTCTTGGTTTATTATCTTTTTTGAAAAAAAAAAATCTAGACTGAAAATTGGAGAACTTTTTGCATGGGTAGTGTTAGTTTTTTTGTAGGTAGTCTAAAATTCTTAAATGTGAAATGTGAGTTCATTTGAAAGTGATTTGGATTTTTTTTTTCATTTTCCCTATTTTCGCACAAAAGAATGTGCACCATTTTAAATGCCAAAAAATTAAGTTTTGGAGAAATTTTATGTTAATTTTTCCCTCATCTTTTGGATTTTAGTTGTTTGCATCATTGAAAACTAATTTTGGTTCCATATTTTGGATCTAAGGATGAAACTAGGGTCACTTTTTGTTTAGAAAATTGGACATTTTCCTTGTGTGAATTTTGGTGAAAATTTGGAAGTTTGAGTTGATTCCTTACTTCAAAAACTATTGGGTGATGTTTAAAAATGACTAGTATTTATTGGGTAAACATTATTTAAGTTGGGTGTTAATAGATTTGATGAATGTGGTGTTTTGAGCTTGTATTGACTGATCTTTCTACCCAAACTCTTAGATTTGAGTTGTTTGACTTATGGATAAATCATATTAGGTATCAATTTCTTTAGCTAGATTTCATTGAATATTTGTTCTACTAGTGTTATCTTGTTATTTTTGTGTTTGTATTTCATTCATGTTAATTTCTTTCGTACTATTCTCTTTTAGTTACATTGTGTGTTTATTTCAATCTTATTTCGTTAATGTGTCTTTTCCTTCTTTGATAGAGTCATTAACGTCATTCCCAACTGATACTTAAAATCATTCTTTGAGCTTAATTATTTGAGATTGTAGATCCATGAAAAGACTAAGGATATCCTTGAGTGGTAAAAGTCTTGAGTAGTGAGTTCATTTGAGTATGGTCCTAAAAGCCAATGACCTTTGAGTGTATACATTAGTGCAAAAAAATTGAGTGTAAATATTGGATTGGTACATGTGAGGGAGTGACTTGTAAGGTTCATTATTTCACTAAGCATTTTTTTTGTCTTAATTATGCCTTACATAGGTTCATGAAGTTATCGTATAAATTTGGCTAAAAATGGAGAAAGCAAAATTTTATCTTATCATTCTACTTCAAGTAGAAGTTATTGTGAAGTCTTTTCAAGATTATAGTGGTTCTTTTAGTAGAAAAAGAGAGCATCAACCTAATGAATGTTTGACTAAATTTTAAGTCATTACGGACGAATATGAGAGTGGTTGCATATTTGGTTGCACTTTAAGAGTTGAAAGATTGTGTTATACCAACATCATTGATTCTTCTTTGATTGAGTTGATGGATATAACTTGTGATACAAAATGATCACTAAATTTGGTGGAAGATTGGTTGACAAAGAGGTGAAGATCGTTGTTTACCAAGGAAGATATCAAGGGGAATTCGGTGTGATGTCTACCCTTTGTCTACTTATTTGGTGTATTTAGGAGCTTCTTGGTTCAAACATAATAAAATTTAGTTTCATCAAAATTTGGAAAAGTTTGTTGGTGCAGATTCGATGGAACGAAAACATCTCTTAACTCCTATGATCATAAAGGAATCTTCAATAAAAAGAAGGTCAAGAAAGTGAAAGTAAAGATTACTTACTTGAAATTTTGTGTACAAAAATTATTTTAATAATTCCAGTAGAATTTTTGGGAGCTTCTAGTGATGACAAATTTTCAATTGATATGAAGAGTCATGTTAATAACTCAGAAGAAATCCTTAGAGCCTCTTACACTCCCAATGAAATGAGTGAGAGAGAAAAGTAATAGAGAAGTGGAGTGAAGGGTAATATCTCAAAGGGCTAAAATAAAAAAAATATTTAGAATGAAGTGAGTGAGTGGCTACAAGCACAAAAAAAAGTTAAAAATAAGAGCTATTGTCACAAGAAGAAAAGAAGAAAAGTGAAGCAAGTGAGAGGAAAGAAACTGAGCTATGAAATAAAGAGAGTGTGTGTGAGAATTTTTCTTATTCTAACTATAAGCTTTTGAATTCTTGCTCATCTAGTGTTTCCCCTTCTTAATAGGTACTCTTGAATAAGAATATAGAAATAAAGACTCAACATGGAAAGAAATTAAAGAATTGAATGAAGCAAGTAAAGTTGAAAGTACTTTTTGAAGCGAGTAAGTGAGCTAAATTTGAAGAATCAAGCTAAGGATCCATTAAGAGCTTATCAAGGTAAAAACCCTATTACCAACTCTATTTACTTCAAGTAAAATTGATAGTAACTTGAGTTTTAATGTTAGAGCATCTTTTGGTGAGTTTGATGATTCTTTCCTTTGTGTTAATAAACAAATAGATTGAGGCCATACACTAGTGAGTACTGTGGAGCTAAAATTATCCTTGATTGTGAGATTAAAAGGTGTCATGCTAGTGTTCTGTTAAATATGGAATAACATGGTGTTTTCTTGATTTTGTGTGCTAAAGATGAATATATTTCTTCTTTATCTACTAGGAACACTAAAAATGTGATTAATGATGAATATCTATATGTATGTGAGGTTGATTGTAACAATTCTTTATTTGTTAAGGACATAAGTATGGTGTGTTGTTTTACTTGTGAAATGGAGCTTGAAAAGAGTGATGATATCCTCTTTGATCCTAAAGAATGTCAAAATTTAAATTTTATTTATTTATTTGGTGAATTCTAATTGGATGATTCATTCCTCGTAGACTCGTGTGCACTTAATAAAAATGATGTTCGAAACTCTAAGGAGTGCATGACTTGTAGAAATAATTATTGTGTCTTACTTGAGGATGCAAATTCTTTGTATATTAGCAAGCTAACTTTCAAAAAGTTTTTTAAAAGCATTTCTTGTGTTGGAAAGTCATCTAAAGTTGAAGAACATCTTTTAATGAATGAGGAAAGTACAAGTAATAGTAGTTGTAAATTAATCGATGTTAATTTTTTTATGTTAATTTATTTACTTACTCTAGTCTTGCCTCTGAGGATAAGTTTTTGATTGAATTTTTGAATTCTTTAGAAATAAATATAAACATGATCCATTTGAGGTATTGTCTAGAATTTATGGATGTAAAATTGATAATTCTTCATTTGATGAGTTTACTGACCTTCTTGATTTATTTGTGAAACACTATTAAGAAGGAATCTACAAAGTGAAAAGATAATTGGAACCATTTTCTTGGGCTACAAAAGGTTTAAGACATATTTGTCTTCTAAAGACAAGAATGGTTTGTTTAAGTAACTAGTGCTTATTTTGAGGTTTCTGAAGTCATGAAGGTAAATATCTATGCCTTTGACATTTATTATAGCATCTTTGTCATAAATAGTTAAATTTTTTAATGTTATTATTTGGTTTGTGTTTTGAGTCAGTATCTAATAAAATCAAGGAAGTTTTGAGATTGATGTTTGTATTTGATTTTGGGAATGCATACTTGTGTTTAAGGTTTTTAAATGGGGTTCTTAGTTCTTTTAATTTTGTGGTTATAAGAGTACTGGATTAAGGAACTATCTCTTCCAAGAAGTTGAAGTAACTATTTTTAATTTGAAAGTTCTAGATTTAGAATTATTGTTTTTTTTTGACCTATTTTATGATTGTGGTATATGTTTGAGTCAAGTTCTTAATACTATACTTACAAAGTCAATTCTTATGGGATTCATGATTCATGATTCTATCAAAATAATGTATATTTTTTAAAAGTGGTATGTAACGTATTTGGAAGCTTACACTTGGCTTGGGTACTAATTCTCCTCTATGATTTGCTAGACTTGAATTCGAGGTCAATTTTTTTTTAACAAAGGGAGAATGATGCAAGTTTGATAAGTACTTATTTTAATGAAGGATTTAAACTTGATATCAAAAGCTTGGAGCTTTTCCAGAGAGTATGAAATCCATGATTGAATAAAAGCATAACTTAACTTAATAATTTTTAATCATTTTGGTCATAGTAAAATGATTATTTAATGAAGAGGCATTTTTGTCTTTCTTAATTTACTGAACCCTAGCACTATAAATAGGATAGGATGAAACTTATTTGTAGTAAACAATATTTTAGTTGAATACTCTTTGATTAGACTGTGGGTTTATCCCTTCATCTCTACATGGATTTCTCTTGAATATCTTTTGGTAAGATTATGCATGTTTGAGTTCAATTATCTTCGTACTTAATTTAATCATTTAATTATTTTTTCAAATTAGAGATTTGCAAAATGTATCTTTGTTTATATATAATTTAATACAATTGTGAGATTGTTGCATCTTTGTTTTCTTTATCCCCGTGATTTCTTGATTATAATATGATTCTTCTTGTTGTGTATTGAATTTTTCATTATCATCCCACAAAACTGATATCGTAATCAATGCGTTAACACCTAACCACAGATTTATCAATGTGTTCATATAAAACAAAATAACTTATGCATGCACCCTACCGCTAATACTTGCAGATAATTCCACACCAGTGTACTAGTTGTAAGATTCCTTTAACCCCAACATGTCATCCCAATAATTGAATCACTTTCTCGATCCCAACTACTATCACAACCCTCAAGTACACCTATGAGTTATTTCCTACAATTTGTACATGGCAGTACCTATAATTGATCCACCACTAGTCCACAACACTACTATTCAACATATCAAAACCAAATACACCAAAATCCGTAACTCTTAAGAAAATCAGACACAACAACAAAAATAACAAAAATAATATAGCTAGTGTATTCCCACAAAGTGGGGATCTAGGTAAGGTAAAGTGTACACAGTCCATACCACTATCTTAGATGAAGTAGTGAGATTGATTTTAATAGACCTCCGACTCAGAAAAATAATAATATAACAAACAAAGAACATAAAATAAATTAAAAAATAGAAAAACACACCGCTAGATTATACAAGAAATAAGACATCGATAGAGTAATATAGTAAATGATCTATTTGAGATCATAAACATCATCAGTACACTACAAACAAGAAACTACAAGAACATATACCAACAAAGCACTACTCCCTACTATTTTGGTCTCACTCCTACCCACTAACCCTCTACCCTAATTTGCATCTCCCACACCTTACTATCAATGGCCATGTCCTTCATAGGTTATAACTACTCCATGTTATGCATAATCACCTCCATCCAATATTTCTTTGCTTTACCTATTCTCTTCCTAAAACTATTCATATCCACCCTCTCATACCTCTATATTGGAGGATTCGTATCCCTTCTCATCACATGCTTGAATCATCATAATCTCACTTTTCATATCTTGTCTTTCATCGAGCTACTTCCACCTTCTCACAAATGACCTTTTTTCTAGCCATATCTCTTTTGTAAATCCATATACCTATCTCAATATCCTTATCTTCACCATATTAAAATTTTGGATGTGGGCATTTTTAACTATCCAAATTTCTACTCCATATAACATATTTGAGATTAAGAGCCACCTTTTTATCGCATAAGACTCTCGAAGTGAGCCTCCACACCAACTACTGTAATGATTTAATTTTTGATGATTTTTCTGAAATATTCATTTTTGTGTGATTTGACCTTTTTCCCCTTTCATGATTACTTTGTGGTATTTTTGGGGTGTGGGCATGATTGTCTTAATTATTAATGCATTCGGTGTGATTTGTGCGAGTTTGTGATTTTTAGTAGCTTGGAGAGCCTTGTTGTTGACATTGGCAAATATTTTTTAATCGGCCCATTAGATGGCAAAACGAACTGCACTAGTAGATCAAAAATGTTAATTTTAGGTTGGTAACATAGTCTATATAGTTTATATCTTTTATATCTCATTTAAACCCTTTTTTTGAAAAGAGTAAAAATAGGGTCACAGGTGTTAATTTTGTGATAATGACCTTTTTTCATAAATTTAAAGATTTCATTGGATCAAAAAATTATTTTAAAATTACATTTCACTATTGGATCCTCTTTATAGGGTTCTGATGAGTTCTGGTGCTCAAAAACAAAATTTTGATTTTGCCGGTGCTGGTGTGTTCACGAAAGTGAACCTTTGACCCTTTGAATAGGTTGCTTAAGAGAAACCTTGACTACTTAAGAAACATTTTACCCTTTGAACTGGTCGCTAAACCAATCAAAGTATCGCTTAAGAAACCATCACTGAGTATAAGACCTAAATTCGTACTTTTGACATTTTTAGATTTAGGAAGATTTGATTTTGAAGATTTTTGATGCATTTTTCTTTAGAATCATTCTATGTCAATTGAGATCTTAATTTTCCTTATTTCTCAAGAACTTCTATTTTATTTTTATGATTTTCACCCAAGTTAAGAATTAAAACCCCATTTTCATCATTTTTAGGACTTGGGAGCTCGAATTTGGATAAATCGAAAGGAATTTTTAAGATTTCTTTCGTAGGTAAGTTTAGAATATTATAATTATCATTTTTATCTCAATTTCATATTCAAAAATACTTCAAATTCTTGATTTATAAGAAGAGTTTTGGTGGGTTTTGTTGGTAAATCTTGAAAATAGTTTTTCTTTGATTTCAACCTCATTTTAAACTTATTATTGCATGGATTTTCATATGTAGACTCCTATGAGAATGGAAAAAAGTTTATAAAATAAAATTAGAATTTTACCCTTGTTTTCCAAAAATCCATTTTGGGGTCTTTTTTGATCCCTACTAAAAAATAAATAATATGGGTATTGTTGGCTTTATTTTGATGCGTAAATTCTGTATTTTTATGTTTTAGTTGATTTTGGGTCTATTCAGAAGGGAAGAATTCTAGATTAAAGACTTTTGTACCAATTTTTGACATTCGAGGTATATTATGACTTAACTTTTTTTAGAATGATATGAGCTGTATATATTGATATAAAATCATGTTCTTGATGTGGGATCATTCATCAAAATTGCTATATTATTGTATTGTGCCTGTATGGGGGCCTATATTATTTTTATTTAGTAATTTTGAGATATTATATACTATGTATGACTGTGTGGGTCTTATTTGATGTCATTGGCCTTATGTATATGTATTTAGTTGTATCTTTTCTGAGGAAAAATCCAAAACTAGATTTTACATGGTATGAATAGCGTATGACTGTGTATTTTTACACTATAGGCATATGGGATTCATTGGATTAATGGATGGTTGGAATATTGAGTGGATTTTGGCTCACCCGATTTATATATTTCTTGGATTGGAAAATTCTTATTGTTGTTGGTTGTGAGAATTGCATCCTTATATCACATACATCTATAAAACATTGGTACCACCGTGGAAATACTCAAAACACTATTTTTTTTCAAATAGAAAACATGATATCTTTGAAAAACCTCTACCAATGGATGTGCCAGAGAGGAGTTATAGATATTAGTATTGAATTTAAATTGTGTATAGGTTGACGAAGCCCCCATGGGTCCTACCTATTTTTATATCTTGGTAGATGTGTACAGAGGTTGTGCGATGACCTTGTGTATAATATCTCTTTATCATCATCATCATCATCATCACATTCATTGCATTTCATATGTATCTATTGTGCTTATTCTATGTTATATAATTTTCTTGATATGATATCTGTCTATGTGTACATCTTTCCATACTTTTATGGGCGACAACGCACATGCAAGGTACATGGTCTACGAAGTAATATAGTGGCATTAAATAAAGAAGAATATCAATCCCTCGGACACTTATTCTAACAACTATTCAATTCTAGTTCAAAATTAAGATCAATCTAGTGCAAGCGTAACCAAAAGAGGTTTGAATATTTGTAAACTAAAGTAAAGTAAACAGTGCATAAAATAAAAGACTTGAGACAATCAATGGATGGAAACCCTGGGTTAAAGAACTATGAACAATCGTACTACACTATTAAACTTTATTCATTCGATTACTTACCTTGGTTGTTGATTCGTAGGGTATATTGTATGATCATGGTTTCCTGACCTCTAATCTTCTACCTACTTGGACATTACAACTACATCGTTGAGAGGGGATATAATAATCCAATTAGATGAAATAAGATATCATCCTACATATGAACTAAGCAAGGCTTCTAGGTATATCCTTATCATAGATGGTAATTCGAATTCCTTATTTCATAAAAGAATAAGAACCCTACTTTGCTTATCCCCATGTTCTATCATCCTATTACCCCTTCCGAGATCAAAAGGTCAACAATATACGTATTCAAAGTTAGATACTCCATAAAATAGTTAAAAAAAAGGATAAATAAAAAACAAAGATGATAAACAATTCAAACAAACTTAATTCAAAATGAAAGTAATGATGTTCTTGGCTTTAACCTCGAAAAGAGGACATTTAGCTAGTAATCAACGTAACCATCTTCAAAATAATTGAATGCATGTTTAAATCTATTAAAAAGATAAAGTGAAGAATAATAAAACTAATTTTAGTGTTAAGCATCCACTACAAGCTCCCAAAGATGTCACAAAGAAATTACAAAGTGTTCAAGATCTTGTATTTATAGTAGAAGGGAAATTGGTCGCGAAGGAATAGAAGAGACGTTGCTTCCCTTGGACCTCCAGACTTCTTGAGGTGCTGAAGGATATATTTCACCACTATAGATGGGTATCTCCTGCTTTATACCAACAGGATGAAGGAGGCATCACCTGCCCTCACTGGAATTCGCTTTTCGTGTATACTCTTGTTTCAAGACTTTCTCCTTCTGTATCAAGCCTTACGGTGTTGTTTCAACTTGATTTTACACTTGTGTATTATAAAAATATCATACAAATAAGAACTCTAAGAATCCTATAACATTAAAAACCATGTATTAGAGCTAAAAACAACACGACATTCATAACGATGAACTAGAACTCAAGCTAAGACTAGGCTTGCCCGCTTTGATGTTTGTTCATTGTTTTGACTCTTGACTTGATCCAATTACACTTTGAACATTATCAATAATTTTTTAAACAGATAATTACACCATATAAATCATTAGGAAATCATTACACATTAGAATCAATCGCGATAGACCAGAACAATACTTAGCTCAAGCTAGTAAAACTAGTTTTCTCATCTAGACTCTAAATGATCGATTTGAACTCAAACTTGTTTAAAAACAGCTTTAAACATTGTAATCACATACTTCAACACTTATATGCTTATTTATATCATTGTTAACACATAAATAACATGAATTATCCTCAGAACAAGGCTAAATATGCTAAGATAACAACACTAAAATGCGTAAATACACCCAACATCACCACCATACACTTACAATCCTGATTGTCCTCGAACAACTCTTTACTCTAAGCATCATATTCTGAGGAGACTCTACACTTCTAATGCATGCAAGATACCCAATATAGCACTACAATGACTACACAGAATGCAAATTTCTACACTAAGCATGTTATGTACACAATTGAAAATTCAAGAACACTACTTAAAACATAACATCCTCAAGAATTGACTCACCTAGTAAGAAAACTCATGCACATTTTTCAGTATAAGACATCATATAATTCAACCAACATTCATCAAACATATTTCCTCACAACTAGAGAGTTACCCATAAACACTCATATAAATGCAATCCATAACAGAATGGGTACAGTAATCAAATTACACTCCCTCTCACAAGGAACTCACAAGTTACACATAATGAACCATAGGCTTTCCTTTAGTATAGTTATCTTCTAATATCCGAATGATGATACTTAGGATCAAATAGGTCTTTAATGGTTGTAATGTAGGCTATGGGATGGGTAGTAATTATTTTTTTCCAGTAATAGTGACTATCTTTCCTAAGCTCTTTAATATATCACCATATACAATTAAAACCAATCACCAACAACCAACTTTCACCTCTACTACCTTCACACATCTTTTATTTTACCCCATCTCATTAAGCTCATTTACATAGAATATGATGGGATGATTCTTTCTTCACAACTTATTCAATTTAAACAAATGTGTTTTCTTTACATTACTCAACTCTGAACCACAACACATAACATTTTTACATGCCAATAAATATCACTTTGAGGCTGCAATTTCACCTTTCTGCTACTTGAATTTCTGAATTCCCACTCAATTAATTTTACCATAAAGTGCTTAGTAACTTTTGGATCAAATTAAGGTCAATGAAAGTAGGGGATTAGGCTACATATGAGGCTACCAAAGAATAAGCTAAAAGTTTAATAGGATTAACTCGGATAATGCACAAGGGTAGGTAAAGAATGTACAAACTCATCTATTAAAGAAATGTCTAAACCATCTCCTAAACCAACACTCTTTATTTCTCTTTGCAGACATACCAGGAAAATTATAGACATCATATGCAACAAGGAACATACAAACACCTCACACGAACATGGCAGATGATCAACTACAGCGGAATCATCATTGACTCTAAACCAAACAACCATATGAATTCAAATCAGGACAACAAGTACAAGAGTCATAATCATGAACCTAAGTGTCTAAAAAGTAGTAATTCACACAATCAACATGCTTTGTACAACCAAAACACTTGCATCATGTAAAATTTAGAACCAACATAAATATCTCACTTATTTCTAACACAAAAATTTTTAAATTAACCTAAAAATAGGAATTTCCCCACCCCACACTTAAAAATCTACTTTGTCCCCAAAGTATACTTTAAAAATAAAGATAGAAATACTCCCTGAGGCCTCTTGTCCTAGCTAGTAGCAATTTTTCTACATTAAGAGTGCCTACACTTAGTCTTCACCGTGATTTTTAGCTTAGGTTTTCTGGTACTCAGACTTCTCATCAACCCATGACTTAATAAAAACAAAAACTAGTGAAGTAAAAGCTAAAATTACTGAAAATAAACATACCATATCTTTGGTTTTCTCCCAAGAAATGCCCAATTTAGTATCGTGGCACGACCCAACATATGAGTCAACCATATTCCTTCATCCTTTTCCTCACACTCGGATCTCATCTTCTTATTGTTTTTTGACCTTTTGAGTGTCAACTCTCAAGGTCAAGAACTTTCTGAACTTTAACCTTTTTAGGCTCATCAAAAGGTCAAGAACTTTCTCAACTTTAGCCTTTTCAGGCTCATCAATCTCCTTCATGTCAGGGTTAGGTATTACAGGATTGGGATGATAAATAAGGAAGTTCGAAGATGTATTTTATGTAATAGACTCCACCACCCCACACTTATCCCCTTCAATCACAGTAATCATGCATAAATCTTTATAGTAGGAAAGTGTGTTGAGCGGTTTGTACACTTTGAAAACCGCGTCTTCATCATCTTACCTCATTATGAGTATGACCTCTCTCAAACCTATTAATGTTCCTTTCATCACTTAAAATGGACATACAGAGATGAGTGGTACTTTTTTATCTTCCTGAAAATCCAAAACAAATAAACTTACCAACCTTAATGAGAACACCCTCTATGACTCCTTTAGGATGGGCTATGGTCCTGTTTGCCAGTTGTAGTAACACAAAGCTAGGTCTCATCTTAATCGATACCAAAGTACTGAATAAAGAAAAGGGCATCAAAGTGATGCTTGAACCTAAGTCACTAAGTTTGTGCACCACCTTACTATTTCTAATTTGAATGGGGAGAGTGAACTTCCCGTGGTCTTTGAGATTTTTGGGAATCTTCTGCATCACCATTGAGCTACACTCCCCAATTAGGGATACTACCTCCATATCCTGCAACTTAATTTTTTTAGAGACCACATCCTTTAAGTACTTATCATACTTGGGCATTCCTTGCAAAACAACAAAAAGAGGTAAGTTAATGTGTGGCTCTTAGAGTGTGTTAAATAACTTCTTGAAGCATGCATCCTTCTTTACTTTTATAAGCCTCTGTGGGAAAGGTGGTGGTAGTGTCTTCTTCACCTGTTCAATAACTTTTGCTTTCGAGCACTCAGACTTCCTCAAATTTTCAGCAACTGCTTTGGATACCTGTAGGGGAATCAACTCTACATCTACCTCCTTAGTTTTCTTTGGAGGTTCTTCATTCAACTCCTTATCACTTTTAAAAGTGATTGCCATTACTTATTTAGGATCTTCTTTATCACTTGGCAAACTACCTTTAGGTGTGGTATTTTGTGCCTTCGCTAACTGGCTTATTTAAAACTCCAATCTCCTTGTAACTGCTTGCTTTCTTATTATATATACTACAATCATGCTTGAGTAGCCATAATTTTCTCCAGCATCTCTTCCATATTTCTATTCTGCGTTGTGGCTTGATTATTCTGAACCTACTATTGCTGATACTACTACAATTATTCCATAAGGTATTTAGTGAATAATTCTGCCACTTTTGATTGTAGGCATTCCCATAATTTGGCCTTTGAATATTACCCACAAACATAACATACTTGTTATTTGCAGCACACATAGCCACTGAATGCCCACTATTACCATAAACCTTACACCAACCTGCAGTCTATTGGATTACATTAAATATAGTTGCAAGCTGGGCAACCCCCAATTTAATATTTCTTACCTAATTATGCAGTGTAGAAATCTAGGAGGATAAAGAACTAAATTAGTCCACCTACAATACACCAACAACCTTCTTTGTAGCATTTCTAGAGTTTGAATGCCACTAAGGATTCCCTTATGCAATCCGGTTTGACACAATTCCTAATGTATTTTGGTATGATTTGCATGAGTTTGTGGTTTTTGGTGGCTTGAAAATCCTTAAAGGTGACTTCGGTCAACATTTATTGATATGTTCATCAAATGACAAAACAGACTATACTAGCAGATGCTGAACATTGATTTTAGGTTGGTAAAATGGTTGGTATGATTTTATGGCTTTTATATCTCATTTCAACCCTTGGTTAAAGAATAATGTAAATAGGTTCTCAGGGGTCAATTTTGTGATAATGTTATTATTCGTATATTTGATGATTCCATTGGATCTGGAACGTGTTTTACAATAATTTTTTTCTATTAGATCACGTTTGTAGGGTTCCGAATGTGTTCCAGTAGTCATAAATAAGTTTTCAACATTACTGATGCTTGTTTGTTCACAAAGGAAAACCTTTGAACGTTTGGCTGGGTCTCTTTAGGAAAAATTTGGCCACATAATTGATATTTTGATCGTTTTAGCAAGTACCTTAAGTGATCAAAGTGTCTCTTAAGCGATTGTCACGGAGTATAAGACCCAAATTCATATTTTTGACATTTTGAAAGCTAGAATACTTCGATTTTGATGATTTTTGATGAGTTTTAGTCGTATAATCACTATATATACTTTTAGAACTCTATTTTCTCAGTTCCCAAGAACTTTTATTTCATTTTTTATGATTTCCACCCAAGATGAGAATTAAAACCCTATTTCCACCAATTGGGGCTTGGGAGCTTGAATTTTGATGACTTTAAATGGATTTTTGATATTTATTCCATGAGTAAATTACTAATATGATAATTACCATTTTTCTTTCAATTTTATATCCAAAACAAGTTCAAATTCTTGTTTCTTAAAATATGTTTTAGGGGTTACTGCCAGTAAAGCTTCAAGATTATTTTTCTTTTATTTGAATCTTGTTTTTAACTCATTTTTTCTTGGATTTTTGAGGTATACTCCTATGAGTATGGGGATCATGTTTCTTAAATAAAATTATATTTTACCCTTTCTTTTTGAAAACCCATTTTGGGGGTCTATTTTGACCCCAACTTAAAAATAGCAAATCGGGGTATCATAGGATTTTTTTTGACTATAGATTTTCAGTTTGTATATTTTTTTGTTCAG
Organism: Capsicum baccatum var. pendulum; assembly: GCA_030864225.1. NCBI lineage: Eukaryota > Viridiplantae > Streptophyta > Magnoliopsida > Solanales > Solanaceae > Capsicum > Capsicum baccatum. The sequence continues at coordinate 135,413,299 of CM061559.1, read as the reverse complement.
GGTCTATTCCAGAGGGGAAAGCTCCAGATTAAAGGTTTTTTGGACTGATTTTTAGCATAGTAGTAGGTTATCACTTAACCTTCTTAAAACTGGGATGGGTAGTAAATATTGGTATAAAATCACATTATAGATATGGGAACATAACATGAAAATGTCTATATTATTTTGTTGTGGTCGTGTGGTGGCCTATATTGTTTTTAGTTGGTGATTTTGAGATATTATTTGCTATGTGGGGCCTTATTTGATGTCGTTGGGCTTGTGTATATGTTTACGGTCATATCTTTTCAGATGAAAAAGCCTAAACTTGACTTTATGTGTTATCAATGGTATATTACTCTATTGGCATATAGGTTGGAATATTGAGTGGATTTTGGCTCATTTGGTTTTTATATTGGTTGATTTGGAAATTATTATTCTATTTGGTTGTGAGCATTGCATCCTCATATCACATACATTCATGAAACATTGGTACCATCTTAGAAAATACTAGAAACACTATCTTTTTCTGACAAAAAATGTGACATCTTTAAAAACCCTCTTTCGATGGATTTGTCAGAGAGGGGTTTTAGATATTGGTATTGGATTTAGATTGTATATGGATTTACAAAACCCTTATAGGTACTATCTGGGAGTATATATCGATAAGTTTATATGGAGGTTTTGCAACGGCCTCGTGCATCATATCACATCGTCATTATCATCATATTCATTGCATTTCATATGTATATATTATGCCTATTCCTTTTTATGCTATTGTCTTGATGTGATATAATCTAAGTGTATAACTTTCTATATTTTTATGGGTGATATTTTACATTTTTATTTCCTTGTCGTATTTGCATGTGGTACATGTGAATATTGTAGAACTATTAGTGGAGATGGCGTAGGCTACCATTTGGGACATTTTCTTACTGCAGGTAATATGCCCATAGTGTGTATTTTATATGCCTTATTTTCTACTTTGCTTAGTCTCCCTATGATACCTATAATTACAAGTGGATTATACTTATCCCTACTTACCCTTTCGGTGTAGATTTAGGTACGAGTGCACTTCATGATAGTTGATTCAGGAGGTACTTGGAGTCTATTCGAGATAGCAGTTGATCTATGCATACACCAATGCACCTACCCTTGAATATGTCACGTCAAAAGATCTATCACTAAGGTAAATAAAAATGAGGTAAGACAGGATCCCTAGCGCAACCTTTTAAAAATCAGTCACTACTCAGAATCTCCTTCTACCATCCTCAAACGAGTCTTTTATGTGTTGTACATGTCCCAAATCGACCTAGTATAAGCCATGGGCACACCTCTATCCTCCAACTACTACCACAGAATTTCCCTAGGGACTTTATCGTATGCCTTCTTGAGATTGATGAATACTATATGCAAGTCCTTCCTTCTTTCCTAAACCTACTTCACGCACTTCATCACAAGGTGAGTGGCCTTGGTACTTAATCAACCTAGCATAAAATTGAACTGATTCCTGGAAATAGTCATGATCTTCATAAGCCTCAACTTTACCACTGATGTTGGGCATATTTATACGTCTAAGCACCATAACTTACCCATGTTTTAGCTAAGTTTTGAGGATAAAATACATAATTCTTGTACTTTTAGTCTATCTTTAGTTAAGTGAGCTGACCTATGTGATTAGCATGCTTTTCAAGTACTAATGAGGAAGATTACAACACTTTGGGGACCTGTGGACAACAAAGGAAACTTCACATAAAAAGGAAAGCAACTTATGGACTGAATGTGATATATGAGAACTTTTTCCTGGGCAAACTCAATATTTTTAAATAGTTAAGGATGTAGTAGCAATTTATTAGAGAAGGATGTTATTAAAAGCCTTATGGCTGAATTTTTAGGGATTTTTTCACATTCTGTATTATTTTGAAAACAAGGGAAAGCAACTTAGCTTGAGGATGGAGAGAGAGAAACGCGTTTCTCTCTTATTTTCGCTAGTCATCTTTATCACCAAGATCCTTCTAAATTTTGGTATGATGAATATTTCTATTTTGATTTTTGTTTTATTCATGAGTAGCTAAGTTTATTTGTTAGGGTTATGGAAACCTTGTAGTATACTCTCTATTGCTATGGGTTTTTGAATTTATGATATGTTAATCCACTTATATCATTACTCTCTACATTTTGATTGAATTCTCGTGGTTGCAAACATAGGGAATGCGCCATTATAGCAATAACTTGTTCGATAGAAAAGTTACTGTTTGGAAAAGAGAGTGTGACAAGAAAATAGGGTTTCTAACCTCTATTTTACACGTTAATGCCTTAGCAGGATTAACTTCTTGGAGAGTTCGTACAATTGGTTGTACACTTTGGATTCGAGAGAACTAAGGTGAATAAATCCTTGGTGGTTGAGAAAAACTTGGATTTAGAATTAGAATACATCTCTCTATAAGTGCATGCATGTATAAAATCCTTATTACTCATAGTTAATAGAGAATTAGAAGCTACAAGGTGGACATAACCGTAATTTGTCAATCTCTGTGATCAAATATTATTACACATATCATCTCATCGTTACACTAATCATATTATTGTGCACCTAAACTGAAACCCTCTTACCTTGGAACCTTCGATCAACAGTCTAATAATAATCGCAATACTTAGTGATCATAGTATTCCCTGTGGGATTCGACACCCAACCCAGTTGGGTTCTATATTTGACAACGACCGCTTGTACTTTCTAACGAGAGTTGTAATTTGGGCGTATCAAATTTTGGCGTCGTTCCCAGGGAATACGGTTGTCAACTAAGTTTGTGATAGTTAATAGACCCTTTGGTCAAAGATTCTCAAATTTTACTTTTTGTTTGTTGTTTTTGTTTTGTTCAGGTTTAGTGGATTGCATGCCAAATACACGGAGATCGGGTCAGCCATTATTACCTATAAATCTTGAACCACATCTCATTGGCAGAATGGATGCGCAATGAGACCTTGAAAGGATAGCTACTCAACAGGAGTAGGCTAGATTAGCTGCATTGGCAGTTTCGCAAGTAAATCAATAGAATGCTTATAACCCAGGTCGGGTACCAAATCTTGATGATGAGGACCTGGGTGATGATGAGTTATTAAATCCAAGGCGTGCAGATGATGTGGTTGCACCAGTGAACAGTAATGTCAACAGAGATCGTCAAGCTAGGATGAGACCCGAACACCGAGCTGTGCAAGTTGCTTTTGATGATGATGATGATGACCTGGATGGGGCTGGTGCCACAGGGGCTATTATTCCTCCGCCCTTGGCACCCAGAGCCAAATTAAATATAACTAGCACCATGATCCAGCTATTGCAACTCAAAGGGTTATTTGGTGGACTTGCAGGCGACGATCCGAATATGCATCTGATTAATTTTATCTCAACATGCAAATCGTTTGAAAATCCAAGGGTTGGACAGAATGCGATCTAGCTGCGGTTATTTCCATTGTCTCTATCTGGAGAGGTAACTCTATTGTTAAACGGGCTAACTCCTGACTCTATTACAAATTAGAGGCAACTGAAAGAATCTTTCCTAGAAAGATTCTTTTCGCCATCCAAGAGAGCACAATTAAGAGATGAGATAAGCAATTTCAGACAGCTTCTAACTGAATCTCTCTACGAGACTTGGGAGAGGTTCAAGAAGATGCTTATGCGGTGCCCAAATCATCCGATGACCAATGTCCACTTGATGGAAAGCTTATATAGGGCTTTGAACTCGGTGACTAAGCCAGTGGTAGATAATGCTGCGGGTGGGTCATTCATGGACCTGACTTTTATTGAGGTATGTGAGATGTTGGATCGTATGACAAAGTAGAGTAGAGCTTGGCATACCAGGGATTTTGAGGTAGCAAGCTCTACTGTGCCTATTGGCATGACGGTAGAACAGAGGCGAAGAGAAGAGGAACGTGACCAGGATATGGCTCACATGAAAATGTAGATGGACCTTCTAACTAAGAATTTATTATCAGGGAAGACAGAAAAGGTCAAAGCTATTGTATCACAGGGAAGAGATGACTCTGATTCTGAGGAGGAAGCAAATTACTTAAATAATCAGGGGGGTTTTTGAGGCAATGTCCAAGGAAACTAGGGTATGAACTATTATGAAAAATCCGGATACAAGGACTGAGACCAAGGGAATTGGAAGAATAAGAATGACAGGAGCGGTTTGTATATCCCTCCTGGAAATCGTGAAGCTGTTGCACCTAGCTCTGGGAAGATGCCTATGGAGGACATGATGGCTAAGCTGTTGAAAGGAGTGGAGGCAACCAACATAGGAGTAGCTGAGGTAAAAAATGATTTGTCCTCAATGAATCAATTGGTTGACTCACATTCCACTTCAATAAAACAGCTGGAACAACAAATGAGTCAACTATCAGCGGCATTCAATCAAAAGAAAGCTGGCACTTTACCAAGTGACACTGTTGAAAATCCAAAAAAAGATGGATCATGTTTGGCTATTGCAACCAAGAGTGGTAAGGTGTTGGAAAATCCATCCAAGGGCAAGCCTGTGGTTGATAGTATGGAGGAGAATACTGTCGAAGTAGATTGTGATGATTCTGTAGAAGTTGAAAATCAGAAAGAGAACGTTCATGATACTACACCTAGTAGTCAGCAGTCTGAAAAGATTGATAATGGGAAGCACAATGAAAAGGAAGTGGTGGAGAAAACTCTTCCAAATCCACCACCACCTTTTCCTCAGAGACTGAAGAAGAAGGCTGATGACACCAGGTTCAGTAAATTCATGACCATGCTGAAGCAGCTGACTATAAATGTGCCTTTGGTGGAGGCACTAAAGCAAATGCCACGGTACGCCAAATTCATGAAGGACCTTTTGAAAAAGAAAAGGGCAGTAAGCTATGAACTGGCAGACAATTTTGAAAAAGAAAAGGAAAACCTTTGAACGTTTGGCTGGGTCTCTTTAGGAAAAATTTGGCCACATAATTGATATTTTGATCGTTTTAGCAGGTACCTTAAGTGATCAAAGTGTCTCTTAAGCGACTGTCATGGAGTATAAGACCCAAATTCATATTTTTGACATTTTGAAAGCTAGAATACTTCGATTTTGATGATTTTTGATGAGTTTTAGTCGTATAATCACTATATATACTTTTAGAACCCTATTTTCTCAGTTCCCAAGAACTTTTATTTCATTTTTTATGATTTCCACCCAAGATGAGAATTAAAACCCTATTTCCACCAATTGGGGCTTGGGAGCTTGAATTTTGATGATTTTAAATGGATTTTTGATATTTCTTCCATGAGTAAATTACTAATATGATAATTACCATTTTTCTTTCAATTTTATATCCAAAACAAGTTCAAATTCTTGTTTCTTAAAATATGTTTTAGGGGTTACTGCCAGTAAAGATTCAAGATTATTTTTCTTTTATTTGAATCTTGTTTTTAACTCATTTTTTCTTGGATTTTTGAGGTATACTCCTATGAGTATGGGGATCATGTTTCTTAAATAAAATTATATTTTACCCTTTCTTTTTGAAAACCCATTTTGGGGGTCTATTTTGACCCCAACTTAAAAATAGCAAATCGGGGTATCATAGGATATTTTTTGACTTATAGATTTTCAGTTTGTATATTTTTTTGTTCAGGGTCTATTCCAGAGGGGAAAGCTCCAGATTAAAGGTTTTTTGGACTGATTTTTAGCATAGTAGCAGGTTATCACTTAACCTTCTTAAAACTGGGATGGGTAGTAAATATTGGTATAAAATCACATTATAGATATGGGAACATAACATGAAAATGTCTATATTATTTTGTTGTGGTCGTGTGGTGGCCTATATTGTTTTTAGTTGGTGATTTTGAGATATTATTTGCTATGTGGGGCCTTATTTGATGTCGTTGGGCTTGTGTATATGTTTACGGTCATATCTTTTCAGATGAAAAAGCCTAAACTTGACTTTATGTGTTATCAATGGTATATTACTCTATTGGCATATAGGTTGGAATATTGAGTGGATTTTGGCTCATTTGGTTTTTATATTGGTTGATTTGGAAATTATTATTCTATTTGGTTGTGAGCATTGCATCCTCATATCACATACATTCATGAAACATTGGTACCATCTTAGAAAATACTAGAAACACAATCTTTTTCTGACAAAAAATGTGACATCTTTAAAAACCCTCTTTCGATGGATTTGTCAGAGAGGGGTTTTAGATATTGGTATTGGATTTAGATTGTATATGGATTTACAAAACCCTTATAGGTACTATCTGGGAGTATATATCGATAAGTTTATATGGAGGTTTTGCAACGGCCTCGTGCATCATATCACATCGTCATTATCATCATATTCATTGCATTTCATATGTATATATTATGCCTATTCCTTTTTGTGCTATTGTCTTGATGTGATATAATCTAAGTTTATAACTTTCTATATTTTTATGGGTGATATTTTACATTTTTATTTCCTTGTCGTATTTGCATCTGGTACATGTTAATATTGTAGAAATATTAGTGGAGATGGCGTAGGCTACCATTTGGGACATTTTCTTACTGCAGGTAATATGCCCATAGTGTGTATTTTATATGCCTTATTTTCTACTTTGCTTAGTCTCCCTATGATACCTATAATTACAAGTGGATTATACTTATCCCTACTTACCCTTTCGGTGTAGATTTAGGTACGAGTGCACTTCATGATAGTTGATTCAGGAGGTACTTGGAGTCTATTCGAGATAGAAAAGTTACTGTTTGGAAAAGAGAGTGTGACAAGAAAATAGGGTTTCCAACCTCTATTTTACACGTTAATGCCTTAGCAGGATTAACTTCTTGGAGAGTTCGTACAATTGGTTGTACACTTTGGACTCGAGAGAACTAAGGTGAATAAATCCTTGATGGTTGAGAAACACTTGGATTTAAAATTAGAATACATCTCTCTATAAGTGCATGCATGTATAAAATCCTTGTTACTCATAGTTAATAGAGAAGTAGAAGTTACAAGGTGGACATAACCCTAATTTGTCATTCTCTGTGATCAAATATTATTACACATATCATCTCATCGTTACACTGATCATATTATTGTGCACCTAAACAGAAACCCCCTTACCTTGGAACCTTCGATCAATAGTCTAATAATAATCGCAATACTTAGTGATCATAGTATTCCCTGTGGGATTCGACACCCAACCCAGTTGGGTTCTATATTTGACAGCGACCGCTTGCACTTTCTAACGAGAGTTGTAATTTGGGTGTATAAACCACCATTTCTATAATGACCCAAAATCGCCTCCCGGGACGTCACACGGTGCTTAAGGCTACAAGTAGTCCCAAGCTAACCCTTAGAGCTGGTTTCTACCCAAAAAAACCTAATTTAAGATAAGGATAGACTTAAACACTCGCATAGCCATATCACAAGAAAGGAAATAACAAAGGATAATTGGTTTATATGACTACAACATATAGAATTCTCAACAAAACTACAATACTGATCCCTCTCGACATATCAAAAGTCTGATACTAGTCTGACAAAGCCTCTACGAATAAAAATCTAGAGAGCCATTGGGATAGGTCCCCAACAAACTCGAAATGAACTGAATATAAAATATAGTCTCTCAAACACTGAAACATCTATAGATCGATCCTCGAACCAGGAGGAGTCACCACTGTATAAAACGTAGGCAAGGTACTCGAAGAATCACGGGCAAGGCTGGGACTGAGCACCTGAACCTACACTATGACACAATGTAGCACATAGACATATATGTGGATTAGTACTTTGGAATGTACTGAGTATGGGGGGGGGTGCATTCATATGTATAAAGTAGTAACGATATTTTATTCAATCAAATCATGTATGCATAATGAGATGACTCACATAGCTTGAACAAGTATAAAATATGAAACTCAAAAGTCATGTAGAATGAAGCATGTAAGACAATCTCGTGAGTCATCATTATTTAACTTCAAAATCGGAAACCTTCTCTTACTCTCAATGCCCAAAGGCTAAGGGATTTAAAACCACACTTTCAAGTCATACATATATCTCAAGAGAGTAAAAGTTCTTAAATGCTCAACACTTCACAATCATTTAGAAACTCATATACTTGGAATTCGAAATCATAAGAATCTAAAACATACTTGAAGGCATTTCATTCACTTTAGAAAATATCTCATCTCAAATCAATACCTTGATTAGGGAATATCTTTTCAATTCAACCATTTAGGAAAATAGATTATAGGGAAGGAAAATAAGCATTTCATTTCGAAGTTCAAAAGGCAATGGAGATTCTCGTAACTGACATTAACCATGCGAGCTACATGGAGTCCAATATTTTGTCCTCCTAAGGAAGAGACCCCACGTTGGGGAGTATCGTCATACTCTTGCCAAGGAGAATAACCTAGGTCTAGTGATCACTAAATGAAACTCGGCCTCTGGCCCAATCATAATCATCATAAACTTGGCCTCAAGCCCAACCTACGGTGGGACGCAGTTTTAGGATAAGAAACTGCAGTAACTTACCTGCTCGGTGCTAAATACTACTCCCTTTAGATTATCTGCGCTTATCTCATAAAAATCCACTTTTAAAACAATCACATGGTTCACCACAAACCCAATAATCAAATCGATAATCTCATACAGTGAAGAGGATTTCAAAGATGAAGGACCATTAGGTCAATTCATTTCTCAATCATCTCAAAATACTCAAATTATGGGTGCTTATAGCACAAGAGTTCATAATTTCACAAGTTTGAAATATGGCTTACTAACCCATAGTTCAATCTCACGTTAATGCTTATCAAAGGCAATATATATAGCATATAGAGTCATAAATCATATGAAAATCTGGGAATTTTAGCCATTTCATCTCAAAATCTCAATGTAGTTATATGTTTTAATATCTCAACATTTAAAATATAAGCTTCTCAAGGAGTAAAGTCATGGGGTTTATCCAACTATAAAAACTCAAGAAAACATGCCGAAATCATGCCATTTAACTCTCAATTCATGAGAAATATCAACATAATGCATTTAATAAATAAGGGTGAAAACCCCAATTCTAACTCATGTAAAACCCCATAATTTCAGCAAAATCATGATGTAAATAAACCGTTTGGGCACAAGGGTGAAAGGGTTACCCTTGTTCAAAATTCCACATACCTCGAGTTAGAAGCTTTGGATGAACTTTCACTTTTGGAACTCTATTCTTGCTCTAGAATAAGGTTCTTGAGGTCCTTGACTTAGAAACCTTGAATCTTGACTCAATTTAGAATATCCATGGTCGATTCTTGAGATTCTTTGAAGAGATTTTGAGTATTTAGGGTTTTTATTAAGAGAAAACTTGATAAAACCCTTATAGGATGCTTGCAAATGGCTTTGGTTTAGTGTTTCCACGATTTTATAGGCTTGGAAAAAGTCCAAAATGACCTTTTAAATGTTTGTGCAAAACTGGAAAAATTGAACTGGAACCCGATTTCAAAGGCCTCCGAGACACGCCACTAATCGCGTTGGCTCTCTGGAAAAAGACAATTGGGAAATTGACAGCCTCCGCGATGCGGAGCCATGTATTTTCCAACTGGTTGGGACCTGGGACTCCTCTGTGACGCGCCACTATTTTCGAGTCCCACTGGAAATTGACAATTACTAAATGCACCCTCTCCGCGACGAGCTTGGCTCTCAAATGATGCAATTTTTACGATGAAGGCATAAATTGGCCATAACTTCTTACCCGAGTGCCCGATTTGGGGAAATCTTATATTGATGGAAATCTTATCAGATTTCCCACGTAATGAAAATTTGAAATTAGGGAAATTCTATATGGTTACCACGTTGCTCACTTAGGAAGAAACTTCTCAATATTTTAGGGCCTCACTCGACATGCCCTACGACTCAAACTATGAGGGAACTTTGCGGGGCCTTACAATATCTCTCCCTTAGGAACATTCATCCTAGAATGTCATTAGTTAGGCTCAGAATACAGGAAAAACTGATTACACACAGCCAAAACAATTACTAAACGGTTTAGGATCTTCCTAAACTCATGACCACTCCAGGTATCGCAAGAACTCATACAAAGATAGATGCATAGCTGAACTTTAGATTAGAATAGCTAAATCACAAAAAAAATGGTGCCTTTGGATTGATCTGAACTTGCGGAAAAAAGGTACGGGTATTTGGCTCACATGTCAGCTTCCGCCTCCCAAGTTGCACCCTTAATGGACTGGTTCTGCCATAAAACTTTGTCCAAGGGAACTTCTTTGTTCCTTAGTCTACGGATCTAAAAATCTAGGATGTCCACGGGAATCTCATCGAAGGAAAGGCTATCCCAAATCTCAACACTCTTTGAAGGATCAACCACAACGGAATCACCAATATGCTTCTTAAGCATGGAGACGTGAAAGATAGGATGAATGGCGGACAACTCCGAGGGCAACTCAACCTTATAAGCCACTTTACCAACATGGCTCAAGAGTCTATATGGGCCAACATAATAGGGACTAATCTTCCCTTTCCTACCAAACCCCTTCACCCCTTTCATGGGTGAAATCTTCAAGTACACCAAATCACCTACCTTAAACTCAAGATCTCATCTCCTCAAATCAGTGTAAGACTTTTGACGACTTTGAGCAGTCTTCAACCTTTGTCTAATCAACTTAACTTTCTCTATAGCTTCAAACACTATATTCGGCCCACACGTGACAGCTTCACCTACCTCGAACCAACCTACAGGCGATCTACACCTCCTACCATACAAAGCCTCAAATGGTGCCATCTCAATGCCAGCATGGAAACTATTGTTATAGGCAAACTCTATCAATGACAAATGCTCATCCCAACTTCTTTTGAAATCAAGAGCGCACACCCTTAACATATTCTCTAGGGTCTGAATGGTCCTCTTAGCCTGACCATCTGTCTGGGAGTGAAAAGCTGAACTCAAAAGAGCTTGGATGCCAAGACCCTACTGAAATGTCCTCCAAAACTGAGAAGTAAATTGAGTACTCCTATCCAAAATAATAGACAAGGGAGCTCCATTTAGTCTGACCAACTCCTGGATATACAATCTAGCATAATCCTCAGTCGTATAAGATGTATGCATGGGCAAGAAATGTGTGGACTTAGTTAATCTATCCACAACAATCTAAATAGAATCATGATGATAATGAAAAAGAGACAACCCGATCACGAAGTCCATATTCACCATCTCCCACTTCCAAGTGGGTATACTAAACTCTGGCATCACACCACTCGGTCTTTGGTGCTTTACCTTAACCTGTTGACACGTCGCATACTTTGCTAAAAACACGGTGATGTTTTTCTTCGTGCCGTTCCACCAGTAGATTTCCCGCAAGTTGCGATACATCTTGGTAGTATCGGGATGAATGGAATAACGCGCGCCATGAGCTTCACCCATAATCCTCTACCTCAAATCATCAACACCCGGAACACACAACCTACTATGCACCCTCAACACACCATCTCCCCCTTGGGAGAAAACCTTGACCTTTTGGTCCTTAACTGACTCCTTCAGTTTGACCAAACTAGGATCCCTATCCTTCTTCTCCTTCACTTCCGAAACTAAAGAATATTCGGAACTACACTGCACCAATGTACTCCCCTCCACTGAATCAAGCAATCTAACACCCAACCTAGCAAGACAATGAACATCACGAGCTAACTCTCTCTTACCTTCCTCAATATGTGCAACACTACCTATGGACAATCTACTAAGGGCATCCGCCACCACATTGGCCTTGTTAGGGTGATACAACACACTCATATCATAATCTTTAAATAACTCTAACCACCTCCTCTACCTAAGATTCAACTCCTTCTGGGTAAACACGTACTGTAGGATTTTATGATCAGTAAACACATCAACCTGGACACCATAAAGATAGTGTCTCCAAATTTTCAAAGTAAAAACCATAGTAGCTAACTCAAGATCATGGGTCGGGTAGTTCTTTTCATTTGACTTCAACTGTCTAGAGGCATAGGATATAACCTTACCCATTTGCATTAATATACAAACCAAACCAACTCTAGTGGCATCACAATACACCACAAAACCATCAATACCATCAGGCAAAGTCAACATAGGGGCTGAAGTGAGTCGAGTCTTTAACTCCTGAAAACTCTTCACACAGGAATCGAACCACTAGAATTTAACCTTCTTTTAGTTCAATTGGGTCATAGGAGACGCAATGGAAGAGAACCATCAACAAAATGATGGTACTAGCCCGCTAGACCCAAGAAACTCCTAATGTCAGATGGAGAGATAGGTCTAGGCCAGTTTATCACAACTTCTGTCTTTTGGGGATCAACTCTAATACCCTCAGCTGAAACAACATGACCCAGGAAGGCTACAGACCTTATCCAAAATTCACACTAACTAAATTAGGCAAAAAAGAGGTGATCTCTAAAAGTTTAAAAGACAATTCTAAGATGAGTTGCATGGTCATTCTCATCACGGGAGTACACAAGGATGTCATCTATGAAGACAATGATGAACGTATCAAGGTATTCCTTGAACACTCGATTTATGAGGTCCATGAAAGCTACTGGGGCATTGGTTAGCCCGAAAGGCATGACTAAAAACTCAAAGTGACCATAATGGGTTTGGAAGGCTATCTTTGGAATATCACATTCTCTCACCTTTAGCTGATGATAACCAGATCTAAGGTCTATCTTAGAGAAATAACTTGCACCTTGGAACTGATCAAACAGGTCATCAATTCTCAAAAAAGGATACTTATTTTTTATGGTGACTTTGTTGAGTTGACGGTAGTCAATGCAAATATGCAAAGATCCATCTTTCTTCCACACAAACAAAACAGGTGCGCCCCAGGAGAAGCACTGGGTCTAATGAAACCTTTGTCTAAGAGATCTTTGAGTTGTTCCTTTAATTCCCTGAGTTTTGAAGCTTCCATACGATATGGTGGAATATAAATAGGCCGAGTGTCATGAAAAAGGACAATTCTGAATTCTATCTCTCAATCGAGAGGTACCCCTGGGAGATCTTCCAGAAAGACATCGGGAAACTCTTTTACAATGTTGACTGATTAAATATTTTGAGTCTCAGACTTAGTGTCCTTGACTCTAACTAGGTGATAGATGCAACCCTTGGATATATGCTTCCTGGCTTTGATATAGGAGATAAAATTACTCTTAGGAGATACCGAAATCCCGGACCACTCAAAGACTGGTTCATCAGTAAACTGAAACTTGACCACATGGTTACGACAATCTATAGATGCATAGAAAGAATGAAGCCATTCCATACCTTGAATAAGGTCAAAATCTATCATGTCTAACTCTATCAAATCCAAAAGTCTGACTCTATGAATCACAGTAACAGAGCAATTCCTATACACTTGTTTAGCAATAATAGACTTTTCGACTGGTGTAGAAACTAAGAAAGGCTTAGAAATCTTCCTGGGACTCATTTTGAAATTCACTGCTATAAGTGGGGTCATATAACAGAGACTTGAACCAGGGTCCAAAAACACGTACACATCAAGACAAAAGACACAAAGCATACCAATAACAACATCAAGGGAATCCTTCTACTCCCGATGGGGTAGAAAAGCATAGAAACTGTTCTAGCGCTGACCTCCAGCGATGCTAGAAGAAGCTCCCTGAGCAGGGGTGGGATGAGGTACCGGATATGGTGCACTAGCAGCCTGTGTCTGAGGTCGGGTATCTTTATTCCTATGTCTAGCATGGGGGCAATCTCTAAGTCTTTGGTCCTGCTTGCCACAACCAAAATAGCCCCTCATATCTCTGAAACACTCCCCAATGTGATTCCTACCATATTTAGCAAAAGAAGGATAACAGGGTAGTTACCAACATTGTTCTGCAGCCCAGACATAAAATACCTGCTCCGTTTCTCTGGCCTACCTCTAGGTGTGGGAGCACTAGCTAAAGAAGAAACTGGAAGGCGGAAGTTTCTGCAACTGGGGGCGGTTCCCTCCATGGAACCTAGGCCGGCTAAACTCATGCTGATTAGATCTCGCCCTCTCGCTACCCCTCTTTCTATCTCTTTCTCTAAGCTTATCTGCCTCTATCTGTTGGGCTTGTGTCATCAACCTAGCCAGGTCCATATTCTTATGCAACATCACGGCCTTACACTCCTTTAGTACCATCCCAAAAACACTGGTCACAAACTTACTCATACTAGCCGGGGGTGTCAGAAATCAAATCAGGAGAGTACTTGGCCAACTGATTGAACTTCAAACAGTACTCCTTAACAGTCATGGAGCATTATCTCAAGTTCATGAACTCCTCAATCTTTTCCTCCCTCATATCAAATGGAAAGAACTGATCCAAGAAGGCATCTTGGAAAACTTGCCAAGTCATAGGAGCGACATTCTCACCTCTACCCTTCTTGTACGATAAAACCCAATCATAAGCAATGTCTTTCAATCTGTAGGATGCCAACACGACACTCTCTTCTTCCAAGACCTATATCACATCAGTGATCTTTCTAACTTTCTTCAAGTACAACAGGGGGTCCTCGTCTATCTTGGACCCATAGAACTCAGGCAAATTCATCCGCATAAACTTATGAATCCTAGTCGTGGCTACATGACCACCCTGCTGATTAGTAACTAGGGCCTGGTTACCCTAACATTTTCAGTAACTACTTAGGCTAACACATGAAATGTCATCCTAAACTCAGCATTGGACACTATCTCATTCAAAGGATCAACATAAGGGGGCTGCTCATCATTGTTTCCGTGGACATTCTCTCTTCGAGGAGGCATTTTATGAAAATGGAAGAGCACAGATCATTAGATAAGAGGAACAACTATAGGCATGACAGAATCTAAAAGAAGAAACAACTTTTTCCTAAAACGTCTCGTAGCCTCTTGCTCGTAGGTGTAGTGCGCTACACACCGATGATCAAGATTCTACTCAATGCGGCTTGTCGGACTCCCTAGGACTCCTTAGAAACCTTAGGCTCTGATACCAAGTTTGTAACGACCCAAAATTGCCTTTTGAGATGTCACATGGTGCTTAAGTCTACAAGTAGCCCCAAGCTAACCCTTAGAGCTGGTTTCGACCCAAAAACACCTAATTCAAGATAAAGATAGACTTAAACACTCGCATAGACATATCAAAAGAAAGAAAATAAGAAAGGATAATTGGTTCACATGACCACAACATAGAGAAGTCTCAACAAAACCACAATACTTATCCCTCTCGACATATCACAAGTCTGATACTAGTCTGACAAAGCCTCTATGAATCAAAATCTAGACAGCCTTTGGGATAGGTCCCCAACTGACTTAAAATAAACTGAAGATAAAACATAGTCTCATAAACACTGAAATATCTGTAGATCGGCCCTTGAACCAAGAGGACTCAACATAGTAGAAAAGATAGGCAAGGTACTCGAAGAATCACGGGCGAGGCTGGGACTGAGGACTTAAACCTATATTATGACACAATGTAGCACATAGACATATATGTGGATCAGTACTTTGGAATGTACTGAGTATGCAGGGGTCCATGCATATGTATAGAGTAGTAATGATATTTTCTTCAACCAAATCATGTGTGCATAATGAGATGACTCACATAGCTTGAATAAGTATAAAATATGAAACTCATAAGTCATTTAGAATGAAGCGTGTAACACAATCTCATGAGTCATCATTATTTAACTTCAAAATCAAAAACTTTCTCTTACTCTCAATGCCCAAAGGCTAAGGGATTTCAAACCACACTTTCAAGTCATGGATATATCTCAAGAGAGTAAAAGTTCTTCAATGCTCAACACTTCACAATCATTTTGAAATCATATACTTGGAATTCAAAGTAACAAAACATGAAGACATACTTGAAGGCATTTCATTCACTTTAGAAAATATCTCATCTCAAATCCATAACTTGATTAGGGAATATCTTTGCAATTCAACCATTTAGGAATATAGCTTATTGGGAAGGAAAATAACTAGTTAATTTCAAAGTTCAAAAGGCAAGGGATATTTTTGTAACTGACATTCACCATGCAAGCTACAAGGAGTCCATCGTTTTGTCCTACTGAGGAAGAGATCCCACGTTGGGGAGGAGCGTCATACTCTTGCCAAGGAGTATAACCTAGGTCTAGTGATCACTAAATGAAACTCAACCTCGGGCCTAATCACAAGCATCATAAACTCAGCCTTAGGCCCAACCTATGGTGGCACGTAGTTATGGGGTAAGAAACCATAGTATCTTACCCGCTTGGTGCTAAATACTACTCCCTTTAGATTATCTATGCTCATCTCATAAAAATCCACTTTTAAAACAATCACATGGTTCACCACGAATTCAATAATCAAATCGATAATCTCATATAGTGAAGTGGATTTCAATGCTCAAGGACTATTAGGTTAATTCATTTCTCAATCATCTCAGAATACTCAAATCATGGGTGCTTACAGCAGAAGAGTTCATAATTTCACAAGTCCGAAATAGGGCTTACTAACTCATAGTTCAATATCAAGTTAATGCCCATCAAAGGCAATATATATAGCATATAGAATCATAAATCATATGGAAATCTGGGAATTTCAGCCCTTTCATCTCAAAATCTCAATGTAGTCATATGCTTCAATATCTCAACATTTCAAATATAAGCTTCTTAA
Organism: Capsicum baccatum var. pendulum; assembly: GCA_030864225.1. NCBI lineage: Eukaryota > Viridiplantae > Streptophyta > Magnoliopsida > Solanales > Solanaceae > Capsicum > Capsicum baccatum. The sequence continues at coordinate 135,396,704 of CM061559.1, read as the reverse complement.
GGAGTAAAGTCATGGGGTTTATCCAGCTGTAAAAACTCAAGAAAATATGTAGAAATCATATCATTTAACTCTCAATTCATGAGAAATATCAACATAATGCATTTAATAATTATGGGTGAAAACCCCAATTCTAACTCATGTAAAACCCCATAAGTTCAGCAAAATCATGATGCAAATAAATGTTTTGGGCACAAGGGTGAAAGGGTTACCCTTGTTCAAAACTCCACATACCTTAAGTTAGAAGCTTAGGATGAACTCTCACTTTTTGAACTCTATTCTTGCTCTAGAATAAGGGTTCTTGAGGTCCTTGATTTGGAAACCTTGAATCTTGACTCAATTTAGATTATCCATGGTGGATTCTTGAGATTCTTGGAAGAGGTTTTGAGTATTTAGGGTTCTTGTTGAGGGAAAACTTGATAAAATTCTTATAGGATGCTTGTAAAATGGCTTTAATTTAATGTTACAACGATTTTATAGGCTTGGAAAAAGTCCAAAATGCCCTTTTAAACAACTGTACAAAACTGAAAAAATTGAATTGGAACCCGATTTCAAAGGCCTCCTTGACGCTCCACTAATCGCATTGGCTCTTTGGAAAATGACAATTGGGAAATTGACAGCCTCCGCGATACGGATCCATGCATTTTCCCCATGGTTCAGACATGGACTCCTCCGAGATATGCCAGTATCGCGGAGTCCCACTGGAAATTGACAATTGCTAAATGCATCCTCTCGGAAACACACTAGGCTCTCAAATGATGTAGTTTTTATGATGAAGGCTTAAATTGGCCAAAACTTTTTACCCGAGTACCCGATTTGGGCAAATCTTATATCAATGGAAAGATTATCAGATTTGCCACATGATAAAAAGTCGAAATTAGGGAAATTCTACTTGGTTAACACGTTAGTCACTTAGGAAGTAACTTTTCAATCTTTTAGGGTCGGAATCACGCCTCACTCGACATGCCCTACGAATCAAACAATGAGGGAAATTTGTGGGGCCTTAAAATTTCCTAAGACTTCATAGTATAACACAACAACTGGATACCCCTATAGTTGTTGAAACTCTGAATATCCCCTTGTTCTTGTATAATGGAATCATCGTGCTCCATATATAAACTTAGAGCTTCTTCCCTGCCCTAAAAATTATGTTTACCAACCTTGTTAGCTACTTCATAATGTACCACCAATGTTCTTACAAAAATCTATCAAAATTTCATCTAGCCCAGTTTCCCGACATCTGTACATACGATAAATAGTACACTTGAACTCCTCAACCTTGATGCTCCTTCAATAACCATAACCCCAACACCTCTTTAACTGATCCAAATCCCCCATTAAGAAACCTTTTTTTCTCTCATCATTCAAAAGTCTATATAAATAGGACTACCAATGCCTCCTAATTTAGGTATCCTTTACCAACTCTTTTTCAACCCCCGTCCCCTCCTTGATGCACCTTACTTGGTTAAAGTCACAGAACCTTCGCTCCCTATCCTTTGATAGTCTATACTTCTTCTTTGCTCTATCTTTCTCTTCAAAAAAGACATACAAGTTCTCAAAAGATGTTGTATTAGCTTCCATACCCACTAACTTACCCTCTCTCCTAGATAACTTATACTCCTTCCTATTCATTCGTATATCCTCATCTTTCTTCCTCTCAACCAACTTTGCATAAGCCACCTTATTAGTCTTCACTTTCCATTTAAATTTATCATTCCACCATCAGTCACCTTGGTTCTTGAAGGATCGGCCTCTCAATATGCCCAAAACCTCTCTAGATATCTCCCTGATGCAGTTGGTAGTGATCTTCATCATACTATCCACATCCTCTCTATTCTTAGAATCTCCCATTGCTGTCCAACTCCAAGAGTTTATGTTAGGTATAAAGATTATTTCTAGGTAGGAATTTATAGCCTTTATAGCACTCTATCACCCTTCTTAAGGATCAAAAAGTCTATTTGAGCCTTTGTCACTGAACGATAAAAGGTAATAATGAGCTCCTTCTTTGAGAATCTAGAATTTTCTACCCACAACCAAAAGACACTAGCAATATAAAAAAGTGAAGATACTCCTTTATTCCTTCCCTAGAAACCAAAAATTCTATGCACGTAATCAAACCCTCTCGATAAAGACCCAATATGCTCATTGGAAGCCCCTCTTATGGAAAGAATCTCAATGTTAGGAATGACTTTCATCACCTCATCCTAAACCTCCCAAATCTTTTCTTCTTATTTTCTCCCAAAAAAATTTGTTGATATTCTCTAAATGATTCGAAACATAAAATCTATACACCCAATCAGCTACTAAAGAATCACCTACATGGTAGCAATATTAATAGACTTAATAAAACTTATAATTCGTACAAAATATTGACATTGAATTAGTAAAAATATGGGATAATGTGGATCCATAATCAAATACAACCAACGAACAACAAAGCATACTGAAACCAAATTTGTAGCTACTATACCAGTATCCCCTACCTAGAACCCACTTCATGGAATATAACATTAATACATGTCTTATCCCTGAGCAGTTGATGGAGCATCTATCTATCTATTATATGAGAAATATCGCCTATAGTAACCATGATCTCAACATAAAAAGCAACCCAAAAAATTAGGATCCTACTGAAATAAGCTCAAAGGACCTTAACAGTCACCATTATTTAACCCTCTTCAAGAATAATCATTAAGAGCCTGGCCTCCACCATGCATATCACTGTTATCATCACATATATGGGGCCTCTATCCTAAAATCCTCTTATGTACCCATGAAACTCCTATATAAAATCTCAAGCAAATTGATCCCATGAAAGAAAAGGAGATTCAACTGGTCACTTTTTTTTATAAAGTCCTCCACCACTGGCTGGCTGGCCCAAAGATCTGAAAAGTGGTGAAATCCACTCTATAAGAATTTACCATGCCCAACCTTTGCAACCTCTCACAAAAAACAACCAATAAAATATATTCATATAACCTAGATTCTCCATTGAACAAAGGAGAATTTGCCCTCATGATCTCTACATACCTACCTTGCCCTTCCAAGGACACAAAAGGCAAGCTTACCGGATGTGGCGCAATCTCGAAAATATCTCACTAATACTAGGTGAACTAGTAGTTTCCATATATGCATATGAAGTCTAAAGTATCAATGTAGCATGTTGAATCAAAGTACAATCCACCCTCCAAAAAAACCTAACAGTAGAACCATGCAATCCTCAGGCATAGGTACAGTCATAAGTTTTGTATGTACTGATCTCAACCTCTCTATCTCAATTGACTCAACATCACTAGAAAATCTAAAACCTAAAGGGGCAATCCAAACTTGACTTTTAGTAGAACCAGATACTTTAATCTGAATTCTACCTCAACCACTATTCCTATCACACATCAAAGGCAATGCCTCTAAATTTCAAGATATGGAAGAACGTGTGCTGATCATTTATGAAAGAGTGAATAAGAAATTTTTAAGTGATACAAAGCTTAGGAATACAACAAATTTATTGAAGAAATGGATTTATCCAAAATTCATGTAGCCTCTCAAAGATAAATAATAGATATCTCTACACCAATCTCCATGAGTGTGCTAAACACAGACTGTACTAATGACACCAATAAACCTAGTACGATAACACCAATTTGTTATGAACCAAAATAGCGTGTGCAATAACACCTATTACATGCTCTAGTACAAGTAAGTCTATCTCAACCCTAGACTTAAATAATTTAAGAAAGTCGAACAATAAAAAGGAATAAAAATTCCAAAATAATTAGAGATGAAATAATAAATCAAGATACATGATTGGTCTGGTTGTCACTATTAACAACCTATATTAACAAAATAATATCATAAGCTAAAGTATCTTAAATGCCAGTAAGCATAATATAAAGAAAGAAAGAATTGGTATGCTTTGAATTTTGTCTGCCACTACCTTGATGTTTGTAAATCCATTGATGAAAGAAGGCAAGTTTTGATTAACTAATCAAACCAATACCTTCATGGATTTTAGATAACAAGAAAAATGAAAGGAATTAAAAGTTAGAATGAAACACGTGTACTCAGAAAGTATCATTGATAACCAACCCTTATCTAAAGCTATGACGAGAACCACCACCCCAACTACCCAAAGTTTTTTGCAAAATATTCTAATCTAGTAAATTCACCACTTTGTCCTATTAAGGTAACCCAATTCAACAGACATAGGAGACTAACTAATACTCTATATCAGGCTTAATAAAATATGTTCTATAAATATTCTACGATAAAATACTAAGGGTATATATAAAAGTGTATATCCTGCTACCGAAAGGTGTGACAAACCAACCTCTTAGATCAACCCATGGTCATACCCCGCATATCATAATATCTCAACCTCAAAGTCAACAAAAATGCTATAAGATAATGTAAAGAAGTAAAGTTAATGAATAATATAAAATATTATAAACAAGGTTTAATCATGGTTAATACAATACAAATATAAATACTCAAACACCATATCAAATCATACCAAGCAATAAAATGGAATGTAATGCAATGTAATAATGATATTGAGACACTTATTATACATCTTTCATGAATAAGGATTTTACAAAGTGTATTATTCACCTCTCTAGATATTGTTCATGAATCAAGGGTTTTATAAAGTGTCTCATTCACCTCACCGACTATTATTCTTAGGTCAAGTATTTTATAAAATGTACTATCCACCTTACTGGTAGGTATCCTCAGTCAAGGTTTTACAAAAAATATTATTTTCTTTCAAAATCAATGTATCATAGTGGTATCAATATTATCAATATGTGTAGATGATATGTGGATATAATTATAATAAACAATTAGTATAAACATATAAATTAATTCAATATAGGTGATGAACTCAGAATCAACTCCATCTAACAATGTTTGTGTGTTAGCCATCGTAGGGCACCAATGAATTGAATAGTCATATATGACATCAATAATATTACATAAAATTCCTCATCGGTTATAATCAGTATAATTAAGATAATTTATTGAATAATCAAGGACAACAATATAAATTCAAGCCACCACTTGTGCATGACAATCATATATTCTCTCAAGTCCATAATAACATGCATATAAGTCCCTACTTGGCACCACAAAGATGATAAGCAATCCAAACAATAATATATCATAAAACTTGCCCGAACCTATATTGTTCTTTAAAATAGGAGCATATTCACAAAATTTGATATTATTAGTCTAAAACATTAAAAGAGAACTAAGATAATTAATGAAATTCTTTAATTAGAGATGTTAGACCTTGATAATTACATCAACTATAATAATTCATTTATACTCAAAGTATTTGCTGAGTCTCAGTAACTACATTATCAGGTAATAATAATAATATAATTATCCTCTATAAGGTGACTAAGTTACTTACAAACTCATAACTAAGTAATCACTATCAATTATTCAATATCACTAAAACATCTGTCGACAATCTACTTTGAGGATAGTTACAAAGTAGAAACACTAACTAAGAAAAATGGTTATCTAACTACAAACCATCAAAAGACTCTAGTACCTGCAGATATGCTCTCAATTTCATATAGGTTGGACCCCTAATCTTAAAAGATTCACAAAACACAAACAAACACACAACACGTAAACACTTGCAAAAAAGTCAAGGTACATATCTACCTTTCTTTAAAGAAGATTTGAAAGACAAAACATAGTCCAAAGCATCAATAAGAAGCTCTACTCCCAATAATAACCACCAAAAGTGTCCCACAAAATAAAAAATAACATCTATATATCAAAAGGAGTTTAATGATACCCATATCGACTATAATTATTCTGGGTCCAAAACCCACTATAAGAATTATTTAAAATAATACAATGGTAAAATTAAGATTTTATTACAAAAATGATATTCCTTATGATAAGAGGAGTCTATATTTTGAAACCCATGCAATTAAAAGGTCGAATTAAATTTTAGATTGAAGAAAAACCAATTTTATATTTTCAAAGAAAACCCCAAAAATCATGTTATAAAAAGCATTTGAAGATAGGATTTTAAAGAAATCAATGTTAAATGATGAGTATAATGTTTAAAAACATATTTATGGAATAAATCTCAAAATTCAGTTTAAAATCACCTAATTCGTAGGTCCTAAGCTCCAAAAATAGAGAAAATACATTTTTGGTCGAAAAGGGAAATTATAATTTTTCTAGGGATCATTTGTCTTTTGCAGATGCCGTCCTTTATTTTCAAACATTCGAAAACCTAACCCCTAACCTTTGAAAATATAAGCCTTTTGTCATACCACATAATTTTTCCTTTTAAAATTTTAATGTTTAAGCTTACTACCCTAGCTACGACTTACCTAATGAGTCATAAAGACTCTATACGAGTTGTAGTGCCCAAATCATAGGGTGAACAAAACAGATACCAATTTCTCTATCCTCAGTAAGATTATTACCATATGAGTCATGGTGAGACATTACGAGTCTAATGAGGGATTTGTAGTCTCACTAGTGTAGTGTTCCCTTATATCTATTATAGCTATGATTAGACCCTATGAGTCATAATGTGGGACTAAGATTCGTATGGATTAACAATGGAGATGCCTAGGGACACTTCCCAGACTATGAGTCTAGAAGACGGATCATAGTCAGTAGTTATGAATCGTAAGGTGACCCATAATAATTGGGCGGCAAATTTTTAGTGTTTCATTAAGGGTATTTTGGTCATTTCCCTATGTCTCTAATTATGACCCACAACCTTCAAACCCTTTTGGGACCTGATTTTTATTCCAAAACATAATCAAACACACTCATAAACTCTCCCAAATCCCTAAGTTAAGAACAATCTAGGGTTTCTCAAGGTTGATCATTTAGAGCTTCCAAGTGGTTATTTCTCTCTATAATTGTGATATTTTCAGGCATGTTAATCTTCTCCTTAAACTTGTTTTACTTAAAGAATATGTTTAAATGGTTGTTCATGTGGATTTAAATATGGGTTTGGATAAACTTTGAGGGTTTTTGAATGAATGTTACATGAATTATATTTCCATGATTGTATATGAATTGTTTGTTCTTTATAAATAGTTTTTGAACTAAATGGGTTTATGGGTACAAGAATTTGAAAAGGAGTCAAAAAATTCCCCCAATTGATGATTTTAGTTTGGAATTTTGTTTTGGAAATTGTTTTCCCTCAATCCACTTGCATAATTGTCGTTGAATTATGATTTTTCGCATGGTTTGACTTACTCACATAAGCTAGTACATTTAATAAATGGTTAAACGGATGAAAAATTGTTTTGAAGGCCTTTTAGGCCATGTTTTTTATTTAAAAGTAGAATCTCAGGGGTCGAGGCATTCCCCTGAGTTATTTTGATAAACTAAAAGGGGTCAAGGAATTTTCCAAACTTAATTTATTGAACAAAAGGGGTCATGGAATTCCCCCAAATTGATCGAATTGGTATGGCATAATTATTTTCTTACAAGCATAATTGTATGACGATACCTGTGGTTGATGGCTTAATGGATTATTCCTTGGTTAAATGGGTGGGTTATGTCAAACTTGATTTAATTAGTCTTAAAGGTGTGTTTCTAGGCCATAAAGGTGGAGGTCCCAGGGGACCGATACATAAACTAAAGATTGTCGATGTTAGGGTTGGTCTTGATGATCGTGTGCTTATGTCACACTATAAATATGTATATCCTAGATTGAAGTGGGGTCAGCCTATTCCTTGGTATTTCTTGGATACCTCTGGTTCGTGATGCTAACATACAATGGGATCCTTTCAGCAAGGAGAACTGGACCCATATAGCCCGTGGGTGTTTTTATGATGGTTGCGCTATAAATTCTAGGATAATGTTTTACTTTCATTCTAAGCCTTATTCCATATCGTGGCACGTTATATATATGTAAATAATTTTATACATTAGTTTTGAATGATTTCGAACTGGTTTTACCATGGCATTATTTTATCCCTTACCTGGGTTACATTCTATCGCTCATCCAGCTAACCGTCTTTGAACATTGTATCCCCACATGATGTGGAAATCAAAGACATTTCTACTTTTCTTATATAACATTAGGTAATCCCTGGATTGCTCATGAGTCTTCTTAAAGTGGTGATCTTCCATTATTTGGAAAACCTTAATTTCATGTTTTGGTTTTTCCATGTCATAGACTATCTTTCAATTTCTTTTTTACTATCATCAGGGGCATGTACTGACTTAGATTGATGTTGGTTTCATAGAGTCTTACCGATTACTGTTTTTTGGGATGGTTGCTGAAATTCTTAGATTTTTTTCCAAGTTAGCTGAGTTAACTATCTTGTTATATGTTTGAAACTTAGATGTACCTTGTTACATGTTTGGAATTCATCTATTGTTAGTTGCATTATATTCTTGTTGTCTAAGGTAAAGAGGGGTAGTCTGTGGTCCTCGGTGGACTTGAGAATTCCAACATGGCCAGGCCCTGGTTTGAGATATGACAAGCTTTATATCAGAGACTAGGTTCGTGGTCATTGGCTGTCCACAAAGCCGTTTCAAGCAAATTCTCTTTTATGGGGGTGTATCATGCCACACTTATAACGGAGAGGCTACGGGGCATTCAAAAAATTTTCCCTTTCTTGTGATCTATTTTATGGGATATAGAGTCTAAGTGTAATACCCCGTAAGATAAACTGCTCATTTTAACTCTTAGTGTCATGTTCAAGGGGTCCAAGGCATGAATTTTACACTAAGTGTAGGAGACTTAGTCATTTCAAGACGTCAAGATTTTAGGGAATTTATATTTTTCCTTTTCGAATTTGTTGTTAATTTTTAAGTTAAAACATTCTTAGGGATATTAAAGAGGTGTCCTGAAATAGTTTAAGAGTTTTTGAAAAAGGTTCAGGATGACTTTAGACCTCAGAGGCATCAATCCATCAAGATATTGGCGTGTCACAGATGATATTCTCTGCGATAACTTCTATGATAAAGAGGCAAGACCTCTACAATAAGGTTCGTGACATGGAGGTTAGTTTCTCTGATAACCTTTATACCACGGAGGTAGTATTTTCCTCTGTTTTAAATTAAAGGTCCAAGGGGTACTTTGGTCTACCCCCTTATCACCACATGTCCAAAATTTGAGTTAAGGCCCCAAGAAGGGTATTATTTTACCGTTCTCCATCAGATAGCATATGTATACCCTCCCCTTTCTTAAGAACAAAATTCAGGCTTTTTTCCAAGAATTCAAGAATTCAAGTTCCAATTTCAAGCCCTTCTTTAAAAACTCATCCAATTAAGGTATGTGGTGTATTCATCAATGGTTTAATTTAACCCATTAAGTCTCAACCCCCATTTTTATTCAAGTATGCATTTTTAATCTTCTTTTGTGAAATTATCCATGTAAATCATGAATTTAATCCATTTTTTCTTTGTAATTTGAAATCAAGCTATGTCAACATGTTTTCCCCATGTGAAATAGGTTATTTCATTCTATAAATTTCAATTAACCATTTCATATTTAATTGATTCTATGTTAAATTATTAAATTATGAACTAAACCATGTAAATATTTTATCCTCCCAAGTTTAACTCATTCCCATGCTCAAATTTATGTCATTCATCAGTTTAATGAAATGTATTATGATTTGGGTCTCTAAATTATGATTTCCTACCAGTTTTTAAATGATGTTATCATATTTAAAGTATCACTCAGTGTTGGAGATATATGAATACTCGATTCTAATTTGTTTATACATGTCTTTTTTTTAAGTTACAAGTAAGTCAGGTCATGATATTCATTAGCATATTCATGCTGAGCAAATATCAGTTATGAGTTTTGTAAAAAGTAAACAGTACTAGTTCATATTTTGTTGGGAGTAGAATTTAGCATCAAGAGAACATAGGGATGAAGAATGACCCATAAAAATAGCACTGAGACCTTTAGTAGCAATCCCTAAGTTCTAGAACTATGTAGCCAACATATGTTATGAAAGGTCACCCACAAGTTTAGGATTGGCACTTAATCAGGGGTCACTCACCATTTTAGGACTGACCCTATAGTTCTTTAAGTAACAAGATTAGTATATCTACACGGTCGGTGTTAGTACCTATAGATTGGTACTGACGGCGTTCAAACTAGGGTTATAGGTTAGACCCTGATTAGCTCATATTGGGGCATGCCTGTTACATGATAGCTTCCATAGTTTCAGTCATTACACAGTCTATATAAGTTCATATTTGCTTGACCAAGTATTCATATTTCCAATCATTCAGTCAATAACTTTAACATATCATTTTAGTACATTCTTTACTTGGTCTTGCATTCTAAGTTCTACATGTTCAGTTTCCATATGTATTTCAGTTAGTCCTTATATCATGTACCAGTACATTCAAAGTAATAACCCTATACTCCCTTTTTCACTATATTTATTTCATAATATAGGTTCGAATACTTAGATCCCCAATCGACCTTAGTCATCTCAGTACCCCTAAGTAGCAGTTGTGGTGAGTTCTCATCAGACCGAGGTCAAGTATTTAAAAATATTTTCCATTTTTCTTTATTTTTATTTGTTGGAGTTAGTTAGGGGTTTATCCCATCAACTCTTCATGTCTTAGAGACTTTGATACTAGATTATTTTTAGATATTTAGATATTCAGACACATTTTCAATTTTCCTTTTTATCAGTTATTCATACATGATGATATTCATTTCACTATTACATTATAATAGAATTTTATCAATTTATCTTCCACATATTCTATTTGCTTACTATTTTATTTTGTGCTCATACTCGGTATCAGATGATAGGTTAGCTTGGGGTCACTTGTGGCCTTAAGCATCGTGTCGAGAGTAAGGGGTAGCCTTGAGTTGTTACAAAACATAGCATTAGATCCATAATTTTTAAAGTGGCCTAGGGAGTCTGAAAATTACATTAAGTAGAATCGTGTGCATGGGTGAGAAGAGTGCCACATTTATGGGAAAGATTTTATGAGTTATTTTATAAAAAGTTTTCTATTTTTCAGTATTCATGTCGTGCAAAAGAGAATGAGCTAGATTGAGTTTTCTCTTTCTAACTCTTCTTTCATTTTGTTTATTGACAATGCCTCCCAGAAGAAATAACGAAAAAAATAGCGGGGATCAGCCCACACCTCCACCTCTTCAGAAAGATCCCCTAAACGATTATGTTTCTCATTCCAAATTGAAGGAATCTTTATAGCTTTGTCCTATTCTGTGGTTGCTCAGACTAACCAGTAGGCTATTTTCCCTGCCAATCTAGTAGTGAATACAACTTCAGCTAGGATCCAAGACTTTACTCGGATGAATCCTCTATTTTTTCCTAGATCTAAGTCTGAGAAGGATCTATAAGAGTTTCTAGACTGAGTGCAGAAGGTGACCGACATTATGGGTGTCACTTCGTGTGATAGTGTTAAATTAGCTGCTTATCTATTGAAAAGGGTAGCTCATACTTGGTTTAAGCAGTGGAATGATGATAGAGATATTAAGGCAGGGCTTATAGAATAGGAGAAGTTTGACATAAGGTTCTTAGACCGATTCTTCCCACTTGAATTAGGGGAGGCTAAGGTACACGAGTTTATAAATCTTAAGTAGTTTAACATAAGAGTGAGGTAATGCTCACTCAAGTTAACCTAGTTGTTGAGGTGTGCTCTAACCATTCTGGTTGATTCTAGGTCCAAGATTAGTAAATTTGTGCTAAGTGTTTTTGAGGAAGTTGTTAAGGATTGCATGACAGCTATGTTTATCAATGAGATGGATCTCTATATATTGATAGTCCATGCTCAGCAGATTGAGGAGAAAAATCATATGAAGATGAAAAAAGAGAATAAGAGGGCGAGAACAGGTAGCTTTAACTTTTCTCATTAGAGGTCTAATGATGGAAATTATTCTCAGTTACACTAGAAATGTTTAGCTCCATCCCTATGTTTAGCTAGTATGCTAGTGCCTAAGTTCAGGCATAATAGTTAGGGTAGAGAGACATGTTCTAAGTCTCATTCTAGTGTAAACAGTTTTCATACAAATCCACCTTCCAAAAAGTGTGGTAAGAATCATCAGGATGAGTGCAAAGCAGGTAGTGATACATGTTTTGGGTTTGATAAGCTAGACTACTGTTTTGGAGAGTGTCCAGTAGTTGCTAAGAGTGGAAAGGATTTGCGCCAACAGGGCCAGTCCAACTTTTAATCAGCTCAGAAGGTTGCCTGAATCAGCAGGGTGCCACTTTTAGTGACACCAATAGGAAGCACCAAAATAGACTGTATGCCTTTCAGGCTCAACATGATCAGAAAATTCCTTCTGATTTGGTTACAAGTATGTTACAAGTCTTTCATCTTTATTTTTATGCATTGTTAGACCCTGGAGCTTCAGTTTTCTTTATGACTCTTTATAAAGCTATAGAATTAAGTGTCAGTCTCGAAATTCTAGTAGAGCCTTTCTAAGTGTCTACCCCAGTGGGTAAGTCTATTATAGCTAGATGGGTATACAAAAATTCCCCAACCACGGTGTCTTAGAAAGTTACTTTATTTGATTTTGTAAAGTTAGAGATGACTAATTTTGATGTCATTCTCGGCATAGATTGGCTGCACTTGTGCTATGCCTTAGTTGATTGTATGAATAGAATTGTTTAGTTCTATTTTCCTAATAAGCTTGTTATTGAATAGAAGGGTAGTACTTTAGTTCCTAAGGATCAACTTATTTCCTATCTTAAAGGAAGGAAAATGATATCCAAGGGATGTATTTACCATATATCCAAGTCAAAGACACTAAAGTTCAAGTAGTGAATAAATTTCTAGATATTTTCCTAAAAGATCTTCCCAAAGTTCCTCCCAAAAGGGATATTGATCAGAATTGATCTCTTTTTAGATGCCCAATTTATCTCAATTCCACCTTACAGAATGTCTCCAAATGAGCTTAAATAATTGAAAAAACAGTTTAAAGACCTCTTAGATAAGGATTTTATTAAACTCATTATCTCTCCATGGCATGCTCTAGTTTTATTCGAGCTCAAGAAAGATGGTTCTCTCAGAATGTAATCGACTATCGTCAGTTGAACAATGTCACAATCTAGAATAAGTATCCTCTCTACAAGATTTATGACTTTTTTGACCAACTTCCAGTTGAAAGCTATTTCTCTAATATAGACCTCAGATCCAGCTATCATCAGCTTAGAGTTAGCAAATGTGACATTTCAAAGATAGCTTTTAGAACTCGGTATGGTCACTTCGAATCCCTTATTATGTCTTTTGGACTAAAAAATGCTCCAATAGATTTTATGGACTTAATAAATAGGGTGTTCAAGCAATAATTGGACATATTTGTTATAGTCTTCATAGATGACATCCTTGTCTATTGCTGTAGTAAGAGTGATAATGAATACCATTTGTGGGTTGTATTGTTGACCCTTAAAGACCACCAGTAATTCACTAAGTTCAGCAAGTGTGAGTTTTGGTTGAGATCATTAGCTTTCCTTGGTCATAGCATTTCTTGGGATTACACTCGAGTTGATCCTCAAAAGACCAAAGTAGTGAGAAGCTGGTGTAGACCCATCTCTCCATCAGATACCATGAGTTTTTTAGGTTTAGATAGTACTACAGATGGTTTTTCGAAGGGTTTTATTTTATTTCTTTTTCCATTGTCAATACTAAACAAGTAAAAGGTCAATTTTCAGTAGTCAGATTCATGCGAGAAGAGTTTTCATGAGTTAAAGACTTGACTCACTTTCTTTCTAGTATTTACCTTGCCAAATGACACAAAGGAGTTTGTAGTTTATTGTGATGCATCCAGAGTTAATCTTGGTTGTGTGTTATTGCAGCGAGGCAAGGTCATAGCTGATAATGCTCAATCTACAGCTCTTGTAAGAGTGTAAACCGGTCGTTGTCAAATATATAACCCAACTGGGTTGGGTATCGATCCCACAGGGAATAGCCGGTCAACAAATAAGTAATGATTATTAGACTTTTGGTGCAAGTCTCGTAAAAGAGGGGGGATTGTAATGTGCAACTGATGTAAACATAATAATAGGATGAAAACAGAAAATAGCAAAGTAAAAAGAAAGAATGTTTTAGTAGGACGTTAAACAATGAGAATTGAGAGTTGGGGTTATGTCCACCTTATGAGTTATACGTCTCTATTGGCTATGAGTTATGCGGAATTCAGACATGCATGTGCTTATAGAGAATTGTATTCTATGGTAAATCCAAGCGTCTTTCGACCTAACAAGGACTATTTCACTTTAACTCTTTCGAGCTTAAAGCGTATCTAACGGTACAAATTCTCCAAGAGGTTAATCCAGTTATGGCACTAACTTTTTAACAGGGGTTGGTGCCCTATTACCTTGACATTATCTCTTTTCCAGACATATAACTTTTCTTTCAAACAAGTTAATGCTATACTGGCGTATTCTATGCATTTGCAACCACAAGAATTTGCATTAAGATGAAGAGAATAATGATATAAGCAGCATACGTGTCGCGAATTCACAAACTCATAGCAATAGATAGTATCTCATACGGCTTCCATAACCCCAACAGAGAAGTTTAGCTACTCATAAGTGCGATGGAACTCACAATAGACATTATTATTATACCACAATAAAGATATCACATGTAGTATGGTGTGGTATGGCTTTAGGCGTGAACTCCCTTTCAATGTAACGTTTCTCTTGTTGTGGAATTTAAGAATTGAATAGATGAATAAAAAGTAGAATTAATTAGAAGTAGTAGTCAATGATGAGAATAATGAGAATGCCTCAAAACCTTCAGCAAAATAGGGTATTTATAATACCCATATCCTATTCCTACTAGGCTACTGCGTACTTATCCTAATCCTAATAAATTACTGCATCATTATCCTAATCCTAATAAGTTACTGCTAGTCCCCAAAGTCTTTAGAATTGCTGTTTTTGCCCGGGACAGATTTTCCATGCGTCACTTTTGGTCCTTGGCGTCCAAGCTTTCCCTTACTTCTGTCGTGAAGCTTCCTTTGGCGTCAAGTTATCCATAAAATGCTGAAATCTGCACCATTTATACCTGAAAACTTGCTAATCACGTTTGTTAGCTCACTTACAGGAAAACAGACTAAAAGTGCATGAATTATATAATTTGTCCTCAAAACTCAGCTAAAATATGGGTACATTATAGCACTTTAGGCATGTAAATTTGCCTATAATCAACACCCCACACTTAAATCTTTGTTCGTCCTCGAACAAAATATCATGTCCTTCTAAACATCCACTTAGGGTTTCACAGTAACAACACAAAATATTCATTAAGACAGGCATGACACTTATTACAAAGAGTAGTTTTCTGATCACTACTAGAAACAATTCAACCTCTAATATAGACTCGTGATGATTGTTAATTCGTATTCAAAAGTTAAGGCACAGAGAATCATACACAACCACCCAAAACTCATCAACCATGTGTGTCTCACAATATATTACCCATAATCACTCACAAGTATAGTATATTTATCGAAACATGGGTATACGAGTATTCTTGCTCTCGCTCTCACAAAGAAGTCATATGTTGCAGTTGATGACCATAGGCTTGCCCTTAGTGTAATGCTCCACTAAATATCGGAATGCTAAGCTTAGGATCAAATAGGTCTTTTGCTGGTTGTAATGTAGGCTAAGGGACGGGTAGGACTATTTTTGCCAGAAATAGTGACTATGTTCCTAAACGCTTTAATACATCACATTATGCCATTAACACTTTCTTGCAAACAACCTTTCTACTTTCTTTTAATCTACCACCCCTTCGCACCTCTTTTGTTATTTAATTTTGAACAGAATTTATCTTTTTGTTTTTCTATTTCTTTTTCTTTTCTTCTCTTTTTTTTAACACACCTCTATTATAACCACTCTTTTTCGTAACAAATTCAAGAACCAATACATTCTAAGGCATCACACTCATCCAATTTCCTCTTATTTAGTCACATGACTTTATAATTTAAAGCACTTAGGAATTTGGATCAAATTATGGTCTTAAAAAAAATAGATTAGGCTTACATATGAGGTTGTCGAAGAAAATAGGCTAAAGGCTCAAAGGGGGTTATCTAGGATGATGTCCATGGGTAGATAAAATGAAGGTAAAAAATCATAGGTTGCCAAAGAAATGCCTAAATCATCTCCTAAACTCTACACTCTTTATTTTGCTTTACATACATACCAGGCAAGTTCTACCATCAGCCACAAACATAGAATATACTATCATCACACATACAAGGCACATGGTTGACTTTATTGGCAGCAGTATAGACTCTTGACCCAACATATGAAGGAATTAAACCACACAATTATCACAGTGAGTCACACTTAGAGCCTAAACATCTCAATAGTAATGATTTTATCACAGACTCTTGTCATAATACCATGCTGCCTATCAGAACAATTTTATGCAAAGTTTGTAAAAAAAAAAAAATTTTCCTAAAAAAAATTAAAACAAACAAACATAAATAAGCAAAACAAATGAATAAACAAATGCAGATAAGGAAGTATAGCATGCAAATACCAGCACCCCATACTTAGACGGGACACACTGCCCTCAGTGGAAAATAAATAAGAAGAACCTTATTAGTCGGACTCCTCCTCTATGTCTGGGGTCATGCTCCCTTCATCGGAATCATCATTGGAGTCATCATTGTCATCAGAATTCTCTTCCACGTTGGAGTCTGGCATTTTGCAATCATCATTGGTTGGCACATCGTCATCAAGAGGTTCCTCAAAGTACACACCTACTCCACATATTTGCCTTGCATGCTCATTCATTGGGTAGTCATAATCCAGCTGTTGGAGCTCTGCAACAGTTGGAACACGACCTTCGCTCATCATTGTAAACTGAGTTATGCCATAAAGATGGCGAAAGAAACTCTCATCCCGAGCATCTCTCTCAGCAGTAGTAAGGTTGACACCATGTGTAGATTCAGCATCTTTAACCTTTGTGAGGTCAACCTTCTTCGGGTTGTGTGGAAGCTTATGATTAGCCGGTTCCTCTTCGATGTCCTCCTTCCTCAATATTGCAGTCAACAGGTTGCCAAAACTGAAGTGGGACCTCTTGTGTAGCCTAGCTTTCCGCATTGTAGATCGAATAATTGCCCCAATGTTGATAGGGACATTTGTCATCAATGCGTATACCAAGCACACTCTATCTCGTGTTATCTTGGTGTACTGGGTCCCGGGAATTAGGCAAGAGTTGACTATGCGCAACCATATCCTTGCTTCCCTATTCAAAGGAGCATATGAGAAGGTGTTGTGCCGACCGGTGTCCTTGTGTCTACTCCATCATGCCATGGATCTTGTTCCACAAAGTGTGTGGTGAATGGCACTGTATGGAGGTCTATTGTACAGCTCCTTGAGTGGTGATGGATCAACTGAAGGCAAACTTAGAAAGGAGTTGAAGAAATCCGCATTTAGTTGTAAAACTTGGCCCCGCATCTTGACTTCAGTCCCTGTGGTTTTCGGTGACCAGTTGGCATAGAATTCTCGTGTTAAATTGAGATTGCACTCTCCCATATCTCGGAAGATGAAATCAAGATGTAACGCCAGTATCTTGGACAACATGCGCGGTTCTTTCTTTGCTAGGCTTTCTTTGTGTATCAGGTCCACATGAACATATTTTCTCTCTTTATTGTTCCTATACCACTCCTTTGCTTCCTCCTCGAGGACCCATTTAATTCCGAACATGCGGCGTGGTACTTACATGGAGGATGATTCTCGTTGCTCTTTTCGTCCTCTTTTCTTGCCTTTTTGTGAAGTGGTTGCTTTATCTTTGCCTTGTCTTGCTTTGAGTGCCATTGTACCTGAGATTATAACAATAGTCAAGTTAGCATCATCTTGGTGGATACAATCAATAAACAGGCAGTAGTGGCACCACCCCACACTTAGTTTGTTGGCATCAACTAGTGAAGTAAAAGTATGTCGATTACTCAGACTTCATCGATATACGTTTTTAGGCGCTATATTCCAACAACAAAATCAGTGCAGTCATATTTCTTGTGACCTTGGCAATACTTTCATGTTCAAGACTTACTACATAGTTATTGAATCAAGGTATAGCATCTAGAAATAATCAGAACCTCATATGGTGGTAGTCAACCATAATTCTTGTCTCGATGAACAAGTCATTCCAACATGTAAGATTTCTATTGACAAGATTATGCAATTTTCTTGACCATGTTAATTCCGCAAAAGTATGACAGTGAATCAAAATCAAATTCAAGTTGGAAACATGTTAAGATCATTCTTACGTATTCTTTCACTCACTTAGTTGTATCACAACACATCAACCACGTTCAACTCACCAATACTACTTCAAGATTTAGCGATTCATAATATGCGTAGTAGTATAGTACTTTCGGAATATAAATGAAGAACAAAGAAGTACTTACTTGGTTGATGACCTTGGATGATGTTCTTGCAAAGTAAAAGAGCAAAAGGAAAATTTTTGAGAGGATTTGGAGAGGTAGGCGGCGCTTATGCTAGGTTTGCAATGTATTTTTGGTCTAAGACTAAGTCTATTATTTATAGGAGAGGCTTGGGTCGGGTTTTGACCCATTTAAAATCAGATTTGGAGACAAGAAGTGACCATAGGCGGCGCCTAAAGCTTTGCCTATGCTTGGCATAGGCAGCGCTTTTTGCAAAGCATTGTTGAGCATAGGCGGCGCCTATGCCATGGCATTGTTAGGCATAGGCGGCGCCTTGTGCATAGCATATGAGATTCAGAGACAAAAGGCATTGGCATAGGCGGCGCCTATGCTATGGCATACTTGGGCATGGGCGACGCCTATGCTATGGCACACTAGATTCCGAGAGCTTAGGCCATGGAATAGGCCTTGCCTTGTTCGTGGCCTAGTTTTACATAGGCCTAGCCTTGTTTGTTGCCTATATTTTCATAAGAAATGCCTAATTCATAGCCATTTGCTTCTTCATTACTAACGTACCACCTTCAACATGTAATACAACCAAATCAAAATTTGGAACCAATCTCCTTGTTTACGCCTCTTGTACCTACACTTGCTTAAAGACAACAAATACGATTAGAACGATGGGTTGCCTCCCATCAAGCGCCTTAGTTTTGGTCGTGGCACAACTCTTCTTTTTGGATTTTTTTTATTTATCAAAGGCAAACACGAAATAGAACGAAAGAAAGAAAAACATATAAAACGATGGGTTGCCTCCCATCTAGCGCTTGATTTATTATCGCGGCATGACATAGTTACCTCGAGTACTTAGAATTCATCGAGATAAGTGATGGCCATATAATTTATTGAGTCGAGAGGACCGATATAAGGTTTTACTCATTGGCCATTCACCTTGAATACAACACCATTTTGTCTTTCAACTCAACTACTCCAGACGAGTAGACTTGGTTAACTTTGTACGGACCAGACCACTTGGACTTCAACTTACCTGGGAATAACTTCAATCTGGAATTGAAGAGGAGTACCATATCATCCTTTTCACAGTTTCGTTGAACAATCCGCTGATCATGATACTTTTTGATCCGCTCCTTGTATAGGTCTGATATTTCATAAGCATGTAGACGAAATTCATCCATCTCGTTCAGCTGCTCCAATCTCAGATTCCTTGCATCATCCCAATTCAAATTCTATCGCTTCAACGCCCTTAATGCTTTATGCTCGAGCTCAATGGGTAAGTGACAAGCCTTCCCATAAACTAGTTGGTACGGGGACATGTCAATTGGCGTTTTGAATGCAGTCCTATAAGCCTATAGTGCATCGTCCAGCTTCCGAGACCAATCTTTCCTATTAGCATTTACCGTCTTTGCAAGGATTTGCTTGATCTCTCGATTGGAAACCTCTACCTGCCCACTAGTTTGTGGGTGATAAGGTGTGGCTACCTTATGTTGCTTGACACCATATTTTGCCAACACGGATTTGAATAGCTTGTTGCAAAAGTGAGATCCTCCATCGCTTATGATAGTACGTGGTACTCCAAAGCGAGAGAAGATATTCCTCTTCAAGAATTCTACAACACGCTTTCCCTCATTGTCGGCCAACGCTACTGCTTCAACCCATTTTGAAGCATAATATACGGCGACTAGGATGTATTTCATTCTGAACGAATTTATGAATGGACGCATGAAATCAATAACCCATACATCAAAGAGCTCGACTTCAAGAATTTTCAACATGGGCATCTCATGGTGTTTTGAAATCGCACCTTGTCTCTGACATTGGTCGCATCTTCTCACAAATTCGTAGGCATCTCTAAATATCAACGACCAATAATATCCACTTTGCAATACCTTTCTTGCTGTCCGATTACCTGCGTGATGTCCTCCAACTTAGGAAGTGTGACATGCTTCCAATATATTAGGCACCTCTACATGGGATATGAATCACCGGATAACACCATCCGCGCATCGTCGAAACAAAAATGGCTCATCCCAAAAGTAGTGTTTTACATCATGCATAAACTTCCTCTTTTGATGGAAAGATAAATTTGCAGGTATGACATTACTCACCATGAAATTCGCAAAGTCGGCATACCATGGTAACTCTTCTATTATCGTGGCTAAGATCTCCTCGTCAGGGAATGCATCATCAATCTCGATTTCAGGCTGTGCCATATGCTCGTTCTCAAGTCTAGATAGATGGTCAGCCACTTGGTTCTCGCAACCCCTTCTATCTTTTACCTTGAAATCAAATTCTTGCAGCAACAATACCCATCGAATTAGCCTCAGCTTTGCGTCCTTCTTTGTCATTAGGTATCTCAGAGCTGCATGGTCTGTATGAACGATCACTTTGGTTCCCAACAAGTAAGCACGAAACATCTCAAAAGCATACACAACCGCTAGGAGCTCTTGTTCTGTGACAGTATAGTTCTTTTAGGCTTCGTTCCGGACCTTGCTCGCATAATAGATAAGATGGAATAACTTTTCCCTTCTCTGGCCAAGTACAGCGCCCAAAGCTACCCCACTGGCATCACACATGACTTCAAACGGTAGGGACCAATCTGGAGCTACCATGATAGGAGTTGCAATTAGCTTCCCTTTGAGGCATTCGAATGCCTTCAAACAATCTTCATTGAAGTCAAACTTTGCATCTTTCTCCAGAAGTTTGCATAATGGACTAGCCACTTTGGAGAAGTCTTTCATGAACCGCCGATAGAAACCTGCGTGCCCGAGGAAACTACGAACTCCCTTTATGGAAATTGGAGGTGGTAGCTTCTCGATGACTTCAATTTTAGCTCGATCAACCTCAATTCCTTCTTCGGAGATTTTGTGCCCAAGAACAATGCCTTCCTTAACCATAAAGTGGCACTTCTCCCAATTCAGTACTAGGTTGAATTCTACAAATCTTTGCAACGCCATACTCAGGTTTACCAAACACGATTCAAACAACTCGCCCACAACTGAAAAATCGTCCATGAATACCTCCAACGTATCTTCAACCATATCAGAAAAGATGGACATCATACAATGCTAAAAGGTGGCTGGTGCGTTACATAGCCGGAATGGCATGCGTTTAAAGGCAAACGGACCATATGGGCATGTGAACATTGTCTTCTCTTGGTCTTTGGGGGCAATACAAATCTGATTATAGTCAGAATAACCGTCTAAGAAATAAAACCAGCCTTTTCCCGCTAATCGATCGAGCATTTGGTCCATGAATGGCATTGGAAAGTGATCTTTGAGCGTCCATGAATTCAGCTTTCGGTAGTCCATGCATACTCTCCATCCGGTGACGGGTCTGAGTGGAATAAGCTCATTCTTCTCATTTGCTACTACCGTCATGCCTCCTTTCTTGGGAACACATTGTACCGGGCTTACCCATGTACTGTCAGAGATTGGATACACTACCCCCGTATCTAACCACTTAATAATTTCTTTCTTCACCACTTCCTGCATAGGTGGATTTAGACGCCTTCGATGTTCAATAGTGGGTGTGCAATTTTCTTCAAGCTGAATCTTGTGTGTACAAATCCCAGGGGGAATACCAATAATAGCAATGAAAGCTGCAACTTGCCGCACACCTAAATCTGTCGCCATAATGACTGGAAGTGTGTTTCCGTTTCCTAAGAATGCATATTTTAAATGGCTAGGTAGCTTTTTCAATTCTAACGTGGGTGGCTCTTCAATAGATGGTTTAGCTGGTGGTGTGGGTCAATTTTTGAGATCAAGGTCCAGCTTTTTGGGAGCATGAGGGTATGACCCAAATCCTGTTAGAGCATCAATAATCTCTTCATAATTTTCAGCATCCTTATGCTCAACATTCATGAGCACAACCGCCAATGGGTCATCAATAATTTGCTCCTCTTCAAGTAATTCTTTCTCATCATCAAAGTAAACATCAGCCACCGAAAATACATTCAGCTCTTTGGGTTGCTTCATTGATTTACACACATCAAAGCGAACTACTTCGTCATTTATCCGGAATAAAAGCTCATTAGCTCTTAAATCGATAAGCACACTTCCTATTGCAAGGAAAGGGTGCCCTAAGATTATGGGAACTTCTGAATCTACCTCACAATCCAAAATAACGATGTCTGTCGGAAAGATGAATTAAGAAACCTTTACCAATACATCACATAGAATACCAACAGGTCGTTTTACCGACCTATCCGCCATTACGAGCCTCATATTGGTTGGAGTAGGATCACCCAACCCCAAATTTTTATGAATAGATAATGGCATCAAATTGATGCTGGCTCCTAAATTGCATAATTCCTTGGAAAAATTTAAAGAACCAACTGTGCATGGAATAGTGAAAGCACCGGGGTCGGCCTTCTTCTGAACTAGTGATCGGGTAGCAATTGCACTGCAATGATGCACAGTGTCTTGCAACTCATAGCTTGCTGCCCGCTTCTTTGTCAAAAGATCTTTCATAAATTTCGCATACCCAGGCATTTGTTCTAGTGCCTCCACCAACGAAACATTTATGGTCAGCTGCTTTAGCATCGTCATGAATTTGCTGAACCTTGTATCATCCGCAATTTTCTTCAATCTTTGAGGAAAAGGTGGTGGTGGAAGTGGGATTGTTTTCTCCACAGCTTTCTTCTCCTGTTTCTTTCGTATTTCAGTCTTTTCAGGCTACAATATACTTGGTGTGACGTCATGGACGTCGTGGTTGGCTTCTACTGCGTTTTCTCCATTATCCTTATCATCGTTGTCCGCTACATTGTCGACCACTTTCTTGCCTTTGGATGAAGTTTCCAGCACCTTACCACTTTGAGTAGTAATAGCCATGCATGATCCATCATTCCTTGGATTTTGCACAGTGTCGCTAGGTAAAGTGCCAGCCTTTCTTTGATTTAGTGTTGCAGAAAGTTGGCTCAATTGCTGCTCTATTTGCTTTATTGAAGTGGAATGTGAGTCGACCAATTGCTTCATTGAGGACAAATCATTTATTACCTCAGTTACTCCTGCGCTGGTTGCTTCCACTCCTTTTAACAGTTTAGCCATCATATCTTCCATATTTCCAGAACCAGATGTAGTGGCGTCACATCTTCCTGGGGGAACATACAAACCACTCTTGTCATTCTTGTTCTTCCAACTACCTTGGTCCTTGTTTCCAGATTTATCATAATAGTTCCGACTGTGGTTTCCTTGGGTATTACCTCAAAAACTCCCCTGATTGTTTAAGTAGTTGGCCTCTTCTTCCGAATCAGATTCATCTCTTCCTTTTGACGCAACAGCTTTGACTTTTTCGGTTTTCCCTGATAATAGATTTTTTGTAAGAAGATCCACTTATGTTTTCAGGTGCGCCATATCTTGATCACGTTCTTCTTCTCTTCTCCTTTGGTCTACAGTCATGCCAATAGATAAAGTGGGGCTTGCTACCTCAGAATCCCTGGTATGCCAAGCTCTACTTTGCTTCGTCATCCGATCTAGCATATTTCTTTCCTGACCAAAGGTGAGATCCATAAATGATCCTCCAGCCGCATTATCCACCACTAGTTTAGTTATTGAATTCAAAGATCTGTATAGTATCTCCATTAGGTGAACATTGGTCATATGATGGTTTGGGCACCGCATAAGCTTCGTCTTGAACCTCTCCCATGTCTCATGAAGAGCTTAGGTTGGAAGCTGCCGAAAATTGCTGATTTCATCTCTCAATTGTGCTCTTTTGGGTGGTGGAAAGAATCTTTCTAGGAAAGCCTCTTTCAATTGCCTCTAATTTGTAATAGAATCAAGAGTCAGCCCATTCGACCATAGAGTCGCCTCCCCAAACAGAGACAATGGAAATAAGCGTAATCGTATTGCATTCTGACCAACACCAGGATAGTCAAACGACTTGCATGTAGAAATAAAGTTGATCAGGTGCATATTCGGATCATCGCCTGATAGTCCACCAAATAATCCCTTGAGTTGCAATAATTAAATCATGGTGCTTGTGATGTTGAACTTGGCTCCGGGTGCCAATGATGGAGGAATAATGGCTCCAGTAGCTCCGGCTCCATCGAGATCATCATCATCATCATCAAATGTTGGTTGCACGGGTCGGCGTTCATGCCTAAACCTAGCTTGATGATCTCTTCTGTTAGCAGGTGTTGCTATCTCAGCAGCATGCCTAGGGTTTAGTAACTCGTCATCACCTTGGTCCTCATCGTCAGGATTTGTCGCTCGCCCAGGGTTATCAATATTCTGTTGATGCACTTGAGCAGCTGCTAGAGCAGCTAGTCTCGCCTGTTTCTGTTGAGCAGCCATCCTTTCAATTTCGTGTTGTGCCTCCATTCTGCCAATACTTTGGGGTTCAGGATCGATAGATAATAACGGTTGACTAGAGCTTCGAGTATGGGGCATGCACTGAATAAAAAACTGCAGAAAACAAAAACAAAAACTAAAAGTAAAAGTACCAGAATCTTTGACCAAAGGGTCTAGTAATTATCACAAACTTAGTTGACAATCGTATTCCCCGGCAACGGCGCCAATTTTTGATAACGCTCAATCTACAGCTCTTGTAAGAGTGTAAAGCGGTCGTTGTCAAATATATAACCCAACTGGGTTGGGTATCGATCCCACAGGTAATAGCCAGTCAACAAGTAAGTAATGATTATTAGACTTTTGGTGCAAGTCTCGTAAAAGAGGGGGGATTGTAACGTGCAATTGATGTAAACAACATAATAGGATGAAAACAGAAAATAGCAAAGTAAAAAGAAAGAATGTTTTAGTAGGACGTTAAACAATGAGAATTGAGAGTTGGGGTTATGTCCACTTTATGAGTTATACGTCTATATTGGCTATGAGTTATGCGGAATTCAGACATGCATGTGATTATAGAGAATTGTATTCTATGGTAAATCCAAGCGTCTTTCGACCTAACAAGGACTATTTCACTTTAACTCTTTCGAGCTTAAAGCGTATCTAACGGTACAAATTCTCCAAGAGGTTAATCCAGTTATGGCACTAACTTTTTAACAGGGGTTGGTGCCCTATTACCTTGACATTATCTCTTTTCCAGACATATAACTTTTCTTTCGAACAAGTTAATGCTATACTGGCGTATTCTATGCATTTGCAACCACAAGAATTTGCATTAAGATGAAGAGAATAATGATATAAGCAGCATACGTGTCGCGAATTCACAAACTCATAGCAATAGATAGTATCTCATACGGCTTCCATAACCCCAACAGAGAAGTTTAGCTACTCATAAGTGCGATGGAACTCACAATAGACATTATTATTATACCACAATAAAGATATCACATGTAGTATGGTGTGGTATGGCTTTAGGCGTGAACTCCCTTTCAATGTAACGTTTCTCTTGTTGTGGAATTTAAGAATTGAATAGATGAATAAAAAGTAGAATTAATTAGAAGTAGTAGTCAATGATGAGAATAATGAGAATGCCTCAAAACCTTCAGCAAAATAGGGTATTTATAATACCCATATCCTATTCCTACTAGGCTACTGCGTACTTATCCTAATCCTAATAAATTACTGCATCATTATCCTAATCCTAATAAGTTACTGCTAATCCCCAAAGTCTTTAGAATTGTTGTTTTTGCCCGGGATAGATTTTCCATGCGTCACTTTTGGTCCTTGGCGTCCAAGCTTTCCCTTCATTCTGTCGTGAAGCTTCCTTTGGCGTCAAGTTATCCATAAAATGCTGAAATCTGCACCATTTATACCTGAAAACTTGCTAATCACGTTTGTTAGCTCACTTACAAGAAAACGGACTAAAAGTGCATGAATTATATAATTTGTCCTCAAAACTCAGCTAAAATATGGGTACATTATAGAACTTTAGGCATGTAAATTCGCCTATCATCAACACCCCACACTTAAAGCTTTGTTCGTCCTCGAACAAAATATCATGTCCTTCTAAACATCCACTTAGGGTTTCACAGTAACAACACAAAATATTCATTAAGACAAGAATGACACTTATTACAAAGAGTAGTTTTCTGATCACTACTAGAAACAATTCAACCTCTAATATAGACTCGTGATGATTGTTAATTCGTATTCAAAAGTTAAGGCACAGAGAATCATACACAACCACCCAAAACTCATCAACCATGTGTGTCTCACAATATATTACCCATAATCACTCACAAGTATAGTATATTTATCGAAACATGGGTATACGAGTATTCTTGCTCTCGCTCTCACAAAGAAGTCATATGTTGCAATTGATGACCATAGGCTTGCCCTTAGTGTAATGCTCCACTAAATATCGGAATGCTAAGCTTAGGATCAAATAGGTCTTTTGCTGGTTGTAATGTAGGCTAAGGGACGGGTAGGACTATTTTTGCCAGAAATAGTGACTATGTTCCTAAACGCTTTAATACATCACATTATGCCATTAACACTTTCTTGCAAACAACCTTTCTACTTTCTTTTAATCTACCACCCCTTCGCACCTCTTTTGTTATTTAATTTTGAATAGAATTTATCTTTTTGTTTTTCTATTTCTTTTTCTTTTCTTCTCTCTTTTTTTTAACACACCTCTATGATAACCACTCTTTTTCGTAACAAATTCAAGAACCAATACATTCTAAGGCATCACACTCATCCAATTTCCTCTTATTTTGTCACATGACTTTACAATTTAAAGCACTTAGGAATTTGGATCAAATTATGGTCTTAAAAAAAATAGATTACGCTTACATATGAGGTTGTCGAAGAAAATAGGCTAAAGGCTTAAAGAGGGTCATCTAGGATGATGTCCATGGGTAGATAAAATGAAGGTAAACAATCATAGGTTGCCAAAGAAATGCCTAAATCATCTCCTAAACTCTACACTCTTTATTTTGCTTTACATACATACCAGGCAAGTTCTAGCATCAGCCACAAACATAGAATATACTATCATCTCACACATACAAGGCACATGGTTGACTTTATTGGCAGCAGTATAGACTCTTGACCCAACATATGAAGGAATTAAACCACACAATTATCACAGTGAGTCACACTTAGAGCCTAAACATCTCAATAGTAATGATTTTATCACAGACTCTTGTCATAATACCATGCTGCCTATCAGAACAATTTTATGCAAAGTTTGTAAAAAAAAAAAAAATTCCTAAAAAAAATTAAAACAAACAAACATAAATAAGCAAAACAAATGAATAAGCAAATGCAGATAAGGAAGTATAGCATGCAAATACCAGCACCCCATACTTAGACGGGACACACTGCCCTCAGTGGAAAATAAATAAGAAGAACCTTATTAGTCGGACTCCTCCTCTATGTCTGGGGTCATGCCCCCTTCATCGGAATCATCATTGGAGTCATCGTTGTCATCAGAATTCTCTTCCACGTTGGAGTCTGGCATTTTGCAATCATCATTGGTTGGCACATCGTCATCAAGAGGTTCCTCAAAGTACACACCTACTCCACATATTTGCCTTGCATGCTCATTCATTGGGTAGTCATAATCCAGCTGTTGGAGCTCTGCAACAGTTGGAAAACGACCTTCGCTCATCATTGTAAACTGAGTCATGCCATAAAGATGGCGAAAGAAACTCTCATCCCGAGCATGTCTCTCAGCAGTAGAAAGGTTGACACCATGTGTAGATTCAGCATCTTTAACCTTTGTGAGGTCAACCTTCTTCGGGTTTTGTGGAAGCTTATGATCAGCCGGTTCCTCTTCGATGTCCTCCTTCCTCAATATTGCAGTCAACAGGTTGCCAAAACTGAAGTGGGACCTCTTGTGTAGCCTAGCTTTCCGCATTGTAGATCGAATAATTACCCCAATGTTGATAGGGACATTTGTCATCAATGCGTATACCAAGCACACTCTATCTCATGTTATCTTGGTGTACTGGGTCCTGGGAATTAGGCAAGAGTTGACTATGCGCAACCATATCCTTGCTTCCCTATTCAAAGGAGCATATGGGAAGGTGTTGTGCCGACCGGTGTCCTTGTGTCTACTCCATCATGCCATGGATCTTGTTCCACAAAGTGTGTGGTGAATGGCCCTGTATGGAGGTCTATTGTACAGTTCCTTGAGTGGTTATGGATCAACTGAAGGCAAACTTAGAAAGGAGTTGAAGAAATCCGCATTTAGTTGTAAAACTTGGCCCCGAATCTTGACTTCAGTCCCTGTGGTTTTCGGTGACCAGTTGGCATAGAATTCTCGTGTTAAATCGAGATTGCACTCTCCCATATCTCGGAAGATGAAATCAAGATGTAACGCCAGTATCTTGGCCAACATGCGCGGTTCTTTCTTTGCTAGGCTTTCTTTGTGTATCAGGTCCACATGAACATATTTTCTCTCTTTATTGTTCCTATACCACTCCTTTGCTTCCTCCTCGAGGACCCATTTAATTCCGAACATGCGGCGTGGTACTTACATGGAGGATGATTCTCCTTGCTCTTTTCGTCCTCTTTTCTTGCCTTTTTGTGAAGTGGTTGCTTTATCTTTGCCTTGTCTTGCTTTGGGTGTCATTGTACCTGAGATTATAACGATAGTTAAGTTAGCATCATCTTGGTGGATACAATCAATAAACAGGCAGTAGTGGCACCACCCCACACTTAGTTTGTTGGCATCAACTAGTGAAGTGAAAGTATGTCGATTACTCAGACTTCATCGATATACGTTTTTAGGCGCTATATTCCAACAACAAAATCAGTGCAGTCATATTTCTTGTGACCTTGGCAATACTTTCATGTTCAAGACTTACTACATAGTGATTGAAGAAAGGTATAGCATCTAGAAATAATCACAACCTCATATGGTGGTAGTCAACCATAATTCTTGTCTCGATAAACAAGTCATTCCAACATGTAAGATTTCTATTGACAAGATTATGCAATTTTCTTGACCATGTTAATTTCGTAAAAGTATGACAGTGAATCAAAATCAAATTCAAGTTGGAAACATGTTAAGATCATTCTTACGTATTCTTTCACTCACTTAGTTGTATCACAACACATCAACCACGTTCAAATCACCAATACTACTTCAAGATTTAGCGATTCATAATATGCGTAGTAGTATAGTACTTTCGGAATATAAATGAAGAACAAAGAAGTACTTACTTGGTTGATGACCTTGGATGATGTTCTTGCAAAGTAAAAGAGCAAAAGGAAAATTTTTGAGAGGATTTGGAGAGGTAGGCGGCGCTTATGCTAGGTTTGCAATGTATTTTTGGTCTAAGACTAAGTCTCTTATTTATAGGAGAGGCTTGGGTCGGGTTTTGACCCATTTAAAATCAGATTTGGAGACAAGAAGTGACCATAGGCGGCGCCTAAAGCTTTGCCTATGCTTGGCATAGGCGGCGCTTTTTGCAAAGCATTGTTGAGCATAGGCGGCGCCTATGCCATGGCATTGTTAGGCATAGGAGGCGCCTTGTGCATAGCATATGAGATTCAGAGACAAAAGGCATTGGCATAGGCGGCGCCTATGCTATGGCATACTTGGGCATGGGCGGCGCCTATGCTATGGCACACTAGATTCCGAGAGCTTAGGCCATGGCATAGGCCTTGCCTTGTTCGTGGCCTAGTTTTACATAGGCCTAGCCTTGTTTGTTGCCTATATTTTCATAAGAAATGCCTAATTCATAGACTTTTGCTTCTTCATTACTAACTTACCACCTTCAACATGTAATACAACCAAATCAAAATTTGGAACCAATCTCCTTGTTTACTCCTCTTGTACCTACACTTGCTTAAAGACAACAAATACGATTAGAACGATGGGTTGCCTCCCATCAAGCGCCTTAGTTTTGGTCGGGCACAACTCTTCTTTTTGGATTTTTTTTATTTATCAAAGGCAAACACGAAATAGAACGAAAGAAAGAAAAACATATAAAACGATGGGTTGCCTCCCATCTAGCGCTTGATTTATTATCGCGGCATGACATAGTTACCTCGAGTACTTAGACTTCATCGAGATAAGTGATGGCCATATAATTTATTGAGTCGAGAGGAACGATATAAGGTTTTACTCATTGGCCATTCATCTTGAATACAACACCATTTTGTCTTTCAACTCAACTACTCCAGACGAGTAGACTTGGTTAACTTTGTACGGACCAGACCACTTGGACTTCAACTTACCTGGGAATAACTTCAATCTGGAATTGAAGAGGAGTACCATATCATCCTTTTCACAGTTTTGTTGAACAATCCGCTGATCATGATACTTTTTCATCCGCTCCTTGTATAGGTCTGATATTTCATAAGCATGTAGACGAAATTCATCCATCTCGTTCAGCTGCTCCAATCTCAGATTCCTTGCATCATCCCAATTCAAATTCAATCGCTTCAACGCCCATAATGCTTTATGCTCGAGCTCAATGGGTAAGTGACAAGACTTCCCATAAACTAGTTGGTACGGGGACATGCCAATTGGCGTTTTGAATGCAGTCCTATAAGCCCATAGTGCATCGTCCAACTTCCGAGACCAATCTTTCCTATTAGCATTTACCGTCTTTGCAAGGATTTGCTTGATCTCTCGATTGGAAACCTCTACCGGCCCACTAGTTTGTGGGTGATAAGGTGTGGCTACCTTATGTTGCTTGACACCATATTTTGCCAACACGGATTTGAATAGCTTGTTGCAAAAGTGAGATCCTCCATCGCTTATGATAGTACGTGGTACTCCAAAGTGAGAGAAGATATTCCTCTTCAAGAATTCTACAACACGCTTTCCCTCATTGTCGGCCAACGCTACTGCTTCAACCCATTTTGAAACATAATCTACGGCGACTAGGATGTATTTCATTCTGAACGAATTTACGAATGGACCCATGAAATCAATAACCCATACATCAAAGAGCTCGACTTCAAGAATTTTTGACATGGACATCTCATGGTGTTTTGAAATCGCACCTTGTCTCTGACATTGGTCGCATCTTCTCACAAATTCGTTGGCATCTCTAAATATCGACGACCAATAATATCCACTTTGCAATACCTTTCTTGCTGTCCGATTACCTGCGTGATGTCCTCCAACTTGGGAAGTGTGACATGCTTCCAATATATTAGGCACCTCTACATGGGATATGAATCACCGGATAACACCATCCGCGCATCATCGAAACAAAAATGGCTCATCCCAAAAGTAGTGTTTTATATCATGCATAAACTTCCTCTTTTGATGGAAAGATAAATTTGCAGGTATGACATTACTCACCATGAAATTCGCAAAGTCGGTATACCATGGTAACTCTTCCATTATCGTGGCTAAGATCTCCTCGTCAGGGAATGCATCATCAATCTCGATTTCAGGCTGTGTCATATGCTCGTTCTCAAGTCTAGATAGATGGTCAGCCACTTGGTTCTCGCAACCCCTTCTATCTTTTACCTTGAAATCAAATTCTTGCAGCAACAATACCCATCGAATTAGCCTCAGCTTTGCGTCCTTCTTTGTCATTAGGTATCTCAGAGCTGCATGGTCTGTATGAACGATCACTTTGGTTCCCAACAAGTAAGCACAAAACATCTCAAAAGCATACACAACCGCTAGGAGCTCTTGTTCTGTGATAGTATAGTTCTTTTAGGCTTCGTTCAGGACCTTGCTCACATAATAGATAGGATGGAATAACTTTTCCCTTCTCTGGCCAAGTACAGCGCCCAAAGCTACCCCACTGGCATCACACATGACTTCAAACGGTAGGGACCAATCTGGAGCTACCATGATAGGAGCTGCAATTAGCTTCCCTTTGAGGCATTCGAATGCCTTCAAACAATCTTCATTGAAGTCAAACTTTGCATCTTTCTCCAGAAGTTTGCATAATGGACTAGCCACTTTGGAGAAGTCTTTGATGAACCGCCGATAGAAACCTGCGTGCTCGAGGAAACTACGAACTCCCTTTATGGAAATTGGAGGTGGTAGCTTCTCGATGACTTCAATTTTATCTCGATCAACCTCAATTCCTTTTTTGGAGATTTTGTGCCCAAGAACAATGCCTTCCTTAACCATAAAGTGGCACTTCTCCCAATTCAGTACTAGGTTGAATTCTACACATCTTTCCAACGCCATACTCAGGTTTACCAAACACGATTCAAACAACTCGCCCACAACTGAAAAATCGTCCATGAATACCTCCAAAGTATCTTCAACCATATCAGAAAAGATGGACATCATACAATGCTGAAAGGTGGCTGGTGCATTACATAGCCGGAATGGCATGCGTTTAAAGGAAAACGGACCATATGGGCATGTGAACATTGTCTTCTCTTGGTCTTCGGGGGCAATACAAATCTGATTATAGTCAGAATAACCGTCTAAGAAACAAAACCAGCCTTTTGCCGCTAATCGATTGAGCATTTGGTCCATGAATGGCATTGGAAAGTGATCTTTGAGCGTCCATGAATTCAGCTTTCGGTAGTCCATGCACACTATCCATCCGGTGACGGGTCTGAGTGGAATAAGCTCATTCTTCTCATTTGCTACTACCGTCATGCCTCCTTTCTTGGGAACACATTGTACCGGGCTTACCCATGTACTGTCAGAGATTGGATACACTACCCCCGCATCTAACCACTTAATAATTTCTTTCTTCACCACTTCTTGCATAGGTGGATTTAGACGCCTTCGTTGTTCAATAGTGGGTGTGCAATTTTCTACAAGCTGAATCTTGTGTGTACAAATCCCAGGGGGAATACCAATAATAGCAATGAGAGCTGCAACTTGACGCTCACCCAAATCTGCCGCCATAATGACTGGAAGTGTGTTTTCGTTTCCTAAGAATGCATATTTTAAATGGCTAGGTAGCTTTTTCAATTCTAACGTGGGTGGCTCTTTAATAGATGGTTTAGCTGGTGGTGTGGGTCAATTTTTGAGATCAAGGTCCAGCTTTTTGGGAGCATGAGGATATGACCCAAATCCTATTAGAGCATCAATAATCTCTTCATAATTTTCAGCATCCTTATGCTCAACATTCATGAGCACAACCGCCAATGGGTCATCAATAATTTGCTCCTCTTCAAGTAATTCTTTCTCATCATCAAAGTAAACATCAGCCACCGAGAATACGTTCAGCTCTTTGGGTTGCTTCATTGATTTACACACATCAAAGCGAACTACTTCGTCATTTATCCGGAATAAAAGCTCATTAGCTCTTAAATCGATAAGCACACTTCCTGTTGCAAGGAAAGGGTGCCCTAAGATTATGGGAACTTCTAAATCTGCCTCACAATCCAAAATAACGAAGTCTGTTAGAAAGATGAATTAAGAAACCTTTACCAATACATCACATAGAATACCAACAGGTCGTTTTACCGACCTATCCGCCATTACGAGCCTCATATTGGTTGAAGTAGGATCACCCAACCCCAAATTTTTATGAATAGATAATGGCATCAAATTGATGCTGGCTCCTAAATTGCATAATGCCTTGGAAAAATTTAAAGAACCAACTGTGCATGGAATAGTGAAAGCACCGGGGTCGGCCTTCTTCTGAACTAGTGATCGGGTAGCAATTGCACTGCAATGATGCACAGTGTCTTGCAACTCATAGCTTGCTGCCCGCTTCTTTGTAAAAAGATCTTTCATAAATTTCGCATACCCAGGCATTTGTTCTAGTGCCTCCACCAACGAAACATTTATGGTCAGCTGCTTTAGCATCGTCATGAATTTGCTGAACCTTGTATCATCCGCAATTTTCTTCAATCTTTGAGGAAAAGGTGGTGGTGGAAGTGGGATTATTTTCTCCACAGCTTTCTTCTCCTGTTGCTTCCGTATTTCAGTCTTTTCAGGCTGCAATATACTTGGTGTGACGTCATGGACGTCG